>JAVLUX010000047.1:22352500-22952500 GCA_032164185.1 Moxostoma hubbsi | reverse complement strand
GTTTGCCTTTTTTCTGGGATTCGACGGCAAAAGAGCTCAAGCAACTGTTGAACTCAGTCCCTGCCCATTCTGGACTCAGCCTGTTGTAAATAATAGAACAATGAGGCTTGGATGCCATCTATTGGACATTTCTTGTAATTGCCACTCAGAGAATGAACAGACAGTGGATTAAATTTTAGTTTTTTAGGCTTTAGTTCTTTGTTGTATTCACCTGCTACGGCGTGTGTAACATTTTTCTGTCAACTCTGCATACAGGTGAAACTCGAAAAATTAGAATATCGTGCAAAAGTTAATGTAACCCATACTATGTTGAACACAAGAGGGCAGTATAGCCCTATGTATTACTTCACAAGACCCAACGTCCCCCCTCCCCTACAAACTCACAGAGTCTCAGAGAGTGACTTGCAAAATTCTGACATTTTCTCCACATTCAAACCAAAATATCTGACTTTCTGTTGGTCGGAGCTAATGACTGTAAATTAGAAAGTTGTCCGGCTTGAGGAGAACTATATCAATACCAATTTTTGTACCTGTAGATGAAACTAACCCCCCACTTTTTTGTCAAAAGGTGGCGCTACTGAGCCCCTCACCACACCCATTTCTGAAACTTTGCACATGTCTACTGGCTAATAAATGTGACGTCTCTGTCGAGTTTCATGCAATTTCAAGTATGTTAAGAGTCTCAAAAGCATCAATAAAGAAAAGTAAAGTTTGAAGCGTTGCCACGTCAACAGTATCTAAGATATCAATAATCCTTTCACAGGTCTAAATCTGCCGTGTGTTTACATTATACACGTAAAGTTTGAAGCAAATCGGGTAAAAACAAGAGGGTGATTTCAAAGCATTTTGAAAGTGACACACTTCCTGCTGCCAGTTGGTGGCGCTATAACTTTGACTCACAATAGTCACATCCATGTGATCGGCCTCTTACAACGAACACACTGCTGAAGTTTCATCAAGATCTGTTAATTTATGCAGAAGTTATAACACACTTCCTGTCTCACTTTTCTCGCCATAAATTTGTTTCCTCGCCACGGCCAAACCGTTCGAGATATCAAAAATCCGCTGGCAATTTTTCATCCTCAATGTCTTGACTTCATGCTGACTGAGATTCGTGGCGATTAAATGATTTCTCTAGGAGGAGTATTTCAAATTCCATTGTATACGTTTTCCAAACAACCCTAAATAGCCGACTTCCTGTTGGGCTGAGGTAAAAAGTAAGAGCATGAAGTATATATGAAACGATGAGATCTATATGTGTACCGACTTTCATAATATTACATGCAAGTGTGTTTGATTTATGGACCAAGGTTTCGGACCCCGTTCCAGGGGGCGCTGCTGAGCCCCCCTGCCACGCCCGGGTACCATCTTCAGCCCAGCCCTGATGGCTGCAGGTTCTGACCTGTGTGCAAAGTTTCAAGAGTTTTAGAGCATGTTAAGGCCCCCAAAAGTGCCCGAATAGTCGATAAAATAATAATAATAATAATAATAATAATAATAATAATAATCCTAAGGAAAACAATAGGGCCTTCGCCTTTTCAGGCTTGGGCCCTAATTAAAGCTGCAAGCAGCGATGAAGGGCCCAAGCCGGTGGCACCGCAACCCTGGTGCCTTTAGTTACCGGGCTCATTTCCACTTGGTGGCTTTCGGAAAACAAAGGATGATGGACACAGCAACAACTCAAAAATATAGCTGCAAGCAGCAATGCGATTCCTCCTCAAAATGGCAAATCATTTAAAATTGATCAATAGAGGGTTGGGGTTAAACCCTCCCAATGAAAAAATCCAAAAAACATGTCTTTCTGTCAGAATCCTAAACTAAACATTTTCAGTGTACAGGAAAATCCATCATGTCGGACCTTATGGATCCTGTAGGGTTTTTTGTTTACAATGAGAAATGAGGTTTGTTCACCAGGTTTCAGAAAAACTAAATAAATGTGTTGGAAATACAAACACTTTGAAAAAATGACAATTGGGCATGGCCTGTAGCTCCCCCTAAGGGTGAATGTGAGCCATTCTTGGTTTGTAGGTTCCTGTTGGCCTGTAGTATTAATGTACCAATTTAGAAAGTATTTGACAAAAAAATGTGCAATTTGGGAATGGCCTTTAGCGCCCCCTAAGGGCGAATGTGAGACATTCTTGGTTTGTGGATTTCTGTTGGCCTGTAGTGTCAATATACCAAATTAGAACATTTTTGACCAGCAAATGGGAATTTAGGGCATGGCCTGTAGCGCCCCCTAAGGGCGAATGTGGGCCATTCTTGGTTTGTGGATTCCTGTTGGCCTGTAGTATCAATCTACAAAATTAGAACATTTTTGACCAGAAAATGGGAATTTTGGGTATGGCCTGTAGCGCCCCCTAAGGGCGAATGTGGGCCATTCTTGGTTTGTGGATTCCTGTTGGCCTGTAGTATCAATATACAAAATTAGAACATTTTTGACCAGAAAATGGGAATTTTGGGCATGGCCTGTAGCGCCCCCTTAGGGCGAATGTGGGATATTCTTTACGCAGTACTTCAGAGTGATGTCATCTTTAAGTATATATATATATATAGGTCTGTATCTAACCCACACCTATAATATCACTTCTGAAGGCATGGATTAAACCACAGGAGTGGTATGGATTACTTTTATGCTGCATTTATGTGATTTTTGTAGCTTCTGAGTTCTGATCACCATTCAAGTCATTGAAAGGTCCAACAGGGTTGAGATAATCTTCTAAAAAGCTTAATTTGTGTTCACTAGAAGAAAGAAAATAATACACATCTGGGATGGAATGAGGGTGAGTATACGATGAGAGAAATTTATTTTGGGGGTGAAAACCATTTGTAGGCTACTTTTTATTTACTTGGAAAATTGTTACTGTCTCTTTAAGAGGATTTTAAACGCATTTCATTCAAGCCGTCAAGCCGTCTTTGCGGCTTGTTTTATTGAGATATAATCTTTTGAGAACTGTGAATCTCATTATTTTCGTGCTGTTACATCTGTATTCATTTCAGAGATTAATTGATTGAGATTGTGAAACTACATACAACCGACAAACCTCCATGAAGATGCGAGTAAAAATGAGATTCCTCGCGCTGTCAGACACAAAGCTGATAATCATTCTCGGAAGTGTTGATACTAGATTTAGATTCGCGATTTCTTCATCAACTGTTTATGGTCACTTGAGACAAAACAGACAATATATCATGTATTTTGACATTTTGTTGTTATGAAATTGTCCGTTCAAACGCAAGAAGAAGCGAATGCGATCTCTCATCGGGGCTCGTGAGTTAGACGTGACGCTGCTCGCGGTTTCACACAAAACTGCTCACAAACATTTATTTGAGTTGTTTCGTCATTTTTTTTCCAGAAATAACTAGCAATACTCCTACAAATAAATGCTTCGTAACTAAAACGTTTTGACTTTCTATAGAAAATATAGACAACACGTTCTTACCTTGCAAAAATCGCCTCAGTATTTAATTTGAAGCAGTAAATCCAACACTGGAGTAAATCTCTCGTGATATCACCGTCCCATTGAAATGAAGGAAGACGGTGATGACGATACAGTTATTATTCTTGCCCAGTAACCCCTTAACCAATCACATGTGCCTTTAGCTTGTATTGTCATGAGTATCTGGGCAGATTTCAGAAATAAAATCGGTGATTGGACGACGATGACACTGAGACAGAAACTATGGGAATAATTGTTCCCAAATTTGAACGCTCTGGCTGTAAATGGTTAAAGGTTGTTAAAAATTGTATCCGCTACTCAGTTGATGTATATAGTGAGTGGGGACACAGTGTTTGCCTTTTTTCTGGGATTCGACGGCAAAAGAGCTCAAGCAACTGTTGAACTCAGTCCCTGCCCATTCTGGACTCAGCCTGTTGTAAATAATAGAACAATGAGGCTTGGATGCCATCTATTGGACATTTCTTGTAATTGCCACTCAGAGAATGAACAGACAGTGGATTAAATTTTAGTTTTTTAGGCTTTAGTTCTTTGTTGTATTCACCTGCTACGGCGTGTGTAACATTTTTCTGTCAACTCTGCATACAGGTGAAACTCGAAAAATTAGAATATCGTGCAAAAGTTAATGTAACCCATACTATGTTGAACACAAGAGGGCAGTATAGCCCTATGTATTACTTCACAAGACCCAACGTCCCCCCTCCCCTACAAACTCACAGAGTCTCAGAGAGTGACTTGCAAAATTCTGACATTTTCTCCACATTCAAACCAAAATATCTGACTTTCTGTTGGTCGGAGCTAATGACTGTAAATTAGAAAGTTGTCCGGCTTGAGGAGAACTATATCAATACCAATTTTTGTACCTGTAGATGAAACTAACCCCCACTTTTTTGTCAAAAGGTGGCGCTACTGAGCCCCTCACCACACCCATTTCTGAAACTTTGCACATGTCTACTGGCTAATAAATGTGACGTCTCTGTCGAGTTTCATGCAATTTCAAGTATGTTAAGAGTCTCAAAAGCATCAATAAAGAAAAGTAAAGTTTGAAGCGTTGCCACGGCAACAGTATCTAAGATATCAATAATCCTTTCACAGGTCTAAATCTGCCGTGTGTTTACATTATACACGTAAAGTTTGAAGCAAATCGGGTAAAAACAAGAGGGTGATTTCAAAGCATTTTGAAAGTGACACACTTCCTGCTGCCAGTTGGTGGCGCTATAACTTTGACTCACAATAGTCACATCCATGTGATCGGCCTCTTACAACGAACACACTGCTGAAGTTTCATCAAGATCTGTTAATTTATGCAGAAGTTATAACACACTTCCTGTCTCACTTTTCTCGCCATAAATTTGTTTCCTCGCCACGGCCAAACCGTTCGAGATATCAAAAATCCGCTGGCAATTTTTCATCCTCAATGTCTTGACTTCATGCTGACTGAGATTCGTGGCGATTAAATGATTTCTCTAGGAGGAGTATTTCAAATTCCATTGTATACGTTTTCCAAACAACCCTAAATAGCCGACTTCCTGTTGGGCTGAGGTAAAAAGTAAGAGCATGAAGTATATATGAAACGATGAGATCTATATGTGTACCGACTTTCATATTATTACATGCAAGTGTGTTTGATTTATGGACCAAGTTTTCGGACCCCGTTCCAGGGGGCGCTGCTGAGCCCCCCTGCCACGCCCGGGTACCATCTTCAGCCCAGCCCTGATGGCCGCAGGTTCTGACCCGTGTGCAAAGTTTCAAGAGTTTTAGAGCATGTTAAGGCCCCCAAAAGTGCCCGAATAGTCGATAAAATAATAATAATAATAATAATAATAATAATAATAATAATAATCCTAAGGAAAACAATAGGGCCTTCGCCTTTTCAGGCTTGGGCCCTAATAATAATAATAATAATAATAATAATAATAATAATCCTAAGGAAAACAATAGGGCCTTCGCCTTTTCAGGCTTGGGCCCTAATAATAATCCTAAGGAAAACAATAGGTCCTTCGCCTTTTCAAGGCTTGGGCCCTAACTAAAGCTGCAAGCAGCGATGACGGGCCCAAGCCGGTGGCACCGCAACCCTGGTGCCTTTAGTTACTGGGCTCATTTCCACTTGGTGGCTTTCGGAAAACAAAGGATGATGGACACAGCAACAACTCAAAAATATAGCTGCAAGCAGCAATGCGATTCCTCCTCAAAATGGCAAATCATTTAAAATTGATCAATAGAGGGTTGGGGTTAAACCCTCCCAATGAAAAAATCCCAAAAACATGTCTTTCTCTCTGAATCCTAAACTAAACATTTTCAGTGTACAGGAAAATCCATCATGCCGGACCTTATGGATCCTGTAGGGTTTTTTGTTTACAATGAGAAATGAGGTATGTTCACCAGGTTTCAGAAAACTAAATAAATGGGGTGGAAATACAATCACTTTAAAAAAATGACATTTGGGCATGGCCTGTAGCGCCCCCTAAGGGCAAATGTGAGCCATTCTTGGTTTGTAGGTTCCTGTTGGCCTGTAGTATTAATGTACCAAATTAGAAAGTATTTGACAAAAAAATGTGCAATTTGGGAATGGCCTTTAGCGCCCCCTAAGGGCGAATGTGAGACATTCTTGGTTTGTGGATTTCTGTTGGCCTGTAGTGTCAATATACCAAATTAGAACATTTTTGACCATAAAATGGGAATTTTGGGCATAGCCTGTAGTGCCCCCTAATGGCGAATATGGGCAATTCTTTGTTTGTGGGTTCCTGTTGGCCTGTAGTATCAATGTACGAAATTAGAACATGTTTGACCAGCAAATGGGAATTTAGGGCGTGGCCTGTAGCGCCCCCTAAGGGCGAATGTGGGCCATTCTTGGTTTGTGGGTTCCTTTTGGCCTGTAGTATCAATGTACCAAATTAGAACATTTTTGACCAGCAAATGGGAATTTTGGGCATGGCCTGTAGCGCCCCCTAAGGGCGAATGTGGGATATTCTTTACGCAGTACTTCAGAGTGATGTCATCTTGAAGTATAAATATATAGGTCTGTTTCTAACCCACACCTATAATATCACTTCTGAAGGCATGGATTTAACCACTGGAGTGGTATGGATTACTTTTATGCTGCATTTATTTGATTTTTGTAGCTTCTGAGTTCTGATCACCATTCAAGTCATTGAAAGGTCCAACAGGGTTGAGATAATCTTCTAAAAAGCTTAATTTGTGTTCACTAGAAGAAAGAAAACAATACACATCTGGGATGGAATGAGGGTGAGTATACGATGAGAGAAATTTATTTTTGGGGTGAAAACCATTTGTAGGCCTACTTTTTACTTACTTGGAAAATTGTTATTGTCTCTTTAAGAGGATTTTAAACGCATTTCATTCAAGGCACAGTCTGTGCGGCTTGTTTTATTGAGTTTAATCTTTTGAGAACTGTGAAGTCTCATTATTTTCGTGCTGTTACATCTGTATTCATTTCAGAGATTAATTGATTGAGATTGTGAAACTACATACAACCGACAAACCTCCATGAAGATGCGAGTAAAAATGAGATGCCTCGCGCTGTCAGACACAACGCTGATAATCATTCTCGGAAGTGTTGATACTAGATTTCGATTCGCGATTTCTTCATCAACTGTTTATGTTCACTTGGGACAAAACAGACAATATATCATGTATTTTGACATTTTGTAGTATGAAATTGTCCGTTCAAACGCAAGAAGAAGCGAATGCGATCTCTCATCGGGGCTCGTGCGTTAGACGCGACGCATCTCGCGGTTTCACACAAAACTGCTCACAAACATTTATTTGAGTTGTTTTGTCATTTTTTCCAGAAATAACTAGCAATACTCCTACAAATAAATGCTTCGTAACTACAACGTTTTGACTTTCTATAGAAAATATAGACAACACGTTCTTACCTTGCAAAAATCGCCTCAGTATTAAATTTGAAGCAGTAAATCCAACACTGGAGTAAATCTCTCGTGATATCACCTTCCCATTGAAATGAAGGAAGACGGTGATGACGATACAGTTATTATTCTTGCCCAGTAACCCCTTAACCAATCACATGTGCCTTTAGCTTGTATTGTCATGAGTATCTGGGCAGATTTCAGAAATAAAATCGGTGATCGGACGACGATGACACTGAGACAGGAACCATGGGAATAATTGTTCCCAAATTAGAACGCTCTGGCTGTAAATGGTTAAAGGTTGTTAAAAATTGTATCCGCCACTCAGTTGATGTATATATTGAGTGGGGACACATTGTTTGCCTTTTTTCTGGGATTCGACTGCAAAAGAGCTCAAGCAACTGTTGAACTCAGTCCCTGCCCATTCTGGACTCAGACCTGTTGTAAATCATTGAACAATGAGGCTTGGATGCCCTCTATTGGACATTTCTTGTAATTGCCACTCAGAGAATGAACAGACAGTGGATTAAACTTTAGTTTTTTAGGCTTTAGTTCTTTGTTGTATTCACCTGCTACGGCGTGTGTAACATTTTTCTGTCAACTCTGCATACAGGTGAAACTCGAAAAATTAGAATATCGTGCAAAAGTTAATGTAACCCATACTATGTTGAACACAAGACGGCAGTATAGCCCTATGTATTACTTCACAAGACCCCCTCCCTTCCTACTCCTCACACACAGAGTCTTAGAGAGTGACTTGCAAAATTCTGACATTTTCTCCACATTCAAACCAAAATATCTGACTTTCTGTTGGTCGGAGCTAATGACTGTAAATTAGAAAGTTGTCCGGCTTGAGGAGAACTATATCAATATCAATTTTTGTACCTGTAGATGAAACTAACCCCCCACTTTTTTGTCAAAAGGTGGCGCTACTGAGCCCCTCACCACACCCATTTCTGAAACTTTGCACATGTCTACTGGCTAATAAATGTGACGTCTCTGTCGAGTTTCATGCAATTTCAAGTATGTTAAGAGTCTCAAAAGCATCAATAAAAAAAAGTAAAGTTTGAAGCGTTGCCACGGCAACAGTATCTAAGATATCAATAATCCTTTCACAGGTCTAAATCTGCCGTGTGTTTACATTATACACGTAAAGTTTGAAGCAAATCGGGTAAAAACAAGAGGGTGATTTCAAAGCATTTTGAAATTCACACACTTCCTGCTGCCAGTTGGTGGCGCTATAACTTTGACTCACAATAGTCACATCCATGTGATCGGCCTCTTACAACGAACACACTTTTGAAGTTTCATCAAGATCTGTTAATTTATGCAGAAGTTATAACACACTTCCTGTCTCACTTTTCTCGCCATAAATTTGTTTCCTCGCCACGGCCAAACCGTTCGAGATATCAAAAATCCGCTGGATATTTTTCATCCTCAATGTCTTGACTTCATGCTGACTGAGATTCGTGGCGATTAAATGATTTCTCTAGGAGGAGTATTTCAAATTCCATTGTATACGTTTTCCAAACAACCCTAAATAGCCGACATCCTGTTGGGCTGAGGTAAAAAGTAAGAGTAAGAAGTATATATGAAATGATAAGATCTATATGTGTACCGACTTTCGTATTATTACATGCAAGTGTGTTTGATTTATGGACCAAGGTTTCGGACCCCGTTCCAGGGGGCGCTGTTAAGCCCCCCTGCCACGCCCGGGTACCATCTTCAGCCCAGCCCTGATGGCCGCAAATCTGACCCGTGTGCAAAGCTTCAAGAGTTTTAGAGCACGTTAAGGCCCCCAAAAGTGCCCGAATATTCGATAAAATAATAATAATAATAATAATAATAATAATTAAAGCTGCAAGCAGCGATGACGGGCCCAAGCCGGTGGCACCGCAACCCTGGTGCCTTTAGTTACCGGGCTCATTTCCACTTGGTGGCTTTCGGAAAACAAAGGATGATGGACACAGCAACAACTCAAAAATATAGCTGCAAGCAGCAATGCGATTCCTCCTCAAAATGGCAAATCATTTAAAATTGATCAATAGAGGGTTGGGGTTAAACCCTCCCAATGAAAAAATCCCAAAAACATGTCTTTCTCTCTGAATCCTAAACTAAACATTTTCAGTGTACAGGAAAATCCATCATGCCGGACCTTATGGATCCTGTAGGGTTTTTTGTTTACAATGAGAAATGAGGTATGTTCACCAGGTTTCAGAAAAACTAAATAAATGGGGTGGAAATACAATCACTTTAAAAAAATGACATTTGGGCATGGCCTGTAGCGCCCCCTAAGGGCGAATGTGAGCCATTCTTGGTTTGTAGGTTCCTGTTGGCCTGTAGTATTAATGTACCAAATTAGAAAGTATTTGACAAAAAAATGTGCAATTTGGGAATGACCTTTAGCGCCCCCTAAGGGCGAATGTGAGACATTCTTGGTTTGTGGATTTCTGTTGGCCTGTAGTGTCAATATACCAAATTAGAAAATATTTGACCATAAAATGGGAATTTTGGGCATAGCCTGTAGCGCCCCCTAATGGCGAATATGTGCAATTCTTTGTTTGTGGGTTCCTGTTGGCCTGTATTATCAATGTACCAAATTAGAACATGTTTGACCAGCAAATGGGAATTTAGGGCGTGGCCTGTAGCGCCCCCTAAGGGCGAATGTGGGCCATTCTTGGTTTGTGGGTTCCTGTTGGCCTGTAGTATCAATGTTTCAAATTAGAACATTTTTGACCAGCAAATGGGAATTTTGGGCATGGCCTGTAGCGCCCCCTAAGGGCGAATGTGGGATGTTCTTTACCCAGTACTTCAGAGTGATGTCATCTTGAAGTATATATATATAGGTCTGTTTCTAACCCACACCTATAATATCACTTCTGAAGGCATGGATTAAACCACTAGATAGGTATGGATTACTTTTATGCTGCATTTATGTGATTTTTGTAGCTTCTGAGTTCTGATCACCATTCAAGTCATTGAAAGGTCCAACAGGGTTGAGATAATCTTCTAAAAAGCTTAATTTGTGTTCACTAGAAGAAAGAAAACAATACACATCTGGGATGGAATGAGGGTGAGTATACGATGAGAGAAATTTATTTTTGGGGTGAAAACCATTTGTAGGCCTACTTTTTATTTACTTGGAAAATTGTTACTGTCTCTTTAAGAGGTTTTTAAATGCATTTCATTCAAGGCACAGTCTGTGCGGCTTGTTTTATTGAGTTTAATCTTTTGAGAACTGTGAAGTCTCATTATTTTCGTGCTGTTACATCTGTATTCATTTCAGAGATTACTTGATTGAGATTGTGAAACTACATACAACCGACAAACCTCCTTGAAGATGCGAGTAAAAATGAGATGCCTCGCGCTGTCAGACACAACGCTGATAATCATTCTCGGAAGTGTTGATACTAGATTTAGATTCGCGATTTCTTCATCAACTGTTTGTTGACTTGAGACAAAACAGACAATATATCATGTGTTTTAACATTTTTTTGTATGAAATTGTCCTTTCAAACGCAAGAAGAAGCGAATGCGATCTCTCATCGGGGCTCGTGAGTTAGACGTGACGCTGCTCGCTGTTTCACACAAATATTTATTTGAGTTGTTTTGCCATTTGTTGAGTTGAATGGTGTAAAATCGCTTGAAAGTTCAAACAGGAAAGTGTTAAAAACACATACAACAGACAAACATTGCTCGCATTGAAGATGCGAGTAAAAATGAGATCGCCTCACTATCGCGTGCTGTCAGTGAACACGCAGATGAAACATCATTCTCGGAAGCATTGATACGTTAGGATCGATCCGTCCATCCCTTCTTTCTTTAGACATATGTTTCATGTTTGTTTGATAAGTGTTCGCGGAGTTTCACTTAATTTTTCTGACGTGTTTCAGACAGATGATCGCTAAGACAGATTCGGCGCACCCTGTTTATTAGGGCCCAAGCCTTGAAAAGGCGAAGGCCCTATTGTTTTCCTCCTGATTATTAGGGTCCAAGCCTTGAAAAGGCGAAGGCCCTATTGTTTTCCTCCTGATTTTTTATTAGGGCTCAAGCCTTGAAAAGTTGAAGGCCCTATTGTTTTCCTCCTGATTATTAGGGCCCAAGCCTTGAAAAGGCGAAGGCCCTATTGTTTTCCTTAGGATTATTATTATTATTATTAGGGCCCAAGCCTTGAAAAGGCGAAGGGCCTATTGTTTTCCTCCTGATTATTAGGGCCCAAGCCTTGAAAAGGCGAAGGCCCTATTGTTTTCCTTAGGATTATTATTAGGGCCCAAGCCTTGAAAAGGCGAAGGCCCTATTGTTTTCCTTAGGATTATTAGGGCCCAAGCCTTGAAAAGGCGAAGGCCCTATTGTTTTCCTTAGGATTATTATTAGGGCCCAAGCCTTGAAAAGGCGAAGGCCCTATTGTTTTCCTCCTGATTATTTATTATTAGGGCCCAAGCCTTGAAAAGGCGAAGGCCCTATCGTTTTCCTTAGGATTATTATTAGGGCCCAAGCCTTGAAAAGGCGAAGGCCCTATTGTTTTCCTTAGGATTATTATTATTATTATTAGGGCCCAAGCCTTGAAAAGGCGAAGGCCCTATTGTTTTCCTTAGGATTATTATTATTATTATTATTATTATTATTATTAGGGCCCAAGCCTGAAAAGGCGAAGGCCCTATTGTTTTCCTTAGGATTATTATTATTATTATTATTATTATTATTATTATTATTAGGGCCCAAGCCTTGAAAAGGCGAAGGCCCTATTGTTTTCCTTAGGATTATTAGGGCCCAAGCCTGAAAAGGCGAAGGCCCTATTGTTTTCCTTAGGATTATTATTATTATTAGGGCCCAAGCCTTGAAAAGGCGAAGGCCCTATTGTTTTCCTTAGGATTATTAGGGCCCAAGCCTGAAAAGGCGAAGGCCCTATTGTTTTCCTTAGGATTATTATTATTATTATTATTATTATTATTATTATTATTATTAGGGCCCAAGCCTGAAAAGGCGAAGGCCCTATTGTTTTCCTTAGGATTATTATTAGGGCCCAAGCCTGAAAAGGCGAAGGCCCTATTGTTTTCCTTAGGATTATTATTATTATTATTATTATTATTATTATTATTATTATTATTAGGGCCCAAGCCTGAAAAGGCGAAGGCCCTATTGTTTTCCTTAGGATTATTATTATTATTAGGGCCCAAGCCTGAAAAGGCGAAGGCCCTATTGTTTTCCTTAGGATTATTATTATTATTATTATTATTATTATTAGGGCCCAAGCCTGAAAAGGCGAAGGCCCTATTGTTTTCCTTAGGATTATTATTATTATTATTATTATTATTATTAGGGCCCAAGCCTGAAAAGGAGAAGGCCCTATTGTTTTCCTTAGGATTATTATTATTATTAGGGCCCAAGCCTGAAAAGGCGAAGGCCCTATTGTTTTCCTTAGGATTATTATTATTATTAGGGCCCAAGCCTGAAAAGGCGAAGGCCCTATTGTTTTCCTTAGGATTATTATTATTATTATTATTATTATTATTATTATTATTATTTTATCGAATATTCGGGCACTTTTGGGGGCCTTAACATGCTCTAAAACTCTTGAAACTTTGCACACGGGTCAGAACCTGCGGCCATCAGGGCTGGGCTGAAGATGGTACCCGGGCGTGGCAGGGGGTTTCAGCAGCGCCCCCTGGAACGGGGTCCGAAACCATGGTCCATAAATCAAACACACTTGCATGTAATAATATGAAAGTCGGTACACATATAGATCTCATCGTTTCATATATACTTCATGCTCTTACTTTTTACCTCAGCCCAACAGGAAGTCGGCTATTTAGGGTTGTTTGGAAAACGTATACAATGGAATTTGAAATACTCCTCCTAGAGAAATCATTTAATCGCCACGAATCTCAGTCAGCATGAAGTCAAGACATTGAGGATGAAAAATTGCCAGCGGATTTTTGATATCTCGAACGGTTTGGCCGTGGCGAGGAAACAAATTTATGGCGAGAAAAGTGAGACAGGAAGTGTGTTATAACTTCTGCATAAATTAACAGATCTTGATGAAACTTCAGCAGTGTGTTCGTTGTAAGAGGCCGATCACATGGATGTGACTATTGTGAGTCAAAGTTATAGCGCCACCAACTGGCAGCAGGAAGTGTGTCACTTTCAAAATGCTTTGAAATCACCCTCTTGTTTTTACCCGATTTGCTTCAAACTTTACGTGTATAATGTAAACACACGGCAGATTTAGACCTGTGAAAGGATTATTGATATCTTAGATACTGTTGCCGTGGCAACACTTCAAACTTTACTTTTCTTTATTGATGCTTTTGAGACTCTTAACATACTTGAAATTGCATGAAACTCGACAGAGACGTCACATTTATTAGCCAGTAGACATGTGCAAAGTTTCAGAAATGGGTGTGGTGAGGGGCTCAGTAGCGCCACCTTTTGACAAAAAAGTGGGGGGTTAGTTTCATCTACAGGTACAAAAATTGGTATTGATATAGTTCTCCTCAAGCCGGACAACTTTCTAATTTACAGTCATTAGCTCCGACCAACAGAAAGTCAGATATTTTGGGTTGAATGTGGAGAAAATGTCAGAATTTTGCAAGTCACTCTCTAAGACTTTGTGTGTGAGGAGTAGGAAGGGAGGGGGTCTTGTGAAGTAATACATAGGGCTATACTGCCCTCTTGTGTTCAACATAGTATGGGTTACATTAACTTTTGCACGATATTCTAATTTTTCGAGTTTCACCTGTATGCAGAGTTGACAGAAAAATGTTACACACGCCGTAGCAGGTCAATACAACAAAGAACTAAAGCCTAAAAAACTAAAGTTTAATCCACTGTCTGTTCATTCTCTGAGTGGCAATTACAAGAAATGTCCAATAGATGGCATCCAAGCCTCATTGTTCAATGATTTACAACAGGTCTGAGTCCAGAATGGGCAGGGACTGAGTTCAACAGTTGCTTGAGCTCTTTTGCAGTCGAATCCCATAAAAAAGGCAAACAATGTGTCCCCACTCAATATATACATCAACTGAGTGGAGGATACAATTTTTAACAACCTTTAACCATTTACAGCCAGAGCGTTCAAATTTGGGAACAATTATTCCCATGGTTCCTGTCTCAGTGTCATCGTCGTCCGATCACCGATTTTATTTCTGAAGTCTGCCCAGATACTCATGACAATACAAGCTAAAGGCACATGTGATTGGTTAAGGGGTTACTGGGCAAGAATAATAACTGTATCATCATCACCGTCTTCCTTCATTTCAATGGAAAGGTGATATCACGAGAGATTTACTCCAGTGTTGGATTTACTGCTTCAAATTAAATACTGAGGCGATTTTTGCAAGGTAAGAACGTGTGTTGTCTATATTTTCTATAGAAAGTCAAAACGTTTTAGTGACGAAGCATTTATTTGTAGGAGTATTGCTAGTTATTTCTGGAAAAAAATGACAAAACAACTCAAATAAATGTTTGTGAGCAGTTTTGTGTGAAACCGCGAGATGCGTCGCGTCTAACGCACGAGCCCCGATGAGAGATCGCATTCGCTTCTTCTTGCGTTTGAACGGACAATTTCATACTACAAAATGTCAAATTACATGATATATTGTCTGTTTTGTCCCAAGTGAACATAAACAGTTGATGAAGAAATCGCGAATCGAAATCTAGTATCAACACTTCCGAGAATGATTATCAGCGTTGTGTCTGACAGCGCGAGGCATCTCATTTTTACTCGCATCTTCATGGAGGTTTGTCGGTTGTATGTAGTTTCACAATCTCAATCAAGTAATCTCTGAAATGAATACAGATGTAACAGCACGAAAATAATGAGACTTCACAGTTCTCAAAAGATTAAACTCACTAAAACAAGCCGCACAGACTGTGCCTTGAATGAAATGCGTTTAAAATCCTCTTAAAGAGACAGTAACAATTTTCCAAGTAAATAAAAAGTAGGCCTACAAATGGTTTTCACCCCAAAAATAAATTTCTCTCATCGTATACTCACCCTCATTGCATCCCAGATGTGTATTGTTTTCTTTCTTCTAGTGAACACAAATTAAGCTTTTTAGAAGATTATCTCAACCCTGTTGGACCTTTCAATGACTTGAATGGTGATCAGAACTCAGAAGCTGCAAAAATCAAATAAATGCAGCATAAAAGTAATCCATACCACTCCAGTGGTTAAATCCATGCCTTCAGAAGTGATATTATAGGTGTGGGTTAGAAATAGACCTATATATATATACTTCAAGATGACATCACTCTGAAGTACTGCGTAAAGAATATCCCACATTCGCCCTTAGGGGGCGCTACAGGCCATGCCCAAAATTCCCATTTTCTGGTCAAAAATGTTCTAATGTTGTATATTGATACTACAGGCCAACAGGAATTCACAAACCAAGAGTGGCCCACATTCGCCCTTATGGGGCGCTACAGGCCACGCCCTAAATTCCCATTTGCTGGTCAAAAATGTTCTAATTTGGTACATTGATACTACAGGCCAACAGGAACCCACAAACAAAGAATTGCCCATATTCGCCATTAGGGGGCGCTACAGGCTATGCCCAAAATTCCCATTTTATGGTCAAAAATTTTCTAATTTGGTATATTGACACTACAGGCCAACAGAAATCCACAAACCAAGAATGTCTCACATTTGCCCTTAGGGGGTGCTAAAGGACATTCCCAAATTGCACATTTTTTTGTCAAATACTTTCTAATTTGGTACATTAATACTACAGGCCAACAGGAACCTACAAACCAAGAATGGCTCACATTCGCCCTTAGGGGGCGGTACAGGCCATGCCCAAATGTCAATTTTTCAAAGTGATTGTATTTCCACCCCATTTATTTAGTTTTTCTGAAACCTGGTGAACATACCTCATTTCTCATTGTAAACAAAAAACCCTACAGTATCCATAAGGTCCGGCATGATGGATTTTCCTGTACACTGAAAATGTTTAGTTTAGGATTCAGACAGAAAGACATGTTTTTTGGATTTTTTCATTGGGAGGGTTTAACCCCAACCCTCTATTGATCAATTTTAAATGATTTGCCATTTTGAGGAGGAATCGCATTGCTGCTTGCAGCTATATTTTTGAGTTGTTGCTGTGTCCATCATCCTTTGTTTTCCGAAAGCCACCAAGTGGAAATGAGCCCGGTAACTAAAGGCACCAGGGTTGCGGTGCCACCGGCTTGGGCCCGTCATCGCTGCTTGCAGCTTTAATTATTATTATTAGGGCCCAAGCCTGAAAATGCGAAGGCCCTATTGTTTTCCTTAGGATTATTATTATTATTATTATTATTATTATTATTATTATTTTATCGACTATTCGGGCACTTTTGGGGGCCTTAACATGCTCTAAAACTCTTGAAACTTTGCACACGGGTCAGAACCTGCGGCCATCAGGGCTGGGCTGAAGATGGTACCCGGGCGTGGCAGGGGGTTTCAGCAGCGCCCCCTGGAACGGGGTCCGAAACCATGGTCCATAAATCAAACACACTTGCATGTAATAATATGAAAGTCGGTACACATATAGATCTCATCGTTTCATATATACTTCATGCTCTTACTTTTTACCTCAGCCCAACAGGAAGTCGGCTATTTAGGGTTGTTTGGAAAACGTATACAATGGAATTTGAAATACTCCTCCTAGAGAAATCATTTAATCGCCACGAATCTCAGTCAGCATGAAGTCAAGACATTGAGGATGAAAAATTGCCAGCGGATTTTTGATATCTCGAACGGTTTGGCCGTGGCGAGGAAACAAATTTATGGCGAGAAAAGTGAGACAGGAAGTGTGTTATAACTTCTGCATAAATTAACAGATCTTGATGAAACTTCAGCAGTGTGTTCGTTGTAAGAGGCCGATCACATGGATGTGACTATTGTGAGTCAAAGTTATAGCGCCACCAACTGGCAGCAGGAAGTGTGTCACTTTCAAAATGCTTTGAAATCACCCTCTTGTTTTTACCCGATTTGCTTCAAACTTTACGTGTATAATGTAAACACACGGCAGATTTAGACCTGTGAAAGGATTATTGATATCTTAGATACTGTTGCCGTGGCAACACTTCAAACTTTACTTTTCTTTATTGATGCTTTTGAGACTCTTAACATACTTGAAATTGCATGAAACTCGACAGAGACGTCACATTTATTAGCCAGTAGACATGTGCAAAGTTTCAGAAATGGGTGTGGTGAGGGGCTCAGTAGCGCCACCTTTTGACAAAAAAGTGGGGGGTTAGTTTCATCTACAGGTACAAAAATTGGTATTGATATAGTTCTCCTCAAGCCGGACAACTTTCTAATTTACAGTCATTAGCTCCGACCAACAGAAAGTCAGATATTTTGGTTTGAATGTGGAGAAAATGTCAGAATTTTGCAAGTCACTCTCTAAGACTTTGTGTTTGAGGAGTAGGAAGGGAGGGGGTCTTGTGAAGTAATACATAGGGCTATACTGCCCTCTTGTGTTCAACATAGTATGGGTTACATTAACTTTTGCACGATATTCTAATTTTTCGAGTTTCACCTGTATGCAGAGTTGACAGAAAAATGTTACACACGCCGTAGCAGGTGAATACAACAAAGAACTAAAGCCTAAAAAACTAAAGTTTAATCCACTGTCTGTTCATTCTCTGAGTGGCAATTACAAGAAATGTCCAATAGATGGCATCCAAGCCTCATTGTTCAATGATTTACAACAGGTCTGAGTCCAGAATGGGCAGGGACTGAGTTCAACAGTTGCTTGAGCTCTTTTGCAGTCGAATCCCAGAAAAAAGGCAAACAATGTGTCCCCACTCAATATATACATCAACTGAGTGGAGGATACAATTTTTAACAACCTTTAACCATTTACAGCCAGAGCGTTCAAATTTGGGAACAATTATTCCCATGGTTCCTGTCTCAGTGTCATCGTCGTCCGATCACCGATTTTATTTCTGAAGTCTGCCCAGATACTCATGACAATACAAGCTAAAGGCACATGTGATTGGTTAAGGGGTTACTGGGCAAGAATAATAACTGTATCGTCATCACCGTCTTCCTTCATTTCAATGGAAAGGTGATATCACGAGAGATTTACTCCAGTGTTGGATTTACTGCTTCAAATTAAATACTGAGGCGATTTTTGCAAGGTAAGAACGTGTGTTGTCTATATTTTCTATAGAAAGTCAAAACGTTTTAGTGACGAAGCATTTATTTGTAGGAGTATTGCTAGTTATTTCTGGAAAAAAATGACAAAACAACTCAAATAAATGTTTGTGAGCAGTTTTGTGTGAAACCGCGAGATGCGTCGCGTCTAACGCACGAGCCCCGATGAGAGATCGCATTCGCTTCTTCTTGCGTTTGAACGGACAATTTCATACTACAAAATGTCAAATTACATGATATATTGTCTGTTTTGTCCCAAGTGAACATAAACAGTTGATGAAGAAATCGCGAATCGAAATCTAGTATCAACACTTCCGAGAATGATTATCAGCGTTGTGTCTGACAGCGCGAGGCATCTCATTTTTACTCGCATCTTCATGGAGGTTTGTCGGTTGTATGTAGTTTCACAATCTCAATCAAGTAATCTCTGAAATGAATACAGATGTAACAGCACGAAAATAATGAGACTTCACAGTTCTCAAAAGATTAAACTCACTAAAACAAGCCGCACAGACTGTGCCTTGAATGAAATGCGTTTAAAATCCTCTTAAAGAGACAGTAACAATTTTCCAAGTAAATAAAAAGTAGGCCTACAAATGGTTTTCACCCCAAAAATAAATTTCTCTCATCGTATACTCACCCTCATTGCATCCCAGATGTGTATTGTTTTCTTTCTTCTAGTGAACACAAATTAAGCTTTTTAGAAGATTATCTCAACCCTGTTGGACCTTTCAATGACTTGAATGGTGATCAGAACTCAGAAGCTGCAAAAATCAAATAAATGCAGCATAAAAGTAATCCATACCACTCCAGTGGTTAAATCCATGCCTTCAGAAGTGATATTATAGGTGTGGGTTAGAAATAGACCTATATATATATACTTCAAGATGACATCACTCTGAAGTACTGCGTAAAGAATATCCCACATTCGCCCTTAGGGGGCGCTACAGGCCATGCCCAAAATTCCCATTTTCTGGTCAAAAATGTTCTAATGTTGTATATTGATACTACAGGCCAACAGGAATTCACAAACCAAGAGTGGCCCACATTCGCCCTTATGGGGCGCTACAGGCCACGCCCTAAATTCCCATTTGCTGGTCAAAAATGTTCTAATTTGGTACATTGATACTACAGGCCAACAGGAACCCACAAACAAAGAATTGCCCATATTCGCCATTAGGGGGCGCTACAGGCTATGCCCAAAATTCCCATTTTATGGTCAAAAATTTTCTAATTTGGTATATTGACACTACAGGCCAACAGAAATCCACAAACCAAGAATGTCTCACATTTGCCCTTAGGGGGTGCTAAAGGACATTCCCAAATTGCACATTTTTTTGTCAAATACTTTCTAATTTGGTACATTAATACTACAGGCCAACAGGAACCTACAAACCAAGAATGGCTCACATTCGCCCTTAGGGGGCGGTACAGGCCATGCCCAAATGTCAATTTTTCAAAGTGATTGTATTTCCACCCCATTTATTTAGTTTTTCTGAAACCTGGTGAACATACCTCATTTCTCATTGTAAACAAAAAACCCTACAGGATCCATAAGGTCCGGCATGATGGATTTTCCTGTACACTGAAAATGTTTAGTTTAGGATTCAGACAGAAAGACATGTTTTTTGGATTTTTTCATTGGGAGGGTTTAACCCCAACCCTCTATTGATCAATTTTAAATGATTTGCCATTTTGAGGAGGAATCGCATTGCTGCTTGCAGCTATATTTTTGAGTTGTTGCTGTGTCCATCATCCTTTGTTTTCCGAAAGCCACCAAGTGGAAATGAGCCCGGTAACTAAAGGCACCAGGGTTGCGGTGCCACCGGCTTGGGCCCGTCATCGCTGCTTGCAGCTTTAATTATTATTATTATTATTATTAGGGCCCAAGCCTGAAAAGGCGAAGGCCCTATTGTTTTCCTTAGGATTATTATTATTATTATTATTAGGGCCCAAGCCTGAAAAGGCGAAGGCCCTATAGTTTTCCTTAGGATTATTATTAGGGCCCAAGCCTTGAAAAGGCGAAGGCCCTATTGTTTTCCTTAGGATTATTATTATTAGGGCCCAAGCCTGAAAAGGCGAAGGCCCTATTGTTTTCCTTAGGATTATTATTATTATTATTATTATTATTATTATTATTATTATTATTATTATTTTATCGACTCTTCGGGCACTTTTGGGGGCCTTAACATGCTCTAAAACTCTTGAAACTTTGCACACGGGTCAGAACCTGCGGCCATCAGGGCTGGGCTGAAGATGGTACCCGGGCGTGGCAGGGGGGCTTAACAGCGCCCCCTGGAACGGGGTCCGAAACCTTGGCCCATAAATCAAACACACTTGCATGTAATAATATGAAAGTTGGTACACATATAGATCTCATCGTTTCATATATACTTCATGCTCTTACATTTTACCTCAGCCCAACAGGAAGTCGGCTATTTAGGGTTGTTTGGAAAACGTATACAAAGGAATTTGAAATACTCCTCCTAGAGAAATCATTTAATCGCCACGAATCTCAGTCAGCATGAAGTCAAGACATTGAGGATGAAAAATTGCCAGCGGATTTTTGATATCTCGAACGGTTTGGCCGTGGCGAGGAAACAAATTTATGGCAAGAAAAGTGAGACAGGAAGTGTGTTATAACTTCTGCATAAATTAACAGATCTTGATGAAACTTCAGCAGTGTGTTCGTTGTAAGAGGCCGATCACATGGATGTGACTATTGTGAGTCAAAGTTATAGCGCCACCAACTGGCAGCAGGAAGTGTGTCACTTTCAAAATGCTTTGAAATCACCCTCTTGCTTTTACCCGATTTGCTTCAAACTTTACATGTATAAAGTAAACACACGGCAGATTTAGACCTGTGAAAGGATTATTGATATCTTAGATACTGTTGCCGTTGCAACGCTTCAAACTTTACTTTTCTTTATTGATGCTTTTGAGACTCTTAACATACTTGAAATTGCATGAAACTCGACAGACACGTCACATTTATTAGCCAGTAGACATGTGCAAAGTTTCAGAAATGGGTGTGGTGAGGGGCTCAGTAGCGCCACCTTTTGACAAAAAAGTGGGGGGTTAGTTTCATGTACAGGTACAAAAATTGGTATTGATATAGTTCTCCTCAAGCCGGACAACTTTCTAATTTACAGTCATTAGCTCCGACCAACAGAAAGTCAGATATTTTGGTTTGAATGTGGAGAAAATGTCAGAATTTGCAAGTCACTCTCTGAGTCTCTGTGTGTTTGTAGGGGAGGGGGGACGTTGGGTCTTGTGAAGTAATACATAAGGCTATACTGCCCTCTTGTGTTCAACATAGTATGGGTTACATTAACTTTTGCACGATATTCAAATTTTTCGAGTTTCACCTGTATGCAGAGTTGACAGAAAAATGTTACACACGCCGTAGCAGGTGAATACAACAAAGAACTAAAGCCTAAAAAACTAAAGTGTAATCCACTGTCTGTTCATTCTCTGAGTGGCAATTACAAGAAATGTCCAATAGATGGCATCCAAGCCTCATTGTTCAATGATTTACAACAGGTCTGAGTCCAGAATGGGCAGGGACTGAGTTCAACAGTTGCTTGAGCTCTTTTGCAGTCGAATCCCAGAAAAAAGGCAAACAATGTGTCCCCACTCAACATCAACTGAGTGGCGGTTACAATTTTTAACAACCTTTAACCATTTACAGCCAGAGCGTTCAAATTTGGGAACAATTATTCCCATGGTTTCTGTCTCAGTGTCATCGTCGTCCGATCACCGATTTTATTTCTGAAATCTGCCCAGATACTCATGACAATACAAGCTAAAGGCACATGTGATTTGTTAAGGGGTTACTGGGCAAGAATAATAACTGTATCGTCATCACCGTCTTCCTTCATTTCATTGGGAAGGTGATATCACGAGAGATTTACTCCAGTGTTGGATTTACTGCTTCAAATTAAATACTGAGGCGATTTTTGCAAGGTAAGAACGTGTTGTCTATATTTTCTATAGAAAGTCAAAACGTTTTAGTTACGAAGCATTTATTTGTAGGAGTATTGCTAGTTATTTCTGGAAAAAAAATGACGAAACAACTCAAATAAATGTTTGTGAGCAGTTTTGTGTGAAACCGCGAGCAGCGTCACGTCTAACTCACGAGCCCCGATGAGAGATCGCATTCGCTTCTTCTTGCGTTTGAACGGACAATTTCATAACAACAAAATGTCAAAATACATGATATATTGTCTGTTTTGTCTCAAGTGAAAATAAACAGTTGATGAAGAAATCGCGAATCTAAATCTAGTATCAACTCTTCCGAGAATGATTTTCAGCGTTGTGTCTGACAGCGCGAGGCATCTCATTTTTACTCGCATCTTCATGGAGGTTTGTCGGTTGTATGTAGTTTCACAATCTCAATCAATTAATCTCTGAAATGAATACAGATGTAACAGCACGAAAATAATGAGACTTCACAGTTCTCAAAAGATTATATCTCAATAAAACAAGCCGCACAGACGGCTTGACGGCTTGAATGAAATGCGTTTAAAATCCTCTTAAAGAGACAGTAACAATTTTCCAAGTAAATAAAAAGTAGGCCTACAAATGGTTTTCACCCCAAAAATAAAATTCTCTCATCGTATACTCACCCTCATTCCATCCCAGATGTGTATTATTTTCTTTCTTCTAGTGAACACAAATTAAGCTTTTTAGAAGATTATCTCAACCCTGTTGGACCTTTCAATGACTTGAATGGTGATCAGAACTCAGAAGCTTCAAAAATCACATAAATGCAGCATAAAAGTAATCCATACCACTCCTGTGGTTTAATCCATGCCTTCAGAAGTGATATTATAGGTGTGGATTAGAAACAGACCTATATATATATACTTAAAGATGACATCACTCTGAAGTACTGCGTAAAGAATATCCCACATTTGCCCTTAGGGGGCGCTACAGGCCATGCCCAAAATTCCCATTTTCTGGTCAAAAATGTTCCAATTTTGTATATTGATACTACAGGCCAACAGGAATCCACAAACCAAGAATGGCCCACATTCGCCCTTAGGGGGCGCTACAGGCCATGCCCAAAATTCCCATTTTCTGGTCAAAAATGTTCTAATTTTGTAGATTGATACTACAGGCCAACAGGAATCCACAAACCAAGAATGGCCCACATTCGCCCTTAGGGGGCGCTACAGGCCACGCCCTAAATTCCCATTTGCTGGTCAAAAATGTTCTAATTTGGTACATTGATACTACAGGCCAACAGGAACCCACAAACAAAGAATTGCCCATATTCGCATTAGGGGGCGCTACAGGCTATGCCCAAAATTCCCATTTTATGGTCAAAAATGTTCTAATTTGGTATATTGACACTACAGGCCAACAGAAATCCACAAACCAAGAATGTCTCACATTCGCCCTTAGGGGGCGCTAAAGGCCATTCCCAAATTGCAAATTTTTTTGTCAAATACTTTCTAATTTGGTACATTAATACTACAGGCCAACAGGAACCTACAAACCAAGAATGGCTCACATTCACCCTTAGGGGGCGCTACAGGCCATGCCCAAATGTCATTTTTTCAAAGTGATTGTATTTCCACCCCATTTATTTAGTTTTTCTGAAACATGGTGAACATACCTCATTTCTCATTGTAAACAAAAAACCCTACAGGATCCATAAGGTCCGACATGATGGATTTTCCTGTACACTGAAAATGTTTAGTTTAGGATTCAGACAGAAAGACATGTTTTTTGGATTTTTTCATTGGGAGGGTTTAACCCTGACACTCTATTGATCAATTTTAAATGTTTTGCCATTTTGAGGAGGAATCGCATTGCTGCTTACAGCTATATTTTTGAGTTGTTGCTGTGTCCATCATCCTTTGTTTTCCGAAAGCCACCAAGTGGAAATGAGCCCGGTAACTAAAGGCACCAGGGTTGCGGTGCCACCGGCTTGGGCCCGTCATCGCTGCTTGCAGCTTTAATTATTATTATTATTATTATTATTATTATTATTATTATTATTAGGGCCCAAGCCTGAAAAGGCGAAGGCCCTATTGTTTTCCTTAGGATTATTATTATTATTATTATTATTATTATTATTATTTTATCGACTATTCGGGCACTTTTGGGGGCCTTAACATGCTCAAAACTCTTGAAACTTTGCACACGGGTCAGAACCTGCGGCCATCAGGGCTGGGCTGAAGATGGTACCCGGGCGTGGCAGGGGGGCTCAGCAGCGCCCCCTGGAACGGGGTCCGAAACCTTGGTCCATAAATCAAACACACTTGCATGTAATAATATGAAAGTCGGTACACATATAGATCTCATCGTTTCATATATACTTCATGCTCTTACTTTTTACCTCAGCCCAACAGGAAGTCGGCTATTTAGGGTTGTTTGGAAAACGTATACAATGGAATTTGAAATACTCCTCCTAGAGAAATCATTTAATCACCACGAATCTCAGTCAGCATGAAGTCAAGACATTGAGGATGAAAAATTGCCAGCGGATTTTTGATATCTCGAACGGTTTGGCCGTGGCGAGGAAACAAATTTATGGCGAGAAAAGTGAGACAGGAAGTGTGTTATAACTTCTGCATAAATTAACAGATCTTGATGAAACTTCAGCAGTGTGTTCGTTGTAAGAGGCCGATCACATGGATGTGACTATTGTGAGTCAAAGTTATAGCGCCACCAACTGGCAGCAGGAAGTGTGTCACTTTCAAAATGCTTTGAAATCACCCTCTTGTTTTTACCCGATTTGCTTCAAACTTTACGTGTATAATGTAAACACACGGCAGATTTAGACCTGTGAAAGGATTATTGATATCTTAGATACTGTTGCCGTGGCAACACTTCAAACTTTACTTTTCTTTATTGATGCTTTTGAGACTCTTAACATACTTGAAATTGCATGAAACTCGACAGAGACGTCACATTTATTAGCCAGTAGACATGTGCAAAGTTTCAGAAATGGGTGTGGTGAGGGGCTCAGTAGCGCCACCTTTTGACAAAAAAGTGGGGGGTTAGTTTCATCTACAGGTACAAAAATTGGTATTGATATAGTTCTCCTCAAGCCGGACAACTTTCTAATTTACAGTCATTAGCTCCGACCAACAGAAAGTCAGATATTTTGGTTTGAATGTGGAGAAAATGTCAGAATTTTGCAAGTCACTCTCTAAGACTTTGTGTGTGAGGAGTAGGAAGGGAGGGGGGCTTGTGAAGTAATACATAGGGCTATACTGCCCTCTTGTGTTCAACATAGTATGGGTTACATTAACTTTTGCACGATATTCTAATTTTTCGAGTTTCACCTGTATGCAGAGTTGACAGAAAAATGTTACACACGCCGTAGCAGGTGAATACAACAAAGAACTAAAGCCTAAAAAACTAAAGTTTAATCCACTGTCTGTTCATTCTCTGAGTGGCAATTACAAGAAATGTCCAATAGATGGCATCCAAGCCTCATTGTTCAATGATTTACAACAGGTCTGAGTCCAGAATGGGCAGGGACTGAGTTCAACAGTTGCTTGAGCTCTTTTGCAGTCGAATCCCAGAAAAAAGGCAAACAATGTGTCCCCACTCAATATATACATCAACTGAGTGGAGGATACAATTTTTAACAACCTTTAACCATTTACAGCCAGAGCGTTCAAATTTGGGAACAATTATTCCCATGGTTCCTGTCTCAGTGTCATCGTCGTCCGATCACCGATTTTATTTCTGAAGTCTGCCCAGATACTCATGACAATACAAGCTAAAGGCACATGTGATTGGTTAAGGGGTTACTGGGCAAGAATAATAACTGTATCGTCATCACCGTCTTCCTTCATTTCAATGGAAAGGTGATATCACGAGAGATTTACTCCAGTGTTGGATTTACTGCTTCAAATTAAATACTGAGGCGATTTTTGCAAGGTAAGAACGTGTGTTGTCTATATTTTCTATAGAAAGTCAAAACGTTTTAGTTACGAAGCATTTATTTGTAGGAGTATTGCTAGTTATTTCTGGAAAAAAATGACAAAATAACTCAAATAAATGTTTGTGAGCAGTTTTGTGTGAAACCGCGAGATGCGTCGCGTCTAACGCAGGAGCCCCGATGAGAGATCGCATTCGCTTCTTCTTGCGTTTGAACGGACAATTTCATACTACAAAATGTCAAATTACATGATATATTGTCTGTTTTGTCCCAAGTGAACATAAACAGTTGATGAAGAAATCGCGAATCGAAATCTAGTATCAACACTTCCGAGAATGATTATCAGCGTTGTGCCTGACAGCGCATCTCATTTTTACTCGCATCTTCATGGAGGTTTGTCGGTTGTATGTAGTTTCACAATCTCAATCAAGTAATCTCTGAAATGAATACAGATGTAACAGCACGAAAATAATGAGACTTCACAGTTCTCAAAAGATTAAACTCAATAAAACAAGCCGCACAGACTGTGCCTTGAATGAAATGCGTTTAAAATCCTCTTAAAGAGACAATAACAATTTTCCAAGTAAGTAAAAAGTAGGCCTACAAATGGTTTTCACCCCAAAAATAAATTTCTCTCATCGTATACTCACCCTCATTCCATCTCAGATGTGTATTGTTTTCTTTCTTCTAGTGAACACAAATTAAGCTTTTTAGAAGATTATCTCAACCCTGTTGGACCTTTCAATGACTTGAATGGTGATCAGAACTCAGAAGCTACAAAAATCACATAAATGCAGCATAAAAGTAATCCATACCACTCCAGTGGTTAAATCCATGCCTTCAGAAGTGATATTATAGGTGTGGGTTAGAAACAGACCTATATATTTATACTTCAAGATGACATCACTCTGAAGTACTGCGTAAAGAATATCCCACATTCGCCCTTAGGGGGCGCTACAGGCCATGCCCAAAATTCCCATTTGCTGGTCAAAAATGTTCTAATTTGGTACATTGATACTACAGGCCAACAGGAATTCACAAACCAAGAGTGGCCCACATTCGCCCTTATGGGGCGCTACAGGCCACGCCCTAAATTCCCATTTGCTGTTCAAAAATGTTCTAATTTGGTACATTGATACTACAGGCCAACAGGAACCCACAAACAAAGAATTGCCCATATTCGCCATTAGGGGGCGCTACAGGCTATGCCCAAAATTCCCATTTTATGGTCAAAAATTTTCTAATTTGGTATATTGACACTACAGGCCAACAGAAATCCACAAACCAAGAATGTCTCACATTCGCCCTTAGGGGGCGCTAAAGGCCATTCCCAAATTGCACATTTTTTTGTCAAATACTTTCTAATTTGGTACATTAATACTACAGGCCAACAGGAACCTACAAACCAAGAATGGCTCACATTCGCCCTTAGGGGGCGCTACATGCCATGCCCAAATGTCATTTTTTTAAAGTGATTGTATTTCCACCCCATTTATTTAGTTTTCTGAAACCTGGTGAACATACCTCATTTCTCATTGTAAACAAAAAACCCTACAGGATCCATAAGGTCCGGCATGATGGATTTTCCTGTACACTGAAAATGTTTAGTTTAGGATTCAGACAGAAAGACATGTTTTTTGGATTTTTTCATTGGGAGGGTTTAACCCCAACCCTCTATTGATCAATTTTAAATGATTTGCCATTTTGAGGAGGAATCGCATTGCTGCTTGCAGCTATATTTTTGAGTTGTTGCTGTGTCCATCATCCTTTGTTTTCCGAAAGCCACCAAGTGGAAATGAGCCCGGTAACTAAAGGCACCAGGGTTGCGGTGCCACCGGCTTGGGCCCGTCATCGCTGCTTGCAGCTTTAATTATTATTATTATTATTATTAGGGCCCAAGCCTGAAAAGGCGAAGGCCCTATTGTTTTCCTTAGGATTATTATTATTATTATTATTAGGGCCCAAGCCTGAAAAGGCGAAGGCCCTATTGTTTTCCTTAGGATTATTATTATTATTATTATTATTATTATTATTATTTTATCGACTATTCGGGCACTTTTGGGGGCCTTAACATGCTCTAAAACTCTTGAAACTTTGCACACGGGTCAGAACCTGCGGCCATCAGGGCTGGGCTGAAGATGGTACCCGGGCGTGGCAGGGGGGCTCAGCAGCGCCCCCTGGAACGGGGTCCGAAACCTTGGTCCATAAATCAAACACACTTGCATGTAATAATATGAAAGTCGGTACACATATAGATCTCATCGTTTCATATATACTTCATGCTCTTACTTTTTACCTCAGCCCAACAGGAAGTCGGCTATTTAGGGTTGTTTGGAAAACGTATACAATGGAATTTGAAATACTCCTCCTAGAGAAATCATTTAATCGCCACGAATCTCAGTCAGCATGAAGTCAAGACATTGAGGATGAAAAATTGCCAGCGGATTTTTGATATCTCGAACGGTTTGGCCGTGGCGAGGAAACAAATTTATGGCGAGAAAAGTGAGACAGGAAGTGTGTTATAACTTCTGCATAAATTAACAGATCTTGATAAAACTTCAGCAGTGTGTTCGTTGTAAGAGGCCGATCACATGGATGTGACTATTGTGAGTCAAAGTTATAGCGCCACCAACTGGCAGCAGGAAGTGTGTCACTTTCAAAATGCTTTGAAATCACCCTCTTGTTTTTACCCGATTTGCTTCAAACTTTACGTGTATAATGTAAACACACGGCAGATTTAGACCTGTGAAAGGATTATTGATATCTTAGATATTGTTGCCGTGGCAACGCTTCAAACTTTACTTTTCTTTATTGATGCTTTTGAGACTCTTAACCTACTTGAAATTGCATGAAACTCGACAGAGACGTCACATTTATTAGCCAGTAGACATGTGCAAAGTTTCAGAAATGGGTGTGGTGAGGGGCTCAGTAGCGCCACCTTTTGACAAAAAAGTGGGGGGTTAGTTTCATCTACAGGTACAAAAATTGGTATTGATATAGTTCTCCTCAAGCCGGACAACTTTCTAATTTACAGTCATTAGCTCCGACCAACAGAAAGTCAGATATTTTGGTTTGAATGTGGAGAAAATGTCAGAATTTTGCAAGTCACTCTGTGAGCCTCTGTGTGTGAGGAGTAGGAAGGGAGGGGGTCTTGTGAAGTAATACATAGGGCTATACTGCCCTCTTGTGTTCAACATAGTATGGGTTACATTAACTTTTGCACGATATTCTAATTTTTCGAGTTTCACCTGTATGCAGAGTTGACAGAAAAATGTTACACACGCCGTAGCAGGTGAATACAACAAAGAACTAAAGCCTAAAAAACTAAAGTTTAATCCACTGTCTGTTCATTCTCTGAGTGGCAATTACAAGAAATGTCCAATAGAGGGCATCCAAGCCTCATTGTTCAATGATTTACAACAGGTCTGAGTCCAGAATGGGCAGGGACTGAGTTCAACAGTTGCTTGAGCTCTTTTGCAGTCGAATCCCAGAAAAAAGGCAAACAATGTGTCCCCACTCAATATATACATCAACTGAGTGGAGGATACAATTTTTAACAACCTTTAACTATTTACAGCCAGAGCGTTCAAATTTGGGAACAATTATTCCCATGGTTCCTGTCTCAGTGTCATCGTCGTCCGATCACCGATTTTATTTCTGAAATCTGCCCAGATACTCATGACAATACAAGCTAAAGGCACATGTGATTGGTTAAGGGGTTACTGGGCAAGAATAATAACTGTATCGTCATCACCGTCTTCCTTCATTTCAATGGAAAGGTGATATCACGAGAGATTTACTCCATTGTTGGATTTACTGCTTCAAATTAAATACTGAGGCGATTTTTGCAAGGTAAGAACGTGTTTTCTATATTTTCTATAGAAAGTCAAAACGTTTTAGTTACGAAGCATTTATTTGTAGGAGTATTGCTAGTTATTTCTGGAAAAAAATGACAAAACAACTCAAATAAATGTTTGTGAGCAGTTTTGTGTGAAACCGCGAGATGCGTCGCGTCTAACGCACGAGCCCCGATGAGAGATCGCATTCGCTTCATCTTGCGTTTGAACGGACAATTTCATAAACAAAATGTCAAATTACATGATATATTGTCTGTTTTGTCCCAAGTGAACATAAACAGTTGATGAAGAAATCGCGAATCTAAATCTAGTATCAACACTTCCGAGAATGATTATCAGCGTTGTGTCTGACAGCGCGAGGCATCTCATTTTTACTCGCATCTTCATGGAGGTTTGTCGGTTGTATGTAGTTTCACAATCTCAATCAAGTAATCTCTGAAATGAATACAGATGTAACAGCACGAAAATAATGAGACTTCACAGTTCTCAAAAGATTAAACTCAATAAAACAAGCCGCACAGACTGTGCCTTGAATGAAATGCGTTTAAAATCCTCTTAAAGAGACAGTAACAATTTTCCAAGTAAATAAAAAGTAGGCCTACAAATGGTTTTCACCCCCAAAATAAATTTCTCTCATCGTATACTCACCCTCATTCCATCCCAGATGTGTATTATTTTCTTTCTTCTAGTGAACACAAATTAAGCTTTTTAGAAGATTATCTCAACCCTGTTGGACCTTTCAATGACTTGAATGGTGATCAGAACTCAGAAGCTACAAAAATCACATAAATGCAGCATAAAAGTAATCCATACCACTCCATTGGTTTAATCCATGCCTTCAGAAGTGATATTATAGGTGTGGGTTAGAAACAGACCTATATATATATATACTTCAAGATGACATCACTCTGAAGTACTGCGTAAAGAATATCCCACATTCGCCCTTAGGGGGCGCTACAGGCCATGCCCAAAATTCCCATTTTCTGGGCAAAAATGTTCTAATTTTGTATATTGATCCTACAGGCCAACAGTAATCCACAAACCAAGAATGGCCCACATTCGCCCTTAGGGGGCGCTACAGGCCACGCCCTAAATTCCCATTTGCTGGTCAAAAATGTTCTAATTTGGTACATTGATACTACAGGCCAACAGGAACCCACAAACAAAGAATTGCCCATATTCGCCATTAGGGGGCGCTACAGGCTATGCCCAAAATTCCCATTTTATGGTCAAAAATTTTCTAATTTGGTCTATTGACACTACAGGCCAACAGAAATCCACAAACCAAGAATGTCTCACATTTGCCCTTAGGGGGCGCTAAAGGACATTCACAAATTGCACATTTTTTTGTCAAATACTTTCTAATTTGGTACATTAATACTACAGGCCAACAGGAACCTACAAACCAAGAATGGCTCACATTCGCCCTTAGGGGGCGCTACAGGCCATGCCCAAATGTCAATTTTTCAAAGTGATTGTATTTCCACCCCATTTATTTAGTTTTTCTGAAACCTGGTGAACATACCTCATTTCTCATTGTAAACAAAAAACCCTCCAGGATCCATAAGGTCTGGCATGATGGATTTTCCTGTACACTGAAAATGTTTAGTTTAGGATTCAGACAGAAAGACATGTTTTTTGGATTTTTTCATTGGGAGGGTTTAACCCCAACCCTCTATTGATCAATTTTAAATGATTTGCCATTTTGAGGAGGAATCGCATTGCTGCTTGCAGCTATATTTTTGAGTTGTTGCTGTGTCCACCATCCTTTGTTTTCCGAAAGCCACCAAGTGGAAATGAGCCCGGTAACTAAAGGCACCAGGGTTGCGGTGCCACCGGCTTGGGCCCGTCATCGCTGCTTGCAGCTTTAATTATTATTATTATTATTATTATTATTATTATTTTATCGACTATTCGGGCACTTTTGGGGGCCTTAACATGCTCTAAAACTCTTGAAACTTTGCACACGGGTCAGAACCTGCGGCCATCAGGGCTGGGCTGAAGATGGTACCCGGGCGTGGCAGGGGGGCTCAGCAGCGCCCCCTGGAACGGGGTCCGAAACCTTGGTCCATAAATCAAACACACTTGCATGTAATAATATGAAAGTCGGTACACATATAGATCTCATCGTTTCATATATACTTCATGCTCTTACTTTTTACCTCAGCCCAACAGGAAGTCGGCTATTTAGGGTTGTTTGGAAAACGTATACAATGGAATTTGAAATACTCCTCCTAGAGAAATCATTTAATCGCCACGAATCTCAGTCAGCATGAAGTCAAGACATTGAGGATGAAAAATTGCCAGCGGATTTTTGATATCTCGAACGGTTTGGCCGTGGCGAGGAAACAAATTTATGGCGAGAAAAGTGAGACAGGAAGTGTGTTATAACTTCTGCATAAATTAACAGATCTTGATGAAACTTCAGCAGTGTGTTCGTTGTAAGAGGCCGATCACATGGATGTGACTATTGTGAGTCAAAGTTATAGCGCCACCAACTGGCAGCAGGAAGTGTGTCACTTTCAAAATGCTTTGAAATCACCCTCTTGTTTTTACCCGATTTGCTTCAAACTTTACGTGTATAATGTAAACACACGGCAGATTTAGACCTGTGAAAGGATTATTGATATCTTAGATACTGTTGCCGTGGCAACACTTCAAACTTTACTTTTCTTTATTGATGCTTTTGAGACTCTTAACATACTTGAAATTGCATGAAACTCGACAGAGACGTCACATTTATTAGCCAGTAGACATGTGCAAAGTTTCAGAAATGGGTGTGGTGAGGGGCTCAGTAGCGCCACCTTTTGACAAAAAAGTGGGGGGTTAGTTTCATCTACAGGTACAAAAATTGGTATTGTTATAGTTCTCCTCAAGCCGGACAACTTTCTAATTTACAGTCATTAGCTCCGACCAACAGAAAGTCAGATATTTTGGTTTGAATGTGGAGAAAATGTCAGAATTTTGCAAGTCACTCTCTAAGACTTTGTGTGTGAGGAGTAGGAAGGGAGGGGGGCTTGTGAAGTAATACATAGGGCTATACTGCCCTCTTGTGTTCAACATAGTATGGGTTACATTAACTTTTGCACGATATTCTAATTTTTCGAGTTTCACCTGTATGCAGAGTTGACAGAAAAATGTTACACACGCTGTAGCAGGTGAATACAACAAAGAACTAAAGCCTAAAAAACTAAAGTTTAATCCACTGTCTGTTCATTCTCTGAGTGGCAATTACAAGAAATGTCCAATAGATGGCATCCAAGCCTCATTGTTCAATGATTTACAACAGGTCTGAGTCCAGAATGGGCAGGGACTGAGTTCAACAGTTGCTTGAGCTCTTTTGCAGTCGAATCCCAGAAAAAAGGCAAACAATGTGTCCCCACTCAATATATACATCAACTGAGTGGAGGATACAATTTTTAACAACCTTTAACCATTTACAGCCAGAGCGTTCAAATTTGGGAACAATTATTCCCATGGTTCCTGTCTCAGTGTCATCGTCGTCCGATCACCGATTTTATTTCTGAAGTCTGCCCAGATACTCATGACAATACAAGCTAAAGGCACATGTGATTGGTTAAGGGGTTACTGGGCAAGAATAATAACTGTATCGTCATCACCGTCTTCCTTCATTTCAATGGAAAGGTGATATCACGAGAGATTTACTCCAGTGTTGGATTTACTGCTTCAAATTAAATACTGAGGCGATTTTTGCAAGGTAAGAACGTGTGTTGTCTATATTTTCTATAGAAAGTCAAAACGTTTTAGTTACGAAGCATTTATTTGTAGGAGTATTGCTAGTTATTTCTGGAAAAAAATGACAAAATAACTCAAATAAATGTTTGTGAGCAGTTTTGTGTGAAACCGCGAGATGCGTCGCGTCTAACGCACGAGCCCCGATGAGAGATCGCATTCGCTTCTTCTTGCGTTTGAACGGACAATTTCATACTACAAAATGTCAAATTACATGATATATTGTCTGTTTTGTCCCAAGTGAACATAAACAGTTGATGAAGAAATCGCGAATCGAAATCTAGTATCAACACTTCCGAGAATGATTATCAGCGTTGTGCCTGACAGCGCATCTCATTTTTACTCGCATCTTCATGGAGGTTTGTCGGTTGTATGTAGTTTCACAATCTCAATCAAGTAATCTCTGAAATGAATACAGATGTAACAGCACGAAAATAATGAGACTTCACAGTTCTCAAAAGATTAAACTCACTAAAACAAGCCGCACAGAGTGTGCCTTGAATGAAATGCGTTTAAAATCCTCTTAAAGAGACAGTAACAATTTTCCAAGTAAATAAAAAGTAGGCCTACAAATGGTTTTCACCCCAAAAATAAATTTCTCTCATCGTATACTCACCCTCATTGCATCCCAGATGTGTATTGTTTTCTTTCTTCTAGTGAACACAAATTAAGCTTTTTAGAAGATTATCTCAACCCTGTTGGACCTTTCAATGACTTGAATGGTGATCAGAACTCAGAAGCTACAAAAATCAAATAAATGCAGCATAAAAGTAATCCATACCACTCCAGTGGTTAAATCCATGCCTTCAGAAGTGATATTATAGGTGTGGGTTAGAAATAGACCTATATATATATACTTAAAGATGACATCACTCTGAAGTACTGCGTAAAGAATATCCCACATTCGCCCTTAGGGGGCGCTACAGGCCATGCCCAAAATTCCCATTTTCTGGTCAAAAATGTTCTAATGTTGTATATTGATACTACAGGCCAACAGGAATTCACAAACCAAGAGTGGCCCACATTCGCCCTTATGGGGCGCTACAGGCCACGCCCTAAATTCCCATTTGCTGGTCAAAAATGTTCTAATTTGGTACATTGATACTACAGGCCAACAGGAACCCACAAACAAAGAATTGCCCATATTCGCCATTAGGGGGCGCTACAGGCTATGCCCAAAATTCCCATTTTATGGTCAAAAATTTTCTAATTTGGTATATTGACACTACAGGCCAACAGAAATCCACAAACCAAGAATGTCTCACATTCGCCCTTAGGGGGCGCTAAAGGCCATTCCCAAATTGCACATTTTTTTGTCAAATACTTTCTAATTTGGTACATTAATACTACAGGCCAACAGGAACCTACAAACCAAGAATGGCTCACATTCGCCCTTAGGGGGCGCTACATGCCATGCCCAAATGTCATTTTTTTTAAAGTGATTGTATTTCCACCCCATTTATTTAGTTTTCTGAAACCTGGTGAACATACCTCATTTCTCATTGTAAACAAAAAACCCTACAGGATCCATAAGGTCCGGCATGATGGATTTTCCTGTACACTGAAAATGTTTAGTTTAGGATTCAGACAGAAAGACATGTTTTTTGGATTTTTTCATTGGGAGGGTTTAACCCCAACCCTCTATTGATCAATTTTAAATGATTTGCCATTTTGAGGAGGAATCGCATTGCTGCTTGCAGCTATATTTTTGAGTTGTTGCTGTGTCCATCATCCTTTGTTTTCCGAAAGCCACCAAGTGGAAATGAGCCCGGTAACTAAAGGCACCAGGGTTGCGGTGCCACCGGCTTGGGCCCGTCATCGCTGCTTGCAGCTTTAATTGAATTTGCTCTTGCCTGCGTCCGTTGTGACAGAGCTCCAACAATGATCCAATGTTCTTGCCAATCATTTTGGCAATGATACGATTGTCATGCCATATGCTTCACCACAAATCATCCAGATATTGGAGAGGCTTGACAACCAATGGACATCATCCTTCGTATGCACAAATGTCACATACAATTTCTTCAACTGCTTGTTTGTGGAATGAGAAGGATAATGTGAAACAATACCATGATGTGTCAAATATAAGTCAAATCAAATGAGGTCTATAATACATGGAAAAAGCTACTGTATACGTTAGCACAACACATTCTCACTCCCAAGGCATCAAAGACTGACACTTGTGCAAGAGCCCAGCACATCAATCTACAGAAGGCAAAAGTGCCCTCAGGCGTCAGTTTTACGATGCATCCTGCAAGTGCGTTCTTTTCAATATGAAAATTTGATGTCAACTGACAAATGCGATGGGCATGGGAATTAGAAGTTTAGCATCATTTAATTATACGTTGGGATACAATTTTGTCATCGTGACATACAGTATGTTGAGGGTATGGTTTTCATTAGGGCCCAAGCCTGAAAAGGCGAAGGCCCTATTGTTTTCCTTAGGATTATTATTATTATTATTATTATTATTATTATTATTATTATTATTATTATTATTATTTTATCGACTATTCGGGCACTTTTGGGGGCCTTAACATGCTCTAAAACTCTTGAAACTTTGCACACGGGTCAGAACCTGCGGCCATCAGGGCTGGGCTGAAGATGGTACCCAGGCGTGGCAGGGGGGCTCAGCAGCGCCCCCTGGAACGGGGTCCGAAACCTTGGTCCATAAATCAAACACACTTGCATGTAATAATATGAAAGTCGGTACACATATAGATCTCATCGTTTCATATATACTTCATGCTCTTACTTTTTACCTCAGCCCAACAGGAAGTCGGCTATTTAGGGTTGTTTGGAAAACGTATACAATGGAATTTGAAATACTCCTCCTAGAGAAATCATTTAATCGGCACGAATCTCAGTCAGCATGAAGTCAAGACATTGAGGATGAAAAATTGCCAGCGGATTTTTGATATCTCGAACGGTTTGGCCGTGGCGAGGAAACAAATTTATGGCGAGAAAAGTGAGACAGGAAGTGTGTTATAACTTCTGCATAAATTAACAGATCTTGATGAAACTTCAGCAGTGTGTTCGTTGTAAGAGGCCGATCACATGGATGTGACTATTGTGAGTCAAAGTTATAGCGCCACCAACTGGCAGCAGGAAGTGTGTCACTTTCAAAATGCTTTGAAATCACCCTCTTGTTTTTACCCGATTTGCTTCAAACTTTACGTGTATAATGTAAACACACGGCAGATTTAGACCTGTGAAAGGATTATTGATATCTTAGATACTGTTGCCGTGGCAACGCTTCAAACTTTACTTTTCTTTATTGATGCTTTTGAGACTCTTAACCTACTTGAAATTGCATGAAACTCGACAGAGACGTCACATTTATTAGCCAGTAGACATGTGCAAAGTTTCAGAAATGGGTGTGGTGAGGGGCTCAGTAGCGCCACCTTTTGACAAAAAAGTGGGGGGTTAGTTTCATCTACAGGTACAAAAATTGGTATTGATATAGTTCTCCTCAAGCCGGACAACTTTCTAATTTACAGTCATTAGCTCCGACCAACAGAAAGTCAGATATTTTGGTTTGAATGTGGAGAAAATGTCAGAATTTTGCAAGTCACTCTGTGAGCCTCTGTGTGTGAGGAGTAGGAAGGGAGGGGGTCTTGTGAAGTAATACATAGGGCTATACTGCCCTCTTGTGTTCAACATAGTATGGGTTACATTAACTTTTGCACGATATTCTAATTTTTCGAGTTTCACCTGTATGCAGAGTTGACAGAAAAATGTTACACACGCCGTAGCAGGTGAATACAACAAAGAACTAAAGCCTAAAAAACTAAAGTTTAATCCACTGTCTGTTCATTCTCTGAGTGGCAATTACAAGAAATGTCCAATAGAGGGCATCCAAGCCTCATTGTTCAATGATTTACAACAGGTCTGAGTCCAGAATGGGCAGGGACTGAGTTCAACAGTTGCTTGAGCTCTTTTGCAGTCGAATCCCAGAAAAAAGGCAAACAATGTGTCCCCACTCAATATATACATCAACTGAGTGGAGGATACAATTTTTAACAACCTTTAACTATTTACAGCCAGAGCGTTCAAATTTGGGAACAATTATTCCCATGGTTCCTGTCTCAGTGTCATCGTCGTCCGATCACCGATTTTATTTCTGAAATCTGCCCAGATACTCATGACAATACAAGCTAAAGGCACATGTGATTGGTTAAGGGGTTACTGGGCAAGAATAATAACTGTATCGTCATCACCGTCTTCCTTCATTTCAATGGAAAGGTGATATCACGAGAGATTTACTCCATTGTTGGATTTACTGCTTCAAATTAAATACTGAGGCGATTTTTGCAAGGTAAGAACGTGTTGTCTATATTTTCTATAGAAAGTCAAAACGTTTTAGTTACGAAGCATTTATTTGTAGGAGTATTGCTAGTTATTTCTGGAAAAAAATGACAAAACAACTCAAATAAATGTTTGTGAGCAGTTTTGTGTGAAACCGCGAGATGCGTCGCGTCTAACGCACGAGCCCCGATGAGAGATCGCATTCGCTTCATCTTGCGTTTGAACGGACAATTTCATAAACAAAATGTCAAATTACATGATATATTGTCTGTTTTGTCCCAAGTGAACATAAACAGTTGATGAAGAAATCGCGAATCTAAATCTAGTATCAACACTTCCGAGAATGATTATCAGCGTTGTGTCTGACAGCGCGAGGCATCTCATTTTTACTCGCATCTTCATGGAGGTTTGTCGGTTGTATGTAGTTTCACAATCTCAATCAAGTAATCTCTGAAATGAATACAGATGTAACAGCACGAAAATAATGAGACTTCACAGTTCTCAAAAGATTAAACTCAATAAAACAAGCCGCACAGACTGTGCCTTGAATGAAATGCGTTTAAAATCCTCTTAAAGAGACAGTAACAATTTTCCAAGTAAATAAAAAGTAGGCCTACAAATGGTTTTCACCCCCAAAATAAATTTCTCTCATCGTATACTCACCCTCATTCCATCCCAGATGTGTATTATTTTCTTTCTTCTAGTGAACACAAATTAAGCTTTTTAGAAGATTATCTCAACCCTGTTGGACCTTTCAATGACTTGAATGGTGATCAGAACTCAGAAGCTACAAAAATCACATAAATGCAGCATAAAAGTAATCCATACCACTCCATTGGTTTAATCCATGCCTTCAGAAGTGATATTATAGGTGTGGGTTAGAAACAGACCTATATATATATACTTCAAGAAGACATCACTCTGAAGTACTGCGTAAAGAATATCCCACATTCGCCCTTAGGGGGCGCTACAGGCCATGCCCAAAATTCCCATTTTCTGGGCAAAAATGTTCTAATTTTGTATATTGATCCTACAGTCCAACAGTAATCCACAAACCAAGAGTGGCCCACATTCGCCCTTAGGGGGCGCTACAGGCCACGCCCTAAATTCCCATTTGCTGGTCAAAAATGTTCTAATTTGGTACATTGATACTACAGGCCAAACGGAACCCACAAACAAAGAATTGCCCATATTCGCCATTAGGGGGGCGCTACTGGCTATGCCCAAAATTCCCATTTTATGGTCAAAAATTTTCTAATTTGGTCTATTGACACTACAGGCCAACAGAAATCCACAAACCAAGAATGTCTCACATTTGCCCTTAGGGGGCGCTAATGGACATTCCCAAATTGCACATTTTTTTGTCAAATACTTTCTAATTTGGTACATTAATACTACAGGCCAACAGGAACCTACAAACCAAGAATGGCTCACATTCGCCCTTAGGGGGCGCTACAGGCCATGCCCAAATGTCAATTTTTCAAAGTGATTGTATTTCCACCCCATTTATTTAGTTTTTCTGAAACCTGGTGAACATACCTCATTTCTCATTGTAAACAAAAAACCCTCCAGGATCCATAAGGTCTGGCATGATGGATTTTCCTGTACACTGAAAATGTTTAGTTTAGGATTCAGACAGAAAGACATGTTTTTTGGATTTTTTCATTGGGAGGGTTTAACCCCAACCCTCTATTGATCAATTTTAAATGATTTGCCATTTTGAGGAGGAATCGCATTGCTGCTTGCAGCTATATTTTTGAGTTGTTGCTGTGTCCACCATCCTTTGTTTTCCGAAAGCCACCAAGTGGAAATGAGCCCGGTAACTAAAGGCACCAGGGTTGCAGTGCCACCGGCTTGGGCCCGTCATCGCTGCTTGCAGCTTTAATTATTATTATTATTATTATTATTATTAGGGCCCAAGCCTGAAAAGGCGAAGGCCCTATTGTTTTCCTTAGGATTATTATTATTATTATTATTATTATTATTATTATTATTATTATTATTATTATTTTATCGACTATTCGGGCACTTTTGGGGGCCTTAACATGCTCTAAAACTCTTGAAACTTTGCACACGGGTCAGAACCTGCGGCCATCAGGGCTGGGCTGAAGATGGTACCCGGGCGTGGCAGGGGGGCTCAGCAGCGCCCCCTGGAACGGGGTCCGAAACCTTGGTCCATAAATCAAACACACTTGCATGTAATAATATGAAAGTCGGTACACATATAGATCTCATCGTTTCATATATACTTCATGCTCTTACTTTTTACCTCAGCCCAACAGGAAGTCGGCTATTTAGGGTTGTTTGGAAAACGTATACAATGGAATTTGAAATACTCCTCCTAGAGAAATCATTTAATCGCCACGAATCTCAGTCAGCATGAAGTCAAGACATTGAGGATGAAAAATTGCCAGCGTATTTTTGATATCTCGAACGGTTTGGCCGTGGCGAGGAAACAAATTTATGGCGAGAAAAGTGAGACAGGAAGTGTGTTATAACTTCTGCATAAATTAACAGATCTTGATGAAACTTCAGCAGTGTGTTCGTTGTAAGAGGCCGATCACATGGATGTGACTATTGTGAGTCAAAGTTATAGCACCACCAACTGGCAGCAGGAAGTGTGTCACTTTCAAAATGCTTTGAAATCACCCTCTTGTTTTTACCCGATTTGCTTCAAACTTTACGTGTATAATGTAAACACACGGCAGATTTAGACCTGTGAAAGGATTATTGATATCTTAGATACTGTTGCCGTGGCAACACTTCAAACTTTACTTTTCTTTATTGATGCTTTTGAGACTCTTAACATACTTGAAATTGCATGAAACTCGACAGAGACGTCACATTTATTAGCCAGTAGACATGTGCAAAGTTTCAGAAATGGGTGTGGTGAGGGGCTCAGTAGCGCCACCTTTTGACAAAAAAGTGGGGGGTTAGTTTCATCTACAGGTACAAAAATTGGTATTGATATAGTTCTCCTCAAGCCGGACAACTTTCTAATTTACAGTCATTAGCTCCGACCAACAGAAAGTCAGATATTTTGGTTTGAATGTGGAGAAAATGTCAGAATTTTGCAAGTCACTCTCTAAGACTTTGTGTGTGAGGAGTAGGAAGGGAGGGGGTCTTGTGAAGTAATACATAGGGCTATACTGCCCTCTTGTGTTCAACATAGTATGGGTTACATTAACTTTTGCACGATATTCTAATTTTTCGAGTTTCACCTGTATGCAGAGTTGACAGAAAAATGTTACACACGCCGTAGCAGGTGAATACAACAAAGAACTAAAGCCTAAAAAACTAAAGTTTAATCCACTGTCTGTTCATTCTCTGAGTGGCAATTACAAGAAATGTCCAATAGATGGCATCCAAGCCTCATTGTTCAATGATTTACAACAGGTCTGAGTCCAGAATGGGCAGGGACTGAGTTCAACAGTTGCTTGAGCTCTTTTGCAGTCGAATCCCAGAAAAAAGGCAAACAATGTGTCCCCACTCAATATATACATCAACTGAGTGGAGGATACAATTTTTAACAACCTTTAACCATTTACAGCCAGAGCGTTCAAATTTGGGAACAATTATTCCCATGGTTCCTGTCTCAGTGTCATCGTCGTCCGATCACCGATTTTATTTCTGAAGTCTGCCCAGATACTCATGACAATACAAGCTAAAGGCACATGTGATTGGTTAAGGGGTTACTGGGCAAGAATAATAACTGTATCGTCATCACCGTCTTCCTTCATTTCAATGGATAGGTGATATCACGAGAGATTTACTCCAGTGTTGGATTTACTGCTTCAAATTAAATACTGAGGCGATTTTTGCAAGGTAAGAACGTGTGTTGTCTATATTTTCTATAGAAAATCAAAACGTTTTAGTTACGAAGCATTTATTTGTAGGAGTATTGCTAGTTATTTCTGGAAAAAAATGACAAAATAACTCAAATAAATGTTTGTGAGCAGTTTTGTGTGAAACCGCGAGATGCGTCGCGTCTAACGCACGAGCCCCGATGAGAGATCGCATTCGCTTCTTCTTGCGTTTGAACGGACAATTTCATACTACAAAATGTCAAATTACATGATATATTGTCTGTTTTGTCCCAAGTGAACATAAACAGTTGATGAAGAAATCGCGAATCGAAATCTAGTATCAACACTTCCGAGAATGATTATCAGCGTTGTGCCTGACAGCGCATCTCATTTTTACTCGCATCTTCATGGAGGTTTGTCGGTTGTATGTAGTTTCACAATCTCAATCAAGTAATCTCTGAAATGAATACAGATGTAACAGCACGAAAATAATGAGACTTCACAGTTCTCAAAAGATTAAACTCACTAAAACAAGCTGCACAGAGTGTGCCTTGAATGAAATGCGTTTAAAATCCTCTTAAAGAGACAGTAACAATTTTCCAAGTAAATAAAAAGTAGGCCTACAAATGGTTTTCACCCCAAAAATAAATTTCTCTCATCGTATACTCACCCTCATTGCATCCCAGATGTGTATTGTTTTCTTTCTTCTAGTGAACACAAATTAAGCTTTTTAGAAGATTATCTCAACCCTGTTGGACCTTTCAATGACTTGAATGGTGATCAGAACTCAGAAGCTACAAAAATCAAATAAATGCAGCATAAAAGTAATCCATACCACTCCAGTGGTTAAATCCATGCCTTCAGAAGTGATATTATAGGTGTGGGTTAGAAATAGACCTATATATATATACTTAAAGATGACATCACTCTGAAGTACTGCGTAAAGAATATCCCACATTCGCCCTTAGGGGGCGCTACAGGCCATGCCCAAAATTCCCATTTTCTGGTCAAAAATGTTCTAATGTTGTATATTGATACTACAGGCCAACAGGAATTCACAAACCAAGAGTGGCCCACATTCGCCCTTATGGGGCGCTACAGGCCACGCCCTAAATTCCCATTTGCTGGTCAAAAATGTTCTAATTTGGTACATTGATACTACAGGCCAACAGGAACCCACAAACAAAGAATTGCCCATATTCGCCATTAGGTGGCGCTACAGGCTATGCCCAAAATTCCCATTTTATGGTCAAAAATTTTCTAATTTGGTATATTGACACTACAGGCCAACAGAAATCCACAAACCAAGAATGTCTCACATTCGCCCTTAGGGGGCGCTAAAGGCCATTCCCAAATTGCACATTTTTTTGTCAAATACTTTCTAATTTGGTACATTAATACTACAGGCCAACAGGAACCTACAAACCAAGAATGGCTCACATTCGCCCTTAGGGGGCGCTACATGCCATGCCCAAATGTCATTTTTTTAAAGTGATTGTATTTCCACCCCATTTATTTAGTTTTCTGAAACCTGGTGAACATACCTCATTTCTCATTGTAAACAAAAAACCCTACAGGATCCATAAGGTCCGGCATGATGGATTTTCCTGTACACTGAAAATGTTTAGTTTAGGATTCAGACAGAAAGACATGTTTTTTGGATTTTTTCATTGGGAGGGTTTAACCCCAACCCTCTATTGATCAATTTTAAATGATTTGCCATTTGAGGAGGAATCGCATTGCTGCTTGCAGCTATATTTTTGAGTTGTTGCTGTGTCCATCATCCTTTGTTTTCCGAAAGCCACCAAGTGGAAATGAGCCCGGTAACTAAAGGCACCAGGGTTGCGGTGCCACCGGCTTGGGCCCGTCATCGCTGCTTGCAGCTTTAATTGAATTTGCTCTTGCCTGCGTCCGTTGTGACAGAGCTGCAACAATGATCCAATGTTCTTGCCAATCATTTTGGCAATGATACGATTGTCATGCCATATGCTTCACCACAAATCATCCAGATATTGGAGAGGCTTGACAACCAATGGACATCATCCTTCGTATGCACAAATGTCACATACAATTTCTTCAACTGCTTGTTTGTGGAATGAGAAGGATAATGTGAAACAATACCATGATGTGTCAAATATAAGTCAAATCAAATGAGGTCTATAATACATGGAAAAAGCTACTGTATACGTTAGCACAACACATTCTCACTCCCAAGGCATCAAAGACTGACACTTGTGCAAGAGCCCAGCACATCAATCTACAGAAGGCAAAAGTGCCCTCAGGCGTCAGTTTTACGATGCATCCTGCAAGTGCGTTCTTTTCAATATGAAAATTTGATGTCAACTGACAAATGCGATGGGCATGGGAATTAGAAGTTTAGCATCATTTAATTATACGTTGGGATACAATTTTGTCATCGTGACATACAGTATGTTGAGGGTATGGTTTTCATTAGGGCCCAAGCCTGAAAAGGCGAAGGCCCTATTGTTTTCCTTAGGATTATTATTATTATTATTATTATTATTATTATTAGGGCCCAAGCCTGAAAAGGCGAAGGCCCTATTGTTTTCCTTAGGATTATTATTATTAGGGCCCAAGCCTGAAAAGGCGAAGGCCCTATTGTTTTCCTTAGGATTATTATTATTATTATTATTATTATTATTATTATTATTATTATTATTATTATTTTATCGACTATTCGGGCACTTTTGGGGGCCTTAACATGCTCTAAAACTCTTGAAACTTTGCACACGGGTCAGAACCTGCGGCCATCAGGGCTGGGCTGAAGATGGTACCCGGGCGTGGCAGGGGGGCTCAGCAGCGCCCCCTGGAACGGGGTCCGAAACCTTGGTCCATAAATCAAACACACTTGCATGTAATAATATGAAAGTCGGTACACATATAGATCTCATCGTTTCATATATACTTCATGCTCTTACTTTTTACCTCAGCCCAACAGGAAGTCGGCTATTTAGGGTTGTTTGGAAAACGTATACAATGGAATTTGAAATACTCCTCCTAGAGAAATCATTTAATCGCCACGAATCTCAGTCAGCATGAAGTCAAGACATTGAGGATGAAAAATTGCCAGCGGATTTTTGATATCTCGAACGGTTTGGCCGTGGCGAGGAAACAAATTTATGGCGAGAAAAGTGAGACAGGAAGTGTGTTATAACTTCTGCATAAATTAACAGATCTTGATGAAACTTCAGCAGTGTGTTCGTTGTAAGAGGCCGATCACATGGATGTGACTATTGTGAGTCAAAGTTATAGCGCCACCAACTGGCAGCAGGAAGTGTGTCACTTTCAAAATGCTTTGAAATCACCCTCTTGTTTTTACCCGATTTGCTTCAAACTTTACGTGTATAATGTAAACACACGGCAGATTTAGACCTGTGAAAGGATTATTGATATCTTAGATACTGTTGCCGTGGCAACACTTCAAACTTTACTTTTCTTTATTGATGCTTTTGAGACTCTTAACATACTTGAAATTGCATGAAACTCGACAGAGACGTCACATTTATTAGCCAGTAGACATGTGCAAAGTTTCAGAAATGGGTGTGGTGAGGGGCTCAGTAGCGCCACCTTTTGACAAAAAAGTGGGGGGTTAGTTTCATCTACAGGTACAAAAATTGGTATTGATATAGTTCTCCTCAAGCCGGACAACTTTCTAATTTACAGTCATTAGCTCCGACCAACAGAAAGTCAGATATTTTGGTTTGAATGTGGAGAAAATGTCAGAATTTTGCAAGTCACTCTCTAAGACTTTGTGTGTGAGGAGTAGGAAGGGAGGGGGGCTTGTGAAGTAATACATAGGGCTATACTGCCCTCTTGTGTTCAACATAGTATGGGTTACATTAACTTTTGCACGATATTCTAATTTTTCGAGTTTCACCTGTATGCAGAGTTGACAGAAAAATGTTACACACGCCGTAGCAGGTGAATACAACAAAGAACTAAAGCCTAAAAAACTAAAGTTTAATCCACTGTCTGTTCATTCTCTGAGTGGCAATTACAAGAAATGTCCAATAGATGGCATCCAAGCCTCATTGTTCAATGATTTACAACAGGTCTGAGTCCAGAATGGGCAGGGACTGAGTTCAACAGTTGCTTGAGCTCTTTTGCAGTCGAATCCCAGAAAAAAGGCAAACAATGTGTCCCCACTCAATATATACATCAACTGAGTGGAGGATACAATTTTTAACAACCTTTAACCATTTACAGCCAGAGCGTTCAAATTTGGGAACAATTATTCCCATGGTTCCTGTCTCAGTGTCATCGTCGTCCGATCACCGATTTTATTTCTGAAGTCTGCCCAGATACTCATGACAATACAAGCTAAAGGCACATGTGATTGGTTAAGGGGTTACTGGGCAAGAATAATAACTGTATCGTCATCACCGTCTTCCTTCATTTCAATGGAAAGGTGATATCACGAGAGATTTACTCCAGTGTTGGATTTACTGCTTCAAATTAAATACTGAGGCGATTTTTGCAAGGTAAGAACGTGTGTTGTCTATATTTTCTATAGAAAGTCAAAACGTTTTAGTTACGAAGCATTTATTTGTAGGAGTATTGCTAGTTATTTCTGGAAAAAAATGACAAAACAACTCAAATAAATGTTTGTGAGCAGTTTTGTGTGAAACCGCGAGATGCGTCGCGTCTAACGCACGAGCCCCGATGAGAGATCGCATTCGCTTCTTCTTGCGTTTGAACGGACAATTTCATACTACAAAATGTCAAATTACATGATATATTGTCTGTTTTGTCCCAAGTGAACATAAACAGTTGATGAAGAAATCGCGAATCGAAATCTAGTATCAACACTTCCGAGAATGATTATCAGCGTTGTGCCTGACAGCGCATCTCATTTTTACTCGCATCTTCATGGAGGTTTGTCGGTTGTATGTAGTTTCACAATCTCAATCAAGTAATCTCTGAAATGAATACAGATGTAACAGCACGAAAATAATGAGACTTCACAGTTCTCAAAAGATTAAACTCACTAAAACAAGCCGCACAGAGTGTGCCTTGAATGAAATGCGTTTAAAATCCTCTTAAAGAGACAGTAACAATTTTCCAAGTAAATAAAAAGTAGGCCTACAAATGGTTTTCACCCCAAAAATAAATTTCTCTCATCGTATACTCACCCTCATTGCATCCCAGATGTGTATTGTTTTCTTTCTTCTAGTGAACACAAATTAAGCTTTTTAGAAGATTATCTCAACCCTGTTGGACCTTTCAATGACTTGAATGGTGATCAGAACTCAGAAGCTACAAAAATCAAATAAATGCAGCATAAAAGTAATCCATACCACTCCAGTGGTTAAATCCATGCCTTCAGAAGTGATATTATAGGTGTGGGTTAGAAATAGACCTATATATATATACTTCAAGATGACATCACTCTGAAGTACTGCGTAAAGAATATCCCACATTCGCCCTTAGGGGGCGCTACAGGCCATGCCCAAAATTCCCATTTTCTGGTCAAAAATGTTCTAATGTTGTATATTGATACTACAGGCCAACAGGAATTCACAAACCAAGAGTGGCCCACATTCGCCCTTATGGGGCGCTACAGGCCACGCCCTAAATTCCCATTTGCTGGTCAAAAATGTTCTAATTTGGTACATTGATACTACAGGCCAACAGGAACCCACAAACAAAGAATTGCCCATATTCGCCATTAGGGGGCGCTACAGGCTATGCCCAAAATTCCCATTTTATGGTCAAAAATTTTCTAATTTGGTATATTGACACTACAGGCCAACAGAAATCCACAAACCAAGAATGTCTCACATTCGCCCTTAGGGGGCGCTAAAGGCCATTCCCAAATTGCACATTTTTTTGTCAAATACTTTCTAATTTGGTACATTAATACTACAGGCCAACAGGAACCTACAAACCAAGATTGGCTCACATTCGCCCTTAGGGGGCGCTACATGCCATGCCCAAATGTCATTTTTTTAAAGTGATTGTATTTCCACCCCATTTATTTAGTTTTCTGAAACCTGGTGAACATACCTCATTTCTCATTGTAAACAAAAAACCCTACAGGATCCATAAGGTCCGGCATGATGGATTTTCCTGTACACTGAAAATGTTTAGTTTAGGATTCAGACAGAAAGACATGTTTTTTGGAATTTTTCATTGGGAGGGTTTAACCCCAACCCTCTATTGATCAATTTTAAATGATTTGCCATTTTGAGGAGGAATCGCATTGCTGCTTGCAGCTATATTTTTGAGTTGTTGCTGTGTCCATCATCCTTTGTTTTCCGAAAGCCACCAAGTGGAAATGAGCCCGGTAACTAAAGGCACCAGGGTTGCGGTGCCACCGGCTTGGGCCCGTCATCGCTGCTTGCAGCTTTAATTATTATTATTATTATTATTATTATTAGGGCCCAAGCCTGAAAAGGCGAAGGCCCTATTGTTTTCCTTAGGATTATTATTATTATTATTATTATTATTATTATTATTATTATTATTATTTTATCGACTATTCGGGCACTTTTGGGGGCCTTAACATGCTCTAAAACTCTTGAAACTTTGCACACGGGTTAGAACCTGCGGCCATCAGGGCTGGGCTGAAGATGGTACCCGGGCGTGGCAGGGGGTTTCAGCAGCGCCCCCTGGAACGGGGTCCGAAACCATGGTCCATAAATCAAACACACTTGCATGTAATAATATGAAAGTCGGTACACATATAGATCTCATCGTTTCATATATACTTCATGCTCTTACTTTTTACCTCAGCCCAACAGGAAGTCGGCTATTTAGGGTTGTTTGGAAAACGTATACAATGGAATTTGAAATACTCCTCCTAGAGAAATCATTTAATCGCCACGAATCTCAGTCAGCATGAAGTCAAGACATTGAGGATGAAAAATTGCCAGCGGATTTTTGATATCTCGAACGGTTTGGCCGTGGCGAGGAAACAAATTTATGGCGAGAAAAGTGAGACAGGAAGTGTGTTATAACTTCTGCATAAATTAACAGATCTTGATGAAACTTCAGCAGTGTGTTCGTTGTAAGAGGCCGATCACATGGATGTGACTATTGTGAGTCAAAGTTATAGCGCCACCAACTGGCAGCAGGAAGTGTGTCACTTTCAAAATGCTTTGAAATCACCCTCTTGTTTTTACCCGATTTGCTTCAAACTTTACGTGTATAATGTAAACACACGGCAGATTTAGACCTGTGAAAGGATTATTGATATCTTAGATACTGTTGCCGTGGCAACACTTCAAACTTTACTTTTCTTTATTGATGCTTTTGAGACTCTTAACATACTTGAAATTGCATGAAACTCGACAGAGACGTCACATTTATTAGCCAGTAGACATGTGCAAAGTTTCAGAAATGGGTGTGGTGAGGGGCTCAGTAGCGCCACCTTTTGACAAAAAAGTGGGGGGTTAGTTTCATCTACAGGTACAAAAATTGGTATTGATATAGTTCTCCTCAAGCCGGACAACTTTCTAATTTACAGTCATTAGCTCCGACCAACAGAAAGTCAGATATTTTGGTTTGAATGTGGAGAAAATGTCAGAATTTTGCAAGTCACTCTCTAAGACTTTGTGTGTGAGGAGTAGGAAGGGAGGGGGTCTTGTGAAGTAATACATAGGGCTATACTGCCCTCTTGTGTTCAACATAGTATGGGTTACATTAACTTTTGCACGATATTCTAATTTTTCGAGTTTCACCTGTATGCGGAGTTGACAGAAAAATGTTACACACGCCGTAGCAGGTGAATACAACAAAGAACTAAAGCCTAAAAAACTAAAGTTTAATCCACTGTCTGTTCATTCTCTGAGTGGCAATTACAAGAAATGTCCAATAGATGGCATCCAAGCCTCATTGTTCAATGATTTACAACAGGTCTGAGTCCAGAATGGGCAGGGACTGAGTTCAACAGTTGCTTGAGCTCTTTTGCAGTCGAATCCCAGAAAAAAGGCAAACAATGTGTCCCCACTCAATATATACATCAACTGAGTGGAGGATACAATTTTTAACAACCTTTAACCATTTACAGCCAGAGCGTTCAAATTTGGGAACAATTATTCCCATGGTTCCTGTCTCAGTGTCATCGTCGTCCGATCACCGATTTTATTTCTGAAGTCTGCCCAGATACTCATGACAATACAAGCTAAAGGCACATGTGATTGGTTAAGGGGTTACTGGGCAAGAATAATAACTGTATCGTCATCACCGTCTTCCTTCATTTCAATGGAAAGGTGATATCACGAGAGATTTACTCCAGTGTTGGATTTACTGCTTCAAATTAAATACTGAGGCGATTTTTGCAAGGTAAGAACGTGTGTTGTCTATATTTTCTATAGAAAGTCAAAACGTTTTAGTGACGAAGCATTTATTTGTAGGAGTATTGCTAGTTATTTCTGGAAAAAAATGACAAAACAACTCAAATAAATGTTTGTGAGCAGTTTTGTGTGAAACCGCGAGATGCGTCGCGTCTAACGCACGAGCCCCGATGAGAGATCGCATTCGCTTCTTCTTGCGTTTGAACGGACAATTTCATACTACAAAATGTCAAATTACATGATATATTGTCTGTTTTGTCCCAAGTGAACATAAACAGTTGATGAAGAAATCGCGAATCTAAATCTAGTATCAACACTTCCGAGAATGATTATCAGCGTTGTGTCTGACAGCGCGAGGCATCTCATTTTTACTCGCATCTTCATGGAGGTTTGTCGGTTGTATGTAGTTTCACAATCTCAATCAAGTAATCTCTGAAATGAATACAGATGTAACAGCACGAAAATAATGAGACTTCACAGTTCTCAAAAGATTAAACTCACTAAAACAAGCCGCACAGACTGTGCCTTGAATGAAATGCGTTTAAAATCCTCTTAAAGAGACAGTAACAATTTTCCAAGTAAATAAAAAGTAGGCCTACAAATGGTTTTCACCCCAAAAATAAATTTCTCTCATCGTATACTCACCCTCATTGCATCCCAGATGTGTATTGTTTTCTTTCTTCTAGTGAACACAAATTAAGCTTTTTAGAAGATTATCTCAACCCTGTTGGACCTTTCAATGACTTGAATGGTGATCAGAACTCAGAAGCTGCAAAAATCAAATAAATGCAGCATAAAAGTAATCCATACCACTCCAGTGGTTAAATCCATGCCTTCAGAAGTGATATTATAGGTGTGGGTTAGAAATAGACCTATATATATATACTTCAAGATGACATCACTCTGAAGTACTGCGTAAAGAATATCCCACATTCGCCCTTAGGGGGCGCTACAGGCCATGCCCAAAATTCCCATTTTCTGGTCAAAAATGTTCTAATGTTGTATATTGATACTACAGGCCAACAGGAATTCACAAACCAAGAGTGGCCCACATTCGCCCTTATGGGGCGCTACAGGCCACGCCCTAAATTCCCATTTGCTGGTCAAAAATGTTCTAATTTGGTACATTGATACTACAGGCCAACAGGAACCCACAAACAAAGAATTGCCCATATTCGCCATTAGGGGGCGCTACAGGCTATGCCCAAAATTCCCATTTTATGGTCAAAAATTTTCTAATTTGGTATATTGACACTACAGGCCAACAGAAATCCACAAACCAAGAATGTCTCACATTTGCCCTTAGGGGGTGCTAAAGGACATTCCCAAATTGCACATTTTTTTGTCAAATACTTTCTAATTTGGTACATTAATACTACAGGCCAACAGGAACCTACAAACCAAGAATGGCTCACATTCGCCCTTAGGGGGCGGTACAGGCCATGCCCAAATTTCAATTTTTCAAAGTGATTGTATTTCCACCCCATTTATTTAGTTTTTCTGAAACCTGGTGAACATACCTCATTTCTCATTGTAAACAAAAAACCCTACAGGATCCATAAGGTCTGGCATGATGGATTTTCCTGTACACTGAAAATGTTTAGTTTAGGATTCAGACAGAAAGACATGTTTTTTGGATTTTTTCATTGGGAGGGTTTAACCCCAACCCTCTATTGATCAATTTTAAATGATTTGCCATTTTGAGGAGGAATCGCATTGCTGCTTGCAGCTATATTTTTGAGTTGTTGCTGTGTCCATCATCCTTTGTTTTCCGAAAGCCACCAAGTGGAAATGAGCCCGGTAACTAAAGGCACCAGGGTTGCGGTGCCACCGGCTTGGGCCCGTCATCGCTGCTTGCAGCTTTAATTAGGGCCCAAGCCTGAAAAGGCGAAGGCCCTATTGTTTTCCTTAGGATTATTATTATTATTATTATTATTATTAGGGCCCAAGCCTTGAAAAGGCGAAGGCCCTATTGTTTTCCTTAGGATTATTAGGGCCCAAGCCTGAAAAGGCGAAGGCCCTATTGTTTTCCTTAGGATTATTATTATTATTATTATTATTATTATTATTATTATTATTTTATCGACTATTCAGGCACTTTTGGGGGCCTTAACATGCTCTAAAACTCTTGAAACTTTGCACACGGGTCAGAACCTGCGGCCATCAGGGCTGGGCTGAAGATGGTACCCGGGCGTGGCAGGGGGGCTCAGCAGCGCCCCCTGGAACGGGGTCCGAAACCTTGGTCCATAAATCAAACACACTTGCATGTAATAATATGAAAGTCGGTACACATATAGATCTCATCGTTTCATATATACTTCATGCTCTTACTTTTTACCTCAGCCCAACAGGAAGTCGGCTATTTAGGGTTGTTTGGAAAACGTATACAATGGAATTTGAAATACTCCTCCTAGAGAAATCATTTAATCGCCACGAATCTCAGTCAGCATGAAGTCAAGACATTGAGGATGAAAAATTGCCAGCGGATTTTTGATATCTCGAACGGTTTGGCCGTGGCGAGGAAACAAATTTATGGCGAGAAAAGTGAGACAGGAAGTGTGTTATAACTTCTGCATAAATTAACAGATCTTGATGAAACTTCAGCAGTGTGTCCGTTGTAAGAGGCCGATCACATGGATGTGACTATTGTGAGTCAAAGTTATAGCGCCACCAACTGGCAGCAGGAAGTGTGTCACATTTAAAATGCTTTGAAATCACCCTCTTGTTTTTACCCGATTTGCTTCAAACTTTACGTGTATAATGTAAACACACGGCAGATTTAGACCTGTGAAAGGATTATTGATATCTTAGATACTGTTGCCGTGGCAACACTTCAAACTTTACTTTTCTTTATTGATGCTTTTGAGACTCTTAACATACTTGAAATTGCATGAAACTCGACAGAGACGTCACATTTATTAGCCAGTAGACATGTGCAAAGTTTCAGAAATGGGTGTGGTGAGGGGCTCAGTAGCGCCACCTTTTGACAAAAAAGTGGGGGGTTAGTTTCATCTACAGGTACAAAAATTGGTATTGATATAGTTCTCCTCAAGCCGGACAACTTTCTAATTTACAGTCATTAGCTCCGACCAACAGAAAGTCAGATATTTTGGTTTGAATGTGGAGAAAATGTCAGAATTTTGCAAGTCACTCTCTAAGACTTTGTGTGTGAGGAGTAGGAAGGGAGGGGGGCTTGTGAAGTAATACATAGGGCTATACTGCCCTCTTGTGTTCAACATAGTATGGGTTACATTAACTTTTGCACGATATTCTAATTTTTCGAGTTTCACCTGTATGCAGAGTTGACAGAAAAATGTTACACACGCCTTAGCAGGTGAATACAACAAAGAACTAAAGCCTAAAAAACTAAAGTTTAATCCACTGTCTGTTCATTCTCTGAGTGGCAATTACAAGAAATGTCCAATAGAGGGCATCCAAGCCTCATTGTTCAATGATTTACAACAGGTCTGAGTCCAGAATGGGCAGGGACTGAGTTCAACAGTTGCTTGAGCTCTTTTGCAGTCGAATCCCAGAAAAAAGGCAAACAATGTGTCCCCACTCAATATATACATCAACTGAGTGGAGGATACAATTTTTAACAACCTTTAACCATTTACAGCCAGAGCGTTCAAATTTGGGAACAATTATTCCCATGGTTCCTGTCTCAGTGTCATCGTCGTCCGATCACCGATTTTATTTCTGAAGTCTGCCCAGATACTCATGACAATACAAGCTAAAGGCACATGTGATTGGTTAAGGGGTTACTGGGCAAGAATAATAACTGTATCGTCATCACCGTCTTCCTTCATTTCAATGGAAAGGTGATATCACGAGAGATTTACTCCAGTGTTGGATTTACTGCTTCAAATTAAATACTGAGGCGATTTTTGCAAGGTAAGAACGTGTGTTGTCTATATTTTCTATAGAAAGTCAAAACGTTTTAGTTACGAAGCATTTATTTGTAGGAGTATTGCTAGTTATTTCTGGAAAAAAATGACAAAACAACTAAAATAAATGTTTGTGAGCAGTTTTGTGTGAAACCGCGAGATGCGTCGCGTCTAACGCACGAGCCCCGATGAGAGATCGCATTCGCTTCTTCTTGCGTTTGAACGGACAATTTCATACTACAAAATGTCAAATTACATGATATATTGTCTGTTTTGTCCCAAGTGAACATAAACAGTTGATGAAGAAATCGCGAATCGAAATCTAGTATCAACACTTCCGAGAATGATTATCAGCGTTGTGCCTGACAGCGCATCTCATTTTTACTCGCATCTTCATGGAGGTTTGTCGGTTGTATGTAGTTTCACAATCTCAATCAAGTAATCTCTGAAATGAATACAGATGTAACAGCACGAAAATAATGAGACTTCACAGTTCTCAAAAGATTAAACTCACTAAAACAAGCCGCACAGACTGTGCCTTGAATGAAATGCGTTTAAAATCCTCTTAAAGAGACAGTAACAATTTTCCAAGTAAATAAAAAGTAGGCCTACAAATGGTTTTCACCCCAAAAATAAATTTCTCTCATCGTATACTCACCCTCATTGCATCCCAGATGTGTATTGTTTTCTTTCTTCTAGTGAACACAAATTAAGCTTTTTAGAAGATTATCTCAACCCTGTTGGACCTTTCAATGACTTGAATGGTGATCAGAACTCAGAAGCTACAAAAATCAAATAAATGCAGCATAAAAGTAATCCATACCACTCCAGTGGTTAAATCCATGCCTTCAGAAGTGATATTATAGGTGTGGGTTAGAAATAGACCTATATATATATACTTAAAGATGACATCACTCTGAAGTACTGCGTAAAGAATATCCCACATTCGCCCTTAGGGGGCGCTACAGGCCATGCCCAAAATTCCCATTTTCTGGTCAAAAATGTTCTAATGTTGTATATTGATACTACAGGCCAACAGGAATTCACAAACCAAGAGTGGCCCACATTCGCCCTTATGGGGCGCTACAGGCCACGCCCTAAATTCCCATTTGCTGGTCAAAAATGTTCTAATTTGGTACATTGATACTACAGGCCAACAGGAACCCACAAACAAAGAATTGCCCATATTCGCCATTAGGGGGCGCTACAGGCTATGCCCAAAATTCCCATTTTATTGTCAAAAATTTTCTAATTTGGTATATTGACACTACAGGCCAACAGAAATCCACAAACCAAGAATGTCTCACATTCGCCCTTAGGGGGCGCTAAAGGCCATTCCCAAATTGCACATTTTTTTGTCAAATACTTTCTAATTTGGTACATTAATACTACAGGCCAACAGGAACCTACAAACCAAGAATGGCTCACATTCGCCCTTAGGGGGCGCTACATGCCATGCCCAAATGTCATTTTTTTAAAGTGATTGTATTTCCACCCCATTTATTTAGTTTTCTGAAACCTGGTGAACATACCTCATTTCTCATTGTAAACAAAAAACCCTACAGGATCCATAAGGTCCGGCATGATGGATTTTCCTGTACACTGAAAATGTTTAGTTTAGGATTCAGACAGAAAGACATGTTTTTTGGATTTTTTCATTGGGAGGGTTTAACCCCAACCCTCTATTGATCAATTTTAAATGATTTGCCATTTTGAGGAGGAATCGCATTGCTGCTTGCAGCTATATTTTTGAGTTGTTGCTGTGTCCATCATCCTTTGTTTTCCGAAAGCCACCAAGTGGAAATGAGCCCGGTAACTAAAGGCACCAGGGTTGCGGTGCCACCGGCTTGGGCCCGTCATCGCTGCTTGCAGCTTTAATTATTATTATTATTATTATTATTATTTTATCGACTATTCGGGCACTTTTGGGGGCCTTAACGTGCTCTAAAACTCTTGAAACTTTGCACACGGGTCAGAACCTGCGGCCATCAGGGCTGGGCTGAAGATGGTACCCGGGCGTGGCAGGGGGGCTTCACAGCGCCCCCTGGAACGGGGTCCGAAACCTTGGTCCATAAATCAAACACACTTGCATGTAATAATATGAAAGTCGGTACACATATAGATCTCATCGTTTCATATATACTTCATGCTCTTACTTTTTACCTCAGCCCAACAGGAAGTCGGCTATTTAGGGTTGTTTGGAAAACGTATATAATGGAATTTGAAATACTCCTCCTAGAGAAATCATTTAATCGCCACGAATCTCAGTCAGCATGAAGTCAAGACATTGAGGATGAAAAATTGCCAGCGGATTTTTGATATCTCGAACGGTTTGGCCGTGGCGTGGAAACAAATTTATGGCGAGAAAAGTGAGACAGGAAGTGTGTTATAACTTCTGCATAAATTAACAAATCTTGATGAAACTTCAGCAGTGTGTTCGTTGTAAGACGCCGATCACATGGATGTGACTATTGTGAGTCAATGTTATAGCGCCACCAACTGGCAGCAGGAAGTGTGTCACTTTCAAAATGCTTTGAAATCACCCTCTTGTTTTTACCCGATTTGCTTCAAACTTTACATGTATAATGTAAACACACGGCAGATTTAGACCTGTGAAAGGATTATTGATATCTTAGATACTGTTGCCGTGGCAACGCTTCAAACTTTACTTTTCTTTATTGATGCTTTTGAGACTCTTTACATCATAGAAATTGCATGAAACTCGACAGACACGTCACATTTATTAGCCAGTAGACATGTGCAAAGTTTCAGAAATGGGTGTGGTGAGGGGCTCAGTAGCGCCACCTTTTGACAAAAAAGTGGGGGGTTAGTTTCATCTACAGGTACAAAAATTGGTATTGCTATAGTTCTCCTCAAGCCGGACAACTTTCTAATTTACAGTCATTAGCTCCGACCAACAGAAAGTCAGATATTTTGGTTTGAATGTGGAGAAAATGTCAGACTTTTGCAAGTCACTCTGTGAGCCTCTGTGTGTGAGGAGGGGAGGGGGGGACGTTGGGTCTTGTGATGTAATACATAGGGCTATACTGCCCTCTTGTGTTCAACATAGTATGGTTTACATTAACTTTTGCACGATATTCTAATGTTGTGATATTCTAAACAATGTGTCCCCACTCAATATATACATCAACTGAGTGGCAGATGCAATTTTTAACAACCTTTAACCATTTACAGCCAGAGCGTTCAAATTTGGGAACAATTATTCCCATGGTTCCTGTCTCAGTTTCATCGTCGTCCAATCACCGATTTCACTTCTGAAATCTGCCCAGATACTCATGACAATACAAGCTAAAGGCTCATGTGATTGGTTAAGGGGATTTTTTTTCTGAAATCTGCCCAGATACTCATGACAATAAAAGCTAAAGGCACATGTGATTGGTTAAGGGTTCCTGGGCAAGAATAATAACTTTATCGTCATCACCGTCTTCCTTCATTTCAATGGGAAGGTGATATCACGAGAGATTTACTCCAGTGTTGGATTTACTGCTTCAAATTAAATACTGAGGCGATTTTTGCAAGGTAAGAACATGTGTTGTCTATATTTTCTATTGAAAGTCAAAACGTTTTAGTTACGAAGCATTTATTTGCAGGAGTATTGCTAGTTATTTCTGGAAAAAAAAAAAAATGACGTGACTCTATTTGTTCATCGGACAGGCAGCTAGCCTCTATTTTTAATACATTTCGGTGAAACTTGCTAATTAAACATTAGCTAGCACTTTTGTTTGCCAATGTTGTCGCTTGTGAAAAATCCACCTGAATTAATGTGAGACCGAGAGCAGACGCTGTTCAGATGTTTTTTTAAGCAGTTTTTTTTAACCCATCTGAATGCCCGGATGCGTGTTTTATTTCCAACTCTGTTCGTGGTGGCGCAGGAAAATTAATACTGTAGAAACATCACCTGACGCTTGAAAAAAATATGTAGAACAAGAGCGAAAATAACTTTGTAATTATTTTGGATGAATTGCATATTGCACCGCTCGATTTGAACGTAGATGTCGAACACTGCAAATTATTAAAACGTGAAAAGACCGATCCAAACTTGCACGCTTGCAAATTGTCCCGTTTGACAACTTTGTCAATCACAAGCAGGAGCGAGAGACGCAAAATAACAGCAATTGCGTTTTGGATTAACGGGTTGATTAAGGTTTATACGTGTAACATCGTAAATTCAGTGAAATGCGCTTCCCTGCACACGTCTAGCAGCGTCACGTCTAACTCACGAGTCCCGATGAGAGATCTCATTCGCTTCTTCTTGCGTTTGAACGGACAATTTCATACTACAAAATGTCAAAATGCATGATATATTGTCTGTTTTGTCCCAAGTGAACATAAACAGTTGATGAAGAAATCGCGAATCGAAATCTAGTATCAACACTTCCGAGAATGATTATCAGCGTTGTGTCTGACAGCGCGAGGCATCTCATTTTTACTCGCATCTTCATGGAGGTTTGTCGGTTGTATGTAGTTTCACAATCTCAATCAAGTAATCTCTGAAATGAATACAGATGTAACAGCACGAAAATAATGAGACTTCACAGTTCTCAAAAGATTAAACTCACTAAAACAAGCCGCACAGACTGTGCCTTGAATGAAATGCGTTTAAAATCCTCTTAAAGAGACAGTAACAATTTTCCAAGTAAATAAAAAGTAGGCCTACAAATGGTTTTCACCCCAAAAATAAATTTCTCTCATCGTATACTCACCCTCATTGCATCCCAGATGTGTATTGTTTTCTTTCTTCTAGTGAACACAAATTAAGCTTTTTAGAAGATTATCTCAACCCTGTTGGACCTTTCAATGACTTGAATGGTGATCAGAACTCAGAAGCTGCAAAAATCAAATAAATGCAGCATAAAAGTAATCCATACCACTCCAGTGGTTAAATCCATGCCTTCAGAAGTGATATTATAGGTGTGGGTTAGAAATAGACCTATATATATATACTTCAAGATGACATCACTCTGAAGTACTGCGTAAAGAATATCCCACATTCGCCCTTAGGGGGCGCTACAGGCCATGCCCAAAATTCCCATTTTCTGGTCAAAAATGTTCTAATGTTGTATATTGATACTACAGGCCAACAGGAATTCACAAACCAAGAGTGGCCCACATTCGCCCTTATGGGGCGGTACAGGCCATGCCCAAATGTCAATTTTTCAAAGTGATTGTATTTCCACCCCATTTATTTAGTTTTTCTGAAACCTGGTGAACATACCTCATTTCTCATTGTAAACAAAAAACCCTACAGGATCCATAAGGTCCGGCATGATGGATTTTCCTGTACACTGAAAATGTTTAGTTTAGGATTCAGACAGAAAGACATGTTTTTTGGATTTTTTCATTGGGAGGGTTTAACCCCAACCCTCTATTGATCAATTTTAAATGATTTGCCATTTTGAGGAGGAATCGCATTGCTGCTTGCAGCTATATTTTTGAGTTGTTGCTGTGTCCATCATCCTTTGTTTTCCGAAAGCCACCAAGTGGAAATGAGCCCGGTAACTAAAGGCACCAGGGTTGCGGTGCCACCGGCTTGGGCCCGTCATCGCTGCTTGCAGCTTTAATTATTATTATTATTATTATTATTATTATTATTTTATCGACTATTCGGGCACTTTTGGGGGCCTTAACATGCTCTAAAACTCTTGAAACTTTGCACACGGGTCAGAACCTGCGGCCATCAGGGCTGGGCTGAAGATGGTACCCGGGCGTGGCAGGGGGTTTCAGCAGCGCCCCCTGGAACGGGGTCCGAAACCATGGTCCATAAATCAAACACACTTGCATGTAATAATATGAAAGTCGGTACACATACAGATCTCATCGTTTCATATATACTTCATGCTCTTACTTTTTACCTCAGCCCAACAGGAAGTCGGCTATTTAGGGTTGTTTGGAAAACGTATACAATGGAATTTGAAATACTCCTCCTAGAGAAATCATTTAATCGCCACGAATCTCAGTCAGCATGAAGTCAAGACATTGAGGATGAAAAATTGCCAGCGGATTTTTGATATCTCGAACGGTTTGGCCGTGGCGAGGAAACAAATTTATGGCGAGAAAAGTGAGACAGGAAGTGTGTTATAACTTCTGCATAAATTAACAGATCTTGATGAAACTTCAGCAGTGTGTTCGTTGTAAGAGGCCGATCACATGGATGTGACTATTGTGAGTCAAAGTTATAGCGCCACCAACTGGCAGCAGGAAGTGTGTCACTTTCAAAATGCTTTGAAATCACCCTCTTGTTTTTACCCGATTTGCTTCAAACTTTACGTGTATAATGTAAACACACGGCAGATTTAGACCTGTGAAAGGATTATTGATATCTTAGATACTGTTGCCGTGGCAACACTTCAAACTTTACTTTTCTTTATTGATGCTTTTGAGACTCTTAACATACTTGAAATTGCATGAAACTCGACAGAGACGTCACATTTATTAGCCAGTAGACATGTGCAAAGTTTCAGAAATGGGTGTGGTGAGGGGCTCAGTAGCGCCACCTTTTGACAAAAAAGTGGGGGGTTAGTTTCATCTACAGGTACAAAAATTGGTATTGATATAGTTCTCCTCAAGCCGGACAACTTTCTAATTTACAGTCATTAGCTCCGACCAACAGAAAGTCAGATATTTTGGTTTGAATGTGGAGAAAATGTCAGAATTTTGCAAGTCACTCTCTAAGACTTTGTGTGTGAGGAGTAGGAAGGGAGGGGGTCTTGTGAAGTAATACATAGGGCTATACTGCCCTCTTGTGTTCAACATAGTATGGGTTACATTAACTTTTGCACGATATTCTAATTTTTCGAGTTTCACCTGTATGCAGAGTTGACAGAAAAATGTTACACACGCCGTAGCAGGTGAATACAACAAAGAACTAAAGCCTAAAAAACTAAAGTTTAATCCACTGTCTGTTCATTCTCTGAGTGGCAATTACAAGAAATGTCCAATAGATGGCATCCAAGCCTCATTGTTCAATGATTTACAACAGGTCTGAGTCCAGAATGGGCAGGGACTGAGTTCAACAGTTGCTTGAGCTCTTTTGCAGTCGAATCCCAGAAAAAAGGCAAACAATGTGTCCCCACTCAATATATACATCAACTGAGTGGAGGATACAATTTTTAACAACCTTTAACCATTTACAGCCAGAGCGTTCAAATTTGGGAACAATTATTCCCATGGTTCCTGTCTCAGTGTCATCGTCGTCCGATCACCGATTTTATTTCTGAAGTCTGCCCAGATACTCATGACAATACAAGCTAAAGGCACATGTGATTGGTTAAGGGGTTACTGGGCAAGAATAATAACTGTATCGTCATCACCGTCTTCCTTCATTTCAATGGAAAGGTGATATCACGAGAGATTTACTCCAGTGTTGGATTTACTGCTTCAAATTAAATACTGAGGCGATTTTTGCAAGGTAAGAACGTGTGTTGTCTATATTTTCTATAGAAAGTCAAAACGTTTTAGTGACGAAGCATTTATTTGTAGGAGTATTGCTAGTTATTTCTGGAAAAAAATGACAAAACAACTCAAATAAATGTTTGTGAGCAGTTTTGTGTGAAACCGCGAGATGCGTCGCGTCTAACGCACGAGCCCCGATGAGAGATCGCATTCGCTTCTTCTTGCGTTTGAACGGACAATTTCATACTACAAAATGTCAAATTACATGATATATTGTCTGTTTTGTCCCAAGTGAACATAAACAGTTGATGAAGAAATCGCGAATCGAAATCTAGTATCAACACTTCCGAGAATGATTATCAGCGTTAGTAGTAAATATAACATACTTTGTGACAAAATGATTGACAGGTGTGATTGATGACTTAATTGCTAACCTTTGACCTTTCCCCCCTCCCCATCCCCACACCACCCCTCATACTTTGTGCCAAAAGTGATTGATGGTCTATGATTGATGACCTGTTTGGTGGTCCCCCTTTGACCTTTCCCCCCCCACCTCACCCCACCCCTCCCCACCCCGCCTCACCCCGCCTCACCCCTCCGGCAGTTGTACAGGCTGTGGTATGAATTGGTTGGTCAGCTGTTTTGATGCCCTCCCAGCGCTGTACCCGACCCATCTGTGTATTTAAAAGAGTAGACAAATTATTAATCTTTAATGATGTAAAATGTTAATGGAAACTGAGATGATAAAAATATTGTTATAAGAATTGTGTTCCTCATCCGTTCAATTAAATAATTGACGTAATCATTGAGATGTTTTTTCAAAAACATGATAAGTAATGCGGGTGGTGTTATTGTATTTATTATTATTATTGTAGGGGGTAAAAAAGTGGTCTCTGGTAAAATGTCTCTTTTAATGGTTGCAATGCTTGGTGCTAAAACTTGGTTGAAGATTTTAATTTTTAACAAAAGTGATGAAAATGTGTTTCTAAAACAGTGGATATTAGTTGAATAAAAACTCATTCAGACACAAAGTGATGAAAATGTGTTTCTAAAACAGTGGATATTGACTGAAGCAAACCCATTCAGATGCAAACTAAGACTTTCTTTATTTTTAAACAAAGTGTATCATATTCTCATATGGTCTAGTCTTCCCGGTATGGGAATCTGTTACGTGTTCGCACCTGGTTAGTTGGGATATGCGAAAACAATTGCATTTTCACTGACTCTGTAAGCGTACAATGACAATAACGTTGATATAATAAAAACTTTTATATAAACATGTTATTTTCAAAAACATGATAAGTAATGCGGGTGGTGTTATTGTATTTATTATTATTATTGTAGGGGGTAAAAAAGTGTCTATTACATTTAAAATGTGTTTAAACGGTGTCTCTTTTAATGGTTGCAATGCTTGGTGCTAAAACTTGGTTGAAGATTTTAATTTTTAACAAAAGTGGTTAAAATGTGTTTCTAAAACATTGGATATTAGTTGAATCAAAACTCATTCAGACACAAAGTGATGAAAATATGTATCTAAAACAGTGAATACTGGTATTCAGATGCAAAACTAAGACTTTCTTTATTTTTAAAACAAAGTGTATCATATTCTCATATGGTCTAGTCTTCCCGGTATGGGAATCTGTTACGTGTTCGCCCTGGTTAGTTGGGATATGCGAAAACATTTGCATTTCACTGACTCTGTAAGCGTACAATGACAATAACATTGATATGATAAAAACTTTTATATAAACATGTTTAACAGTTAATTTCAACAAACACCATTTCATTGAAATAGTAAAATGCATCTTTAAAGAAAGAATCTTACATCTCTCGCTCAAAGTCCTTTCACGAGCTCATCCAAATGAAAATGAAGTCACAGACGAGATCCCCATGCTGCGGCTGGGCGCGGTGTAAGATTTCATTCACAGGAGTTAACGTGTGTGTGTGTGTGTATGTGTGTGTGTGTGTGTGTGTGTGTGTGTGTGTGTGTGTGTGTGTGTGTGTGTGTGTGTGTGTGTGTGTCAAGAGCCCTTGTGTAAGAATTCATTCACAAGAGTTAACAGGTGTGCGTGCATGTGTGTGTGTGTAAACAGAGTGTCTTGAGGGTTTATTTTTATTTACTATCCTGTATGCATTGGAGCGTCAAGGTGGGTGGTCAACGGTAAATATTGACATTCTATCATCTCACAGGCGTAAGTTAATGATATCCCTATAGGCGTGAGAGTCAAAGCATCATTGTATCAACGAGAAAAGTGCTGAGAGGCCAGAAGTATACCAATATCAAATATACCCATGCTGCATTAAGAGTTTTTAACTAATCATATCAATATTGTAATTTAACAGGTTCGTTTCATCACACGCAGTCACCTGCTAAAAATAAAACTAATACATTCAATAATATTATAATTAAACAGCTACAACCCATATGTTATTTTAATTATGTAAGTGGTTAAACAGTTATTAGGTAGCCTAAGTTATACTCTTAACGGCATTTATTTCATCCATGTGTGTGTTTCTTCAAGCGCATTCGTCAACTAAAAATAAATAAAAACAGAAACTTTCACGAATATTTACGATCAGATAAAGCTGTTAAGGACGTGTGTGTGTGTGTGTGTGTGTGCGTCAAGAGCCCTTGTGTAAGATTTCATTCACAGGAGTTAACGTGTGTGCGTGCATGTGTGTGTGTGTGTGTGTGTGTAAACAGAGTGTCTTGAGGGTTTTATTTTTTATTTACTATCCTGTATGCATTGGAGCGTCAAGGTGGGTGGTCAACGGTCAGCATTGACCATTCTATCATCTCACAGGAGGTATAGGCGTTTTCGGACAATGGATGTATATTCAACCAAGTGTCCGAAAGGTGTAAGATAAAGGTGTTATTTCGCATCAGTATTTTCTTCATGCTCATTCGTTAACTAAAAATAAACAAAAAGAGAGCCTATCCCCATAGTAGCGCCGCCCCAGTTTTCCTGCTGTGTTTGCAGTCATGTAAGATAAGTCATTCTGGGTTTGTGTACGAAGCGAGAGCATCTGTGTAACACATAGCATTATTCTTTAAAATGGCTTTTATTTTCAGAAGTATGTGATGCATGTACGATGATTTTAAATATTTGTACTTTACAGGTAAACTTGCATTTTGGTAAATTGATGTTTAAACATTTTTCTACGTAATTCAGGACCGATAGATGAACATGAAATTTGAACACCATCGATCAACTGTGTAAGTCACGTAAAGATTTTAATGTAATTATTTATATATATTAGACGTGTTTAAATATTATGTGACTATATTCTTTTATTTTCAGCGACTGAACCGTTAATTAATAATCCAACGGGTGAGAACAATACAGGAATCCGATCGGCGCTGCAAGGTATACACAATTTTGAGTTAGCTTGATCATGCAATATTGATTATAAATAAAAAAAAAAAAAAAAAAAAAATGTATTTTCTGGTTGCAGATATTTCAAACTTTGACGCGGCTACGCTTGTCACACAATCCGGATTCACCACTGCTGAACCAAAGGCCCAACGGTCGCTCCGTACACCATACAGCAAGAATAATATCCCGAGGAATCAACGTAAACCCCGCTTACATATTGCATCTCCAGCTGGAAACGGTACAAGAGGGGATTTTGGTAAAAAACAGACTTCGGTGTTAAACGAGTCAGTTGGTGAGTGGGGTTTCACGCTAACATTATTTAAAATAAATAAATGACAAATCCTCGCTAACACACATATACTGTACACATTTTTATATAGATCTGTACACTACCAGTTTGCAGACTGAGGACCCCGCATTGACATTCGATGATACATTTTTCATGAGACGCTGGGAGGCCGGTAGTTTCAGCAACGAATTTGTTCCAGACAACACGGATAACGCAGTCTCATCTCCCGTGATACCGGCGGTGCCGGATGAATCTCTGTTGGTTAACGCTACAGGGGATTTGCTTTCGGCGAATAACACAATCTTGGATGGCACGGACGGTGATACGACCCGTCAGGAGTTTGTGGAAGAGTCGGCGGTGATTGCTGGAGAATCTATCCGCTCAAATCAGCAGAACTTTCATCATGATTTGTTGATTGAACTGTGTGAACGGATTCAAAGGGGTGATGAGAGATTGGATATCATTTCAGATAAAGTGAATATCATTTCAGATAATGTCAAACGCCTTTGTGACTGTTTTCATATGGTTATGACGAACTCAGAAGAGCAAGGAACTCTTACAAGGATTACGCTTGATCGTGTTGGAGCAAATCGTGAGATATTAAATAAATGTGATCGTGTTCTTCAGAATTCCTACAGAGAAAACCAACTAATGGTAACTGCATTATCCAATATTAATAACGCTGTCAATGCTGGTAGATGATAACTGATTTATGTTAAAATGTGTTGTTTTGGGTTATCTAGTTGATTTGTGATTGTTTTTTCATAGTGTTTTGTGTAGTTGATGTATAATTAGTGGAGAATAAATCTAAATTGAAAAAGATTTTCAAATATGGCTAGTGAAAAAAAAAGATTACGTTCAAACGATGATTTGCAAGATTGTCAACCAGACTTTGAACAAACCCCTTCAGCAAGAACTAGATATGATCATTTGTCAAATATTGAACGGTTACAAAATATTATAGATGATCAGTTGGAATGTTTAGGACCTGCCTATTTGGATTTAAATGGTAGATTAGAGGCTATTATTCAAACACAGAGAGAGCATATAATTGCTTCCAATAACAACAAAGACAGTGAAAGGTTAAATATTTCGTTAGAGCCATCATCACACAGATCCGCAAGGGGTGAACTAAACGATACAGAGACGCAAACATCAGAGCCGCCATACTCTAATTTATGCAAAATATTAGAAGATATGATTAAAAATCATGAAGAAATGGCCTCAACACCTAGTCTGTGTGAAAGATTAGAAGCGCTGATAAAAATGCAAGAGGCTGGTAATAACGGGGTTGATAATGAGGCTGCTAATAATGAGGATAATTTGTTTGTCGATGCAGTACAGATTGGTGGTGTAAGCAATATTTCATCAGACACGAATGACCCCCATGTGAGTTTAAGTCAGAACGATATTGATGAATTGGCTAGAAACGGTGGAGTTTTAAACGAATTCACGATTGTGTCAAGACCGCGTTTCAATGGTATAGAGATACACAGAACTCTAAATTTAAGGGAAATAACATCTACAGACCTTGCTGCATACAGTACATCTGTGCATAATGCATTGTCTGAGATGGTGTCATTCTCCAGACAGATGGCAAATGAATCTGGTATTATTAATATATCTCTTAGAGGTCCCAGTCTGAAATCTGATGTAAATTGTGTATTATCACCTAGTAATGGCTACGATGAAAACATTTTTGTTGAACAATTTGAAAAGATCATGCAGAGCAATGCGAAAGTGATGGCTGACGACAGTTTGCAGTTACATGCGTCCATAGCCAGAAGTAAGAACGGTGGCGCTCGTCGAAAAGCTGGTTGATATAACACATGATGAAGTAGTTAGAAGAAAACGAATGCATTTATTTTCCCCCGCCAATACAACAAACAATCGTGCTTTTCAATATGCCTCGCATATTTTCTCGACACACAGATTTCGCATGACACCCGACACATACCAGCATACACAGACAACATCGTGAGGAATAAAAAGAACTTCACCTTGCAAAACAAGTCAGTTGTTAAAAAGTTTCAAGTGGTGTATAATAAAAGACAGCTATTCCCTGATTATACAACACTACCATATGTCTACTAATAATTTTTTGAACCACCGCAGTGTGCGGGAGGTTGATGGTTTTGATTTTAGACTTCAACATCCTTTTTCATGTGTGATAAGCGGACCTTCAAATTCTGGAAAGTCTTATTTTGTAAAAATGTTGTTGGAAAATGCTGTAAATATGATTTCTAAAAAGATTGAAAACATTGTGTACATTTATGATTGTTGGCAACCGCTGTATGATGAACTGTATAAAATGTATAACATTAAATTTGTGGAAGGAATACCGCAGTCTCTGAATGATGATGATTTATTACCTGTCAATAAAACTAATCTGTTGATAATTGACGACATGATGAAGGAGGCCAGTGGAAACTCTGAAGTGGAAAAACTGTTCACTCAATATGTTCACCATAGAAACCTCAGCGCTATTTATATTGTGCAGAATTTATTTTTCCAAGGTAAATCCAGCAGAACCATCAGCTTGAATACAAATTATTTAATATTGTTTAAGAATCCTCGTGATAACAATCAGATTAATGTGTTGGGAAAACAAATGTACCCCGGAAATACAAAATATTTTATGGAATGCTATCAAGATGCTACCAACCAGCCTTTTGGATACCTCATGATAGACTATAAAGCAAAAACCCCTGAACATTTTCGTCTCAGAACGGGGTTACTTTCAACCCAACCAGCAGTTTACATTCAAAAAAGAAAGCAGTGATTTTGGTGAAATGTCTACTAGATTGTCTAGAAACCTCCCCCTGTTAAAAATGCTATTTAAAGCGACCCCGACGCAAAGACGTCTTATTATGCAATCAGCATCTGACGATCTCATTTTAACATTGTGTGAGGTAGCTCTTAATGTGCTCTATGGCACAATACCGCTAACGACGCAGCAACATCGCCGGTTGAAGAGAAAAAGGACTGAGATTAAATACATAGCCAGTAAAAAGATTGGTGTGTCCAGAAAAAAACGCATGATCAACCAGAACGGAGGATTTCTTCTCCCGCTCCTGAGCATAGCAATCCCCTTTATAACCAGTCTGATAACGTCTAAACAAGGTTGAAGATGGAGTACGCTGAGAAGCTGTTTTTAGTCCCTCAAAATCAAATAGATAAACTAAAGATGTCCAATACCCGAGAATCTATTCAACAAACAGTGGAAGATGATCTGGATCTTGCTATAAGAAATATTTTGAATAAAGACAATTTGGCTGCTCATGAGAAAGCCAAACTTTACACCTCAGTTTTACAAAGATTTTTGACAGTAGTTAAACAAGGGGATCGAGCCAGCAACACATTAACGCTTGCATTTCCACCCCCCGATGCGTCTCACAAAGAGTCCTTTGGACCCCCTGTTGAAGATGGTGGGGGCGATGATATTGTCGATGAAGTGTTGAAAAATGTACCATTGAAAAGTGTGAAAAATGCAAGATACATCATGGATAAAATGTCTAAAGCCAGAGAAGTTTCATCTTGGAATGATTCGGGAGAGTTTGTATTTAAAGGCGTCACTATACAGGGATCACACGTGTTGGATCTTGTGAAGAGTTTAACATCCCCACATAAAATTAGGAATGACCGTAGGCCTCATGGATGGACTGAGTTTTTGCAGGCAATTGCTGTTTTAAACATACCCTATTCAACAGTCCCAAACCACGCGGTTAGACATGTAATAAGTTCATTTAAAACCAACCCGTCTACATCGTCCTCTATGGCACAAAGAATGTATTTAAGTACACCTTCTTCTAAGGGGTCGGAGGCGTTTAAATCGCCATCTCATGAACAAAACCAGTGGTTGTCATTTTGATGTTGTATAATATATTGGTCATATTTTTTGTACAAATTAATCATGTGATATTCAATAAAGCAGTGACATTGATACATTTTGACATTGTGCTCTTTTTATTTATTAGAAACAGTCGTTTTACAAATCATGTATTTAACATAAACGTTTCACCCATTTGAACACATTGAATACACTTAAATACAGTACTATTACAATGAGTTATCCTTAGTTTTTTCACAAAATGCGTTACAAGAACATCGTTATTAATTAAATCGTCGCTATAAAGCATCATAACATCATCATAATCACGACCTCGAATCATATGATATAGGAAGAAAACACAATGATGACCGCATGTGACAGACATAAAAGGCTGAACTTGTTTAGCCGAATACTGAATGCGTGTTGAATTCCTTTTTAGAAATTCAATGATTGATACAGGAAAACGAATAAAATCAGGACTATTACCGAAACTGTCAAAGAAAAATGCTGAGCCAAACTTATTTATGTAAATAGCCACCCAGTGTTCCCCGGGGAGGTGCGAAGGATGTGTGTTGATTATGACGGCTGTGGGTAGTGTTCTTAGCGGATCCTTTGGTAAATAATCACATGGTAGTACACCAAGAAAATGCGTGTTTTGTGTGATTCTCTCCATAGCTACGGTAAGTTGTATGGTGTTCATGTTTTTAATTAATAGTAGTCAACAAGCACCTGTCTTCGGTTAGAAACTTCAATGATGTTGTCAAAAACAGCATAAACAATTAGATTAATGGTTCTTGGAAGCGGTTGTCTGAACCGTACTTCTAGTCTGATATTCCCAGACTTAACAAGCGAGATGTGTTGGCCACACTCTTCGTCTGGTGTGAGGTTAAAACCATAAAGTGTATAACCCTGCAGAAAATCTTCTCTGTCGATTACCAATGCTTGGTTTTTTAGATGTCTTCCAGACGAAAGCGCGAGCTGGTAAAACTCTCGTACGGCTGTGCCTGATCCAAAGTTGGGTTGTAATGGTTTGGCGGGGTGTTGCTGTCCATCCACATAAACAGCTAGAAACTCCAGATCGTAATGTTTAAATGCAAAAGGGTTTTTATCGTATGCCCCTGTAAAAGCATCATTATCGACCATGCCCAATATGATAGATTTGGGGAGTGTTCCTAAGAATAGGTTTTCCTGGTTTGATACACGGCTTCCAGCTGGTATGGAAAAATTTTTCAGACAAACTCTATCAATTGGATATTTAGCGGTTGTTGAGAGAAGTGCTTGAGCGTGTCCCAGTCTCACTCCTGGTGAAACTGATACTTTTTTAACAAACAGAGACGCTGATAAAATATTTAGTTTGTATGCTATAGCGTCACTCCTCATTAGACAAAATTCATCTTTGCCTCTTGTCAACCGGATTTTAATGTCCACCCCGTTAAGCATGAGTTTTTCTTGAAAGAAAATATCGCTGTGTATGGGTGATAAAAGTTCGACTACGGCACTTTCGTTGCTAAAGGCAGCCCTCTTTGTCAGACCAATGTTAGCCCCTGCTGGGTCGCCTACATCCATATGTCCTGCAGAGTCTTTGTAAAATAATCCTGCTGAGAATACGCTTTCCAGGGTATCTTTACCGTAGTTTAAAAGGCATTCTATAATACATCGATAAGGGTATGTGTTTGTACTCTGTGAAATTAACCTATCACCAAGTGATACATCAACCTGTGAAAAAATAGTGTTTCCTGGATAATTGATCAGTCCAACAGGGGTCCCATCTCTGATATCTGTACCGTCCGGATTTGTGATTTTAACACGCATGTAAAGCAGTGTATTATTTAAATCTACATAATCTTCACCATTCCCTGCTATGAAAAATTCCAAGGGGGTGGTGTTCGATATTGCAGATAGAGGAGGTATTTCAACGTATGTGTTTTTTTCAATAGCCGTCTGAGTCATCGGTACCGTAAACAGATCCAGTTCTGATTTAATACATTCTTCGGACATGGTATGTAGCAGAGCCATGGTTTAGAATATCGTTTTAACAGAGCTCTTCACCGATCCAGATGAGCCGCGCTTCACAGCTCTCTTTCGTCTTTGTTGTCTAACTGCAGATATCTTAGGTTGTTTCCTGGTTTTATTTACCGCTTGACCACTCCTCCTCACCTTCCTCACTCCTGGTGGTTTAGACCTTCGTTTTCGTGACATAACCATTAACCCCGACCCATCTTGGGATTTATTGTTATTAAAGGTATGTGACATGGCATTGGTGACAACATCGCTGACTATGTTTTTAGCAGCATTTTTAAGATGTGGTTTGGCAATGCTGAAACCTCTTTTTAACAATGGAAGAGCCATTCTAAACAACCCCCTGAAAAGTCCTCCGAGACCTGCCCCATACATAACCCCTCCACCCGCATACCCCGGCAGGCCACCGCCTGCTTGATTTTTATAATAGTTTACATAATGAGCAGGATCCATTTGGTACGGGTTATAATACACCATTTTAAAGGATCGGTTGTTTCACAGGTCTGAAGTGTAGTTTAACGACAACTTTACCGTAAGCAAATGGCACCCCCCTGTTTCTGTCGTCTTTGAGTTCAATACAAATCTCTCCAATAGAATTTTTATTCACTGACACGTAGTGCGTTCTGTCATATGTCACACTGATCATTTCACGACCCGACCCGGTTATATGTACGCATCTCAAAAGCGGAACGTGTGCATCCCCCACAGTTTGATATTCGATAACATCTGTGTACACATATATGCTGTAAAATCCTCCGTTCATGTCGGTTTGATGTGGTGCATACACTGTTGTAAAAGTGGTTTCACTATGATCGTTTACAGCTTCCCATGGTTTCTCCTGTATTACACCCAAAATAATGGCTAGTTTACCGTAGAATGTTAAGGCTACTCCTAGTGGCGCTGTCATGTAAACTTTGTTTTTCACAAGGTCGTAACCGAAACGTACATGACTAGGTAGAGAAACATTTAGCTCCCTAATTACAGATGCTATTTTGTCATAATATCCGGTTTTCAGATTTATGGTCACAAATTTTTTGTTGTCGACAACATCTCTCAAGATGATTTTCGCATCATCATCATCAATAGTGTACCACGATCTAGGGTATTCAATTTCGGCCAGACCCACCTCCCAATTACCTTTTAAGTTTATAGTTCTGGCTAATCTTGTTCTGTAATTCGAAATTTGGTTTTCGGGGTAAAGAGCTAATGAAGCATTGCATGGCAATGTGACATAAAACCCTGCATCATCCATGACCGTTCACTGTAGAAATGAACTCAGATGTCAATTGTATTTTCTTTATATGCTTAAAGAGCTCTGTAGATCTACAACATCTTTTTCATTGACCCAACTGTCAAACTTCGGAGGCCATCCCACCCACCGTACGAGAACCATGTTTTTTTTACCACACTTCTTCTTGTCTAATATTTTTTCTACTTTAAAAGCATTGTCCTTGTCCATAATAATTTTTTGTAGCTCCTCTTCATAAAATGAGCCGTCGATAACCTCCCCGTCATAATCAGATAGCTTGTAGACTGGTGGTTGACGTGGCATACATTCGGTTATAGTGAAAAATTCATCCGTGTAGTTTTGTTCATACCCCTTGGTAAAAGGGCCCCTCATCTTTGATATTCTAACCACGTCGCCGATTTTGTATTTAAATATAGGCTTCTTCTTACACACATTACCATACAAATTGTCATAGACGATCGGTTCATTTTCTTTGTTGACATCTACAGGGCGCATTTTAATACTTCTGTGATAGCTACTGTTGTATCCTTGAATAAAGTCTTGTAAAACGTCGATGTAGCGTTTAGAGTTTATAGCCGTTAAATATCGCCACATCCGTCCTTTTAATGTTCTATTAAAGCGTTCAATAACGCTTGCCTTCAATTCACTCCCTGTGCTGAAATGGTAAATGTTGTGCTTTTTAGTTAGTTGTTGGAAATGCTTGTTAAAAAACTCCTTCCCCTTGTCAGTCTGAATTTTCTGAGGGACTCTACCCTCTTGTAGTATTGAATTAAACGCATTGGCCACAGCCAATCCAGTCTTGTTCTTTATACAACGCACCCATGCATATTTGCTAAAGACATCTATACATGTAAGCAGAAATTTAGTATTGTCATTTTCCATAGAATATATTGACATATCTACCAGATCCATTTGAAACTGTGTGTCAATACCATAAACAACGACTCTATTCCTTTTAAAATTGTGACGTAGTGGTTTGTGGAGTGTATAAGCATCTTGACTGGCTAACCAGTCTGAAACATCTTTACCACTTAGCAAATCACCACTTTCCTCTAATACACCACGTTTTAATCTATTTACACCCCCTAAAGAGCCGGGGTTAGATGGTGTGTAGTACACCTTATGCAGTTGTTCGGTCATGTTACCAGCTCAGACACGTGTAAATAATGAGACAGTGATTCTATAAAACACCCCTTTTATTTTAAATCAGGGTAATCACGCAGTACAAAGCATACTTATACATTTAAAATAGAAGGACCAACATCATGCATTGTCGAGATATTGTAGGAAATTAACACATGTATCAGAATTTTTATCAATCAGGTGATTTACCAGAATATTAACATTTTCAAAGACATGTCTAGAACTCTGATCGTTTCTTGACAATAATATCACACACATATCAGTTACATATGTACATAAACATATTATATTGCCAATTTTACAATCATTATTGCATTCAAACAATGAATTTACGATGTTTTTAAGAAACACACAGGATGAATCATTCTGGCAGACACAGCGTTGTATCATTTCAGTCCATTCGTTTGATATACCTCTGACTATATCCATGTGCTTCTTTAGACAAATCACCCGTTTGTTAATATAGGGGTCATTTACAAGCTTGTTTTGTACAGAACTATTATCATTAATGATCTTACACAGCATGTTGACAATTTCACAATGAAGACGACGTCTCAGAATAAATTTAAGCAGTCCAGTAACACTGTAGCAGATCCCCATGTTAGCGTCAAAATAAGGAGCCAGTCGGACTGTCTTTCCACCAGTCCACTGTGTCATAGACAGCCTGTTCACCGCTATCATTCACCAGCTTCTCACGGATTTCACGCAGTCTCTGTAGAATGTGTGGCTCCTCTCTTAGTTCACACAACACGGTTTCGATAATTCCATGGATTCTCTGAGGAGTCAGCGTCAATCCAAATGATTTCAAAGCAGTGCCGATGACTTGTTTTAACATCGGTTTAAACACTTTACTACAAATTTCTTCAAAATGTATGAAAAAGAAATACTTGTCAGGATCATACAAACACGTGTGCTGTACCTGACTGGGGTGATCCACTTCACAACCGTAGCACAACTCTTTTAACTTCAAGCCGAGGAGATGCTCCAGAATGACCACTATGACTGCTTTTATAAAATTGACGCTCTTTACATCAACAACGCCATCGGTATCATCACCCCCCTTCAGAGACGATGCATCTGGAAGCGTGTGTCCTGGTCCGCGAGATGAAATGAACGTTAGATTGTGATAGCCAAGGTCCATGCAAAACTTGTCGAGCCAATGGCCGATGATAGGATCACCTCCAGGGGGGTTACACCTTGCTGAAGTAGATGCGTCATCGGATGATGCGAAGGCCCCAGCAGATTCTGTAGTATCGTGTTGAGACATGATGATTCGCTCTTTTGGTTTGAAATGAGAATGGGGACCACCCGCTTTTAAGGTCTATAGAAAGTGGGCGGTGTTACAAGGGCGGCGTCCTGCGAACTTCCCCACACTTTTCGGGGTCAAACAGTCTGACCTTAATTATATTGTATTGGTCATATGCATCATTCCATTTAAACAGTTTGTCTATCTTTGAAAAAACATCATTCAGGATAGGCAAATCTTTCCACTGAAACAAAAACTTCATGTGATCTGTCTCTGTGGAAGGACACACTCCATCATTGATACCCCGCTTATTCTCACTGGTAAGTACGTATCCATGGTCATCCAGCCTCTTGATAGTATGGTCACCAACATCCTCTGCAATGAATAAAGGTGCATCTCCAGAATCATTCAGATCCCTCCAAACACGATTGTAAAACACATCCCAGTCCTTTTCCGTGAAATACATTGCATCGCCCCTGTTGAATAACTTAACAGAATGAGATGTTCTGTCAAAGTCGTACACGCACAAACGACCATCGTCTAGATGAAATTCACATTTCAGAGCTCCTAAAGGATCATGGAGATCCCTGGTTATGCATGCCCCATATCTTTTCCTCGGAGCCCAATCTAGCTTAGCATTTGTTTCTACATCATTTACCAACAGGGTTTTAGGACTTCTGGGGGATGCCATTGCTCAAGCGGGAAATCACAAAATGCTCACAGAATACGAATAATTTGTCTACTCTTTTAAATACACAGATGGGTCGGGTACAGCGCTGGGAGGGCATCAAAACAGCTGACCAACCAATTCATACCACAGCCTGTACAACTGCCGGAGGGGTGAGGCGGGGTGAGGCGGGGTGGGCAGGGGTGGGGTGAGGTGAGGTGGGGGGGAAAGGTCAAAGGGGGACCACCAAACAGGTCATCAATCATAGACCATCAATCACTTTTGGCACAAAGTATGAGGGGTGGTGTGGGGATGGGGAGGGGGGAAAGGTCAAAGGTTAGCAATTAAGTCATCAATCACACCTGTCAATCATTTTGTCACAAAGTATGTTATATTTACTACTAGCGTTGTGTCTGACAGCGCGAGGCATCTCATTTTTACTCGCATCTTCATGGAGGTTTGTCGGTTGTATGTAGTTTCACAATCTCAATCAAGTAATCTCTGAAATGAATACAGATGTAACAGCACGAAAATAATGAGACTTCACAGTTCTCAAAAGATTAAACTCACTAAAACAAGCCGCACAGACTGTGCCTTGAATGAAATGCGTTTAAAATCCTCTTAAAGAGACAGTAACAATTTTCCAAGTAAATAAAAAGTAGGCCTACAAATGGTTTTCACCCCAAAAATAAATTTCTCTCATCGTATACTCACCCTCATTGCATCCCAGATGTGTATTGTTTTCTTTCTTCTAGTGAACACAAATTAAGCTTTTTAGAAGATTATCTCAACCCTGTTGGACCTTTCAATGACTTGAATGGTGATCAGAACTCAGAAGCTGCAAAAATCAAATAAATGCAGCATAAAAGTAATCCATACCACTCCAGTGGTTAAATCCATGCCTTCAGAAGTGATATTATAGGTGTGGGTTAGAAATAGACCTATATATATATACTTCAAGATGACATCACTCTGAAGTACTGCGTAAAGAATATCCCACATTCGCCCTTAGGGGGCGCTACAGGCCATGCCCAAAATTCCCATTTTCTGGTCAAAAATGTTCTAATGTTGTATACTGATACTACAGGCCAACAGGAATTCACAAACCAAGAGTGGCCCACATTCGCCCTTATGGGGCGCTACAGGCCACGCCCTAAATTCCCATTTGCTGGTCAAAAATGTTCTAATTTGGTACATTGATACTACAGGCCAACAGGAACCCACAAACAAAGAATTGCCCATATTCGCCATTAGGGGGCGCTACAGGCTATGCCCAAAATTCCCATTTTATGGTCAAAAATTTTCTAATTTGGTATATTGACACTACAGGCCAACAGAAATCCACAAACCAAGAATGTCTCACATTTGCCCTTAGGGGGTGCTAAAGGACATTCCCAAATTGCACATTTTTTTGTCAAATACTTTCTAATTTGGTACATTAATACTACAGGCCAACAGGAACCTACAAACCAAGAATGGCTCACATTCGCCCTTAGGGGGCGGTACAGGCCATGCCCAAATGTCAATTTTTCAAAGTGATTGTATTTCCACCCCATTTATTTAGTTTTTCTGAAACCTGGTGAACATACCTCATTTCTCATTGTAAACAAAAAACCCTACAGGATCCATAAGGTCCGGCATGATGGATTTTCCTGTACACTGAAAATGTTTAGTTTAGGATTCAGACAGAAAGACATGTTTTTTGGATTTTTTCATTGGGAGGGTTTAACCCCAACCCTCTATTGATCAATTTTAAATGATTTGCCATTTTGAGGAGGAATCGCATTGCTGCTTGCAGCTATATTTTTGAGTTGTTGCTGTGTCCATCATCCTTTGTTTTCCGAAAGCCACCAAGTGGAAATGAGCCCGGTAACTAAAGGCACCAGGGTTGCGGTGCCACCGGCTTGGGCCCGTCATCGCTGCTTGCAGCTTTAATTAGGGCCCAAGCCTGAAAAGGCGAAGGCCCTATTGTTTTCCTTAGGATTATTATTAGGGCCCAAGCCTTGAAAAGGCGAAGGCCCTATTGTTTTCCTTAGGATTATTATTATTATTAGGGCCCAAGCCTGAAAAGGCGAAGGCCCTATTGTTTTCCTTAGGATTATTATTATTATTAGGGCCCAAGCCTGAAAAGGCGAAGGCCCTATTGTTTTCCTTAGGATTATTATTATTATTATTATTATTATTATTATTATTATTATTATTATTATTATTATTATTATTTTATCGACTATTCGGGCACTTTTGGGGGCCTTAACATGCTCTAAAACTCTTGAAACTTTGCACACGGGTCAGAACCTGCGGCCATCAGGGCTGGGCTGAAGATGGTACCCGGGCGTGGCAGGGGGGCTCAGCAGCGCCCCCTGGAACGGGGTCCGAAACCTTGGTCCATAAATCAAACACACTTGCATGTAATAATATGAAAGTCGGTACACATATAGATCTCATCGTTTCATATATACTTCATGCTCTTACTTTTTACCTCAGCCCAACAGGAAGTCGGCTATTTAGGGTTGTTTGGAAAACGTATACAATGGAATTTGAAATACTCCTCCTAGAGAAATCATTTAATCGCCACGAATCTCAGTCAGCATGAAGTCAAGACATTGAGGATGAAAAATTGCCAGCGGATTTTTGATATCTCGAACGGTTTGGCCGTGGCGAGGAAACAAATTTATGGCGAGAAAAGTGAGACAGGAAGTGTGTTATAACTTCTGCATAAATTAACAGATCTTGATGAAACTTCAGCAGTGTGTTCGTTGTAAGAGGCCGATCACATGGATGTGACTATTGTGAGTCAAAGTTATAGCGCCACCAACTGGCAGCAGGAAGTGTGTCACTTTCAAAATGCTTTGAAATCACCCTCTTGTTTTTACCCGATTTGCTTCAAACTTTACGTGTATAATGTAAACACACGGCAGATTTAGACCTGTGAAAGGATTATTGATATCTTAGATACTGTTGCCGTGGCAACACTTCAAACTTTACTTTTCTTTATTGATGCTTTTGAGACTCTTAACATACTTGAAATTGCATGAAACTCGACAGAGACGTCACATTTATTAGCCAGTAGACATGTGCAAAGTTTCAGAAATGGGTGTGGTGAGGGGCTCAGTAGCGCCACCTTTTGACAAAAAAGTGGGGGGTTAGTTTCATCTACAGGTACAAAAATTGGTATTGATATAGATCTCCTCAAGCCGGACAACTTTCTAATTTACAGTCATTAGCTCCGACCAACAGAAAGTCAGATATTTTGGTTTGAATGTGGAGAAAATGTCAGAATTTTGCAAGTCACTCTCTAAGACTTTGTGTGTGAGGAGTAGGAAGGGAGGGGGGCTTGTGAAGTAATACATAGGGCTATACTGCCCTCTTGTGTTCAACATAGTATGGGTTACATTAACTTTTGCACGATATTCTAATTTTTCGAGTTTCACCTGTATGCAGAGTTGACAGAAAAATGTTACACACGCCGTAGCAGGTGAATACAACAAAGAACTAAAGCCTAAAAAACTAAAGTTTAATCCACTGTCTGTTCATTCTCTGAGTGGCAATTACAAGAAATGTCCAATAGATGGCATCCAAGCCTCATTGTTCAATGATTTACAACAGGTCTGAGTCCAGAATGGGCAGGGACTGAGTTCAACAGTTGCTTGAGCTCTTTTGCAGTCGAATCCCAGAAAAAAGGCAAACAATGTGTCCCCACTCAATATATACATCAACTGAGTGGAGGATACAATTTTTAACAACCTTTAACCATTTACAGCCAGAGCGTTCAAATTTGGGAACAATTATTCCCATGGTTCCTGTCTCAGTGTCATCGTCGTCCGATCACCGATTTTATTTCTGAAGTCTGCCCAGATACTCATGACAATACAAGCTAAAGGCACATGTGATTGGTTAAGGGGTTACTGGGCAAGAATAATAACTGTATCGTCATCACCGTCTTCCTTCATTTCAATGGAAAGGTGATATCACGAGAGATTTACTCCAGTGTTGGATTTACTGCTTCAAATTAAATACTGAGGCGATTTTTGCAAGGTAAGAACGTGTGTTGTCTATATTTTCTATAGAAAGTCAAAACGTTTTAGTTACGAAGCATTTATTTGTAGGAGTATTGCTAGTTATTTCTGGAAAAAAATGACAAAACAACTCAAATAAATGTTTGTGAGCAGTTTTGTGTGAAACCGCGAGATGCGTCGCGTCTAACGCACGAGCCCCGATGAGAGATCGCATTCGCTTCTTCTTGCGTTTGAACGGACAATTTCATACTACAAAATGTCAAATTACATGATATATTGTCTGTTTTGTCCCAAGTGAACATAAACAGTTGATGAAGAAATCGCGAATCTAAATCTAGTATCAACACTTCCGAGAATGATTATCAGCGTTGTGTCTGACAGCGCGAGGCATCTCATTTTTACTCGCATCTTCATGGAGGTTTGTCGGTTGTATGTAGTTTCACAATCTCAATCAAGTAATCTCTGAAATGAATACAGATGTAACAGCACGAAAATAATGAGACTTCACAGTTCTCAAAAGATTAAACTCACTAAAACAAGCCGCACAGAGTGTGCCTTGAATGAAATGCGTTTAAAATCCTCTTAAAGAGACAGTAACAATTTTCCAAGTAAATAAAAAGTAGGCCTACAAATGGTTTTCACCCCAAAAATAAATTTCTCTCATCGTATACTCACCCTCATTGCATCCCAGATGTGTATTGTTTTCTTTCTTCTAGTGAACACAAATTAAGCTTTTTAGAAGATTATCTCAACCCTGTTGGACCTTTCAATGACTTGAATGGTGATCAGAACTCAGAAGCTACAAAAATCAAATAAATGCAGCATAAAAGTAATCCATACCACTCCAGTGGTTAAATCCATGCCTTCAGAAGTGATATTATAGGTGTGGGTTAGAAATAGACCTATATATATATACTTCAAGATGACATCACTCTGAAGTACTGCGTAAAGAATATCCCACATTCGCCCTTAGGGGGCGCTACAGGCCATGCCCAAAATTCCCATTTTCTGGTCAAAAATGTTCTAATGTTGTATATTGATACTACAGGCCAACAGGAATTCACAAACCAAGAGTGGCCCACATTCGCCCTTATGGGGCGCTACAGGCCACGCCCTAAATTCCCATTTGCTGGTCAAAAATGTTCTAATTTGGTACATTGATACTACAGGCCAACAGGAACCCACAAACAAAGAATTGCCCATATTCGCCATTAGGGGGCGCTACAGGCTATGCCCAAAATTCCCATTTTATGGTCAAAAATTTTCTAATTTGGTATATTGACACTACAGGCCAACAGAAATCCACAAACCAAGAATGTCTCACATTTGCCCTTAGGGGGTGCTAAAGGACATTCCCAAATTGCACATTTTTTTGTCAAATACTTTCTAATTTGGTACATTAATACTACAGGCCAACAGGAACCTACAAACCAAGAATGGCTCACATTCGCCCTTAGGGGGCGGTACAGGCCATGCCCAAATGTCAATTTTTCAAAGTGATTGTATTTCCACCCCATTTATTTAGTTTTTCTGAAACCTGGTGAACATACCTCATTTCTCATTGTAAACAAAAAACCCTACAGGATCCATAAGGTCCGGCATGATGGATTTTCCTGTACACTGAAAATGTTTAGTTTAGGATTCAGACAGAAAGACATGTTTTTTGGATTTTTTCATTGGGAGGGTTTAACCCCAACCCTCTATTGATCAATTTTAAATGATTTGCCATTTTGAGGAGGAATCGCATTGCTGCTTGCAGCTATATTTTTGAGTTGTTGCTGTGTCCATCATCCTTTGTTTTCCGAAAGCCACCAAGTGGAAATGAGCCCGGTAACTAAAGGCACCAGGGTTGCGGTGCCACCGGCTTGGGCCCGTCATCGCTGCTTGCAGCTTTAATTATTATTATTATTATTATTATTATTATTATTATTATTTTATCGACTATTCGGGCACTTTTGGGGGCCTTAACATGCTCTAAAACTCTTGAAACTTTGCACACGGGTCAGAACCTGCGGCCATCAGGGCTGGGCTGAAGATGGTACCCGGGCGTGGCAGGGGGGCTCAGCAGCGCCCCCTGGAACGGGGTCCGAAACCATGGTCCATAAATCAAACACACTTGCATGTAATAATATGAAAGTCGGTACACATATAGATCTCATCGTTTCATATATACTTCATGCTCTTACTTTTTACCTCAGCCCAACAGGAAGTCGGCTATTTAGGGTTGTTTGGAAAACGTATACAATGGAATTTGAAATACTCCTCCTAGAGAAATCATTTAATCGCCACGAATCTCAGTCAGCATGAAGTCAAGACATTGAGGATGAAAAATTGCCAGCGGATTTTTGATATCTCGAACGGTTTGGCCGTGGCGAGGAAACAAATTTATGGCGAGAAAAGTGAGACAGGAAGTGTGTTATAACTTCTGCATAAATTAACAGATCTTGATGAAACTTCAGCAGTGTGTTCGTTGTAAGAGGCCGATCACATGGATGTGACTATTGTGAGTCAAAGTTATAGCGCCACCAACTGGCAGCAGGAAGTGTGTCACTTTCAAAATGCTTTGAAATCACCCTCTTGTTTTTACCCGATTTGCTTCAAACTTTACGTGTATAATGTAAACACACGGCAGATTTAGACCTGTGAAAGGATTATTGATATCTTAGATACTGTTGCCGTGGCAACGCTTCAAACTTTACTTTTCTTTATTGATGCTTTTGAGACTCTTAACATACTTGAAATTGCATGAAACTCGACAGAGACGTCACATTTATTAGCCAGTAGACATGTGCAAAGTTTCAGAAATGGGTGTGGTGAGGGGCTCAGTAGCGCCACCTTTTGACAAAAAAGTGGGGGGTTAGTTTCATCTACAGGTACAAAAATTGGTATTGATATAGTTCTCCTCAAGCCAGACAACTTTCTAATTTACAGTCATTAGCTCCGACCAACAGAAAGTCAGATATTTTGGTTTGAATGTGGAGAAAATGTCAGAATTTTGCAAGTCACTCTCTGAGACTCTGTGAGTTTGTAGGGGAGGGGGGACGTTGGGTCTTGTGAAGTAATACATAGGGCTATACTGCCCTCTTGTGTTCAACATAGTATGGGTTACATTAACTTTTGCACGATATTCTAATTTTTCGAGTTTCACCTGTATGCAGAGTTGACAGAAAAATGTTACACACGCCGTAGCAGGTGAATACAACAAAGAACTAAAGCCTAAAAAACTAAAATTTAATCCACTGTCTGTTCATTCTCTGAGTGGCAATTACAAGAAATGTCCAATAGATGGCATCCAAGCCTCATTGTTCTATTATTTACAACAGGCTGAGTCCAGAATGGGCAGGGACTGAGTTCAACAGTTGCTTGAGCTCTTTTGCCGTCGAATCCCAGAAAAAAGGCAAACACTGTGTCCCCACTCAATATATACATCAACTGAGTGGCGGATACAATTTTTAACAACCTTTAACCATTTACAGCCAGAGCGTTCAAATTTGGGAACAATTATTCCCATAGTTTCTGTCTCAGTGTCATCGTCGTCCAATCACCGATTTTATTTCTGAAATCTGCCCAGATACTCATGACAATACAAGCTAAAGGCACATGTGATTGGTTAAGGGGTTACTGGGCAAGAATAATAACTGTATCGTCATCACCGTCTTCCTTCATTTCAATGGGACGGTGATATCACGAGAGATTTACTCCAGTGTTGGATTTACTGCTTCAAATTAAATACTGAGGCGATTTTTGCAAGGTAAGAACGTGTTGTCTATATTTTCTATAGAAAGTCAAAACGTTTTAGTTACGAAGCATTTATTTGTAGGAGTATTGCTAGTTATTTCTGGAAAAAAAATGACGAAACAACTCAAATAAATGTTTGTGAGCAGTTTTGTGTGAAACCGCGAGCAGCGTCACGTCTAACTCACGAGCCCCGATGAGAGATCGCATTCGCTTCTTCTTGCGTTTGAACGGACAATTTCATACTACAAAATGTCAAAATACATGATATATTGTCTGTTTTGTCTCAAGTGACCATAAACAGTTGATGAAGAAATCGCGAATCTAAATCTAGTATCAACACTTCAGAGAATGATTATCAGCTTTGTGTCTGACAGCGCGAGGAATCTCATTTTTACTCGCATCTTCATGGAGGTTTGTCGGTTGTATGTAGTTTCACAATCTCAATCAAGTAATCTCTGAAATGAATACAGATGTAACAGCACGAAAATAATGAGACTTCACAGTTCTCAAAAGATTAAACTCAATAAAACAAGCCGCACAGACTGTGCCTTGAATGAAATGTGTTTAAAATCCTCTTAAAGAGACAGTAACAATTTTCCAAGTAATTAAAAAGTAGGCCTACAAATGGTTTTCACCCCAAAAATAAATTTCTCTCATCGTATACTCACCCTCATTCCATCCCAGATGTGTATTGTTTTCTTTCTTCTAGTGAACACAAATTAAGCTTTTTAGAAGATTATCTCAACCCTGTTGGACCTTTCAATGACTTGAATGGTGATCAGAACTCAGTAGCTACAAAAATCACATAAATGCAGCATAAAAGTAATCCATACCACTCCAGTGGTTAAATCCATGCCTTCAGAAGTGATATTATAGGTGTGGGTTAGAAATAGACCTATATATATATACTTAAAGATGACATCACTCTGAAGTACTGCGTAAAGAATATCCCACATTCGCCCTTAGGGGGCGCTACAGGCCATGCCCAAAATTCCCATTTTCTGGTCAAAAATGTTCTAATGTTGTATATTGATACTACAGGCCAACAGGAATTCACAAACCAAGAGTGGCCCACATTCGCCCTTATGGGGCGCTACAGGCCACGCCCTAAATTCCCATTTGCTGGTCAAAAATGTTCTAATTTGGTACATTGATACTACAGGCCAACAGGAACCCACAAACAAAGAATTGCCCATATTCGCCATTAGGGGGCGCTACAGGCTATGCCCAAAATTCCCATTTTATGGTCAAAAATTTTCTAATTTGGTATATTGACACTACAGGCCAACAGAAATCCACAAACCAAGAATGTCTCACATTCGCCCTTAGGGGGCGCTAAAGGCCATTCCCAAATTGCACATTTTTTTGTCAAATACTTTCTAATTTGGTACATTAATACTACAGGCCAACAGGAACCTACAAACCAAGAATGGCTCACATTCGCCCTTAGGGGGCGCTACATGCCATGCCCAAATGTCATTTTTTTTAAAGTGATTGTATTTCCACCCCATTTATTTAGTTTTTCTGAAACCTGGTGAACATACCTCATTTCTCATTGTAAACAAAAAACCCTACAGGATCCATAAGGTCCGGCATGATGGATTTTCCTGTACACTGAAAATGTTTAGTTTAGGATTCAGACAGAAAGACATGTTTTTTGGATTTTTTCATTGGGAGAGTTTAACCCCAACCCTCTATTGATCAATTTTAAATGATTTGCCATTTTGAGGAGGAATCGCATTGCTGCTTGCAGCTATATTTTTGAGTTGTTGCTGTGTCCACCATCCTTTGTTTTCCGAAAGCCACCAAGTGGAAATGAGCCCGGTAACTAAAGGCACCAGGGTTGCGGTGCCACCGGCTTGGGCCCGTCATCGCTGCTTGCAGCTTTAATTATTATTATTATTATTATTATTATTATTATTATTATTATTTTATCGACTATTCGGGCACTTTTGGGGGCCTTAACGTGCTCTAAAACTCTTGAAACTTTGCACACGGGTCAGAACCTGCGGCCATCAGGGCTGGGCTGAAGATGGTACCCGGGCGTGGCAGGGGGGCTTAACAGCGCCCCCTGGAACGGGGTCCGAAACCTTGGTCCATAAATCAAACACACTTGCATGTAATAATATGAAAGTCGGTACACATATAGATCTCATCGTTTCATATATACTTCATGCTCTTACTTTTTACCTCAGCCCAACAGGAAGTCGGCTATTTAGGGTTGTTTGGAAAACGTATACAATGGAATTTGAAATACTCCTCCTAGAGAAATCATTTAATCGCCACGAATCTCAGTCAGCATGAAGTCAAGACATTGAGGATGAAAAATTGCCAGCGGATTTTTGATATCTCGAACGGTTTGGCCGTGGCGAGGAAACAAATTTATGGCGAGAAAAGTGAGACAGGAAGTGTGTTATAACGTCTGCATAAATTAACAGATCTTGATGAAACTTCAGCAGTGTGTTCGTTGTAAGAGGCCGATCACATGGATGTGACTATTGTGAGTCAAAGTTATAGCGCCACCAACTGGCAGCAGGAAGTGTGTCACTTTCAAAATGCTTTGAAATCACCCTCTTGTTTATACCCGATTTGCTTCAAACTTTACGTGTATAATGTAAACACACGGCAGATTTAGACCTGTGAAAGGTTTATTGATATCTTAGATACTGTTGCCGTGGCAACGCTTCAAACTTTACTTTTCTTTATTGATGCTTTTGAGACTCTTAACATACTTGAAATTGCATGAAACTCGACAGACACGTCACATTTATTAGCCAGTAGACATGTGCAAAGTTTCAGAAATGGGTGTGGTGAGGGGCTCAGTAGCGCCACCTTTTGACAAAAAAGTGGGGGGTTAGTTTCATCTACAGGTACAAAAATTGGTATTGATATAGATCTCCTCAAGCCGGACAACTTTCTAATTTACAGTCATGAGCTCCGACCAACAGAAAGTCAGATATTTTGGTTTGAATGTGGAGAAAATGTCAGAATTTTGCAAGTCACTCTCTCAGACTCTGTGTGTGAGGAGTAGGAAGGGAGGGGGTCTTGTGATGTAATACATAGGGCTATACTGCCCTCTTGTGTTCAACATAGTATGGGTTACATTAACTTTTGCACGATATTCTAATTTTTCGAGTTTCACCTGTATGCAGAGTTGACAGAAAAATGTTACACACGCCGTAGCAGGTGAATACAACAAAGAACTAAAGCCTAAAAAACTAAAGCTTAATCCACTGTCTGTTCATTCTCTGAGTGGCAATTACAAGAAATGTCCAATAGATGGCATCCAAGCCTCATTGTTCAATGATTTACAACAGGTCTGAGTCCAGAATGGGCAGGGACTGAGTTCAACAGTTGCTTGAGCTCTTTTGCAGTCGAATCCCAGAAAAAAGGCAAACAATGTGTCCCCACTCAATATATACATCAACTGAGTGGCGGATACAATTTTTAACAACCTTTAACCATTTACAGCCAGAGCGTTCAAATTTGGGAACAATTATTCCCATGGTTCCTGTCTCAGTGTCATCGTCGTCCGATCACCGATTTTATTTCTGAAGTCTGCCCAGATACTCATGACAATACAAGCTAAAGGCACATGTGATTGGTTAAGGGGTTACTGGGCAAGAATAATAACTGTATCGTCATCACCGTCTTCCTTCATTTCAATGGAAAGGTGATATCACGAGAGATTTACTCCAGTGTTGGATTTACTGCTTCAAATTAAATACTGAGGCGATTTTTGCAAGGTAAGAACGTGTGTTGTCTATATTTTCTATAGAAAGTCAAAACGTTTTAGTTACGAAGCATTTATTTGTAGGAGTATTGCTAGTTATTTCTGGAAAAAAATGACAAAACAACTCAAATAAATGTTTGTGAGCAGTTTTGTGTGAAACCGCGAGATGCGTCGCGTCTAACGCACGAGCCCCGATGAGAGATCGCATTCGCTTCTTCTTGCGTTTGAACGGACAATTTCATACTACAAAATGTCAAATTACATGATATATTGTCTGTTTTGTCCCAAGTGAACATAAACAGTTGATGAAGAAATCGCGAATCGAAATCTAGTATCAACACTTCCGAGAATGATTATCGGCGTTGTGTCTGACAGCGCGAGGCATCTCATTTTTACTCGCATCTTCATGGAGGTTTGTCGGTTGTATGTAGTTTCACAATCTCAATCAAGTAATCTCTGAAATGAATACAGATGTAACAGCACGAAAATAATGAGACTTCACAGTTCTCAAAAGATTAAACTCACTAAAACAAGCCGCACAGACTGTGCCTTGAATGAAATGCGTTTAAAATCCTCTTAAAGAGACAGTAACAATTTTCCAAGTAAATAAAAAGTAGGCCTACAAATGGTTTTCACCCCAAAAATAAATTTCTCTCATCGTATACTCACCCTCATTGCATCCCAGATGTGTATTGTTTTCTTTCTTCTAGTGAACACAAATTAAGCTTTTTAGAAGATTATCTCAACCCTGTTGGACCTTTCAATGACTTGAATGGTGATCAGAACTCAGAAGCTACAAAAATCAAATAAATGCAGCATAAAAGTAATCCATACCACTCCAGTGGTTAAATCCATGCCTTCAGAAGTGATATTATAGGTGTGGGTTAGAAATAGACCTATATATATATACTTCAAGATGACATCACTCTGAAGTACTCCGTAAAGAATATCCCACATTCGCCCTTAGGGGGCGCTACAGGCCATGCCCAAAATTCCCATTTTCTGGTCAAAAATGTTCTAATGTTGTATATTGATACTACAGGCCAACAGGAATTCACAAACCAAGAGTGGCCCACATTCGCCCTTATGGGGCGCTACAGGCCACGCCCTAAATTCCCATTTGCTGGTCAAAAATGTTCTAATTTGGTACATTGATACTACAGGCCAACAGGAACCCACAAACAAAGAATTGCCCATATTCGCCATTAGGGGGTGCTACAGGCTATGCCCAAAATTCCCATTTTATGGTCAAAAATTTTCTAATTTGGTATATTGACACTACAGGCCAACAGAAATCCACAAACCAAGAATGTCTCACATTTGCCCTTAGGGGGTGCTAAAGGACATTCCCAAATTGCACATTTTTTTGTCAAATACTTTCTAATTTGGTACATTAATACTACAGGCCAACAGGAACCTACAAACCAAGAATGGCTCACATTCGCCCTTAGGGGGCGGTACAGGCCATGCCCAAATGTCAATTTTTCAAAGTGATTGTATTTCCACCCCATTTATTTAGTTTTTCTGAAACCTGGTGAATATACCTCATTTCTCATTGTAAACAAAAAACCCTACAGGATCCATAAGGTCCGGCATGATGGATTTTCCTGTACACTGAAAATGTTTAGTTTAGGATTCAGACAGAAAGACATGTTTTTTGGATTTTTTCATTGGGAGGGTTTAACCCCAACCCTCTATTGATCAATTTTAAATGATTTGCCATTTTGAGGAGGAATCGCATTGCTGCTTGCAGCTATATTTTTGAGTTGTTGCTGTGTCCATCATCCTTTGTTTTCCGAAAGCCACCAAGTGGAAATGAGCCCGGTAACTAAAGGCACCAGGGTTGCGGTGCCACCGGCTTGGGCCCGTCATCGCTGCTTGCAGCTTTAATTATTATTATTATTATTATTATTATTATTATTATTATTATTATTAGGGCCCAAGCCTGAAAAGGCGAAGGCCCTATTGTTTTCCTTAGGATTATTATTATTATTATTATTATTATTATTTTATCGACTATTCGGGCACTTTTGGGGGCCTTAACATGCTCTAAAACTCTTGAAACTTTGCACACGGGTCAGAACCTGCGGCCATCAGGGCTGGGCTGAAGATGGTACCCGGGCGTGGCAGGGGGGCTCAGCAGCGCCCCCTGGAACGGGGTCCGAAACCTTGGTCCATAAATCAAACACACTTGCATGTAATAATATGAAAGTCGGTACACATATAGATCTCATCGTTTCATATATACTTCATGCTCTTACTTTTTACCTCAGCCCAACAGGAAGTCGGCTATTTAGGGTTGTTTGGAAAACGTATACAATGGAATTTGAAATACTCCTCCTAGAGAAATCATTTAATCGCCACGAATCTCAGTCAGCATGAAGTCAAGACATTGAGGATGAAAAATTGCCAGCGGATTTTTGATATCTCGAACGGTTTGGCCGTGGCGAGGAAACAAATTTATGGCGAGAAAAGTGAGACAGGAAGTGTGTTATAACTTCTGCATAAATTAACAGATCTTGATGAAACTTCAGCAGTGTGTTCGTTGTAAGAGGCCGATCACATGGATGTGACTATTGTGAGTCAAAGTTATAGCGCCACCAACTGGCAGCAGGAAGTGTGTCACTTTCAAAATGCTTTGAAATCACCCTCTTGTTTTTACCCGATTTGCTTCAAACTTTACGTGTATAATGTAAACACACGGCAGATTTAGACCTGTGAAAGGATTATTGATATCTTAGATACTGTTGCCGTGGCAACGCTTCAAACTTTACTTTTCTTTATTGATGCTTTTGAGACTCTTAACATACTTGAAATTGCATGAAACTCGACAGAGACGTCACATTTATTAGCCAGTAGACATGTGCAAAGTTTCAGAAATGGGTGTGGTGAGGGGCTCAGTAGCGCCACCTTTTGACAAAAAAGTGGGGGGTTAGTTTCATCTGCAGGTACAAAAATTGGTATTGATATAGTTCTCCTCAAGCCTGACAACTTTCTAATTTACAGTCATTAGCTCCAACACACAGAATGTCAGATATTTTGGTTTGAATGTGGAGAAAATGTCAGAATTTGCAAGTCACTCTCTTGAGACTCTGTGTGAGGAGTAGGAAGGGAGGGGGTCTTGTGAAGTAATACATAGGGCTATACTGCCCTCTTGTGTTCAACATAGTATGGGTTACATTAACTTTTGCACGATATTCTAATTTTTCGAGTTTCACCTGTATGCAGAGTTGACAGAAAAATGTTACACACGCCGTAGCAGGTGAATACAACAAAGAATTAAAGCCTAAAAAACTAAAGTTTAATCCACTGTCTGTTCATTCTCTGAGTGGCAATTACAAGAAATGTCCAATAGATGGCATCCAAGCCTCATTGTTCAATGATTTACAACAGGTCTGAGTCCAGAATGTGCAGGGACTGAGTTCAACAGTTGCTTGAGCTCTTTTGCAGTCGAATCCCAGAAAAAAAGCAAACAATGTGTCCCCACTCAATATATACATCAACTGAGTGGCGGATGCAATTTTTAACAACCTTTAACCATTTACAGCCAGAGCGTTCAAATTTGGGAACAATTATTCCCATGGTTCCTGTCTCAGTTTCATCGTCGTCCAATCACCGATTTCATTTCTGAAATCTGCCCAGATACTCATGACAATACAAGCTAAAGACACATGTGATTGGTTAAGGGGATTTTATTTCTGAAATCTGCCCAGATACTCATGACAATACAAGCTAATGGCACATGTGATTGGTTAAGGGTTCCTGGGCAAGAATAATAACTGTTTCGTCATCACCGTCTTCCTTCATTTCAATGGGAAGGTGATATCACGAGAGATTTACTCCAGTGTTGGATTTACTGCTTCAAATTAAATACTGAGGCGATTTTTGCAAGGTAAGAACATGTGTTGTCTATATTTTCTATTGAAAGTCAAAACGTTTTAGTTACGAAGCATTTATTTGCAGGAGTATTGCTAGTTATTTCTGGAAAAAAAATGACGTGACTCTATTTGTTCATTGGACAGGCAGCTAGCCTCTATTTTTAATACATTTCGGTGAAACTTGCTAATTAAACATTAGCTAGCACTTTTGTTTGCCAATGTTGTCGCTTGTGAAAAATCCACCTGAATTAATGTGAGACCGAGAGCAGACGCTGTTCAGATGTTTTTTAAGCAGTTTTTTTTAACCCATCTGAATGCCCGGATGCGTGTTTTATTTCCAACTCTGTTCGTGGTGGCGCAGGAAAATTAATACTGTAGAAACATCAGCTGACTCTTGAAAAAAATATGTAGAACAAGAGCGAAAATAACTTTGTAATTATTTTGGATGAATTGCATATTGCACCGCTCGATTTGAACGTAGATGTCGAACACTGCAAATTATTAAAACGTGAAAAGACCGATCCAAACTTGCACGCTTGCAAATTGTCCCGTTTGACAGCTTTGTCAATCACAAGCAGGAGCGAGAGACGCAAAATAACGGCATTTGCGTTTTGGATTAACGGGTTGATGAAGGTTTATACGTGTAACATCGTAAATTCAGTGAAATGCGCTTCCCTGCTCACGTCTAGCAGCGTCACTTCTAACTCACGAGCCCCGATGAGAGATCGCATTCGCTTCTTCTTGCGTTTGAACGGACAATTTCATAACAACAAAATGTCAAAATACATGATATATTGTCTGTTTTGTCTCAAGCGAACATAAACAGTTGATGAAGATATCGCGAATCTAAATCTAGTATCAACACTTCCGAGAACGATTATCAGCGTTGTGCCTGACAGCGCGAGGCATCTCATTTTTACTCGCATCTTCATGGAGGTTTGTCGGTTGTATGTAGTTTCACAATCTCAATCAATTAATCTCTGAAATGAATACAGATGTAACAGCACGAAAATAATGAGACTTCACAGTTCTCAAAAGATTATATCTCAATAAAACAAGCCGCACAGACGGCTTGACGGCTTGAATGAAATGCGTTTAAAATCATCTTAAAGAGACAGTAACAATTTTCCAAGTAAATAAAAAGTAGGCCTACAAATGGTTTTCACCCCAAAAATAAATTTCTCTCATCGTATACTCACCCTCATTCCATCCCAGATGTGTATTATTTTCTTTCTTCTAGTGAACACAAATTAAGCTTTTTAGAAGATTATCTCAACCCTGTTGGACCTTTCAATGACTTGAATGGTGATCAGAACTCAGAAGCTACAAAAATCACATAAATGCAGCATAAAAGTAATCATACCACTCCAGTGGTTAAATCCATGCCTTCAGAAGTGATATTATAGGTGTGGGTTAGAAATAGACCTATATATACTTCAAGATGACATCACTCTGAAGTACTGCGTAAAGAATATCCCGCATTCGCCCTTAGGGGGCGCTACAGGCCATGACCAAAATTCCCATTTTCTGGACAAAAATGTTCTAATTTTGTATATTGATACTACAGGCCAACAGGAATCCACAAACCAAGAATGGCCCACATTCGCCCTTAGGGGGCGCTAAAGGCAATGCCCAAAATTCCCATTTTCTGGTCAAAAATGTTCTAATTTTGTAGATTGATACTACAGGCCAACAGGAATCGACAAACCAAGAATGGCTCACATTCACCCTTAGGGGGCGCTACAGGCCATGCCCAAATGTCATTTTTTCAAAGTGATTGTATTTCCAACACATTTATTTAGTTTTTCTGAAACCTGGTGAACATACCTCATTTCTCATTGTAAACAAAAAACCCTACAGGATCCATAAGGTCCGACATGATGGATTTTCCTGTACACTGAAAATGTTTAGTTTAGGATTAAGACAGAAAGACATGTTTTTTGGATTTTTTCATTGGGAGGGTTTAACCCCAACCCTCTATTGATCAATTTTAAATGATTTGCCATTTTGAGGAGGAATCGCATTGCTGCTTGCAGCTATATTTTTGAGTTGTTGCTGTGTCCATCATCCTTTGTTTTCCGAAAGCCACCAAGTGGAAATGAGCCCGGTAACTAAAGGCACCGGGGTTGCGGTGCCACCGGCTTGGGCCCGTCATCGCTGCTTGCAGCTTTAATTATTATTATTAGGGCCCAAGCCTTGAAAAGGCGAAGGCCCTATTGTTTTCCTTAGGATTATTATTATTAGGGCCCAAGCCTGAAAAGGCGAAGGCCCTATTGTTTTCCTTAGGATTATTATTAGGGCCCAAGCCTGAAAAGGCGAAGGCCCTATTGTTTTCCTTAGGATTATTATTATTATTAGGGCCCAAGCCTGAAAAGGCGAAGGCCCTATTGTTTTCCTTAGGATTATTATTAGGGCCCAAGCCTGAAAAGGCGAAGGCCCTATTGTTTTCCTTAGGATTATTATTATTATTATTATTATTATTATTATTATTATTATTATTATTATTTTATCGACTATTCGGGCACTTTTGGGGGCCTTAACATGCTCTAAAACTCTTGAAACTTTGCACACGGGTCAGAACCTGCGGCCATCAGGGCTGGGCTGAAGATGGTACCCGGGCGTGGCAGGGGGGCTCAGCAGCGCCCCCTGGAACGGGGTCCGAAACCTTGGTCCATAAATCAAACACACTTGCATGTAATAATATGAAAGTCGGTACACATATAGATCTCATCGTTTCATATATACTTCATGCTCTTACTTTTTACCTCAGCCCAACAGGAAGTCGGCTATTTAGGGTTGTTTGGAAAACGTATACAATGGAATTTGAAATACTCTTCCTAGAGAAATCATTTAATCGCCACGAATCTCAGTCAGCATGAAGTCAAGACATTGAGGATGAAAAATTGCCAGCGGATTTTTGATATCTCGAACGGTTTGGCCGTGGCAAGGAAACAAATTTATGGCGAGAAAAGTGAGACAGGAAGTGTGTTATAACTTCTGCATAAATTAACAGATCTTGATGAAACTTCAGCAGTGTGTTCGTTGTAAGAGGCCGATCACATGGATGTGACTATTGTGAGTCAAAGTTATAGCGCCACCAACTGGCAGCAGGAAGTGTGTCACTTTCAAAATGCTTTGAAATCACCCTCTTGTTTTTACCCGATTTGCTTCAAACTTTACGTGTATAATGTAAACACACGGCAGATTTAGACCTGTGAAAGGATTATTGATATCTTAGATACTGTTGCCGTGGCAACGCTTCAAACTTTACTTTTCTTTATTGATGCTTTTGAGACTCTTAACATACTTGAAATTGCATGAAACTCGACAGAGACGTCACATTTATTAGCCAGTAGACATGTGCAAAGTTTCAGAAATGGGTGTGGTGAGGGGCTCAGTAGCGCCACCTTTTGACAAAAAAGTGGGGGGTTAGTTTCATCTACAGGTACAAAAATTGGTATTGATATAGTTCTCCTCAAGCCGGACAACTTTCTAATTTACAGTCATTAGCTCCGACCAACAGAAAGTCAGATATTTTGGTTTGAATGTGGAGAAAATGTCAGAATTTTGCAAGTCACTCTCTAAGACTTTGTGTGTGAGGAGTAGGAAGGGAGGGGGGCTTGTGAAGTAATACATAGGGCTATACTGCCCTCTTGTGTTCAACATAGTATGGGTTACATTAACTTTTGCACGATATTCTAATTTTTCGAGTTTCACCTGTATGCAGAGTTGACAGAAAAATGTTACACACGCCGTAGCAGGTGAATACAACAAAGAACTAAAGCCTAAAAAACTAAAGTTTAATCCACTGTCTGTTCATTCTCTGAGTGGCAATTACAAGAAATGTCCAATAGATGGCATCCAAGCCTCATTGTTCAATGATTTACAACAGGTCTGAGTCCAGAATGGGCAGGGACTGAGTTCAACAGTTGCTTGAGCTCTTTTGCAGTCGAATCCCAGAAAAAAAGGCAAACAATGTGTCCCCACTCAATATATACATCAACTGAGTGGAGGATACAATTTTTAACAACCTTTAACCATTTACAGCCAGAGCGTTCAAATTTGGGAACAATTATTCCCATGGTTCCTGTCTCAGTGTCATCGTCGTCCGATCACCGATTTTATTTCTGAAGTCTGCCCAGATACTCATGACAATACAAGCTAAAGGCACATGTGATTGGTTAAGGGGTTACTGGGCAAGAATAATAACTGTATCGTCATCACCGTCTTCCTTCATTTCAATGGAAAGGTGATATCACGAGAGATTTACTCCAGTGTTGGATTTACTGCTTCAAATTAAATACTGAGGCGATTTTTGCAAGGTAAGAACGTGTGTTGTCTATATTTTCTATAGAAAGTCAAAACGTTTTAGTTACGAAGCATTTATTTGTAGGAGTATTGCTAGTTATTTTTGGAAAAAAATGACAAAACAACTCAAATAAATGTTTGTGAGCAGTTTTGTGTGAAACCGCGAGATGCGTCGCGTCTAACGCACGAGCCCCGATGAGAGATCGCATTCGCTTCTTCTTGCGTTTGAACGGACAATTTCATACTACAAAATGTCAAATTACATGATATATTGTCTGTTTTGTCCCAAGTGAACATAAACAGTTGATGAAGAAATCGCGAATCGAAATCTAGTATCAACACTTCCGAGAATGATTATCAGCGTTGTGTCTGACAGCGCGAGGCATCTCATTTTTACTCGCATCTTCATGGAGGTTTGTCGGTTGTATGTAGTTTCACAATCTCAATCAAGTAATCTCTGAAATGAATACAGATGTAACAGCACGAAAATAATGAGACTTCACAGTTCTCAAAAGATTAAACTCAATAAAACAAGCCGCACAGACTGTGCCTTGAATGAAATGCGTTTAAAATCCTCTTAAAGAGACAGTAACAATTTTCCAAGTAAATAAAAAGTAGGCCTACAAATGGTTTTCACCCCCAAAATAAATTTCTCTCATCGTATACTCACCCTCATTCCATCCCAGATGTGTATTATTTTCTTTCTTCTAGTGAACACAAATTAAGCTTTTTAGAAGATTATCTCAACCCTGTTGGACCTTTCAATGACTTGAATGGTGATCAGAACTCAGAAGCTACAAAAATCACATAAATGCAGCATAAAAGTAATCCATACCACTCCATTGGTTTAATCCATGCCTTCAGAAGTGATATTATAGGTGTGGGTTAGAAACAGACCTATATATATATACTTCAAGATGACATCACTCTGAAGTACTGCGTAAAGAATATCCCACATTCGCCCTTAGGGGGCGCTACAGGCCATGCCCAAAATTCCCATTTTCTGGGCAAAAATGTTCTAATTTTGTATATTGATCCTACAGGCCAACAGTAATCCACAAACCAAGAATGGCCCACATTCGCCCTTAGGGGGCGCTACAGGCCACGCCCTAAATTCCCATTTGCTGGTCAAAAATGTTCTAATTTGGTACATTGATACTACAGGCCAACAGGAACCCACAAACAAAGAATTGCCCATATTCGCCATTAGGGGGCGCTACAGGCTATGCCCAAAATTCCCATTTTATGGTCAAAAATTTTCTAATTTGGTCTATTGACACTACAGGCCAACAGAAATCCACAAACCAAGAATGTCTCACATTTGCCCTTAGGGGGCGCTAAAGGACATTCCCAAATTGCACATTTTTTTGTCAAATACTTTCTAATTTGGTACATTAATACTACAGGCCAACAGGAACCTACAAACCAAGAATGGCTCACATTCGCCCTTAGGGGGCGCTACAGGCCATGCCCAAATGTCAATTTTTCAAAGTGATTGTATTTCCACCCCATTTATTTAGTTTTTCTGAAACCTGGTGAACATACCTCATTTCTCATTGTAAACAAAAAACCCTCCAGGATCCATAAGGTCTGGCATGATGGATTTTCCTGTACACTGAAAATGTTTAGTTTAGGATTCAGACAGAAAGACATGTTTTTTGGATTTTTTCATTGGGAGGGTTTAACCCCAACCGTCTATTGATCAATTTTAAATGATTTGCCATTTTGAGGAGGAATCGCATTGCTGCTTGCAGCTATATTTTTGAGTTGTTGCTGTGTCCATCATCCTTTGTTTTCCGAAAGCCACCAAGTGGAAATGAGCCCGGTAACTAAAGGCACCAGGGTTGCGGTGCCACCGGCTTGGGCCCGTCATCGCTGCTTGCAGCTTTAATTATTATTATTATTATTATTATTATTATTATTATTATTTTATCGACTATTCGGGCACTTTTGGGGGCCTTAACATGCTCTAAAACTCTTGAAACTTTGCACACGGGTCAGAACCTGCGGCCATCAGGGCTGGGCTGAAGATGGTACCCGGGCGTGGCAGGGGGTTTCAGCAGCGCCCCCTGGAACGGGGTCCGAAACCATGGTCCATAAATCAAACACACTTGCATGTAATAATATGAAAGTCGGTACACATATAGATCTCATCGTTTCATATATACTTCATGCTCTTACTTTTTACCTCAGCCCAACAGGAAGTCGGCTATTTAGGGTTGTTTGGAAAACGTATACAATGGAATTTGAAATACTCCTCCTAGAGAAATCATTTAATCGCCACGAATCTCAGTCAGCATGAAGTCAAGACATTGAGGATGAAAAATTGCCAGCGGATTTTTGATATCTCGAACGGTTTGGCCGTGGCGAGGAAACAAATTTATGGCGAGAAAAGTGAGACAGGAAGTGTGTTATAACTTCTGCATAAATTAACAGATCTTGATGAAACTTCAGCAGTGTGTTCGTTGTAAGAGGCCGATCACATGGATGTGACTATTGTGAGTCAAAGTTATAGCGCCACCAACTGGCAGCAGGAAGTGTGTCACTTTCAAAATGCTTTGAAATCACCCTCTTGTTTTTACCCGATTTGCTTCAAACTTTACGTGTATAATGTAAACACACGGCAGATTTAGACCTGTGAAAGGATTATTGATATCTTAGATACTGTTGCCGTGGCAACACTTCAAACTTTACTTTTCTTTATTGATGCTTTTGAGACTCTTAACATACTTGAAATTGCATGAAACTCGACAGAGACGTCACATTTATTAGCCAGTAGACATGTGCAAAGTTTCAGAAATGGGTGTGGTGAGGGGCTCAGTAGCGCCACCTTTTGACAAAAAAGTGGGGGGTTAGTTTCATCTACAGGTACAAAAATTGGTATTGATATAGTTCTCCTCAAGCCGGACAACTTTCTAATTTACAGTCATTAGCTCCGACCAACAGAAAGTCAGATATTTTGGTTTGAATGTGGAGAAAATGTCAGAATTTTGCAAGTCACTCTCTAAGACTTTGTGTGTGAGGAGTAGGAAGGGAGGGGGTCTTGTGAAGTAATACATAGGGCTATACTGCCCTCTTGTGTTCAACATAGTATGGGTTACATTAACTTTTGCACGATATTCTAATTTTTCGAGTTTCACCTGTATGCAGAGTTGACAGAAAAATGTTACACACGCCGTAGCAGGTGAATACAACAAAGAACTAAAGCCTAAAAAACTAAAGTTTAATCCACTGTCTGTTCATTCTCTGAGTGGCAATTACAAGAAATGTCCAATAGATGGCATCCAAGCCTCATTGTTCAATGATTTACAACAGGTCTGAGTCCAGAATGGGCAGGGACTGAGTTCAACAGTTGCTTGAGCTCTTTTGCAGTCGAATCCCAGAAAAAAGGCAAACAATGTGTCCCCACTCAATATATACATCAACTGAGTGGAGGATACAATTTTTAACAACCTTTAACCATTTACAGCCAGAGCGTTCAAATTTGGGAACAATTATTCCCATGGTTCCTGTCTCAGTGTCATCGTCGTCCGATCACCGATTTTATTTCTGAAGTCTGCCCAGATACTCATGACAATACAAGCTAAAGGCACATGTGATTGGTTAAGGGGTTACTGGGCAAGAATAATAACTGTATCGTCATCACCGTCTTCCTTCATTTCAATGGAAAGGTGATATCACGAGAGATTTACTCCAGTGTTGGATTTACTGCTTCAAATTAAATACTGAGGCGATTTTTGCAAGGTAAGAACGTGTGTTGTCTATATTTTCTATAGAAAGTCAAAACGTTTTAGTGACGAAGCATTTATTTGTAGGAGTATTGCTAGTTATTTCTGGAAAAAAATGACAAAACAACTCAAATAAATGTTTGTGAGCAGTTTTGTGTGAAACCGCGAGATGCGTCGCGTCTAACGCACGAGCCCCGATGAGAGATCGCATTCGCTTCTTCTTGCGTTTGAACGGACAATTTCATACTACAAAATGTCAAATTACATGATATATTGTCTGTTTTGTCCCAAGTGAACATAAACAGTTGATGAAGAAATCGCGAATCGAAATCTAGTATCAACACTTCCGAGAATGATTATCAGCGTTGTGTCTGACAGCGCGAGGCATCTCATTTTTACTCGCATCTTCATGGAGGTTTGTCGGTTGTATGTAGTTTCACAATCTCAATCAAGTAATCTCTGAAATGAATACAGATGTAACAGCACGAAAATAATGAGACTTCACAGTTCTCAAAAGATTAAACTCACTAAAACAAGCTGCACAGACTGTGCCTTGAATGAAATGCGTTTAAAATCCTCTTAAAGAGACAGTAACAATTTTCCAAGTAAATAAAAAGTAGGCCTACAAATGGTTTTCACCCCAAAAATAAATTTCTCTCATCGTATACTCACCCTCATTGCATCCCAGATGTGTATTGTTTTCTTTCTTCTAGTGAACACAAATTAAGCTTTTTAGAAGATTATCTCAACCCTGTTGGACCTTTCAATGACTTGAATGGTGATCAGAACTCAGTAGCTACAAAAATCACATAAATGCAGCATAAAAGTAATCCATACCACTCCAGTGGTTAAATCCATGCCTTCAGAAGTGATATTATAGGTGTGGGTTAGAAATAGACCTATATATATATACTTCAAGATGACATCACTCTGAAGTACTGCGTAAAGAATATCCCACATTCGCCCTTAGGGGGCGCTACAGGCCATGCCCAAAATTCCCATTTTCTGGTCAAAAATGTTCTAATGTTGTATATTGATACTACAGGCCAACAGGAATTCACAAACCAAGAGTGGCCCACATTCGCCCTTATGGGGCGCTACAGGCCACGCCCTAAATTCCCATTTGCTGGTCAAAAATGTTCTAATTTGGTACATTGATACTACAGGCCAACAGGAACCCACAAACAAAGAATTGCCCATATTCGCCATTAGGGGGCGCTACAGGCTATGCCCAAAATTCCCATTTTATGGTCAAAAATTTTCTAATTTGGTATATTGACACTACAGGCCAACAGAAATCCACAAACCAAGAATGTCTCACATTTGCCCTTAGGGGGTGCTAAAGGACATTCCCAAATTGCACATTTTTTTGTCAAATACTTTCTAATTTGGTACATTAATACTACAGGCCAACAGGAACCTACAAACCAAGAATGGCTCACATTCGCCCTTAGGGGGCGGTACAGGCCATGCCCAAATGTCAATTTTTCAAAGTGATTGTATTTCCACCCCATTTATTTAGTTTTTCTGAAACCTGGTGAACATACCTCATTTCTCATTGTAAACAAAAAACCCTACAGGATCCATAAGGTCCGGCATGATGGATTTTCCTGTACACTGAAAATGTTTAGTTTAGGATTCAGACAGAAAGACATGTTTTTTGGATTTTTTCATTGGGAGGGTTTAACCCCAACCCTCTATTGATCAATTTTAAATGATTTGCCATTTTGAGGAGGAATCGCATTGCTGCTTGCAGCTATATTTTTGAGTTGTTGCTGTGTCCATCATCCTTTGTTTTCCGAAAGCCACCAAGTGGAAATGAGCCCGGTAACTAAAGGCACCAGGGTTGCGGTGCCACCGGCTTGGGCCCGTCATCGCTGCTTGCAGCTTTAATTATTATTATTATTATTATTTTATCGACTATTCGGGCACTTTTGGGGGCCTTAACATGCTCTAAAACTCTTGAAACTTTGCACACGGGTCAGAACCCGCGGCCATCAGGGCTGGGCTGAAGATGGTACCCGGGCGTGGCAGGGGGGCTCAGCAGCGCCCCCTGGAACGGGGTCCGAAACCTTGGTCCATAAATCAAACACACTTGCATGTAATAATATGAAAGTCGGTACACATATAGATCTCATCGTTTCATATATACTTCATGCTCTTACTTTTTACCTCAGCCCAACAGGAAGTCGGCTATTTAGGGTTGTTTGGAAAACGTATACAATGGAATTTGAAATACTCCTCCTAGAGAAATCATTTAATCGCCACGAATCTCAGTCAGCATGAAGTCAAGACATTGAGGATGAAAAATTGCCAGCGGATTTTTGATATCTCGAACGGTTTGGCCGTGGAGATGAAACAAATTTATGGCGAGAAAAGTGAGACAGGAAGTGTGTTATAACTTCTGCATAAATTAACAGATCTTGATGAAACTTCAGCAGTGTGTTCGTTGTAAGAGGCCGATCACATGGATGTGACTATTGTGAGTCAAAGTTATAGCGCCACAAACTTGCTGCAGGAAGTGTGTCACTTTCAAAATGCTTTGAAATCACCCTCTTGTTTTTACCCGATTTGCTTCAAACTTTACGTGTATAATGTAAACACACGGCAGATTTAGACCTGTGAAAGGATTATTGATATCTTAGATACTGTTGCCGTGGCAACGCTTCAAACTTTACTTTTCTTTATTGATGCTTTTGAGACTCTTAACATACTTGAAATTGCATGAAACTCGACAGAGACGTCACATTTATTAGCCAGTAGACATGTGCAAAGTTTCAGAAATGGGTGTGGTGAGGGGCTCAGTAGCGCCACCTTTTGACAAAAAAGTGGGGGGTTAGTTTCATCTACAGGTACAAAAATTGGTACTGATATAGTTCTCCTCAAGCCGGACAACTTTCTAATTTACAGTCATTAGCTCCGACCAACAGAAAGTCAGATATTTTGGTTTGAATGTGGAGAAAATGTCAGAATTTTGCAAGTCACTCTCTTGAGTCTCTGTGTGTGAGGAGTAGGAAGGGAGGGGGTCTTGTGAAGTAATACATAGGGCTATCCTGCCCTCTTGTGTTCAACATAGTATGGGTTACATTAACTTTTGCACGATATTCTAATTTTTCGAGTTTCACCTGTATGCAGAGTTGACAGAAAAATGTTACACACGCCGTAGCAGGTGAATACAACAAAGAACTAAAGCCTAAAAAACTAAAGTTTAATCCACTGTCTGTTCATTCTCTGAGTGGCAATTACAAGAAATGTCCAATAGAGGGCATCCAAGCCTCATTGTTCAATGATTTACAACAGGTCTGAGTCCAGAATGGGCAGGGACTGAGTTCAACAGTTGCTTGAGCTCTTTTGCAGTCGAATCCCAGAAAAAAGGCAAACAATGTGTCCCCACTCAATATATACATCAACTGATTGGCGTATACAATTTTTAACAACCTTTAACCATTTACAGCCAGAGCGTTCTAATTTGGGAACAATTATTCCCATGGTTCCTGTCTCAGTGTCATCGTCGTCCGATCACCGATTTTATTTCTGAAATCTGCCCAGATACTCATGACAATACAAGCTAAAGGCACATGTGATTGGTTAAGGGGTTACTGGGCAAGAATAATAACTGTATCGTCATCACCGTCTTCCTTCATTTCAATGGGAAGGTGATATCACGAGAGATTTACTCCAGTGTTGGATTTACTGCTTCAAATTAAATACTGAGGCGATTTTTGCAAGGTAAGAACGTGTTGTCTATATTTTCTATAGAAAGTCAAAACGTTTTAGTTACGAAGCATTTATTTGTAGGAGTATTGCTAGTTATTTCTGGAAAAAAATGACAAAACAACTAAAATAAATGTTTGTGAGCAGTTTTGTGTGAAACCGCGAGATGCGTCGCGTCTAACGCACGAGCCCCGATGAGAGATCGCATTCGCTTCTTCTCGCGTTTGAACGGACAATTTCATACTACAAAATGTCAAAATACATGATATATTGTCTGTTTTGTCCCAAGTGAACATAAACAGTTGATGAAGAAATCTCGAATCTAAATCTAGTATCAACACTTCCGAGAATGATTATCAGCGTTGTGTCTGACAGCGCGAGGCATCTCATTTTTACTCGCATCTTCATGGAGGTTTGTCGGTTGTATGTAGTTTCACAATCTCAATCAAGTAATCTCTGAAATGAATACAGATGTAACAGCACGAAAATAATGAGACTTCACAGTTCTCAAAAGATTAAACTCAATAAAACAAGCCGCACAGACTGTGCCTTGAATGAAATGCGTTTAAAATCCTCTTAAAGAGACAGTAACAATTTTCCAAGTAAATAAAAAGTAGGCCTACAAATGGTTTTCACCCCAAAAATAAATTTCTCTCATCGTATACTCACCCTCATTCCATCCCAGATGTGTATTGTTTTCTTTCTTCTAGTGAACACAAATTAAGCTTTTTAGAAGATTATCTCAACCCTGTTGGACCTTTCAATGACTTGAATGGTGATCAGAACTCAGAAGCTACAAAAATCACATAAATGCAGCATAAAAGTAATTCATACCACTCCAGTGGTTTAATCCATGCCTTCAGAAGTGTTATTATAGGTGTGGGTTAGAAACAGACCTATATATTTATACTTCAAGATGACATCACTCTGAAGTCCTGCGTAAAGAATATCCCACATTCGCCCTTAGGGGGCGCTACAGGCCATGCCCAAAATTCCCATTTGCTGGTCAAAAATGTTCTAATTTGAAACATTGATACTACAGGCCAACAGGAACCCACAAACCAAGAATGGCCCACATTCGCCCTTAGGGGGCGCTACAGGCCACGCCCTAAATTCCCATTTGCTGGTCAAACATGTTCTAATTTGGTACATTGATAATACAGGCCAACAGGAACCCACAAACCAAGAATGGCCCATATTCACCATTAGGGGGCGCTACAGGCCACGCCCAAAATTCCCATTTTCTGGGTCAAAAATGTTCTAATTTGGTGCATTGATACTGCAGGCCAACAGGAACCCACAAACCAAGAATTGCCCATATTCACCATTAGGGGGCGCTACAGGCTATGCTTTAAAGTGCTATTTTTTGGTCAAACATTTTCAAATTTGATACATTGTTTTAAAGGCCAAAAGGAACCCACAAACCAAGAATGGCCCACATTCACCCTTAGGGGGCGCTACAGGCCATGTCCAAAATTCCCATTTTCTCGTCAAAAATGTTCTATTTTGGTATGTTGATACTACAGGCCAACGGGAATCCACAAACTACGAATGGCCCACATACGCACTTCGGGGGCGCTACAGGTCCGCCCAAAATTCCCATTTTCTGGTCAAACATTTTCAATTTTGGTACATTGATACTACAAGCCAACTGGAACCCACAAACCAAGAATGGCCGACATTCACCCTTAGGGGGCGCTATATGCCATGTCCAAAATTCTCATTTTCTGTTCAAAAATGTACTAATTTGGTACATTGATACTACAGGCCAACAGGAACCCACAAACCAATAATGGCCGACATTCACCTTTATGGGGCGCTATAGGCCATGTCCAAAATTCCCATTTTCTGGTCAAAAATGTTCTAATTTGGTACATTGATACTGCAGGCCAACAGGAACCCACAAACCAAGAATTGCCCATATTCACCATTAGGGGGCGCTACAGGCTATGCCTTAATGTCCTATTTTCTGGTCAAACATTTTCAAATTTGGTACATTGATACTACAGGCCAACAGGAACCCACAAACCAAGAATGGCTGACATTCACCTTTAGGGGGCGCTACAGGCCATGTCCAAAATTCCCATTTTCTGGTCAAAAATGTTCTAATTTGGTACATTGATACTACAGGCCAACAGGAACCCACAAACCAAGAATTGCCTATATTCGCCATTAGGGGGGCGCTACAGGCTATGCATTAAAGTCCTATTTTTTGGTCAAACATTTTCAAATTTGGTACATTGATACTACAGGCCAACAGGAACCCACAAGCCAAGAATGGCCCACATTCGCCCTTAGGGGGCACTACAGGCCACGCCCAAATGTCCCATTTTCTTGTCAAAAACTTTCTAATTTGGTACATTGATACTACTGGCCAACATGAACCCACAAACCAAGAATGGCTCACATTCGCCCTTAGGGGGCACTACAGGCCATGCCCAAATGTCCTATTTTCAAAGTGATGGCCTTTCCACCCATTTATTCAGTTCTTCTGAAACTTAAAGTACATACCTCATTTCTCATTGTAAACAAAAAAAGCCTCCAGGATCCATAAGGTCCGGCATGATGGATTTTCCTGTACACTAAAAATGTTTAGTTTAGGATTCAGACAGAAAGACATGTTTTTTGAATTTCTTCATTGAGATGGTTTAACCCCAACCCTCTACTGATCAATTTTAAGTGATTTGCCATTTTGAGGAGGAATCGCATTGCTGCTTGCAGCTATATTTATTATTATTATTATAATTCTTCTTCTTCTTTAGCCCCAATATCTCAAAAAGTCACTGGTCAAAAATTTTCTAAATTGGCACATTGATACTCCATGCCAACGGGTACCCCCAAACCAAGAATGGCCCACATTCGCCCATAGGTGGCGCTATAGGCCACGCCCCCAAAAAATATTTTCAAAGTGATGGCATTTCCAAGCCATTTGTCCAATTATTCTGAAACCTGGTGTACATGCCTCATTTCTCATGGGGAACAAAAAAAGCCTCAAGGACCCATAACTTCTGCCATGATGGATTTTCCTGCACAGTGAAAATTTGCGAAAACCTACAAAACTCTTCTTCTCCTGAACCGTAGCTCCAATTTACTTGAAATTTGGTACGCATGTGTAGAATTGATGTCTTTGAAAACGTTACTTAGCAAAAATGAATACGATATAAAATGGCTGAAAGGGGCGTGTTTATGTAAATGTCCACATTTAATCTATATGTCAATAAATCAAATGTAATTTTGACTGAGGGTTTCTCAAACCTAACATTCTTCAAGATAACATCCCTTTGAAGTACTGTGCAAAGAATTGCCCACATTCGCCCTTAGCGGTTCGCTACAGGCCACGCCCAAATGTCACATTTTCCATATGATGGCATTTTCACCCCATTTTCCCAATTATTCTAAAAACAGGTAAAATTGACTAATTTCTCATTGGGAACAAAAAAGCCTTAAGGACCCATAAGGTATGATTAAAAATGGCTGAAAGGGGCGTGTTTATGTAAATGTCCACATTTAATCAATATATATGTCAATAAATCAAATATAATTTTGACTGAGGGATTTTAAAACCTGGCATGCTTCAAGATAACATCCCTTTGAAGTACTGTGCAAAGAATTGCCGACATTCGCCCCTTAGCGGTTCGCTACAGGCCACGCCCAAATGTCACATTTTCAAAATGATGGCATTTTCACCCCAATTTTCCAAATATTCTAAAACTTGGTATACTTGCCTCATTTCTCATTGGGAATAAAAAAGCCTCAAGGACCCATAAGGTTCTGCGTGATGGATTGTCCTGTACAGTGAAAATTTGGGGAAACATTCAAAACTCTTCTTCTCTTGAACCGTAGATCCAATTGACTTGACATTTGGTTCCCATGTGTAGAATTGATGGCTTTCAATTTGTTACTTAGCAAAAATGAATACAATACAAAATGGCTGAAAGGTGCGTGTTTATGTAAATGACCACATTGCCTCAATATATTAGTGTCAATAAACCAAATGTAATTTTGACTGATGGTTTTTCAAACCTAACATGTTTCAAGATGACATAACTATGTTGGCTTGAGAAAGCCAACATATTGTTATGTTACATACATTTATTATTATTATTATTATTAATACTATTTTTGTATTTTTCTGAGACTAAAATTTCTACAACTTTACCTCCAAGAGCTTTAATGCTATAAGTACCCAACTTGCCACAGACCTGGGGACTGTTCTGAAGTTTGCTGGTATGTCTTTTTTTACCTGATGCGACGATCAAAAATGTAAAAAATCCCATTGATTTACAATGGCTGAGCAAAAATGCCCCCTCTACTGGATTAATACGGTCTACAAGTAAAATCCCTAAGGGTAATATTAACATTGTCATAAATATAGGCACCTTAATCTGTTTGCCATAGCTCTGTGTTTATACACACATTGGCTGTGCGTGTGTGCGGTACAGGTCAAAAGTTTGGAAACATTAAGATTTTTTAAATGTTTTTGAATGAAGTCTCATAATCTCACCAAGGCTGTATTTATTTGATAAAAAAAAATAAAATAAAAACAGTAATATTTTGAAACAATACACATTAAAATAGCTGTTTTCTGTTTTAATATAATTTAAAATGTAATTTTATTTCTGTGATGTCAAAGCTGAATTTTCAGCATCATTACTCCAGTCTTCAATGGGTTGTTTGTTTGTTTTTCATTTCGTTTTTTGTTTTTCTTTTTGTTTTGTCTTTACTATTTGTAGTCTATATATGCTCAGGTTTATATGTGTTGGATACAATATGATTGGCATAATACAAAAAAACATCCAGTCTTCAATGTCACATGATCCTTCAGAAATCAGAAAAATGTTGATTTTGAGCTATTATCATTATTATTGGTGCTCAGTTATTAAGAATGGTTCTTATTTTTTTATCAATGTTTAAAACATTTTTGCATGTTTAATATTTTTGTGGAAACTTTGATGAATAGAAAGGTAAAAAGAACAGCATTTATTTGAAATAGAAATCTTTTTTAACCATATAAATATCTTTTACTTTCTCTTTTGATCAATTTAATTTGTCCTTGCTGAATAAAAGTATATATATATATATATATATATATATATATATATATATATATATATATACAGTATATATATATATATATATATATATATATATATATATATATATATATATATATATATATAGCACAACTGTTTTCAACTGATAATAATAATGAATTTTTCTTGAGCAGTATATTAGAATGATTTCTGAAAGATCATGTGACACTGAAGACTGAAGTAATGATGCTGAAAATTCAGCTTTGATCACAGGAATAAATTACAGTTTACAACATATTCAGATAGAAAAACAACTGTTTTACATTGGAATAATATTTCACACTATTAGTGTTTTACTGAATTTTAAATCAAATAAATGCAGCCTTGGTGAGCAGAAGAGACTTCTTTCAGAAACATAAAAAAATCTTAATGTTTTCAAACTTTTGACTACTTACATATATATATGTATGTATGTATGTATGTGTGTGCGTATGTGTGTTTGTGGATGTTCGTGACTCAATGAATTAAGTAGCCAAAATGTTTTTACTTTTGAAATTGAATTACTGTTGAATTACTGTGTCATTCCACTTCTCAGGTTGTCATACATCTCCCAGACACATGGAGACCTCCTGCAGTAGGCCACATAATGTCCAGGAGCATCCTGAGTTAAGGCTCTTTTGAAAGCAATGATTGTCCTTAAAGCAAATCTCTCTCCTTGTAGCATCAGATTGGAGGAAAATTCACACAAAGGAAATTATGTGGAGTTGCTTATCAGGTCAGTGTCAATCCGCAGAAGTTGCCCCAGACTGTAACTGAGCACTTTTCCTGATGTATCTGTCTTGAATGCAGAGGGACACTGTGACAGACTTTGTATTGGCTTGAGGCAGGGGGACTCCAGAAGGGTAAGGCCTTCTTCCACTGCGGCCTGAAGATGAGCCATGCCAGAAGCCTGCAGTACAGCAACAGAAGTACAAACAAATGGAACTTCCTGGGTGACTTGTGTGCTGAGACCACAGTATTGTGAGGAGCACTGTTTTGTGAAGGAAACACATGCATGTTTTTCAACAGGTCCACTTTAAGTCTTTTCCCCCTCACAGATGGATCTGCATGGAGCCATTCAGGACAAGGAGAGAGGTATGAATTCCTCTTCCTCTTATACAGTGAGGAAAATAAGTATTTGAACACCCTGCTATTTTGCAAGTTCTCCCACTTAGAAATCATGGAGGGGTCTGAAATTGTCATCGTAGGTGCATGTCCACTGTGAGAGACATAATCTAAAAAAAAAAATCCAGAAATCACAATGTATGATTTTTTAACTATTTATTTGTATGATACAGCTGCAAATAAGTATTTGAACACCTGAGAAAATCAATGTTAATATTTGGTACAGTAGCCTTTGTTTGCAATTACAGAGGTCAAACGTTTCCTGTAGTTTTTCACCAGGTTTGCACACACTGCAGGAGGGATTTTGGCCCACTCCTCCACACAGATCTTCTCTAGATCAGTCAGGTTTCTGGGCTGTCGCTGAGAAACACGGAGTTTGAGCTCCCTCCAAAGATTCTCTATTGGGTTTAGGTCTGGAGACTGGCTAGGCCACGCCAGAACCTTGATATGCTTCTTACAGAGCCACTCCTTGGTTATCCTGGCTGTGTGCTTCGGGTCATTGTCATGTTGGAAGACCCAGCCTCGACCCATCTTCAATGCTCTAACTGAGGGAAGGAGCTTGTTCCCCAAAATCTTGCAATACATGGCCCCGGTCATCCTCTCCTTAATACAGTGCAGTCGCCCTGTCCCATGTGCAGAAAAACACCCCCAAAGCATGATGCTACCACCCCCATGCTTCACAGTAGGGATGGTGTTCTTGGGATGGTACTCATCATTCTTCTTCCTCCAAACACGGTTAGTGGAATTATGACCAAAAAGTTCTATTTTGGTCTCATCTGACCACATGACTTTCTCCCATGACTCCTCTGGATCATCCAAATGGTCATTGGCAAACTTAAGACGGGCCTTGACATGTGCTGGTTTAAGCAGGGGAACCTTCCGTGCCATGCATGATTTCAAACCATGACGTCTTAGTGTATTACCAACAGTAACCTTGGAAACGGTGGTCCCAGCTCTTTTCAGGTCATTGACCAGCTCCTCCCGTGTAGTTCTGGGCTGATTTCTCACCTTTCTTAGGATCATTGAGACCCCACGAGGTGAGATCTTGCATGGAGCCCCAGTCCGAGGGAGATTGACAGTCATGTTTAGCTTCTTCCTTTTTCTAATGATTGCTCCAACAGTGGACCTTTTTTCACCAAGCTGCTTGGCAATTTCCCCGTAGCCCTTTCCAGCCTTGTGGAGGTGTACAATTTTGTCCCTAGTGTCTTTAGACAGCTCTTTGGTCTTGGCCATGTTAGTAGTTGGATTCTTACTGATTGTATGGGGTGGACAGGTGTCTTTATGCAGCTAACGACCTCAAACAGGTGCATCTAATTTAGGATAATAAATGGAGTGGAGGTGGACATTTTAAAGGCAGACTAACAGGTCTTTGAGGGTCAGAATTCTAGCTGATAGACAGGTGTTCAAATACTTATTTGGAGCTGTATCATACAAATAAATAGTTAAAAAATCATACATTGTGATTTCTGGATTTTTTTTTTTTAGATTATGTCTCTCACAGTGGACATGCACCTACGATGACAATTTCAGACCCCTCCATGATTTCCAAGTGGGAGAACTTGCAAAATAGCAGGGTGTTCAAATACTTATTTTCCTCACTGTATGTGGAACCGCTAGGTCTCTCCAGTTTTCAACAGTGTCTTCATATGTCCCAGAACAGGAAGCATCCATTTCTGGTTTTCCATCTACACTGCAAGTTGTGGTGGGTAGTGGATTGGCTCCTGTGATGATCACTGTTGCAACAGCTGCATCCTCTTCATTTTTTTCCTCACCTTTTTGTTTTGCAGAGCAAATTGGCATGTTGCAATGAATCTATCCACCAGAATAGGCAAGTTTTCATGCTTGGAAAAGGCCACGTTTGATGTTTTTGAACTCTGCTTCAACATTGGCTGAACTTGCGGTGATGTTGGTGCTTTGAAAGTGAGGGATCATTACCCCTGTCCAGAGTGGTATGTAACTTGCAAGCCAGATTATATTGGGAATAATCTCAGGGAAGAAGTGCATATTATCATGATCCCCATTACCTACGGCAAGTGACCTGCTCTCCTTGCATATGTCTGTCACCCACTGTCCTAGGTCTGTCTGTGTTTGGTCACATGGATCCACTTCCAGGTCCTCATCCTCTACATCTGGAATGATGACACACTCTTCTGCAATTCTGGCTTTCAGGTATTTCTTGCACCTTTCTGATATGGGGGGGGGGGGGGGGGGGGTGTTCCAGAACTGTCATTGCCCTTTTTTTCAAGCAGTCCCACTGGCAGATCAAACAAGGTGGTACTTTTGCTGACTGTTTAACGAGTGAGGAGGATGAGGAGTAAAAGCATTGACCAGAACTCCGAGCAAAGCCAGAGAAAAATCACTCACAACCTCTTTTGGAGTTGGTGCATCTGCATATATCCATTCTGTCAGCCAATATGTTATTGCATTAACATTGTGTCTCTCTGACAGCATTTGCACCTCTGGGACACTTGAGCACTCATCCCCTGCCAGAATGCCCTGATATAAGAATATATGGCCAGACTTGCCATGTGGTCTCTGTAGTTTCCTCACTACTGAGCCAGTTTTAATGCGACCACTGTGCGGTGCACAGTATTTTAACATCTGTATTGTTATGGGATCCTTGTCGCCTAATTCTAAATCATTTCTCTCTTGCTTTGCTTTGTGGAGGGTGGCCAAATTAGGCAGATGACTTGGCTCAGGATCTCCAAAATCCATCAGCTTTGTTGCCTCTGATGCCCTCCATACATGGGGTTCCATTCTACCCTCACACAATTCTTTGGCTATCTGCACACGCAAGTTACCAGACATCGCACGCTTGGAACAGCCAATGTGCAGAGTCATCAGTGTTTTTAATTAAACACTTGAGCACTGTTGGGCTGTTAATTTCAGGCACTTTGTCAAATTTTTGTGAATATGGCCATGACACTCCTTACAGTTGCCTCTGATTTCTATGTATTTCTCTGTGGCTGATGGATAGACCTTGGCTCTTTTAAAGGCAAATGTGCAGGGGCATTTCACTTCTTGCAATATGTGATTATTTATCACATGGGTCCAGATGCCAGGCTTCAAAATTGTGTATTCCCTTTTTGATGTTTTAGAGAACTTGCTGTATTTAACCGTTTCAGGCATGAATTCAATCCATTCCTGAAATGGAACTTCAAGATCAAAAGTCCAGCAATCTTTTGGTCTGGGTGAAAGGGACCCTGGCTCAAAATCATTGCCATCAGTACTGCCATTTGTTTCATGAGTAAACCCTAAAGCAGTTCAGATGTTGTGTCTATTTAATTTAACAAAATTGAATAGAGCCTTTGCAGTGATCTTGTTTTCTAGCTGCTTTCTAAGCTCTGTCCAGATGCTCTGATTAGGAGTAGCTATGTTGCCATTTTGGATTTATTTTTGATGAACACCAAAATGGTGTTCTGTGAAAATGGAAACTCTGTCAACTGCTGGTTTCTTGGACATCGGGTATAAGCTAAACATAATTACCCACTTAAATAATCCTGACTCAAAAATGTCATGTTCAGTATAAACTTGTTTTCATTACTGTATTTGTCTGACTATAAAGATAATATAGTAATAATATATAAGGATAATGTACCATATATTAAGACCAATATGGTAATGTTGAACCCAAGATGCACAATGTATTAAAAAAACTAACATGGGTCACATGTAAAACTTTAGCATGTATTTGTATTAGCAATGAGTATTCTGTTCAAAAAACATTGACAATCTTAGCTCTCTTGAATGGTGTACAATTGTTCTTGAAGTTAACAAATACTATTGTAACTGGCAGTGTTAAAACATTATACAGAAATATAATTTAGTACGACTTTTTCCCTACTAACTCAACACTAATTTCCACAAGAGCATCTTGAACAGAAGTGTCACTTGAGCCTAGTGGTGGCAGTGAAGTGTGGCAGATGATACTCCATGTAAATAAATAAAAGGTTAAATCAGGAAACACCAGTGAATGAAGTAAAGATAATTGTTTATTGAACAAATTATGTGATTAGTTTTGACAGAAATCTAGAGATCTATTTTAGAAATATATAATATAGTAGTCTAATATATAGTCATTAGAATGACCGAGACTGCTACTAAACTATATTTGATTTTTGTGACCATTAAGTGATCCATTTTATTATGTCAGTATTGTATTCAATAAATAAAAGCATTTATAATTCGCCTGTAATTCAGTGTCTAATATTTTAAAAACCAAAGCAGCACAAATGAAACGTTTACCGGCACAAACAAACGAGACTATTTTGGATGAATTTGGAGCATGTTGGGGGGCTGGTGACATCATCGCCAATAATTCAGTGTCTAATATAAAAAAATCTGAAGCAGCACAAACGAAACTTTTACCGGCACAAACCAGCACAAACGAAGCACAAACGATTGAGACTATTTTGGAGAAATTTGGAGCATGTGGGGGGGCTGGTGACGTCATCGCCTATAATTCAATGTCTAATATAAAAAAATCTGAAGCAGCACAAACGAAACGTTTACCAGCACAAACCAGCACAAATGAAGCACAAACAAACAAGACTATTTGGGGTGAATTTGGAGCATGTGGGGGGCTGAGTGACCTCAGAATGACCTATAAATATTCTTTTAATATCTTAAAAACCGAAGCAGCACAAACAAAACATTTTACAGCACAAACCAGCACAAACGAAGCACAAACGATTGAGACTATTTTGCTGACTTTTTGCGTTGGGTGGGGGGCCAACTTCACGCAGGTTGGCATAATGGATTTTCATTTACACTGAAAATATTTTGTTTAGGATTCAGACAAAAAGACATGTTTTTTGGATTCCTCCATTGAGAGAGTTTAACCCCAACCCTTAACTGATCAATTTGAAATTATTTGCCATTTTGAGGAGGAATCGCTTTGCTGCTTGCAGCTATATTTATTATTATTATTCTCCTTGAGCCCCAATATCTAAAAAAGTCACTGGTCAAATATTTTCTAAATTGGCACATTGATACTCTGTTCTAACGGGTACTCCCACACCAAGAATGGGCCACATTCGCTGATAGGTGGCGCTACAGACCACACCCCCAAAACATATTTTCAAAGTGATGGCATTTCCACCCCATTTGTCCAATTCTTCTGAAACTGGGTGTACATGCCTCATTTCTCATGGGGAACAAAAAAGACTCAAGGACCCATATCTTCCACCATGATGAATTTTCCTGTATAGTAAACATTTGGGTAAACCTACAAAACTCTTCTTCTCCTGAACTGTAGCTCCAATTGACTTGAAATTCGGTAAATATGTGTAGAATTAATGTCTTTAAAAACTTTAATTAGCAAAAAATGAAAACAATACAAAATGGCTTAAAGGGGCGTGCTTATGTAAATGTCCACATTTTACCAATATATATGTGTCAATAAATCAAATGTAATTTTGACTGATAGTTCCCCGTCTGTCGCTCACTTCGACGTCGTGCCGAAGAAGCGACACTAGGGGTCTCTCGAGCACCGAAAGATACCTCTGATCTATGAAAAAAGGCCAATGAGAGTTGGCGAACAGTATTTGCATACTCCGCCTCCGGATACGGATATAAAGGCGAGAGAAATACGCTCGTTCATTCAGTAATTTTCTTCGGAGCCGATGGTCGTGTGAATGCTGTCTGCTGTGCTACACACAACTTACCCTGCTTCTGATCCTCTCACGCTCTGCTGCTGTTGGATTTACGGCGCACTTCAGCGGCTGTTTTCTCTTCTCTGCTGGCGTGCTGTTTGCCCCTGGAGTTGAAAGAGTTCCCTTTCAAAGAGTTATATTTCTTCATAATGAGTTTATTTCCCTAAAAGAGCAATACACAGCGGTGTTGAACGCCCTTTTCAGGGCGCGTCTTTATAAAGATGCCATTGAACCCCTGTGTAGTTCCTGGATGCGGTAGAGTGCTCTCCACTTCTGACGGCCACAGGCGCTGTCTCGTGTGTCTGGGCGCCGATCACACCGAGGCAGCGTTTGTGGATGGTTCATGTTATCACTGCGAGAACATGACCATGGTAAGGCAAGGCAAGGCAAGGCAAGTTTATTTATATAGCACATTTCATAACACAATGGTAATTCAAAGTGCTTTACATAGTAGAAATTAAAAAGAAAAAAACAAGAATAATAAAATAAGAATAATTAAAACAGTTTATAATAAAAAATTGAATAAAACACAGTACAAACAGTCGGACACACAGTGGCACAGTGCTCATTCAGTAAATGCACAGCTAAACAGATGTGTTTTGAGTCTGGATTTGAATGTGACTACTGTAGGAGCACATCTGATCTCTTCTGGAACCTGGTTCCAGCTGCGGCTGGCATAATAGCTAAAAGCAGACTCTCCTTGCTTAGAGTGAACCCTTGGTATTTCTAGCTGATGTGATTCTAATGATCTGAGTGATCTGTTGGGTTTATATTCAGTGAGCATATCTGCAATATATTGAGGTCCTAGCCCATTGAGTGATTTATATACCAGTAATAATACTTTAAAATCAATCCTAAATGTAACTGGGAGCCAGTGTAAAGACCTGAGGACTGGTGTGATATGTTCATATTTTCTGGTTTTGCTCAGAATTCTGGCAGCAGCGTTCCTTATGAGCTGCAACTGTCTTATGGTCTTCTTGGGAAGGCCCGTGAGGAGTCCATTACAATAATCCACCCTGCTGGTGATGAAAGCATGCACAAGTTTCTCTAGGTCTTGACTGGAAACAAAGCATCTAATTCTTGCAATATTTTTCAGATGATAGTATGCTGATTTAGTTATTGCTTTGACATGACTACTGAAACTAAGGTCTGACTCTAGAGACACACCAAGATTCCTGACTTGATTTTTAGTTGTTTGACCCCTAGCGTCAAGGTATGCATTCACCTTGAGAACTTCATCTTTGTTTCCAAACACAATGACTTCAGTTTTGTCTTTGTTTAACTGAAGAAAGTTTTGGCACATCCAACTGTTTACTTCATCAATACATTGGCACAGGGAGTCAATGGGGCTGTAATCGTTAGGTGATAGGGCTAAGTAGATCTGTGTGTCATCTGCATAGCTGTGGTAAGCCATTTGGTTCTTTCTCATTATTTGGCTAATTGGGAGCATATACAGGTTGAACAGGAGTGGAGCAAGAATTGAGCCTTGAGGGACTCCGCATGTCATGGGCGTCCACTCAGACTTATGGTCTCCTATACTCACATGCTTTCGTGACTGGAAACCTCCACCAGTGTTAATTTCGTCAGACGAGACGAGACTAAATATGTTCGTCAACTACCTTTTTTTCCATGACTAAGACGAGACGATGACGAGACTGCACCAATGTCCAAAAACGCTGACTAAGACTAAATTAACATGCAATATTGTTGACGAAAAAAGACGAGACTAAAATGTTTTGCATAAAATAAAAACTAAGATAAAATCTCTCTTCATTTTCGTATACAATCGTCTCTACTTTTCACCATGAGATAGAATATTCAGCTGTTACGCCTTCAAAATATTCCGAATGAGTTCGCGCTGTTGCTCAAGTAACGGTTACAGGTCTCATACTCCTGTGGCTGCAACACGAAACTACATGTAGCAAGAACACAACAATCATAGACAGTGGCGAACACGCGACGAGCGGCGACGACATGCTAGGTAGAAGGAAGAGGCTCGATATTTGGTCGCATTTTAGGTACAATGATATTGACAAAAAGTCAGAATGTGTCATTATAACTGACGGGAAGCACTGCGGATAAACATTACCGGGAAAAACACCACCAACCTTAAGCGACATCTAAAGGCTAACCACCCACACATGAAGTTAACTTAAATTAACGTCTCATAAGCTAATGCTGATTTTAGGCATCTACGCTGTAAATTAACCAGTTAGCTATGGTGTTGTGGCACATACATTATGCAGGTTATACAGTATATATTTTATGTAACTTATTTGCTTAATAAAATACTCTTCAGAACAAGTTCATCATTTGTGAATGTGTCTCTTAAATCAGAAAACCAGACACGTTTAACAAAGTGAATTCAACAAATCATTCAACAAGTGTATTTTGTCAGGTAATTATGACATTTAACCAATATTTGAGATGTGTGAAACATTATTTGACTGAAATGGTTATCTTAGAATTAATCTCAGAAATAATTTATTTAAAAAAAGACTAAAATGTTTTGAAACTTGATTAAGATATATTGAGTTTTCTTTTGACTAAAACTAGACTAAAATGACGAGACTTTTAGTTGACTAAAACTTGACTAAGATACCTTAAATTCTCTTTTGACTAAAACTAGACTAAAATGACGAGACTTTTAGTCGACTAAAACTTGACTAACAAAAAAAGATATGTGAATGACTAAATATGACTAAAACTAACAAGGACATTTCGCACAAGACTGAGACTAAATTAAAAATAGGTGACAAAATTAACACTAACCTCCACCCTCCCCACACCCGTCACGGTTGGATGACTGGTTCCTGGGGTCTGGGCGCCGCTCATAGCCACGCCCCCCCCCGGTCCCGTTTTTCCCAGAGGTGCATGACGAGCTGACGTCTTCATGGAGAGCGCCTCTCTCCATTCGTCAAAAGCCCTGCTCGTCTGCTCTCGCTACCCTCGACGGCGGAGAGGCCCATGGGTACACGGCGATTCCCCAGGTGGATAGGGCAGTTGCGCTCCATCTTTGTCCCGGTGACCTGGCGCGGACACCCTGTACCCCCTTCCAAGGCCTGTAGGACTTCATCCTCCTTGAACAACAAAGCCTACAGCGCCGTGGGACAGGCCGCCTCCGCCTTGCACGCCATGGCCATCCTGCAAGTCCACCAGGCCAAGGCGCTCAGAGATCTGCACGAGGGTAGCCCTGACCCCGATGTGCTGCAGGAACTGCGCTCAGCGACCGACCTCGCCCTCAGAGCCACGAAGGTCACCGCGCAGGCACTCGGGCAGGCGATGGCCACCCTTGTGGTCCAGGAACGTCATCTTTGGCTCAACCTGGTCGAGATGCGTGAGGCCGACAAAGTTCGCTTCCTCGACACCCCTGTCTCCCAGCTTGGCCTCTTCGGCGACACCGGTTAAGAAACCTGCTCTGCCTCAACCCGGGCCCAGCTCTCGGCCCCTGCGTCTAGCACACCGCAGGAAGCAGACGCCCCCCGTCTTCCGGACTCCCTCGAGGACCCGGAAGGCTCCTAGGCGGTCCTGAGACGGACGACCCTGCGACACAGACGTTAGCTCCGGAGGTGGTAAGACCACTCCGTCCCCCGGTGGAGGGCCAGAAGGAGAATCTTTTGTTTTCAAACAATTTAATTTGCCGCCCCCCCTTAGACGGGGTTGCGGTACCCACATTCTCAATAAAAGAGCTATTTCCTATGTCTCTGGGTCACCTGGCCCGCAAATGCCGTTCTCACGGCACTTTGCCCTTAGATCTCAACAGTCCTGGCTTCCTGGACACGGACCACCCGTCTTCAGCTCCACGACTGTCCCCCGGCTGGTTCCGATGAGTCTAGAGGACGCCTACCCAGGACCTCCTCCTCAGTCGCTAACCCGCCCCCTGCCGGGTGTGCGGAGCAAGGTAAGTGCTTTGAGACTTTTCTCAGCACCTCAGCCGCGGGTCGCCCCGTCGCCGCCCAACGCTGCCCTACCTGCTCCGCCCCGCTGCGAAGCCCCGCCGGGTACGTCCAAATTAACCGTCCCTTTGGTGCCCCTAGCGCAGAGGTTGGACGCGTGGCTTTCACTTCCCAACCCGTCTCGCTGGCTGGCCCGGACCATCCGACTCGGTTACGCAATTCAGTTTGCCAGGCCCCAGCCCCCCTTCATGGGCGTCCGCTTTTCCGCAGTACATGGCGAACATGCCCACTCCCTGCGCGCGGAAATCGCGACTCTTCTGGCCAAAGACGCGATAGAGCCTGTCCCTCCAACCGAGATAAAGAAGGGTTTCTACAGCCCTTACTTCATCATACCCAAGAAAAGCGGCGGCTTTGACCAATCTTGGACCTGCGAGTTCTCAACCGAGCGTTGCACAAACTCCCGTTCAAAATGCTCACGCAGAAACGCATCTTAACCTGCGTCTGGCATCTAGATTGGTTTGCAGCGATAGACCTGAAGGACGCGTACTTCCACGTCTCCATCCTTCCCGACACCGCCCCTACCTGCGGTTTGCGTTCGAGGGCCAGGCGTATCAGTACAAAGTCCTCCCCTTCGGCCTGTCTCTGTCCCCTCGCGTCTTCACGAAAGTCGCAGAGGCAGCTCTTGCTCCGCTCCGAGAAGCCGGCATCCGCATACTCATCTACCTCGACGACTGGCTCATTCTGGCCCACTCGCGAGAGTTACTATGCGCCCACAGAGACCAGGTGCTCAGGCTCCTCAGCCGTCTGGGGCTTCAGGTCAACTGGGAAAAGAGCAAGCTCGCTCCAGTTCAGAGCATCTCTTTTCTCGGGATGGAGTTAGACTCGGTCTCAATGTCCGCACGTCTCACCAACGAGCGTGCCCAGTCAGTGTTGAACTGCCTCGCCGCCTTCAGGCCAGGCACAGCGGTCCCCTTAAAACTTTTCCAGAGGCTCCTGGGGCATATGGCGTCCTCCGCGGCGGTCGCGCCGCTGGGGTTGATGCATATGAGACCGCTCCAACACTGGCTCCAGACCCGAGTCCCGAGATGAGCATGGCGCCGCGGCACGCACCGGGTAACAATCACCCCCGCCTGCCGACAAACATTCAACCCCTGGACAGACCTCTGTTTCTTACGGGCTGAAGTACCCCTACAGCAGGTGTCCAGACGCGTCCTGGTCATGACCGACGCCTCCAGATTGGGTTGGGGTGCCGTTTGCAACGGGCACGCAGCCTCAGGCCATTGGAAAAGGGCCCAGCTGCGTTGGCACATCAACTGCCTCGAGTTGTTGACCGTCCTTCTAGCCCTGCGGCAGTTTCTCCCGTTAATTCGTGACAAACATGTCCTGGTCAGGTCGGACAGCACCACTGCGGTCGCGTACATAAATCGCCAAGGCGGCGTACGCTCCCGCCACATGTCGCAACTCGCCCGTCGTCTCCTCCTTTGGAGCCAGCACCAACTCAGGTCGCTGCGTGCCACTCACATCCCCGGCAACCTCAATGTGATGGCGGACGCGCTGTCACGACAACGCTTGCCTGGCGGAGAGTGGAGGCTTCACCCCCACTCGGTTCAGCTGATTTTGGAACGGTTCGGCAAGGCCCAGGTAGACCTGTTTGCCTCCCGAGAAACCTCCCACTGCCCGTTCTGGTACGCCCGCTCAGAGGCTCCCCTAGGGGCAGATGCACTAGCACACAGCTGGCCGATGGGGCTGCGCAAGTACGCATTCCCCCAGTGAGCCTTCTTGCACAGGTGCTGTGCAAGGTCAGGGAGGACGAGGAGCAAGTCACTCTCGTGGCTCCTTACTGGCCCACCCGGGCCTGGTTCTCGGACCTCGTAATCCTCGCAACAGCCTCTCCCTGGCGAATTCCCCTGAGGAAGGACCTTCTTTCCCAGGGACTGGGCACGCTCTGGCATCCGCACCCAGACCTCTGGAACCTCCACGTCTGGCCCCTGGACGGGACATGGAAGATCTAGCTGGTCTACCACCCACGGTCGTAGCCATGATCAACCAAGCCAGAGCCCCTTCTACCAGGCAACTCTACGCCCTGAAATGGCGTCTGTTCGTGAATTGGTGTTCTTCCCGGGCAGAAGACCCACAGAGGTGCGCAGTTAGGTCTGTGCTCCTGTTCCTACAGGAGAGGTTGGAGGGGAGGCTGTCCCCGTCCACCTTGAAGGTGTATGTTGCCGCTATCGCAGCTCACCATGACCCAGTAGACAGAAAGTCCCTGGGTAAGCACGACTTAATCATCAGGTTCCTAAGAGGTGCCCAGAGGTTAAATCTCTCCCGGCCAAACCTGTTCCCCTCCTGGGATCTCTCGGTGGTCCTCGCCGGTCTTCAGAGATCCCATTTCGAGCCGCTAGAATCAGCTGGACTCAGGGCCCTCTCTCTAAAGACGGCCCTGCTGATCGCGCTCGCCTCCATCAAGAGGGTCGGGGACCTGCAAGCGTTCTCTACTAACGACACTTGCCTGGAGTTCGGTCCGGCAGACACTCATGTGATCCTAAGACCTCGACCAGGCTATGTGCCCAAGGTTCCTACCACGCCCTTTAGAGATCAGGTAGTGAACCTACAAGCGCTGCCCCGGGAGGAGGCAGACCCAGCCCTCTCACTATTGTGTCCGGTACGTGCCTTGCTTGCCTACCTGGAACGCACCCAGAGCTTCAGGCATTCTGAGCAGCTCTTTGTCTGCTTTGGAGGACAGCAGAAAGGGAACGCTGTCTCCAAACAGAGGTTGTCTCACTGGGTGGTGGAGGCCATTCAGTTGGCCTACCACACCCAGGCCATGCCACCCCCCCTTACGGGTTCGAGCCCACTCCACTAGGAGCATGGCATCCTCATGGGCACTGGCGAGGGGCACCTCCCTAGCAGACATTTGCAGAGCTGCGGGCTGGGCAGCACCTAACACCTTTACAAGATTCTACAATCTCAGGGTTGAGTCAGTCTCGTCCCGTGTTCTCTCAGGTCCGAGCCCGTAGAACTCGGTACACGTCGACGATCTGACCGGGTGAATCGCTTGTTCCAGCGCCGTTTCCCTCTGCCAAGGCAAAACAGTGCGCTTTTGTCCCAGAGGACCTAGGTCCCTGGTTGATTCCTCCCTAGCCCTTCGGGCCCGCAGCAGTTCAGCGGAGGAACGTGCTGGTCCAGTCCACTACGGGTACCCCAGGCTACCCCTACTGGAATAGATGCTCCACAGATTAGGCCTCCTACGGGACTCCTTCTGTGTGTACTTCCGCGGTACGGTCACCCCACGAGCTGACCCGCGTCTACCTTAGGCAGTCTTTTGCGGCCCTCCGGTCACCATGTTGTAGCAACTCCCCCCTCCTCGAGGTTGGATCTACCACCACGCCATCCTTCCCACATGTCACAACAAGAGGCCATGTGATGTATTTCGCCACCTTTACCTCCCCTTTCGGGTGGGTGTGGCCTCCGCAGGGTCTTTTCCCCCTAAAAGAATAGGAATTCGGGAATAAGATCCCCTTCCCTCGATGCGGTAAGGGCCCCGGCTGCTCTTGCTCTATGCCTAGAAAACATAGAGAGAAAAGAGACACAGCCAGGCTTGGCCCGTTCCCTATTTGGGAGCGTCACCTTGTTCCCCCCTAGGGTAACCAAAAGGATGCTGACGCTTTTTCGGGGCATTGGGGAAGAGTACGTGCAGCCTGAACACAGTTGGTCGCTTGTGCACGTGCAAATACCTGCCCGCTTCTGTGTCAGCAGTACACGTACATGGCTCAGCGCATGGCGAGTTTTGAAGTGGACCCCTAGTGTCGCTTCTTCGACACGACGTCGAATTGAGCGACAGATGGGGAACGTCTCGGTTACATATGTAAACTCCTTTCCCTGATGGAGGGAACGAGATGTCGTGTCTTCCCGGCCACGTCGCTGAGCCGAGCCGCTGAGGTGCCCGGTACACTCCCGGCTCCTCAGAAAAATCCTGAATGAACGAGCGTATTTCTCTCGCCTTTATATCCGTATCCGGAGGCGGAGTATGCAAATACTGTTCGCCAACTCTCATTGGCCTTTTTTCATAGATCAGAGGTATCTTTCGGCGCTCAAGAGAGACCCCTAGTGTCGCTTCTTCGACACGACGTCTCGTTCCCTCCATCAGGGAACGGAGGTTACATATGTAACCGAGACGTTTTTCACACCTAACATTCTTCAAGATAACATCCCTTTGAAGTACTGTGCAAAGAATTGCCCACATTCGCCCTTAGCGGTTCACTACAGGCAAATCCCAAACGGCCCATTTTCAAAATTATGACATTTCCACCCCATTTGTCCAATTCTTCTGAAACTGGGTGTACATGCCTCATTTCTCATTGGGAACAAAAAAAGACTCAAGGACCCATATCTTCCTCCATGATGAATTTTCCTGTACAGTGAAAATTTGGGGAAACCTACAAAACTCTTCTCTTGAACCATAGCTCCAATTGACTTGAAATTTGGTACCCATGTGTAGAATTGATGTCTTTCAATTTGTAACTTAGCTGAAATGAATACAACACAAAATGGCTGAAAGGGGCGTATTTATGTAAATGTCTAAATTGCCACAATATATGTGTCAATAAATCAAATGTCATTTTGACTGATGGTTTTTCAAACCTAACATTTTTCAAGATGACATCACTCTGAAGTACTGTGCAAAGAATGGCCCGCATTCGCCCTTAGGGGGCTACAGGCCATGCCGAAAAGAGCTATTTTCTGGTCAAAAATGTTCTGTTTGGTACATTGATACTACAGGCCAACAGGAAACCCCACACCAAGAATGGCTCACAATCACTAATTTCTCATTGGGAAAAAAAAAGCTTAAAGGAGCATGTTGGATTTTCCTGTACACTGAAAATCTTTAGTTTAGGATTAAGACAGAAAGACATGTTTTTTCTATTCCTCCATTGTGAGGGTTTAACCCCAACCCTCTACTAATCAATTTTGAATGATTTGCCATTTTGAGGAGGAATCACATTGCTGCTTGCAGCTATATTCTTTGTTTGTTTTTGTTAGAGTATGAAGAGAATAAATGTGGTTGGATGTGCACTGTTTTGGTAAAAAGACAATTTGTGATTCATTTAGGATGTGTTTTGAAATGAATGTGACTTTACGAGTATTTATTATACTCCCAATTTATCCCTATTTATTTAACTTACCTTGGGCACTGCCCACACAAATGGCACTGTCATTATTTTGGGGCTGCTTAGTTTAAGCATTTTGTTACTAATGTCGTCTTGTCCACATGCTTTCTTTAATTTAAGATCTTTTATATGCTCTTTTATTTCTGACATTGTTTTAAAGGTATCCAATGGATTTTTATAATTTGTAATAGTTTTCTTTAAATCTTCTAGTTTTTGCTTTATTTTTTTAGGCAGTGTGAGGTCTGTGTAAAGATTTCAAGATTTTAAAGGTTTCAATTTTCTTATAGAGATTCCAAAAAGTGTTTTGTCTATTGATTCATCAATTTCATCAAATTTGGATTTCAAATATGTTTCTCTTTTGTTGCATATAAGACTTTTGTAATTCTTCAGACCGTTTGAGAAAGAAACACTTATTGTCTTATTGACTTCTTGTCCTATTGTCTTCTTGTCATCTTGTCTTATTGTATTGTCATCTTTTCTTGTCTTATTTTCTTATAGTCTTTTTGTCTTATTGTCTTGTCTTATTTTCTTATTGTCTTATTGTCTGGTTCATTATGTTTTTGTTAGAAAGCCCTCTTATTTCTTTTCTGAAACATTTACATTCATTATCAAACCACACATCTTTTTTATTTTTTGTTGATTTATTTAATATTTTTGTTTTTATGTTAGATAAAGTGAATGTTTCAAAGATGTGATTAAGGTTGTTTGTTGACAAATTTATTACATTGATATCTGAGGTGAAATCAGTGGACATAAATTGATCCAGCAGTTTTAATATAATATAATTTTATGTTTTTTTTTAATTGTTCATGGTTGGATTGGTTCAGTTTGAGGTTGGGTTTCTAAGGAAACTTTTTTTCAGTTGCAAGGGGAGGACTGTTGGTCTTTTCACATGGTTGTTTCAAGTAAAGCACTGTTTGACAGTGATCAGAAATGGGGATTTGAGGTCTGACTGTAAAAGCACTAATAAAGTTTGGATCAGTATCTCTTATTGATCTACCAAGTGAATCTCCGCTGATTCTACCATTTATGATGTACAGCCTCAAACCTTTACAGAGCTTTAACAACTAAACAATCAGAACTGCATCTCGGTGTGATAATTGATGGAGATTGAAACATGGTATCACCGAGTATGTGACCATTATTGAAAATATTTACATAATCAGTTTCCCTCCCAATCCTTGCATTTAAATCTCCACATATGAGGATATTTCCTCTGGGCTGGAAGTGTAAGATATCAGTTAGTAACTTTAGTAATAGGGAGAGTCATGAGGTAGAATATAAAAACCACAGAGGTAAAGTTTACTCTGTTGTAGGTCTGATTTTATTTCAAGCCAAATAAATTAATATTCAGTTTTGACTATTTTAATCAAGTGGTTTAAATTGTCTTTATGCAATATATATATTCCACCTGAAACACGGCTGCATTTTATATTATAATTTTTTAATGAGGGAACAATCATTTCTCTGTATCCTTTTGGACAAGGAAAGTGCCATTACTGCGACACCATGTCTCATGAAAGATAGAGATGTCAATGTCTGTTAGACTACTTAGTTCATCGTGGTCTACACAATGTTTTGTTACCAAAAGTAGAAGAGTGCAGACCCTGCATATTCCAACTGATTTTAAATGATTTCATGGATAAGTTTGTCTATAGTGTGTGTTTGTATATATGCACATGTGTATGAGTTAAGAATATTAATTCATCAGTTTCAAGCAGATGATCTGCTCTCTCTCTCTTTCTATCTATCTTTGTCACTCTCACTGACTGGCAGAGAGATGGGCAGGGTTTGTCCCTAAAATAGTTATTTACATAATTGAGGCCAGGTCCTGTTTAAAAGGTAGAGTGAAGAACATAATAAATGCACCATCTCAGCCCCAAACACGGCAATCCACAACTAATTAAGGAGGATAGAGGAGCGTTGGTGTGGGAAGAGAATTACAACAACCATTAAAACAGTCCAATTTATTTATTTGACTGCTGCAGTAGCGGGCGGGGGGGAAATAGCGCACAGATTTCTCACACGCTGCCTTGCTGGTTACAGGGAGTGAAACAGGAAGTAATTGATTTCAAATTAATTGTTTGAAAGGTCTTCCTGATGGCTGCCATCTGTCCAAAGAAGCTGTACATTTAGTCAAATTGTAATCATAATTAATTAAAGGCCTAACAAATTGCATATATCATAGTTAACATGAGCAGATAGTACCGCAGGAAATGTTATGAAACAAATTAGCCCCAACAATGAAAGAAAATGACCTCACATAACAAAATATTACCGTCTTTTCCATGAGCCATATTTCTTAATGAATTCTCTAATGAATTCACACATTTTGCATAATTTGAAGCAGGAAATGTCATTGGGTCAGAATTAACCATAGACTTGCTGGCTGTCACTTTCAACAAGAAACACATTAGCTAAACATGACCTCTATGCTAATGAAAGACAAACTTTTGTAATTTTAATTCCAAACCCTAATTAGCATGTTATAAAGAGACAATGCAGGATCGTTCTGCTCAACTCAGGGCATGCCAGAGTCACTTTTGCAGGGGATGAAAATATCTCAATTAAGGGGATGGCTGTTGTATTTCAAGATAATGTTTAACAAAGTTATTATATCCAACACAATTATACTCATTTGCAATAAACAGGTAACCATTTGGATTCTAACTAATTTATCATGCTTCAACACTCCAAGCATGGCTTTTGAAACAAATTTAAGATAAGAAATGCAATAGTACATCACCAAAATATTTCTCAGTGTGAGTCATGGTGAATTTAATGATATGTAATTGGCTAATGACAGACAATAGTGTGGTAAAATGCACTTTGGGTAATGGTGTGGTGCTGCAGGGCTGGCCTGAGGCAAAACAATTCTGAAACACTGTAATAAAAGAGCTTACTGCAGGACTATAAGGCCATATACCTAGGGAACTGCTGTTCCATCTGACAGCAAATGCCTGTATCCAATAAAGCAAGATAATCGCAAAATAAACCCAGAGAGGGTGATCAGGACCCCGACAGGAAGTGGAAGGGTCTTGTTTCACCTTGAAGGGGGCTACCATGTTAGAATCACATGACCAGCTGAATTCTATAATTCTATCTCTGTAACCGTCCTGTTATTTGACAATTTCACTCATTGATTAAAGTAATCATGGATGACTGTGAATACTACATTTCTTCAATGGCATCTGAAACTGAAAACTATTGATTTTAAGTGATGCTACATCCAAGCCACTAGGTGTCAGTTATGTCCAAGATGACATAAAGACAAAAGTTACCGAGTGCACCTTTAATACAGCACTGCACTTTATTAATCATCACTCTGTCAATATATTCTCCCAATTCAATTAGTGTTTATATATATTTATACCCTTATCTAGTGTATGTGTTTTCTACATTGTGTGTATTGTGTACATTTGTTATGTAAATTGTTGTGTAAGTATGTGTACATTTGTTATGTAAATTGTTTTGTGTAAATATGTTGTTTATTGTAAAGTGGTTTATGTCTCGTCACTGTCATGACTGCAATGTTGCTCGGAACTGCACACAAGAATTTCACCTACTGTTGCACTCGTGTACACAGTAGTGTGACAATAAAGTGATTTGATTTGATTTGGTTTGATTTGAGTAACGTCTAGGTTATGTATGTAACCACCGCTCCCCGATGGAGGGAACAAGACGTGTCGAAGAAGCGACACTAGGGGTCTCTCTTGAGCGCTGAGTATGCCTCTGATCTATGAAAAAAGGCCAATGACAAGTTGGCAGTCATTATTTGCATACCCCGCCCCAGGACATACAGGTATTTAGGCGAGCAAATACGCTGTGTTCATTCAGGATTTTTCTGAGGAGCCGGAAATGGTCCGGCCACTACAGTGGCTCGGCTCAGCGACGTGGCAGGGAGGACACAATGTCTCATTCCCTCCATCAGGGAACAGGGGTTACATACATAACCTAGACGTTCCCCGTCTGTCGCTCAATCGTGCCATGCGCTGAGCCGTGTACGTGAACTGTTGATACAGGAGCGGGCAGGTATTCTCATGTGCAAACGCAACCAGCTGTATCAGACCGCACGTACCCTTCCCCAATGCCCCATTAAAAGTCGTCGGAATCCTTCTAGTTACCCTGGACAGGGGAACAAGGCGACATTTGCCAACCTGGGAACGGGCTGAGCCTGGCCGGGCCTCTTTTCTCTCTATGCTTCTCACATAGAGCAAGAACGGCCAGGGCCCTTACACGCATCGAGGGAAGGGTTTCTTACCCAATTTCCTGTTTATTTAAAAAAAAAAATTCAGGAGGAAAAAGACCCTGCGGAGACTACACCTGCCCAGAGGGGGAGGTAAAAAGTGGTGAATACATCACATGGGTTTTTAGGCGGCATGTGGAAATGGCGCGGAGGTAGGCCCAACCTCATTATAGGGGGGTTGCTACAGTACAGCGACTAGAGGGCAGTTTGAAACTGCGGAAGGGAGACGCGGGTCCACTCGTAAGGGGAGCATGCCGCGGATAATCTGTGGAGCACCTCTTCCAGTACAGGGTAAACTAGGTACCCGCAGTGGATTGGGTCAGCAAGTTCCTCCACTGAACTGCAGACCCATAAGGGCTAGGGAGGAATGATCCAGGGATCCAAGACATGGGATCGCCTGGGTAAAAAAGGCACACGGTTTTACCTCGGCTGAGGGAAAGGGCACTAGGCACAAGCGATTCACCCGGCCAGCTTGTCAGCGTGTTACCGAGTTCTACCGGCTCGGACTTGAGAAAACACAGGACGGTACTGACTCAACCCGGAGATTGTAAAATCTCGCAAAGGTATTGGGTGTTGCCCAACCTGCTGCTCTACAAATGTCTGCTAGGGAGGTGCCCCTGGCCAGTGCCCACGAGGACACAACACCTCTGGTTGAGTACGCTCGGACCAGAGTGATAAGCCAATGAGATGGCATCGACGACCAAGTGGGAAAGCCTCTATTTGGAGACAGCGTTCCCTTTCCACTGTCCACCAAAGCAGACAAAGAACTGCTCATAACGTCTAGAGCTCTGCGTGTGGTCCAAGTAGATACGCAAGGCACGTACCGGACACAGCAACGAAAGGGCTGGGTCTGCCTCCTCCCAGGGCAGCGTTTGCAGGTTCACAACCTGGTCTCTAAAGGGCGTGGTAGGAACCTTGGGCACGTAGCCCATTCGCGGTCTTAGGATCACATGTGTCTGCCAGACCAAACTCCAGGCAAGTGTTGCTGACAGAGAATGCTTGCAGGTCCCCGACCCTCTTGATGGAGGCGAGCGCGATCAGCAGGGCCATTTTAAGAGAGAGGGCCCTGAGTCCAACTGATTCTAGCGGCTCGAAGGGAGATCTCTGGAGGCTGGCGAGAACCACTGAGAGATCCCAGGAGGGGAACAGACTTGGCCGGGAGGGATTTACCCTCCGGGCGCCTCTTAGGTACCTGATGATTAAGTCGTGCTTACCTAGAGACTTGCCGTCTACAGTGTCGTGGTGGGCCGCGATAGCGGCGACATACACCTTTAGGGTGGAAGGGGACAGCCTCCCCTCCAGGCTCTCCTGTAGGAAAAGGAGCACTGACCTAACTGTGCACCTCTGTGGGTCTTCAGCCCGGGAAGAACACCAATCTGCGCCACTTCAGGGCGTAAAGATGCCTGGTAGAAGGGGCTTTGGCTTGGTTGATTGTGTCTACGACAGCAGGTGGTAGACCAGCTAGATCTTCCTTGTCCCGTCCAGGGGCCAGACGTGGAGGTTCCAGAGGTCTGGGTGCGGATGCCAGAGCATGCCCCGTCCCTGAGAAAGAAGGTCCTTCCTCAGGGGAATTCGCCAGGGAGGGGCTGTCGTGAGGAGCATGAGGTCCGAGAACCAAGTCTGAGTGGGCCAATAAGGAGCCACTAGGGTGCCTTGCTCGTCATCCTCCCTGACCTTGCACAGCACCTGTGCAAGAAGGCTCACTGGGGGAAATGCGTACTTGCGCAGCCCCACAGGCCAGTTGTGTGCCAGTGCATCTGCCCTGAGGGGAGCCTCTATTCGGGCATACCAGAGCGGGCAGTGGGAGGTTTCTCGGGAGGCAAACAGGTCTACCTGGGCCTTGCCGAATTGTTCCCAGATTAGCTGGACCGACTAGGGGTGAAGCCTCCACTCTCCACTGGGCAAGCGTTGTCGTGACAGCGCATCAGCAACCACATTTGGTTGCCGGGGATGTGAGTGGCTCGCAGTGACCTGAGTCGCTGCTGGCTCCAAAGGAGGAGACGACTGGCGAGTCGTGACATGTGGCGGGAGCGTACGCCGCAGTGGCGATTTATGTATGCTACAACAGTGGTACTGTCTGAACTGACTAGGACATGTTTGTCCCAAACTAATGGGAGGAACTTCCTGAGGGCAAGAAAAACTGTCAGCAACTCTAGGCGATTGATGTGCCAGCGCAGCGGGGCCCCTTTCCAATGGCCCACGGCTGCGTGCTCGTTGCACACGGCGCCCCAACCCGATTTGGAGGCGTCGGTCGTGACCAGGACGCGTTGGGACACCTGCTGCAAGGGTACTTCTGCCCGTAAAAAGCAGAGGTCTGTCTAGGGTTTGAATGTATGGCGGCAGGCGGGGGTGAATTACACACGGTGCGTGACGCGGCGCCATGCTCGTCTCGGGACTTGAGTTTGAAGCCAGTCTCACATGCATCAACCCCAGTGGCGCGACCACCGCGGAGGATGCCATATGCCCCAGGAGCCTCTGGAAAAGTTTTAAAGAGACCACTGTGCCCGGCCTGAAGGAGGCGAGGCATTTCGAGGCATTTCACTGACTGAGTGCGCTCATTGGTGAGCCGTGCTGACATTGAGACTGAGTCTCAGTCGTGCCGAGAAAAGAGATGCTCTGAACAGGGGAGAGCTTGCTCTTTTCCCAGTTTACCTGAAGCCCTAGGTGGCTGAGGTGCCTGAGCACCTGGTCTCTGTGTGCACATAGTAATTCCCATGAGTGGGCCAGGATGAGTCAGTCATCGAGGTAATTGAGTATGCGAATGCTGGCTTCTTGGAGCGGGGCAAGAGCTGCCTCTGCTACTTTCGTGAAGACGCGAGGGGACAGAGACATGCTGAAGGGGAGGACCTTGTACTGGTACGCCTGGCCATCGAACGTGAACCTTAGAAAGGTGCGGCGTTGAGGCAGAATCAAGACATGGAAGTACGCGTCCTTCAGGTCTACCGCTGCAAACCAATGTAGATGCCGGATGCAAGTTAGGATGTGTTTTTGTGTGAGCAGTTTGAACGGGAGTTTGAGAAGAGTCCGGTTGAAAACTCTCAAGTCCAAGATCGGTCGTAAGCCACCGCCTTTTTTGGGTACAATAAAGTAAGGGCTGTAGAAACCCTTCTTCATTTCGGTTGGAGGGACAGGCTCTATCGCGTCTTTGAGTAAAAGTGTAGCGATTTCCGTGCGCAGGGAATTGGCATGCTCGCCGTGCACTGCGGTAAAGCGGACGCCCGCAAAGGGGGGGCGGGGGCCTGGCAAACTGAATTGCGTAACCGAGTCGGATGGTCCGGGCCAGCCAGCGTGATGGGTTGGGCAGTGAAAGCCACGCATCCAAACTCTGTGCTAGGGGCACCAAAGGGGACGAGTATTTTTGACATACTTGCAACGGGGTGGAGCAGGTAATGCGGCGTCGGGAGGCAAGAGTGCGTCCCGAGGCTCTAGTGCTGAGAAAAGACTCAAAGCACTTACCTTGCTCCGCGCACCCGGCAGGGGGCGGGTTAGTGACTGAGGAGGAGGTCCGATGTGGGCGTCCTCTGAACTCGTCCGAACCGGCCGGCTAGGGAACAGTCGTGGGGCTGAGGGCGGAGGGACCGCGTTCAGGGAGCCGGGACTGTTGAGATCTGGAAGCATGGTGCTGTGAGAACGGCATTTCTGGGCCAGGTGATCCAGAGGCAAAGGAAATAGCTCTGTTATTGAGAATGTGGTTACCGCGAACACGGCTAGGGGGTGCGGCAAATGAAATAACTTTAACAAAAGATTCTCCTCCAGGCCCTCCACCGGGGAACGGAGCGGTCTTACCACCTCTGGAGCTAACATCTCGGACTCTGGGTCGGGTGTCTCAGGAGCGCCTGGGAGCCTTCCGGGTCCTCTAGGGGGTCCATGATACAGGGGGCGTGCACTTCCTGCGGGGTGCTCGACGCTGGGGCTGAGAGCTGGGCCCGGGTTGAGGCGGAGCAGGTTGTTTTTTTGCCACAGGAGGACGCCCTCGGCAGGCAGACGGCTGTGAGCGGCACCGAGACCCCAGGAACCAGTCATCCAACCACGATGGCTGTGGGGAGGATGGAGGGTTCCAATCCAACCCCACGTCAGCGGCAGCCAGGGAAAGCATGTCGGTCATCTGCGCGTCGGCCTCAGCCTGGGCATGCTGGCCCGAAGGCGGCAGCCCAGGAGAGGTTTCAGCGTCAGATGCCGCGCTCTCCGATGCAGCGGCAAGCTCATCCACTTCGAGCTCAAGAGGATAAGCAGACTGGCTGTGAGGCGAGCCGCTGTTACCTCGAGCACGGACGGGAGTCAACGAGCGTGCTGGGGGCGGGTGGTCCGAGGGGGCATACCTGGCGGAGTTGCACCCACTGCCATCCACAAATCGCCTCCAGCGCCAGCCGCATCATCCTCAATACCGTGTGATTGAAAGCAAGGCGTGACCGCAACGTTGCCATAGTCATGCCCTCGCAGTGAGATCATGAACCATCCACCATCGCAGCCTCGGTGTGATAGCTGCCCAGACACACGAGACAACGCCTGTGGCCATCTGAAGCGGAGAGCACTCTACCGCAGACAGGAACAACACAGGGGCAGAAGGGCATCTTTAAAAAGACGCGTCTTGAAAAGGACATTCAACGCCGCTGTGTAAAGCTCTTTTAGAGGAATATATTCTTTTACAAAAAAATCACTCTTTTAATAAACTCAATGAAGAGTTTTCTGCACTGTCGAAGCGCCCAGGGACAAAGCTGCACTGCTGTGCAGAGAAGGAGAAAGCCGCTGTAATGCGCCATCAATCCAACAGCATGCAGATCGTCGGAGGACAGGGAACTAGTGTGTATCTTGCAGCAGACTACAAGCACTACCATCGGCTCCGAAGAAAATTTCTGAATGAACACAGCGTATTTGCTCGCCTAAATACCCGTATGTCCGGGGGCGGGGTATGCAAATACTGACTGGCAACTTCTCATTGGCCTTTTTTCGTAGATCAGAGGCATATTTGGTGCTCAAGAGAGACCCCTAGTGTCGCTTTTGAATGTAACTTTATTCTAATGTGTCTTCTTCGACACAACATCGAAGTGAGCGACAGACGGGGAACGGAATATATAGAACAAGATTACGTAGTTAAAGTACAAAATATATGTAACTGTATTCCACTACAGTTACAAATTAAATAATTGATCATTAGAATAAAGTTACATTCAAAAAGTATTTTGATTACTGAAGATATTACTTTAGATTTTTGTTTGTCAGTTCAGTGAAAGTTTTAGTCAGTGCTTTTTTAAATCTTGTTCTCATCTACTTCTGGAGTCTCCGTTAGCGGACCTGGATGCGGATGAACACCTGAGTTTGTTAAATAGCGTTTGGTTTGATGTACTGAATGAGACTGTCCCTTTAAGGCCTCTTAAGCACAAAGAAAAATCTGAACTGTGGTATACCGCTGAGACTCGGGTACTAAGGCAAGCTTGTAGAAAGGCTGAGCGTAAATGGAAGAAGGATAATCTCCACATTTCACTACAATTATTTAGAGATAGTTTGCTGGCCTATCAGAGAGCCGCCAAATCGGCTAAGGCAACCTATTTTTCAAATTTAATATTACATAATCACTCTAGACCTAAAGTCCTGTTTTCTGTTATTAATTCTGTTGTTAACCCTCCAGTCAATACACTGTCTGTTGCCTCTGCTGCTCTTTCTGAAAGCTTTTTGAGGTTTTTTAAGGATAAAGCAGTTAATTTAGGACCGGTAGCTCATATTCCCCCTATTGAGCTGCCTCTCCATCCACAGTTGTCTATATACTGGGATGTCTTTGAACCTGTCTCCCTTCTGACACTCAGTGACACTATTGCCAAGCTGAAACCTTCCTTCTCTTCATATGATGTTATTCACCCTAGGTATTTAAAGCAAACTGTTGACTCAGTTGGACCAGGTCTAATGTCGTTTTTAAACAAGTGCCTTTTAACTGGGGTGGTTCCTGCTTATTTAAAAGTGGCAACTGTCATACCTCTTCTAAAGAAGCCTTCACTTGATCTATTTTAAAAAATTATCGCCCCATCTCTGTTTTGCCTTTTATCTCCAAGGTTTTGGAAAAGATTGTGTTCTTTCAACTACAATCCTTCCTTGCTGCAAATAATATGTTTGAACATTTTCAATCGTGTTTTAAAACTGCCCACAGCACTGAAACAGCCCTTTTGAGAGTGTTAAATGACATTTATTTGGCAACTGATACGGGTAGCTCTGTGGTTCTTGTTCTTTTAGATCTATCATCTGCTTTTGATACCGTTAACCATTCGGTTTTAATTAATAGACTGAAATCTTGGGTGGGTCTCTCTGGTACAGTCCTAAAATGGTTCCAGTCATTTTTATCGGACAGGAAATTTGTGGTTAGGACAGGTGAACTTTTATCTTCTTCTGCTCCTCTCCCATGTGGCCTTCCGCAAGGCTCGATTTTGGCCCCCTCTCTGTTTTCATTGTATATGCTGCCTCTGGGATCTATCTTTGGAAAACATGGGGTGTCGTATCACTTTTACGCCGATGATACCCAAATCTATTTGCCTTTCAGGAAAAATGATCGACTGGCCATGACTGCTCTTACCTCTTGTCTAGATGAGGTTAAATCCTGGTTATCTCTAAATTTTTTATCCTTAAATAAGGAGAAAACTGAAGTAATTGTATTTGGCCCTTCAGAAAATACAAAAACACTTAATCTGGATCTGGGATCACTATCGGCTTTTAGGTCCTCGCAGGTACGGAATCTGGGTGTTATCCTGGATGACTCCTTAAAATTTGATAAACAAATTTCTTTAGTAGTTGGGTCCAGTTTTCATCAGCTCCGTTTACTTGGAAAAATTAAACATTTCCTTACTGATAAGACTTTGGAGATGGAAGTGCATGCTTTTATTACGTCACGTATTGACTATTGCAATTCGTTATACTGTGGCATTTCTAAGGCCCAAATTGCCCGTCTACAAAATGCTGCCTCAAGATTTCTGTTGAAAAAGAAGAAAAGGGATCGCGCCACTCCACTTTTAAAGACACTTCATTGGTTGCCAGTGCAATTTAGAATACATTTTAAAATTCTACTATTTGTTTTTAAATCACTGCACTTTCAGTCACCTGGCCATTTATCTGACCTGCTCCATCAGTATATCCCCTCAAGAAGCTTAAGATCTGGAGATCAGAATCTTATTTTAATTCCAAATTCTAGACTTAAACGCAGAGGTGACCGTGCCTTTTCTGTAATCGGTCCGCGTCTCTGGAATGACTTGCCAGTGGAAATTCGATTGGCTCCGAGTTTGACCATTTTCAAGTCTCTTTTAAAAACTCATTTGTTTTCGTTGGCATTTTAGGATTTTATGTTTTAGATCAAATTTTTTGGAAAGCTGTTCTTTTGTTGTGAAGCACTTTGGTCAGTCTGTGACTGTTTTAAATGTGCTATATAAATAAAGTAAACTTGAAACTTGAAACTTTGTCATTTGTTTAATTTAATATATAGTCCTTAAAGATGGAAAACATTTCTACATTAAATGATGTGATCCAGACTGTTTTGTCTTCATATTTCTCCTTCCCAATACAGGTGTGTGCAATATGTTTCAATACCTTTAGACTATTTTAGTTAAAACAAACAGAATAGGCTGTCAGGTACTGCAAAGTTTAACAGAACAGGTTAGACCAGATACACTTGATCTGAATACCAGCCACAACTGGGAACATACACGGATGTAGCAACTTTTATAGCATAAAGTCCTCCATCATTTACACTTACAAAACAGTACTGTGGCAGTCTTCTGTGGAGTTGTCACAAGGGCTGTAGTTTATGGGATGAATACCATATCAAATTTAATCACAAATGCGTAAAAACATCCATCAAATCGATCAATGTCATTCACGCATCTTACTATCCACATACAAATGCCTTTCAACTTGTGTTTGTGAAATTCTGAAATTAAATGAATGTGCAGCGATTTGTACAAATAGAGACATATTTGTGAATACAAATGTCTAACCAAAGGAAGACATTCCAAATCAAACACAAGATGGCCTTGTGAAGCATTGAACATGTAATTGTGGATCAAGTGACAGGTGCATTCATTGACATATTTTTGTCTATTCTGTTTTATTTATTTTAATTTTGAGACATTTGTTTTGCTGTTTTTACCATGGCCAACCCACAAACAAACATCTACCTATGAATAAGTCCTAAATTCATCCATAAGTGTGTGCACTTCTACACCACAAATTTGGGAAAACTTCACAAATGTGTGTTATTAGCCTTAAACAAATGTGTTTTACTTGTGTCTGTGTAATTTATTATTAAATGAATGCGCACCTGTTTGTACAAATAGAGACATATTTTTTAATATAAATGTTCCCTGTAATACAAATAAATCACAGTTTGTGTATGCAACAAAATTAAGATGTTCTATATTAAACACAAAATGGTCTTGTGAAGTATCGATTGTGCATTTTTGGATCAAGTGACACGTGTGCATTCATTGACGTCTTTTTGTTTGTTTTCTGTTTCATTTGTTTGAATTTTGAGAATTCCTTTCTGCTGGTTTTGCATTGCATGATCCACATATAGCTTTGTGTAATACAAGCAGCAACCAATAGTGGCCGGTCTAATTTTGCAGATATCTGAGACATCCGAGATCAGCAGAAAGAATTAAAGGGCTGTCTCATATGTAACCAAGAATAATGTCCTGTCACACATAAAAGGCAAAAAAAAAAAAAAAAGCCCATTTTAGAGTGTAAGTCCTGGTGAGAATATGTTTGTATTACATGTGAAAAGCTTTCTAATTAATAGGATTCCAACACCTGGCCAACCGGGTCTGTTCCAGGTCAGTGTTAAAGTCTGCTACTTCAGTTTTAACTAAGTTTCTAGACTGAAGGTCCTGTCTACACAATGGGTAATATCTGTTTGTGTAGTCAAAGCATGAGTACTATACTTACTGTTGTAGTATGCAATAGTGCTGTGCAGAGTGGCGATATATATATATATATATATATATTGTGGCGGTGGAATAAAGTGTCAATCGGTAGAAATGTTCTATATTGTCTATATTGTGGTATGTATATATATGTGCATGCAATGCTCCACTTGGCTGAAGGTGAGACTTGATAGTGAGTGAGACAAACAAACAAATATTGAGATAGATGAACAAACAGAATGCAGGATGACTCAGAAACAAGTCAAACACAGGAGGAGGGAACACAAAACAAAAACAAAAAACTGAATAGGTTAAATATAACCGGTGAGGTTTTAGTAACTGAGAAAATATAGACATTTGAGCGAATTGCCCAAAAGCGTCCAATGAAAATTAAATCGCTCTTTGTCGTTATGGTTACAGCCGCGACTCAAAAAGAACATACAGAATTTGGGAGTATAAACACTCGTTAGTAAACACGTTTGTCCATTCCTAACACAAGTGTGTGAATGTAGCCATAACAGGGCAGTCCTTCAGTCAGTAAACTCCCTGAACTAAAATAATTTCTGCAGAGCTACACACCCACTAGAAGCCTATGTTCGGCTAAGGAATGTTGCCTTGTTGTACCAACACAAAGAGGCACCAAAATAATTTCTCTGACTTTCAGCTTCATCATACCACGTTGGTGGAATGACCTCCCACACTCCATGCATGAAGCAGACTCACTCTCTGTCTTCAAAAAACGACTTAAATCGCATCTTTTCCAAGAGCATTTAACTAGTCACTAAAAAAAAAAAAAAAAAAGAATTTGCACTTGTATATGTTTTGAATATTATTCTGATGCTAGTGAAACTTTATAATATGGCAGTTTTGTACCACGGTCTCCTTAAGATGATTATCTTATGTTTTCCTCTTTTTAAGTCGTGTCTGCCAAATGAATAAATGTAATGTAAATGTAAATGAATGTCTAGGTTACGTATGTAACCTCCATTCCCTGATGGAGGGAACGAGACGTTGTGTCAAAGAAGCGACACTAGGGGTCTCTCTTGAGCGCCGAATATGTCTCTGATCTATGAAAAAAGGCCAATGAGAAGTTGGCAGACAGTTTTTGCATACCCCGCCCCAGGACATACGGGTATAAAAGTGGGGAAGTACGTCGAGGTCATTCAGGATTTTTCGGAGGAGCTGGAAATGGTCTGGCCACAACAGTGGCTTGGCTCAGCAACGTGGCCAGGAGGACACAACGTCTCGTTCCCTCCATCAGGGAACGTAGGTTACATACATGTCGAAGAAGCGAAACTAGGGGTCCAATTTAAATCACGGCATGCACTGAGCCGTGTACGTGTACTGCTGACACAGGAGCGGGCAGGTAATTTATGTGAACAAGTGACTATGTCAGACTGCACGTACCCTTCCACAATGCCCCAAAAAAGTTGTCTGAATCCTTCTGGTTACCCTAGACAGGGGAACAAGGCGACGCTTGCCAACCTGGGAACGGACCAAGCCTGGCTGGGCCTCTTTTCTCTCTATGTTTCTCCGCGTAGAGCAAGAATGGCCAGGGCCCTTACACGCATTGAGGGAAGGGTGTCTTGCCCAGTTTCCTATTCTTTCAGGGGGAAAAGACCCTGCGGCGGCCACGTAAAGGTGGCGAATACATCACATGGGTTTTTAGGCACCATGTGGAACGTGGCACAGTGGTAGATCCAGCCTCTAAGAGGGGGGAGTTGCTACAATATAGCGACTGGAGGGCATCGGGGACTGCCTAAGGGAGACTCGGATCCACTTTGTAAGGGGACCGTACCGTGGAAAATACACACAGGGGGAGTCCATGTAGGAGTACTGACCTGTGGGACACCTATTCCAGTACAGGGTAGATTGAGTACCCACAGTGGACTGGGTCGGCGAGTCCCTCCGCTGGACTGCGGACCCAAAGGGCTAGGGAGGAATCATCCAGGGACCCAGGTGGGTGGGATCTCCTGGGAGAGAAAGCGCACAGTTTTACCTCGGCTGAGGCAAAGGGTGTCAGGTGCAAATGATCCACCCGGCCAATCCGTCAGTGTGTTAACGAGTTCTACCGGCTCGGACCTGAGAAAACACGGGACGATACTGACTCAACCCTGAGATTGTAAAATCTTGAAAAGGTATTAGGTGTTGCCCAACCCGCTGTTCTACATATGTCTGCTAGGGAGGTACCTCTGGCCAGTGCACAAGAGGACGCAATACTCCTTGTTGAGTGCGCTTGAACCCACAATGAAATGGCATCCACCACCCAGTGAGAGAGCCTCTGTTTGGAGACAGCATTCCCTTTCCGCTGTCCACCAAAGCCCATGGCCCATGGAAGCAGGCTTGCGGTGGGGCAGGATGTGCGAGATGGCCTCCGTCTGCTTCTTCACTGCAGAGAACTGCTGGGCGAAGTCCTCGACGGTGTCGCTGAAGAGGCCAACTGGGAGACAGGGGCGCGGAGAAAGCAAACCTTGTCGGTCTCATGCATCTCGACCAAGTTCAGCCACAGATAACGTTCCTGGACCACGAGCGTGGCCATCGACTGCCTGAGTGACTGCGCTGTGACCTTCATGGCTCTGAGGGCGAGGTCGGTCGCTGAGCGCAGTTCCTGCAACACATTGGGATCAGGGCTACCCCCGTGAAGATCTGTAAGTGCCTTGGCCTGGTGGACCTGCAGGAGGGCCATGGCGTGCAGGGCGCTGTAGGCTTTGGCATTGAATGACGATGTTGTCCTACAGGCCTTAGAGGGGAGCACAGCCCTGCTACATTCACATACTCCGTGTTTGGAATGGACAAACGTGTTTACTAACGAGTGTTTATACTCTCAAATTCTGTATGTTCTCGCAGTCTGTATGAAAAAGGTAAACAGCAGTCAAAACTCGTTTCCATTCTCGCGATATTTTTGAGTCACGCCTGTAACCGTAGCGACAAAGAGCGATTTCATTTTCATTGGAATTCGTTCAAATGTCAATATTTTCTCAGCTGCTAAAACCTCACCGGTTATATTTAACCTATTCAGCTTTTTTTGTGTTCCCTCACTTGCTTAAATAAAACTTAAATGATATATTGTTCTAATTCAGTTGGGCAGTGGAAGGGTCCTTGCATTTGTGTTTAATGCTTCTGTAATCTGGCTCCTCTGTGAGATTGCAGCACTGCGGATATCCATTATTGATGTGAATCAGGATCTCAGAGAGAGAGAGATTGTACGAAAACAGGGAAGAAGGAAAGACAATGCTGAGGATGAGGTGTTCAAACATCCATTGCAAAAAGTAAATGTGGACAAGATGGGGATTTAAAAAAAAAAAATAGGTTTGAAAGGAAAGTTGATGAAGTTTACAGAAAGTCAGAAACCAAAGCTCAGCTAAAACAAGACATCAATGTGATTCCAAAGTTAAAGGCTGGTAAATTGTTTGTGGTGCAAAAAGAGGCAGTTAATCAAAGCAAAGTGTATCTAACCATGAAATCATCTGTGAAAGAAAATATTCTCAACAATCACAAAATGAGTAATGAAACAAAAACTGCAATGAATGTCAAAGTGAACAATATAACTTCAAAGATTACCAAAATAAAGACAGAAAAACATCTAGATGTTAAAGAACATGTGGTTTCTAAAGTGCCGTCTGCAGTCCAAGAGGAAAAACATCTTTCACCGCTCAAAAAAACTGGTATAAGGACAGAACACCATACTAATGCAACGCAAGTAACTCTACATGGGGTAGTACATGGAGATGCTGGTTTACAAAAGAACTTGAGTAATGATTTGCTGAAACTTGCAGAGAGGGAGACAGCAAAAAGCATTACTGAGAAACATACCTATGTAGCACTGATATATGTATAACACTTCTCTCTCCTGTTTTATAGATGCTCAGAGAGCCATGTTCATGATGATCTGCCCTCTACCAGTGTGATCTTCTGCATTGTGGATGAGGTTTGGTCGACTCTGCTTCGTTCAGTCCATAGTGTGCTCAACAGATCTTCACACCTCCTAAAGGAGATAATTCTGGTGGATGACTGCAGCACCAAAGGTGAGTGAAAAATTATGGGAGGAATTTCTAGCATCTTAAGGAATATTAGTTTCAATACAAGTTGGATCAACAGCATTTGTGGCATTATGTTGATTAACACAAAAAGTAATCCCTTTTTTCTAAAAGTAAATAATAATCATAATCTTGGTTACAGCGAGGCACTTCATATGGAAGTCAATGGGGCCAATCTGTAACATTAAAAAAAACTCTGTTTCAAAAGTATAGTCACAAGACAAACAATTTTGGTGTGACAAAATCACTTACTAACTTTTTCTGTGTAAAGTTACATCCAGTTTTACAAATGTGTTGCCATGATGCCCTAAATGACAGTAAAAGTGATGATTTATTAACTTTCGACTGGGACTAGTTGTCACACTTTTTATTGCAGTGAAAATTTGCCAGAGTAGGTTTATTTTTGAAAGTCAGTTTCTGCACTTGCAAAGGTATTGGTTAAAAAAAAAAAGCTGAATAATAGTTTCAGCATTAATGCACAGGAAAAGAAAATATTTAACAGAAGAATTAATATACACCGATTATTAAAACCAACTGCCTAATATTATGTAGGTCCCCCTCGTGCTGCCAAAACAGCACCATCCTGCATCTCAGAATTGCACAGAGCGGCTATCTGAGTTACCTTCTGATTACCTTCTAATCAGTCTGGCCATTCTCTGTTGACCTCTCTCATCAACAAGGCATTTCCATCCACAGAATTGCCGCTCACTGAATGTTTTTTGTTTTTGGCACCATTCTGAGTAAATTCTAGATACTGTTGTGTGTGAAAATCCCAGGAGATCAGCAGTTACAGAAATACTCAAACCAGCCCGTCTGGCACCAACAGTCATGCCACGTTCCAAATCACTGAGATCACATATTTCCCCATTCTGATGGTTGTTGTGAAAATTATCTGAAGCTCCTGACCCGTATCTGAATGATTTTATGCCCTGCATTGCTGCCACATGACTGGCTGATTAGATAATTGCATGGATGATTGTTGGTGCCTGATGGGTGGTTTGAGTATTTCTGTAACTGCTGATATCCAGGGATTTTCACACACAACAGTAGAACGGTAGAACTCGGTAACGTCCACAGGGTGCCCCATTCCTGAGAAAGAAGGTCCTTCCTCTGGGGAATTCGCCAGGAAGGGGCTGTCACGAGGAGCGTGAGATCCGAGAACTAAGTCCATGTAGGCCAGGAGGGGGCCACCAGAGTGACTTGTTCCTCGTCCTCCCTGACCTTTCACAGCACCTGTTCAAGAAGGCTCACTGGGGGGAAGGCATACTTGCACAGCCCCCGGGGCAAGCTGTGTGCCAGCGTGTCTGTCTCGAGGGGAGCCTCCGTTAGGGAGTACCAGAGCGGGCAATGGGAAGCGAACAGGTCTGTCTGTGCTTTGCCAATCTGATTCCAAATCAGCTGGACCGTCTGGGGGCCTCCACTCTCCACTGGGCGTACCTTGTCACGACAGCGCATCCGCTGCCTTGTTGAGGCTGCCTGGAATGTGAGTGTTTCTGCATACTGTGCACTTTCTGTGACCTGAGTCGCTGCTGGCTCCAAAGGAGGAGATTGCGGGCGAGTTGTTACATATCACATGAGCGCACGCCACGATGGCGATTTATGTACGCTACCGTTGTGGTGCTGTCTGAACGGATCGAGATGTGCTTTTCCCAATTCAGCGGGAGAAACCTCCGCAGTGCAAGGAATACACACAGCAACACTAGGCAGATGATGTGCCAACACAGGCGGGGCCCTCTCCAGGAGCCAGCAGCTGCGTGTCCGTTGCACACGGCGCCCCAACCCTGTTTGGAGGCATCTGTGGTGACCAGAACGCGTCGGGACACCTGCTGTAGGACTCCTGTCCGCAGAAAACAGAGGGTCTGTCCAGGGGTTGAGGTCTGGCAGCAGGCGGGGGTGATGAACACACGGTGTGTGCCGCAGTGCCAAACCCATCTCAGGACTCGAGTCTGGAGCCCCTGCTGAAGCGGTCTCATATGCATCAACACCAGTGGCACGACCGCCGTGGAGGATGCCATATACCCCAGGAGCCTCTGGAATTGTTTTAGAGGAACCGATGTGCCTGGCTTGAACAAGGTGAGGCATTTCAGCACTGACTGCGCGCGCTCATTTGTGAGTCTTAACTCCTCTGAACCGGGGTGAGCTTGCTCTTTTCCCAGATGACCTGAAACCCTAGACGGCTGAGGTGCCTGAGCACCTTGAACCTGTGGGCGCACAGTAACTCTCAAGAGTGGGCTAGGATGAGCCAGTCATTGAGGTAATTGAGTATGCGTATACCCACTTCCCTTAGCGGGGCAAGGGCTGCCTCTGCAACCTTCGTGAAGACACGAGGGGTAAGGGAACGTAGAGGGTGGAAATTTGCTATCATTTCACCTGCAATTGTATGCTTCATGGGCGCAAGGGACAGGACCAGATACGTGTACCGCCCTCGAGACAGTTAGCTCAATGACCGAATGGACATTTTCGTTTTTCATGGGTAAATCCGGGCAAGGCTCGAGGGGTCCAATTTAATGGGCAAACAGACGCATATAGGGGGCAACTTTTAGCTGCGGGGTACCTGACCACTGCCCACTGAGACCCCCACAGACCCGCTATCTGCCCCCTAACCAACTATTTTTCCCAAATAGGTATTTACACTGTGAATTAACGGGCCACATGTTTAGTGGCCGCTGTGCCCGCCCACACCTTTAATAAGGTATATTTTGAAGGTGAAAAAAAAATAATCACAGGAGAAGTCTGCCCTCTTAGTATGTGATAGAGGCGCACCAGATGTGCAACTGAGCGAAATTTTGTCTCGGTTGGAGCTCAGGGAGTGAAGTTAGAGCACATCCCACTTACAATTTGTACCATGTATTTTCACAGCGGGCCCGTAGACACAACTCCGAATGGTCCAAACGACTCCAAATTGACAACTATAGCTTCTCAGGGGCCCCCGAGTCAGGTCCTAAAGTGAGGTTCCTGGGGGCTTGCTAAGTATTAAAGCCTTCGATGAATACACTGTTGCACATGGGCCTACATTTGAGCCTGTCTCATTGATTCCTATGACAGGCTGAGAGATCTGTTGAAAATAATGAATGAGTCCAGATTGAAATCTGTAGCTTCTCAGAGGCCCCCTAGTCAGTGTGCAAAGTTTCAAGTCCGAATGACTTCGTTAAGTGTTTAATTGGCTGACTCATGGATGAAAAGTGACATTTATTTTCCTATAGTATTGTTTTAGATTTTTTTATAGTACTTCCTAAACTCTGAAGGACACACCTTTTTATATGTTGTTTCTCAGGGCCCAACAATGAAGCATTCGAAGCCACCAGGTCTTAGCACCAAATTTAACCCCATCCACGAAACAACTGTAGAATTGCTTTGGTTCAACAGGCAAGTGATACGTCTAGAACAAGGGGTTCTGAAGGTCGCAGAACCTTGAAATTTGTGATATTCGATCGTCAGGGGCCCCCGAGTCAGGTCCTAGATTTTGGAGGCCCTGGGGGCTTGCTAAGTATTGAATCCTATGATGAATTTACTGTTGCACACAGGGCCCAACGATGAAGCATTCGAAGCCCCCCGGTCATAGCACTAAATTTAACCCCTGTCCAAGAAACTGCTGTGGAATTGCATTTTTTAATAGGCAAGTGGGATTTCTTGTAAAAAGGGATCAAAAGGTCACAGGACCTCGAAATTTGGGATTCTGGAGCCCCAGGGGCCCCCAAATCAGGGCCTAAAATTTGGAGGCTTTAGACATATTTTAAATGCACTCTTTCAGCTCTAGACCTTAAATTAACACCCAAATGACTTTGCACATGCAAGAGGCTCTTTCTGGCTTTGAGAGCAAGAGGCCTGTGAGGTTGAGTCTTGCATTAAAGCAAAAAAAAAATTCATTCTAGAGACTTGTGCTTTTATTATGACACATTAGGGGCCCCGGACTACCAGCACGTGAAGAAGCCCCAGAGGACCTTTCAGTCCATCTGCAATTTATTTCATTCATTTTCTACAACAGGTTGATGGACGGGGCTCTGAAAGGTCCAAACGACTCAAAAACAACATGTGCGTTTCGTCAGTGTGCCCTTAGACAGCGTGGAGAGTTTCGTGACCTTTTTTTCCATTAATTAGGGACGTTGTCTAAGAAACTGTTGTGAAAAATGCATTGGTTCGAAGGGCAAGTGGGACGTCTGGCTAACAGGTGTCAAAAGGTCGCAGGATCTTGAAACTCAAGAAAATCAAGCAAAAGGGCCCCCTGAATCAGGAACCAGAATTTGGGGTCTCTAGAACCTTCCTGAGCATATATTCAGACCCTAAACCTAGTTTTCTCTAATCATTCATGAGGCCCTGTCAAGCTATCAGTGCAAGAGGCCTTTGTGAGAGAATCTTGCACAAACCTTTTTTCTAGAGCCTCGTACAGCGTTCAAAGTTTCAAGTCCCAACAACTTCGTTAAGTGCTTAATTGGCTGACTTAAGCACAAAAAGTAATTTTTCTGGAATATTTTTCTTGATTTTTTTAAAGTACTTCCCATGCACCGAGGAACACAGCCTTTTAATAGGTCGTTTCTGAGGGCCCTATGATGAAACGTTCAAAGCCCCCACGGACAATTTGTCCCATTCACAGAAATAAAGGATTTGATATCAGTGGAATGTGATGGTTTTAAAGGGCTTAGGTTGATCAGGGGGCTTCACTGAGTCACCTAAATGTTGATCCTGGAGTTATAAAAATTATGTCCACCAATCAATTATTTTTGGCCCATTACATTGACTTGAAGTGGGACTACCCACTTGCAATTTATTTGCATTGGCTGAAATCATCACTTGCCCTTGGTGAGCAGACGGAGCACGGCCCGCACTGGTGCAGCGGCGGGGTGTGATTGGGGAAATGGCCTCCATCTGTTTCTTCACCTCTGAGAACTGCTGGGTGAAGTCCTCCACAGTGTCGCTGAATAGACCGAACTGGGAGACTGGGGCGTTGAGGAAGCATCCTTTGTCCACGTCCCGCATCTCTACCAGGTTCATCCAAAGATTCCCAACGTTCCTGGACCACGAGGGTGGTGATTGCCTGCCCGATTGTCCGTACTGTGACCTTCGTCGCTCTGAGGGCGAGGTCGGTCACTGAGCGCAGTTCCTGCAACACTTCGGGGTCAGGACTACCCAAGTACAGATCTTTGAATTTGCTGGTGGGCTATGGCATGCAGGGCGGAGGTGGCCTGTCCAGCGGTGCTGTAGGCTTTAGAGGTCAGTGATGACGTCATTCTTGGAGTAGAGCACGTGGCGATCCCGCTGTCGAGGGCAGTGAGAGTGGCCCTCCATGACCTCGTCAGCTCATCATGCACCTCCGGGGGTAGAAAGGAACGGGGGGGGGGGGGCTGTCTGTGAGCGGCGCCCGCACCCGAGGAACCAATTGTATAGCCGTGAAGGCTGTGGGGAGGACGGAGGGTTCCAGTCCAACCCCACGCTGACGGCGGCCCAGGCAAGCATGACAGCCATCTGGGCATCAGCCTCAGACTGGGCGTGCTGACCCAAAGGCATTAGTCCAGTCGAGTCTTCCGCATCAGATGCCGGAATGTTCTCCAATAATACTCATCATCCAGCTCGGGGGGCTCGATGGATTAAGCAGACTAGCCGTGAGACGAGCTGCTCTCACCTTGAGCCTGGACGGAAGTCAACGAGTGTGCCATGGGCTGTGTGGTTCGTGGGGATTTACCTGCCGAAACTGAGCCCGCTGTCATCCCCAAATCTCCTCCATCGTTAGCCATGTCATCCTCAATCATGTGGGAAGGAGCGACGCGGGTGGCGGCTGGAGTGGCGTTCCTCTTTACCAAGGAAAGCCACGACTGCAATGTTGTCATGGTGAGGTTCTCGCAGTGAGAGCATGAACCATCCACAAATGGATGAAGAAATCGACAGCATCTAGGAACTACACAGGGATGGAAGGGCATCTTTTTAAAGACGCGTCCTTTAACACCGCTGTGTATTGCTCTTTTAGAGAAATTAAACTATATTTATAGTTAGACTATATTTGTCTTTTAGAAGTGCTGTCGAAGCATCCAGGGGCAAAGCTGCACTGCCGTGCAGAGATGGAGAAAGCCGCTGATATGCGGTGTAGTTCCAACAGCATACGCTCTGTAGAGATGAGTGAAACAGTAAGTGAATGCAGCTCGCTGAACATACAACCGCTCGGCTCTGAAGAAAAAATCTGAATGGACAGATGCATGATTTCCTCCCTTTATACCCGTATGTCTGGTAGAGGGACATGCAAATTCCGTCTGCCAATTTCTCATTGGCCTTTTCTCATGAAAAATGTTTTAAGTAAAAACGTGTTATTTATTTGAGCTTTACATGTCATTATTTATTATGGACACTTAGCTGATAATCATTACTCAACTAGTTTAATAATTTAATAAACATATGGTTGTGTGGAGCGAGGAGGAGAGGAGAGCATTTCACCATGTTGGAGCTGACAACAGCTTTGAAGAGCTCCTTCCAATCTAAACACAGAAAGAACACACACACCTTCTTCAGTACTGCTACCATCAGGCAGGCATCACAGCATCAGGACCCGCACCAGCCGACTACATGACAGCTTCTTCCCCCATGTAATCAGACTTTTGATCTCTCACGATCAAAATACATCAGCACTGTACTTTATTAATCTTATTATCTCACACTGGACTGTCATAAATTATATTCTCTAATTATATTCTATCTTTTTTTTTTATATGTATGTGTATTCTATATTATGTGTATGTGTATTCTACATTGTGTGTATTGTTTACTGTACATTGTACATTATTATTGTGCTATGTAATTATGTGTACATTAGATATCTAAATTGTGTTGTGTAAATATGTTGTTTATTGTAAAATGTTATATGTTTCGTCACTGTCATGACTGCTATGTTGCTCGGAACTGCAACACAGGACTTTCATCCACTGTTGCAATTGTGCATATGGTCGTGTGACAATAAAGTGATTTGATTTTGATTGATTTGATTTTCCTGCCAAAATAAAGGCTTAAGACCATATAGCAATGCTGCCTGCAAAATTATTCAGAAACATATTACTATTGTATATCACAATAATAATAATAAAAAAATATATATATTTTAAACAGGATTCAAGTGTGAACACCATACAGAGTAACTCCTATATTGGCAGTAAAGCACGGGCAATCATTTACTTTGATACTGTTGTAACAATGGATGTATAACAGTGTGCCAGGCAGCTGTAAATGAGCAGAATACAGACAAATAAATTATGATAAAAGGCATATCTCACTTTCAGCAGACGTGTGAGTGGCTTTAATTACAGACGGCTGATATATGAAGCAGCATATCAAACAACAGCATGAATGGGCACTTAAAGGAATAGTTCACACAAAAATGTAAATTCTCTCATCATTTATTCACCCTTATGCCATCCTGGATGTGTATGACTGTCTTTTCCTCAGCAGACAACAAAATTGTGATGCTCCAAAAATCACACAAGTCTGCATAAAAGTAATCCATATGACTTCAGTGGAAAATCAGTGTCATCAGAAGCAATAAGATAGGTGTGGGTAAGAAAAAGATATTTACTTTTGTTTTTGGGAATTCACATTCTTCATGCATATCGCCATCTACTGGGCAGGGAGGACAATTTCCAGCAAAAATGTACTTAAATATTGATCTGTTTCTCACCTATCATATCTCTTGTGAAGATATGGATTTAACCACTGAAGCCATATGGATTACTTTTATGCTGACCTATGTGATTATTGGAGTGTCAGAATTTTGGCACCTACAATCAGGATATCATGATCACTTACATTAAAATGAAGATTCCAGTCATATCAGTAACCTTATAAAAGCTGTTTTATTCTGCATGGAGAGGGTCCGTACATGTGGGGCGCCATGTTTTAAACACATAACCAGCTGAATACTACTCGCTTAATCTCAGTAACCATCCTGTTATTTGACACTTTCACTCATTGATTAAAGTAATCAGGCTGACTGTGTATACTACTTTTCTACAATGACATCTGAAACCGAAAACTATTAATTTTAAATTATTCTGCATCCAAGCCATCTAGTAGATAAAAGTATATTAAATATGTTTTTTTCATACCATGATAGTTAAATATATCAACAGGCATTTGGTTCTACTGAATTCTTTTTAAAGCATAGCAGTTAGTGTTTAATATACACAACAGGTATTCTAAATTTTATCATGTGATTTCAGTATCTCATTTTGATGGACTCTGATTTAGGACATTAATGGAAACTCATTACTCTGATCACTGGCAAATGATCAGCCTGAGAGTCATACAGTTGTGGCCAAAAATATTGGCACCTTTGGTAAATATGAACAATTAAGGCTGTGAAAAATATGTCTTTATTGTTTATCCATTTAAAATAGTCACAACAATCTATCCTCAAATGTATATCAAACAAGTATATCAAACAAAGTTTTATAAATAAACTATTTTTGTAAAATATAAGTGTGGCACAATTGTTGGCACCCTTGTATTCAATACAATGTGCAACCTCCTTTTGCCAAGATAACAGCTCTGAGTCTTCTCCTATAATGCATAATGAGGTTGGAGAACATATGGCAAGGGATCTGAGACCATTCCTCCATACAGAATCTCTCCAGATCCTTCAAATTCAGAGGTCCACGCTGGTGGACTCTCCTCTTCAGTTCACCCTACAGGTTTTCTATGGGGTTCAGATCAGGATACTGGGATGGCCATAGCAGTACCTTGATTTTGTGATCAGTGAACTATTTTTGTGTTAATTTTGATGTTTGTTTTGGATCATTGTCCTGCTGGAAGATCCAACCAGGGTCCATTTTAAGCTTTCTGGCAGAGGCAGTCAGAGTTTGATTCAGTGTCAGTTGGTATTTGATAGAGTCCAGGTTTGGATGTCATGTATCAGAACATGATGTCCAGGTCCTTTAGCATTAAAACACCCCCACAATGTTGAAGATCCACCACCATATTTATCTGTGGTCATGAGGTACTTTTCCTTATGGCTACCTCTCTGTGTGCGCCAAACCAATCTCTGGTGTTTACTGCCAAAAAGCTCTATTTTTGTTTCGACTGACCATAGAACACGGACCCATTTGAAGTTTCAGTAGTGTCAAACTGAAGACAATTGAGCTTGTTGTTGGATGACAGCAGAGGATTTTTTCTTGAAACGCTCCCAAAAAACTTGTGGTGATGTAGGTGATGTCTTATTGTAGTTTTGGAGACTTTCTGACACCAAGACCCAACTAATTCTTGCAATTCTCCAGTTGTGATTCTTGGAGAATATTTGGCCACTTGAACCAGCTTCCCCACCGTGTGTGGAGACAATATAGAAGCACGTCCTCTTTCAGGCTAGTTCATAACATTAATTTTTAATTATTGCCCTGATGGTGGAAATGGGTATTATCAACGCTTTAGCTATTTTCTTATAGCCACTTCCTATTTTGTGAAGGTTGACAACATTTTGCCACACATAATAACTATGTTCCCCATCTTTCGCTCACTTCAACGTTGTGTCGAAGAAGCAACACTAGGGGTCTCTCTTGAGAGCCTTTTGCATCTCTGATCTATGAGAAAAGGCCAATGAGAAATTGGCAGACAGATTTTGCCTGTCCCGCCCCCGGACATACAGGTATAAAGGGAGAGAAATGCGTTTCATTCAGAAATTTTCTTCGCCGCCAACCGGTTGTGTGAGCAGCGAGCTGCAAGTCCCAATTGGTTTTCCTCCCATCTCTGAGTGATTGCTGTTGGATCTATGATGCATATCAGCAGCTTTCTCCTTCTCTGCACAGCAGTACAGCTTTGCCCCTGGGCACTTCGACAGCACTAGTAAAAGAGAAATTTTCACTAAAAGAGTATTTTCTCTAAACGAGCAATACACAGTGGCTTTGAACGTCCTTTTCAGGACGCGTCTTTATAACCCTGTGTAGTTCCTGGATGTGGTAGAGTGCTCTCCGCTCCTGACCACAGGCGCTGCCTCATGTGTCTAGGCAGCGATCACACCGAAACAGCGTTTGTGGATGGTTCGTGTTCTCACTGCGAGAATGTTACCATGGAAGTGTCGCAGTCGCGGCTTACCTTCCTACGAAGGAACGCCACTCCAGCCGCCCCCCGCATCACTCCTTCTTCCCATGGGATTGAGGACGACCCGGGTGGCGATGGAGGCGATTTGGGGATGGCAGCGGGCTCGGTTTCGCCGGGCATGTCCCCACGAACCGTCAGCCCCCCGACACGCTCGTTGACTTCCGTCCGGGCTTGAGGCAACAGCGGCTCGCCTCACAGCCAGCCTGCCTATCCTCTTGAGCCCCCCGAGGTCCATGAGCTCGCTGCTGCATCGGAGAGTGGTCCGGCATCTGACACGGATGACTCAACTGGACTGCCGCCTTCCACCCCCCCCCCCCCTGCTCTCACTACCCTCGACGGCGGAGTGGCCCATGGGTACACGATGGTCCCCCAGGTGGACAGAGCGGTTGCGATCCACCTATGTCCCGAGAACGCCGCCACCTGCCGGGATCGCTCTGTGCTCTCCTCCAGGGCCCGTAGAATGATGTCTTCACTGACCTCCAAAGCCTACAGTGCCACTGGACAGGCCGCTTCCGCCCTGCATGCCATGGCTCTCCTGGAAGTCCACCAGGCCAAGGCACTTAAAGATCTGCACTTGGGTAGTCCTGATCCCAACGTGCTGCAGGAACTGCGCTCAGTGACCGACCTCGCCCTCAGGGCCACGAAGGTCACAGCGCGGTTACTCGTGTAGGCGATGGCCATTCTCGTGGTTCAGGAATGACATCAGTGGCTGAACCTGGTCGAGATGCGTGAAACAGACAAAGCATGCTCAATGCGCCATCACACCATCGAGGACTTCGCCCAGCAGTTCTCAGCGGTGAAGAAGCAGACGAAGGCCATCTCCCACATCATGCCCCATAGCACTTCAAGCATGGGCCGTGCCCCATGTGCCTGTCGAGGGCGTCCTCCTGCGGCTTTTAAAAAAAACGTGCAGCTCCGCCTCACAGGCCCAGCTCTCAGCCCCAGCGTCAACTGCCCCGCAGGAAGCGCACACCCTCCATCTCATGAACCCCCTCTAGGACCCGGAAGGCTCCCAAGCGTTCCTGAGACGGATGACCCAGAGACCGAGACGCTTGCTCTGGAGCTTGAAAGCAGACCACTCCGTCCCCCGGTGGAGGGCCGGGAGGTGAATCCTCAGTTATTTTTATTTATTTTTATTTACTTTGCTCGTGACAGCCCCTCCCTGGCGAATTCCCCTGAGGAAGGACCCTCTTTTTCAGGGACTGGGCACTCTCTGGCATCCGTGCTCAGACATCTGGAACCTCCACGTCTGGCTCCTGGATGGGATGCGGAAGATCTAGCTGGCCTACCACCTACTGTCGTAGACACGATCAACGAAGCCAGAGCTCCCTCTACCAGACAACTTAACGCCCTGAAGTGGCGCTTGTTCGCGAATTGGTGTTCTTCCCGGACTGAAGACTCTCATTTCTGCAGGAGAGGTTGGAGGGTAGGCTGTCCCCCTCCACCGTGAAGGTTCATGTAGCCACTATTGCGGCCCACCACGACGCAGTGGACAGCAAGTCTTTGGGCAAGAGCAGGGGACAGGCCGAAGGGGAGGACCTTGTACTGATATGCCTGGCCGTCGAAAGCGAACCGTAAGAAGGGTCGGTGTCATGGCAAAATGGAGACGTGGAAGTACGCGTCCTTCAGGAACTACGCGAACCAATCTAGCTGCCGAACGCAGGTGAGAATCTGCTTCAGCGTGAGCATTTTGTACGGGAGTCTGTGCAAAGCCCGGTTGAGAACTCGCAAGTCCAAGATTGGTCGCAACCCGCCACTTTTTCTGGGTACTATGAAGTAAGGGCTGTAGAGACCCTTCTTCATCTCGGCTGGAGGGACAGGCTTTATCGCGTCCTTGAGGAGCAGTGTAAAAATCTCTGCTTGTAAGGCACTGGCTTATTGGCCGCACACTAGAGTGGAGCGAATACCGCTGAAACGAGGCGGGAGCTGGGTGAACTGAATCGCGGAGCCGAGTCGGATGGTCCTGGCCAACTAGCGCGACGGGTTGGGAAGCGATAACCACGCGTCCAAGCTCCGTGCGAGGGGGACTAAGGGAACGATCACGACGTACCGGGCGGGGCTTCGTGGCGGGGCGGAGCAGGTAAAGTGCCATCGGGAGGTGATGACGCGTCCCGAGGCTCTGGTGCTGAGAAAAGACTCAAGCACTCACCTTGCTCCGCACACCTGGCAGGGGGCGGGTTAGCAACTGAGCAGGAGGAGGTCCAGGGTAGGCGTCCTCTAGACTCGTCGGAACCGGCCGGCCGGGGAACAGTCGTGGGGGCTGGAGGCAGGTGGTCTGTGTCCAGGATGCCGGGACTGTTGAGATCTGGCGGCAGAGTGCCGTGAGAACGGCATTTGCGGGCCAGGTGACCCAGAGACAAAAGGAAATAGCTCTGTTACTGAGAATATGAGAGTGTGAAAACTAATTCAACAAAAAAAATTCTCCTCCCGGCCCTCCACCGGGGACGGAGCAGTCTTACCATCTCCGGAGCTAACGTCTTGGTCCCTGGGTCGAGCGTCTACGGAGCGCCTGGGAACCTTCCGGGTCCTCGAGGGGATCCGTGAGATGGGGCGTACGCCGCCTGTGAGGTGCTCGACGCTGGGGCTGAGAGCTGGGCCCAGGTTGCGGAGCTACCTGTTGTTGCTTTCTGGTCGCGGGGGGGGGGGGTCGGTCGCCCTCGGCGAGCAGGTGGGGCGTGGGTGGCGTCGTGGCATGATGTGAGAAACTGCCCCCCTCTGCTTCCTCACCACCGAGAACTGCTGGGCAAAGTCGTCGATGGTGTCGCCGAAGGGCCGAGCTGGGAGGCGGGGGCATTGAGAAATCATGATTTGTCAATGCCATGCATCTCGACCGTGATTTGTCAATGCCATGCATCTCGAAAATATACTCTTTTAGGAGGAGAACACTCTTTCAAACAGAAAGAAGTGCTGTCGAAGCGCCCAGGGGCGTGAACTGCACAGCGTGCAGAGAGAGAGACGCCAGCTGGAAATGTGCCGTGCGGATCCAACAGTATTGCTTCTCGCTGGTAAAGGTGAGTGAAACAGGAGTGTGTTTCAGCTGCTTGCGGTACAACCATTCGGCTCCGAAGAAAAATTCTGACTGGCATTCACTGTCCCACTCCCCTTTATACCCGTATGTCCGGGGCGGGGCGGGGCTTGCAAGTTCTGTCTGCCAACTTGACATTGGCCTTTTCTCAGGTTCAGAGGTACGATTCGGCATCCGAGAAGACCCCTTGTGTCACTTCCTTCGACACTGTGTCGAGAGAGTGCCAGAAGGGGAACATGACATAACATGACTAGGGAAACACATGACATGAACTTTTCAAAATAAGAGACATGAAAAACAGGAACCAACTGAATAAACATGACATATCCCTACCGCTAAGGGGTGGCTCCTGACGCATGAAAAAACACACATAAAACATGAATTAAGTCCAGAGTTCTGTAGGGAGCTGGGGGGATGGGTGGAGCCATGAGAGGCTCGAGGGGCAGAGCCGATGGGGCTGAGGACCAAGGTGGAATAGGGGGCCTGGACCGTGGAGTGGAGGCAAGCCTGGACCATGGAGCGGAGGCGGGCCCTGACCGTGGAACAGAGGGGGGCCTAAGACATGGCATGGAGTGGACTGTGATATGGCTGTGTCATGGCATGGAGAAGTCTGGGGCCTGAATGTGACATGGCATGGAGCAGACTGAGGTTTGGCTGTGACGTGGCATGGAGCAGGCTGAGGCTCGGCTGTGATGTGGGATGGGATGGAGCAGGCTGAGGCTCGGTTGTGACATGGCATGTAGCAGGCTGAGGCTCACTGTGACGTGACATGGAGCAGGCTGAGGCTTGGCTGCAACGTGGCCTGGAGCTGACTCTGGATTGGCAGTGACGTGGCCTGGAGCTGACTCTGGCTTGGATGCGACATGGCCTGGAGTTGACTCTGGCTTGGTTGCCATGATGTGGGGCAAGGTCATATAAGGTGGAGCCATGGATAACTGGGATACAACCTTCGTGGTCGTGTACATGGGCAGAGACTCGGAGATGGTCCCTGTGGTCGTGAACTTGGGTAGAGTTTCGGGAGTGACCTCTGTGGTTGTGGGTAGTGTCTCGGGAGCGATCTCTGTGGTCGCTGACATGGACTGAGTCTGGGGAGCGACCTCTGTGGTGCAGGCATGGACTAAGACTCAGAGGCGAAATCCCTTCTCCTCCTCTGTGAGGACAAAGTTGGTGGTGCAGGCTCTGGGACAGACGAGGCTGGCAACGTTGGCTCATCATGACGTGAAACTCTGGCTTGGCAGCGGCCATGACGTGGAATTCTGGCTTGGCGTTCGCCTCCCCCACAGTGAACGCGGAACCAGTGATCTGTAGGGCGAGGTTGATATATTGAGCCAGGTTGAGGTGACTGTGACCGCTAGGGATTAAGGAAGAGGTTGGCTCAATTAGTCCATGAGCATTCACAGTTGGTGAGTTTCGGATGCATCACAAATAATGAGGCTCACCGAATGTGAATTTTCAATGTTGAAGTAAGCCCAACAGTGACAATGCCAGTGTTACCTCCCTGGATGTTTCCAATGCCATTGGTCAATTTATAGTTGCTGGAAAAAATAAACCACAAACAAAGATGTGTTTCTAAGAATATGGTAGCGAGGCAATATATTGATCAAGAGTATTATTATTGTATATAAATCTATACTGACGGTTCAAAGGATCCAGAGTCTGGACAAACAGCAGCAGCAGTAGTTATTCCTCAGTTTGACTGTAAAATAGGGAAAAGAACATCTAATCATGTATCTGTTTACTCATGAGAAATGATAGCAATACAGTTGGCTCTTCAGTGGGTGGAAGAGTTTCAGCCACTAAATGCTGTGTTCTGTTCTGAATGTCTTTCTGTCCTTACCAGCTTAATGAATGGGAAATCTAATTCTAGACAGGATATTCATTTTGAAAACCTTCAGACATTGTTTAGAATGTCAACATTAAGGGATAAAAACATTATTTCCGTGGCTGCTGGCTGCTGGAACACGTGGGTTAAAAGGTAATGAACTTGCAGATAAAATGGCTAAACAGGCATTAGAGTATCTAGAATAGATATTAATGCACCACTGAGTAAAGCGGAAATGAAAGGATTAATTAATGAGACAGTTAAAAGGAGGTGGCAATAAATGTGGACCTTGGGAAATAACATGATATTCAGATTAAACAATTAGATTTCAGATAGGTGGTTTTTCCTCTCTTTTCCATCTTTTTATTTCCTTCTTCATCAATGCCTCACTCCATCCCAGTAGGTGGCAGAAATGCTGGTTTGCCAACCGTCAATAAATCCAAAGAAGAAGACCTCTGAATTGATAGAGAAAGTTGGTAACGAGTGTCTTGATACCACTTAACACTAATGAAGCCTGACTGGATTTGGTGAGATTTGTCAAACTAAATCCAGAATTTGTTCAGCTTTTTTTGTGAAACATGGCACTGTTTATTAGCTTCTTCGGGATGCTTTGATGTTTAAATAGTTTAGCATTTAACTTGTGGAATTATTGTCGCACACCAGAGTAAAAGGGAAAAAAGCATTCGCTCACCATTTGTCAAGTGCTGAAACTTTGCTGGATGAATAACCATGTGTAACAGTCATGTGTAACGGACCTCTTTGCAACCTGAACTTCATCAGAATGTCGAATCTTTATGACACTTGTGCTATAAACAAGCTAAGTGCAGCCCAATGGATGGTAAAATAGAACACAGGTGTCCAGAGATGCATTTATAAATATTGAAGCTCTTTTATCTTGTTGTGTGGCCTGTTGCACGCTAGTTGAACAAACTCAGAGTTTCAGAGTAAGTTTCAGGTTGAAAAAAACAGATAGAGCCAAACTGGATAAGATTGGTTTCATCAATCTCAAGAAGCTCAGTACAAACGTTCTCTGTCAACTCAGAGTTTGATCCCAAGTTTGTGGTTAACCCTGAAGCTTGTGCACATGAATGAGTGACGTTTGTCATAAACAGCCAATGGGTGAAGCTTGGAGAGTCTGCAAATGTGACTTCTTGCGAGTTCTTCAGTGTGATTTACATCTCTGTTAAAGATCTTTATGATCTTTATAAATAATTTAAACATTTACATAGCATGAATAAACACAGCTACTACAAAATAAAATAAAACTGAATATAATGTTTTATTCAACTGACTCAAACAAGACACATGCTTATTAATTTTAAAAGCAAAAAAATCTATATATTTTTCGAAAATGTAAAAGCTTTTATATAAACTTAAATTAAAAGCCTAATATAATTTAATTAAGTGCAAGCAATGTCACTTTGTGTGATAGTCTAAAATATAACTTTACCAATATATTTGTTCCTATGCAAAGACTTGTCACACAATACATTTGTCTTTAAAGTGTGAGAATCACCTTACTAACACTTCTACAATCATTATTTTTATTTTTTGAGGCCCTCAGCATTACGAACTGCATACAGGTACACTATGTAAATAATGCAAAGAAACTCACTCAAAAGATAAAAGTTTCCCCGATCTCTCAAATAAACCATTGTATAATATCTAATTGTAATATATAACTCTAAATACATTAAACATATACATTTCCCAGTGAAGTGTGCTTTAATTTGGAGCGAGAGATACAGGGGGAGTGACTTTATTGCATCAGAGATGTTACTTTACTAACAGCTGATTTGTTCAGTATCTGTTTGAGATCTGTAACCCTGAATAAAATCTGCTCTGGAGTTGGAGTTATGGTAAAATAAACTGATGTGGCTATGAAAACCGGTAAAAGCTGACCCACCTTCTTGAGTTCAAAAAACCAGACTAAACTCAAACTTGCCTTGGAAGCCACTGAAACCGGCTCCATGCAACAGGCCTCTGGTGTCTAAAAAAATGTGTTGGTACTGTGTGAGATGCTGCAAAAAACCTGCCACACTAGCCATTTTTTTCCAGTGATTTTCAGGTGTAATATTCATTTTCATAATTACCATCCAGTAGTCTTTAGATTGATGTCTTTTTCACACATCGATAATTGGAAGTTCCCTTCTGTCACTCACTCGATGTTGTCTCTTCTGAGGGCCTCGTGTACCTCTGAACCTGAGAAAAGGCCAATGTCAAGTTGGCAGACAGAATTTGCATGCCCCGCCCCCAGACATACGGGTATAAAGGGGAGCGGAGGATCGAATGTCAGACAGATTTTTTTCTTCGGAGCCAAACGGTTGTGGGATCAGCGAGCTGTATGTCACGACTGCTTCACTCACCTCTGCAAGAGAACTTTCTGTTGGATCTGACAGCGCATTCCAGCAGCTTTCTCCTCTCTGCACGTTGTGCACACTCTGCCCCTGGGCGCTTCAACAGTGCTTCTCTCCTAAAAGAGTTTGTTTTCTCTAAAAGAGTTTATTCTCCTCTAAAATAGTTTTTTTCTGGTTAAAGAGCAATATACATGAGCGAGCGTTTAACGTCCTTTTCAGGATGCGTCTTTTTATAGGTGCCTTTTCCGCCGCTGTGTAGTTCCTGGATGTGGCCGGTATCTCTCCAGATCCGACGATCATAGACGCTGCCTCGTGTGCCTGGGTAGTGATCACACTGAGACAGCGTTTGTGGATGGTTCATGTTCTTACTACGAGGACATAACCATGGCAACGTTGCGGTCACGGCTTTCGTTTCTCAAAACAAATGCCACTCCAGCTGTCCTCCACTTCGCCCCTTCTTCCCATGGGATTGAGGACGACCTGGCGAACCACCTGCCCCCAGCGCGCTCGTTTGCTTCCGTCTGTGCTCGGGACGATGGCGGCTCGCCAGTTTGCCTCATCCCTGGAGCCAGGTCTAGATGATGACATCGCCGCTGCGTTCAGGCATCTGACGCTTAAGACTTGAACGGACTCCCGTCCTCGGGCCAGCCCACCCAGTCAGAGTCTGACACGCAGATGTGAGCGTTGGGTTGGACTGGAACCCTCCGTCCTCCCTCCAACCCTCACGGCTTGATGATTGGTATCTCTTGTCCCTCAAGTGGACAGGGCGGTTGCGATCCACCAGTGTCCCTCCAAGGCCACCACCTGGCGGGACCGCCCGGTACTCCCCTCCAAGGCCTATAGGACTTGGTATACCTCTCCTGCAGGTACACCAAACCAGGGCAATCAAAGAACTGCACCAGCGTAGTCCCGATCCCAACATGCTGCAGGAACTGCGCTCTGCCACCGACCTCGTTCTCAGGGCTACAAAGGTCACAGCGCAAGCACTAGGGCGGGCGATGGCCACCCTCGTGGTCCAGGAACGACACCTGTGGCTGAACTTGGTCGAAATGCGCAACATTGACAAAGCCCAGTTTCTCAACGCCCCTGTCTCCCAGTTCGGTCTCTTCGACAACACCTACGACGACTTTGCCCAGCTGTTTTTGGCGGTGAGGAAGCAGAAGGAGGCCATCTCTCACATCATGCTGCACCATCGCAGCGCAGGCCGCCCCCCGGTCTGCTCACCGTCTGGGCGTCCCCCCGCGAAGAATCCATTGGCATCTCTACCTCAACCTGGACCCAGCTCTCAGCCCCAGGCCAGTACTGACGAGTCTCGAGGATGTCCCTACAGGAATCCCTCCTCTGTCCACAACCCACCCCCTGCCAGGTGTGTGGAGGTAGATAAGTTCTTTGAGTTTTTTCTCAGCATCCAAGCCTTGGAACGCGTGTTTGCCTCCCGACGCACTATTACCTGCTCCCCCCCTGCCGCGAGGCCCCACCCAGTCAGTCCAAAATGTTTGTCCCGTTAGTGCCCCTCGCACAGATCTTAGACGCATGGATTGCGCTTCCCAGCCCGTCATGTTGGCTGGCCAGGACCACCCGACTCGGTTACGCGATTCAATTTGCCAGGCTTCCGCCTTGTTTCAGTGGTATTCGCTCCACTCCGATGCGCGGCGAAAATGGCAGCACCTTACTAGCAGAGATTGCCACTCTGCTACTCAAGGACATGATAGAACCTGTCCCTCCAGCCAATATGAAGAAGGTTTTCTACAGCCCTTACTTATCGTACCCAAAAAAGGCGGACCTGTGAGTTCTCAACCAGACTTTACACAGACTCCCGTTCAAAATGCTCATGCAGAGGCGAATTCTAACCTGCGTTCAGCATCAAGATTGCTTTGCGGTGGTAGACCTGAAGGACAAATAATTCCACGTCTCCATTCTGCCTCAACACGACACTTCTTACGGTTCGCGTTTGGTAGCCAGGTGCTTCGGCCTGTCCATGTCCCCTCGCGTCTTCACCAAGGTTGCAGAGGCAGCCCTTGCCCCGCTACGGGAAGTGGGCATCCGCATACTCAATTACCTCGACGACTGGCTCATCCTAGCACACTCTCAAGAGTTACTATGCGCCCACAGGGACCAGGTGCTCGTGCACCTCAGCCGGTCCAGAGCATCTCTTTTCTCGGTTTGGAGTTAGACTCGGCCTCACAACCAAGCGTGTGCAGTCAGTGCTCACGTGCCTCGCTCACTTTTCACCCCTTCCTTTTGTCAGAATTTCAACCCTTGGACAGACCTCTGTTTTCTGCGGATAGGAGTACCCCTACAGCAGGTGTCCAGACGTGTCGTTGTTACCACAGACGCCTCTCAACTGGGTTGGGGTGCCATGTGCTATGGGCACGCAGCCGCTGGCTCATGGACGGTGCCCCGCCTGCGTTGGCACATCAACTGCCTCGAGTTGTTGGCTGTACTCCTTGCCCTCGGAGGTTACTCCCGCTGATTCGGGGTAAGCATGTCTTGATCCATTCTTACAGCACTGCCACGGTAGCATACATACCGTGGTAAACTGATTGCCATCTACGATGATTACAGTCCAGTAGTTCTGTACTACATTAACTTAACAACACCAGATTTTCTCTGTGCTCTCTGACATTTCATGAATGGTTCACCGTTTATTTATTTGTGGTGTTTTACATTACGTAAAATGTTTCTACGTTCCTAATGACTGGTTTGTGCTGTTGCATTTGATGTGGCTTGATTAGCCTAATAAGGGACCAGGCGTGTCGAGTCACGACCCGGCCCTGCCCTCCACCATGCCACAGCCTACTACTTGATATAGTATTGTTATCTATATGTTTTATAATGAGGATATTTTGTTTTAAGGTATTGAGGATTGTGTAGGATAAGGTGAAATAAGAAAGTGTGCATAACACTTTGTTTTTGTCTTAGAAGGTAGTTTTGCTGTTAAGGTAATGTTCTTTGAGTGTTGGGTTAATTTATTGGGAGGGTTGGGGTTTCTTATGGGGTGGTGTCATGCTAAATTTATACATTTTTTTTTTTTCCCCTTGTTGAATTTATGTCATTTTTCTTTGTATAATTTTTTTGTTTTCATTCTCCGATCACAATCCTCTGTTATGTGCTTGTAAAGAGGTAAGATGTTCAAGGAGGAGGTGAAGATGAATTGCTCTTCTCAAGTAAGGGTTTTAATGGCCACAGCAGTGCTCACAACTTTACAATTAACAGAAAACATAAACTTCTCAATTGTCTTGTAACTCTTTTGCTGCTTTCTCATAACACGCCAACACTACACAAATTCCTAGAATTAGCATGTCTCTCTCCCCAGCTGGAGGTTCTGTGGCTGTTTTTATGCCGCTCTCCCTGTGCTCACTGAAATTAGAGACAGGTGTTAGATATAAATTAGCTCAGGTGCAAGCACCCTTACCGCTTTCTCCGCCGGACGGGCACTTGACCACGCCCCTGCTGCCACAGTACTCTAATGGGTAGATAGTTAAGATTTTTTAGTTGGAATGTCAAGGGCTTAAATCATTCGGTGAAGAGAAACTTCTTGCTTCTTGTTCTTGCTCATCTTCGACAGCTTAAAGCAGAGGTTGCCTATTTGCAAGAAACCCATTTAAGCAGCGTGTATCAAATTCACCTCAATTGTGGTTGGATGGGACAGTTTTTTCATTCTTCTTTTCAGGCAAGGGCAAGTGGTGTGGCTATTTTGATCGATAAGGATGTACCTTTTGTACAAAATTATATTATCTGATAAGAATGGGCGTTATATAATTGTTGTAGGTACGCTATGCAACAAGAATCTAACTTAAACAAATTTGTATGCCCCTAATTTTGATGATGTCAGTTTTTTCAAACATACTCTCTCTCTCTGTTTCCTAACTTAAACTCCCATTTTGTTATACTTGGGGGAGACTTCAACTGTTGCCTTGACCCAGTGATGGACAATTCTTCATCTAAGCCATATACTGTAAGCAAATCCTCCATTTATCTAAACAAATTGGATGTATGGCGGCTTTTATACCCCCAAAAAAGAGAATATTCTTTTTTTCAAATGTACATCACACTTACTCTCGGACTGATGACTTTGTTCAGGATAACGGTCTAATTCCTTGAGCATATCAAAGTATTATTATATCGGACCATGCTCCTCTTGTTCTTGACCTGACCTTTCTAAACCTGTCTTCTCCTAGATGGAACTGGTGTGTTAATGCTTTGCTCTTGTGGGATGAGAATTTTGTTTCCTTTGCTGCTGCGCAAATTATTTTTTTTCTAAGCGTCAACAAATCAGCAGACATTTCAGATTCAATAGTGTGGGAGGCCCTTAAGGCATATATAAGAGGCCAAGTTATTTCATATGGTGCTAATAAACACATCCGATCAAAATATTATTAATGACAACTTTAGAGACTATTATTCCACTTTGTACACGTCTGATTCCTCTTTGCGGGGGGACATTGATGTCTCTTCCCTACAATGTGGTAAATCTCCAGGACCAAACAATTTCCCATCAGAGTTCTTTAAAAGATTCTCTGTACAGCTTGCTCACTTTTTGACATCTGTTTTGAGTCATTTAAGACTGGGGCTCTTCCCCCAACGCTTAATCAAGCTTGTATCTCTTTATTACTTAAATGATAAAGACCCTTTAGACTGTGCATCATATAGGCCAGTTTCTTTGCTCAACTGCGATGTTAAAATTTTAGCGAAGGTGCTTGCCTCAAGACTTGAAGACATTCCACCCATTATCATTTCCCCTGATCAAACAGGGTTTATAAAGAATCATCAATCATTTTTTAATATCCGCCGTTTATTTAACCCTCTGGGGTCTGAGGGTATTTTGGGCCCTGGAGAAGTTTTGACATGCCTTGACATTTGTGCTTTTTCAGTTGCTTAAAAACATATTAATGGCTAAAGTCTGATAACACTGTATTCAGCACAAACTGGGCTACAATAATATGTGAGCAACATGTATGTACAGGTTTGTATTTTTGAGAAAATAAAGTTTATGCATGGTTTTTGAAAAAACTAAAATTTTAAGTCACTGAAACAAGGCCATATAACACATAATAAACATTTGTCGACAAGACTTTTGAGTGCTGGATCTTGTAGCCTAGCGTTTTTGCAACAAAATGATGTAAAAACCATCCTGATCACTCACTTCATCACTTCATACAAAACAATATAGTAATTTAACTTTTCAGTAATTCAATTTTAGTGTTGAAAGGTAATATGCGAGGAGGCGTGAACGATCATGAATATGGATTGTAATTCACACCTGAGAGACAATGACCCCACCCCTGGGCCTATCAATGAGGAATGTGACAGAAAGAGAATGAATATGAGGAGACTTAATGATCAAAATCAAGTTTTAAGTTAAAAGAAGTAATCTGACTATATATTTTCTTTACATAAAGACTTTACTTAATTTTAGACCTACACTACCAAGAGGTCTCTTCTGCTCACCAAAACTGGATTTATTTGATCCAAAATACAGAAACAATATTGATATTCTGAACTCTTTTTACAATTTAAAAGAACAGTTTTCAATTTAAATATATTTTAAAATGCAATTTGTGATCAAAGCATAATTTTCAGCATCATTACTGCAGTCCTCAGTGTCACATGATCCTTCAGAAATCATTATAAGATGGTGATTTTCTAATATGGGCATATTTAAAGAGCATTTGACTAATTTAACCCTAACAGAAGCACAAGCATTGATGATGATAATGAGGCATTATAAACACTAGTTAAAATATAATATAAATATTCATGTTATTTTTATATCATATTACATATCATATTTATATCATACAGCTTACAATTCAAATACCTGCTTTAGCATTTAAATGTAACTAAAACTTGCTTATTAGGAGTCATATTTCAAATGTCAATACTCTGAATCCTGGCTGGCAAGTCTGGAAACGGTCCCACTAGTAAAATATGTACATGTTTATATAAAATATAGTAGCATGTCAACTAATGAAAACTAAATGGCTAACTCGTCTGAACTTGTATCCTCGGCTGGATTAAGTCTCATTTCAAAATACAAATGTTCATCAGAGTCCCGCTCTTCTTCTGAGGAAAATGTTAACTCTTCCTTACAATCCTGGAGCTTTCTCACTTGTGTATCATTGCAAACGCACAGAAATATGAATGAAATGTGTTTACATTATACCTCACAGTCAGGGGGCGTGTACATTTGCCTTGATCCTCTCAGCACATTAGCGTATGAATGGTGCGCTCTGCTGGTGGGTGGGATCACATTACAGATAATTAGATAGACCAGTAAAAACTGTACATCGCTTTGTTTCATACAGATTGCATTGCAGTAGAATATTTGTTTTAAATTTGAATTAGTTTATTAAAAAGTAGACATTTTAAGCTTTCTTTAGACATATGTGTCATGTTTATGTGATAAGTATTCGCAGAGTTTCAGTTCATTTTTGTGACGTGTTTCTGAAATATGTTCGTGAACACAGAGACTGCTGAAAGCTCACACTTTTTATTTTCTTTATTTTACAAAAGCACAAGATTTTGTTGTTATTGTGAGTATACACAAATAAAAGTAGACCCTTTATAGTCTCTAATAATATCTTACACTTATCCGTATACCCAAAAATGATGGAGTATTTTAAGTTGTTTCTGCTGTAATGATGAAAATATCCAGCAGGACGCGCTGGTGGATTTGGTCTGGTCTTGTGGATTAAATTAGTTTATAGTGCTCCCTCTGCAGTAGTCCTGACGAATGGTCTGCAATCTAAGCCATTTAACTTGTACCGCGGAACTCGACAGGGCTATCCCTAAGTCCATTATTATTCGCTCTAGCTATTGAGCCTTTAGCAATCGCCCTACGCGAGAGTCAGCAGATTACCGGAATTACCTAATTTTAAGTTTTACTACTAGCCAACTAAAATACAAAATACAATGTATTGGTGGCATTACAAACAACCCCCACCCCCCCCCCCCCCCCCCGTGTCACTGCTCCTTCCCACGGGATTGAGGAGAACATGACTGGTGATGGAGGCGATTTGGGGATGGCAGCGGGCTTGGTTTCACCGGGTACACCCCCACGAACCACCCACCCCCCGGCACGCTCGTCGACTTACATCCAGGCTCGAGGCAACCCTCGGCTTGCCTCAGAGACAGCCTGCCCACAAATGCTGTTCTCACGGCACTCTGCCGCCACACATCAACAGTGCCCGCATGCTGGACGCGGACACCCTGCCTTCAGCCCCACAACTGTTCCCCGGCTGGCCAGTTCTGACAAGTTTAGAGGACACCTCCACTGGACCTCCTCCTCAGTCACTAACCTGCCCCCTGCTGGGTGTGTGGAGCAAGGTAAGTGCTTCGAGTCTTTTCTCAGCACCAGAACCTCGGGACGGACCTTTGCCTCCCGACGCCGCACTACCTGCTCCGCCCCGCTGCTCGTCACGTTAATGCGTGGCTTTCACTTCCCAACCCGTCACACTGGCTGTCAAGGACCATCCGACTCTGTTGTGCAATTCAGTTTCCCAGGCACCCCCCCCGCTGCCAAACATTCAAACCCTGAACAGACCTCTGCTTTCTGCGGGCAGGAGTCCCCTTCCAGCAGGTGTCCCGACGCGTCCTGGTCACGACTGACGCCTCCAAATTGGGTCCGGCAGACACACATGTGATCCTAAGACCGCGGCCGGGTTACGTGCCCAAGTTTCCTACCATACCCTTCAGAGACCAGGTAGTGAACCTGCAAGCGCTGCCCCGGGAGGAGGCAGACCCAGCCCCTTTGTTGCTGTGTCCGGTACGTGCTTTACATACCTACTTGGAACACACGCAGAGCTTTAGACGTTCTGATCAGCTCTTTTTCTGCTTTGGTGGACAGCGGAAAGGGAATGCTGTCTCCAAACAGAGGCTCTCCCACTAGGTGGTGGATGCCATTTCATTGGCCTATCGCACCCAGGCCATGCCCCACCCCTTGCGGGTCCGAGCACACTCAGCAAGGAGAGTTGCGTCCTCATGGGAACTGGCCAGAGGCCCCTCCCTGGCAGACATATGCAGAGCAGCGGGTTTCATCCCATGTAGAACTTGGTAACATGCTGAGCAGGTGGATCACTTGAACCTAGCGCCCTTTCCCTCTGTTGAGGTAAAACCATGTGCTTTTTCTCCCAGGTAATCCCACTCACTTGGCTCCCTGGATGAATCCTCCCTAGCCCTCTGGGTCCGCTATTCAGTGGAGGAATTCACCGACCCAATCCACTGCGGGTACTCAAATCTACCCTCTACTGGAATAGGTGCTCCACAGGTCAGGGCTCCTACGTGGACCCCCTGTGTGTATTTTCCGCGGTACAGTCCCCTTACGAGCGGACCCGCGTCTCCCTTGGGCAGTTCCCACTGCCCCCCGTTGCCGTGTCTGTAGCAACTCCTCCCTCCAAAGAGGTGGCTTCTACCACCGCGCCACTTCCCACATGTGACCTAAAAGCCCATGTGGTGTATGTCACCACACTTACCTCCCCCTCTCTGGGCAGGTGTGGTCTCCGCAGGGTCTTTTCCCCCTGAAAGAATAGGAAAATGGGTAAGACCTCCTTCCCTGATGCATGTAAGGGCCCCAGCCATTGACTCTATGTGAGAAACATAGAGAGAAAAGAGACCCGGCTAGGCCCATTCCCAGACTTGGCAGCGTCGCCTTGTTCCCCTGTCAAGGGTAAAGAATTAGGAGGCTTTCAACGACTTTATGGGGCATTGGGGAAGGGTATGTGCAGCCTGATACAGCTTGTCGCTTTGGCACGTTAAATACCTGCCTGCTCCTGTGTCAGCAGAACACGTACACGGCTCAGCGCATGGCGTGATCTAAATATGACCCCTAGTGTTGCTTCTTCGACACAACGTCGAAGTGAGCGACAGGCGGGGAACGTCTAGGTTGCGGATGTAACCCCCGTTCCCTGATAGAGGGAACGAGACATTGTGTCCTCCCGGCCACGTCGCTGAGCCGAGCCACTGTTGCAGCCTGACTATTGTCAGCTACTCAGAAAAATCCTGAATGAAACAGATGTATTTCCCCGCCTTTATAACCGTATGTCCGGGGGCGGGACATGTAAATTCTGTCTGCCAATTTCTCATTGGCCTTTTTTTATAGATCACAGGTATATTCGGCGCTCAAGAGAGACCCCTAGTGGTGCTTCTTTGACACAACGTCTCGTTCCCTCCATCAGGGAATGGAGGTTACATCTGTAACCTAGACGTTAATATCTTACACTCCGGATGATTGCCCAGTGGTGAAACACTCGTTGAGGATTTGGACCCAATTCAGGAAATCGTTTGGTTTACAGGATCCTTCTCTTCTTAGCCCTGTTGCCTGTAATCATTTATTTTCGCCTTCAATATAGGATGGATCATTTAAGAGTTGGTCTGATAAGGGGATAAAATGTTTCAAAGATTTATTTTTTATGACAATTTTTTTTCTTCTTTTGAACAGTTACAGCATTACGTTTTGGTCTTACAAAGTCAGATTTATTTAGAGTCTTGCAAGTGAGACATTGTGTTAAGTCATTTGTATTAGACTTTCCAGTGATGCCTTCCGAAAATCCTTTGGATAGTTTCCCTTCATGTAACATATTAGCCAAGGGCTCAATTTCCATTATGTATAACTTAATGAATAATCTGGCATTTCCTCTCTAGATAACATTAAGAGAGCTTGGGAAGAAGACCTTGACAGGCCACTCTATGAAGGTACATGGAGCTGTGTTCTTAAACAGGTCCACTCATCGTCAATGTGTGCTCGGCATTCACTTATACAATTTAAATAGTACAAAGAGCTCATATATCCAAAGTTAAACTAGCTCAAATGTTTCCTGTTACTAGCCCCATGTGCAATAGATGTCAATGTGCTGAGGGATCGTTATTTCACATGTTCTGGACATGCCCTAAATTAGAGCGTTACCTGCAATTGATATTTCACACCCTTTCGGCGTTTCTTCAGCACAGATTAGAGCCAGAAGCTCTGGTGGCATTATTCAGAGTTGCTCCAGAGTAGTCATGGATGTCAGCATCAATGTGTAAAGTCGTTGCTTTCTCTTCCTTGTTAGCACGTAGAGCAATACTATTAAAGTGGAAAGATCCCTTTCCACCCACTCATACCCAATGGATTAGAGATACGATGTCTTGTCTCTGCCTTGAAAAAATAAGGTGTTCGTTAAGATGATTTTTTTTTTTTTTAAAGATGTGGCGCTCTTGTATTGACTATGTTGATAAGTCTATTTAAATAATGCCCCATTATTGTTTTTATTTATTTATTATTTATTTATTTTATAAAGATCTTATTTAGATCTTATTTTTTTTTTTCCGAGTGTGTGTACTTGTATCTGTTTTTATTTTCGTTAGAAGGTTGATGTATGTAGTTATACATATGTATGCTCGGTTCTTTTACTTACAATTCTTTTCTGAATTAATGGACAGTATGGATGCTACTCTGGTGATTTGATGGTGAGAGTTGTGGGATTAAGTGTGATTTAAATTGTAAAAATCAATAAATACACTTTGAAACAGATAAGCTGCATTCACACGACTCGCTGGAGTGAAGCATCAATATTTCCCGCCAAAACAAGATGTTCTCTGCAAGTGCTTTTCATGTGGAGTTCAAAGCGGCGTGAATCATGTAAATGCAGCTTCACAATTGCTATAGCAAATTAGATAGCCATACACTAGATCATGGAGAATGAGAGTTGAAGATATTTCATGCCTATTGCAATTAATATGCAAACTACAGGGAATAGTTCTTTCAATAAGTCAACCTGCCATTTATACTTTGGAAAATATTACTTGAATTTGTGCTATTTAAAGGGTTTGTTCACCCAAAACTGAAAATTATGCTGCCAAAATATTCCTTTTGGACTGTCAAACAGCCAGAAGACTGATGGCAACTGTTAACTTGCATTGTATAGACAAACAGAGCTGAAATGTGCTTATAAAAATCTTCACTTCTGTTCTGCTGAAGAAGGAAAGTCATACACATCTGGGATGGCTTAAAGATAAATAAATCATGAGAGGATTTTAATTTTGGGTTGAACTAACCCTTTAAGTGCATTTCTGGCTTTATACTGTGGAATACATTTTTTTTTTTTTTTTTTTTGGAAAATGTTAATAAAACATTAATGTCACTTATTATTTTCTTTTCTAAAAAGGAACTTAATACATTTTGACAGGAACATTAGTATATAGAGTGTCAAATTTCAGCACTTTAGAAATCTGTGAATAATCACAATTAACTATGAAAAATCATGTGATTAATTGCAATTAAATATTTTAATCAACATTTCAAGTTAAAATCCTCATGTAAGCTAACTGTCAGTCCCTCCATGAGCAATGGCTAAATGTTCTCTTTTTTTGCTGAGAGTTGAAATATTGATCTGTCAAAAGCTGTATCCATTAACCAAGTCGAGTATTTTTTATTTGTGTAGCACTTTTCAAAACACACATATTTTTAAAGCAGCTTTACAGAAGATCAGGCATTAACAGAAAATGAAACTGTAATATCTATAAAGCCTTAAGAGTGATCATTATGTAGTTTGATTAAATATGATTATAAACTGTGCTTAAATATAAATTAATATATTAAATAATAGTTGTATTTATAACCCCAGTGAGCAAGCTGAAGGCGAATGTGGCAAGGAACACAAAACTCCATAAGATGTCACAACAGTTGTTTATCTATGCATGATGTTCTCTTATAAACCATCACTTGTACAGAAGTATGCTGTCTTGGGTACCTTTCTCTATATTCAGGTGTGCAAACATTGACCAAAGACTACATTAAAAATCTCTTTACATCTTAGACAGAGCATCTGAAGATGGAGGGCAGTTTCCGACCCGTCTGTCTGGAGGCTGGAGTTAAAGTTGATGCTGTCTTCTTGAAGGACTGTGATACAGTCAACAGTTTACAGAAATGGCAGTTTACACACTACTTTGCTCAGTGACATCAGAATGTCATTCACATACTTCACCAATCACTCTTCTAGGTTTTTTTCATGCTTTGTTAAGTGGAGGTTTTCAAATGTGCGCATAATTGTGGTTTAAGGGAAACATTTTTTGTTAATTTGTAAAATACAGGTGCATTTTTGTTGCTTGGTCTTTGACATTCTTACTCAAATGTATTAAGAGTTCAATCAGGGTTATTAGTAATTTGAGAGTTTGGGTGAGAAATGGCTTTGGAAATGGATATCTTATTTTTTAAACAACAAATGAATTCAATGTTTTGCACAACACATACCCCTAAAGTGCCTTTAAAGATGATTTTATCCAAATTAAAGTTGAATGTATGCAGTCTGAAAAGTTCACTTTACACATGTTGCTGTTGTAATGAACATTTATGATCATTATTATTTACCACTAGAGGAAGCTCAACATAAACCTCTTCTATGTGTGACACTACAAGCACTACAACATATTCTCAGTTCTGCTGCTAAAGATTTAATTTCTTTGTTTAAAATGTGGTAAAAAAAAAAAAATACTGTTAACATAAGTGCCTGTTTATTTCAGCACTGTAGGACACAAACTGTATATTAAATTAAATTAATGATATATATGCCTTCTCCAAAGTGTGCTGCTGTCAATTTGCTTTTACTGGTAAAACTGAAATGACCTACTTAATGTGACATTTTATCTGCCAATTTAAAACTACTGATTAAGAATGTAAGAGGGGTGAACAATTCAAGGTGATTTCTGACTTGTTTGTGGAAGTTGTGCTGGCAAATATGACTTATCTTGAAGTTATACTAACACAGAGCGGTGAATATGCAGCATCACGTTACTAATGCCAGATGTCCCGATTTACCTGGGACAGTCCTGATTTTATGAGGTGTATCCCAACAATTAAAAAAAAATATATATATAATTGTGTCCTTGTTTCAGCTGTTAGGCTAACTGAAGGAAGCAATTTTGTTGTGTCACATGTTGATTTGACGATATTTTTATTAAAGTCTTTCAGCAAATCATCTGAAATCTATCTGGTTACCATTGTGATGAGGTCATGCACTTGGCGCTCGTGGTTTTTGTCATCCTGTCGGTCAGTGCAAGTTAGAAATGCCCAAATAAAAATGTGTTTTCAACAATGAGCTGAAAAAAGCAGATCCATTTCTTCATGTGACACGTGAAAATGTAAACAAGTTGTTTTGCAGTGAAAGTCCATTTCCCATCTAAATTATGTGAACTATGTATACAGCTAAGTGCAAAAGTTGACATGCCCCTTTTGTTTTATGTTTTCACACCCCTTTCAGAATGTATACAAATATAAGAGATAAAAGATCATATTTTTTATGTAGTTCTGCCCTTTAAAAGCTACACAACACAGCATTTTATCTAATTTACACAAATCATCCTGTTCAAAAGTCTGCATCCCCTTGGTTCTTGTGTTGTCTTCTTGAGCATCAAGGAATGTTTGCACCTTTTGTAATAGTTGTGTGAAAAGTGTGAAAAGGTGAATCTCAGTATCATGTAGCCATTGCTGGCAAGAGCTGAAATGTGCAGGACATGCTGGAAAACCAAAGAATGTACAGTAGTTGTGGTATTTTTCTGTTATGACTAATTCTTCATGGCAATACTAAAAAAAAAAAAAAAATAACGAATGCAATTGTAACCCACTTATTTACTTTTGAAATGTATTCCACTACAGATTACAGAATACATGCTACAATACTTTGGATTACTTCTTCAGCACTGGTAGATTTTTTCACTTGTTTTGTCTATAAAAACTCAGTAAGACAAAATACACGTTAAAAATACATTCTCTGAAAAACCTTAATATCTTATTCAGTGTTGTTTTTAAAACAAGATACATTTCTTATATTTTTACAGGAAAACTTAATCAAGAATATGATTTTGCCCTAATATAAAATATCTAACTAGAAAAAAAGAAATTATGATCCAGCGTGAATTTGGATAAAAAAATATTGTCATGTCTGGTATATGTGCATTTAAAATGTCTAGAAATAGCATTTTAGCTTAGAAATAAACCTTGTGTAAATTTGCCTAGATAAGTTCAGGCAGTTCAGCGCTGACTGCGTGCTCGCTTGTGACTCCATACCGAGAAAAGAGATGTGCTGAACCGTGGAGAGCCGAAGCCCTAAACGGCTGAAGTGCGTGAGCACCAGGTCCCTGTGTGCATACAGTAACTCTCTGTCGCGCCAATCGTCGAGGTAACTGAGTATGCGAATGCCCACTTCCCTTACCAGGGCAAGGGCTGCCTCTGTGACCTTCGTGAAGATGTGAGGTGACAGGGACAGGCCGAAGGGGAGGGAATGCTGCGTGCAGATGGAGAGAAAGACGCTGGAATGCACCGTATATACAACAGCAAACACTTCTTTAGAGGTGAATTGGAATAGCAGTGGATTCAGCTTGCTGATGCACAGCCGCTCGGCTCAGAAGAATAAATCTGAATTAACTCTGCATTCCAGCTCCCTTTTATACCCGTATGTCCGGGGGAGTGGCATGCAAATTCTACTCGCCAATTCTCATTGGCCTTTTCTCAAAGATTTGAAGGTGTTTTTGGGCTCCCAAGAGAGATCCTTAGTGTCACTACATTGTACTGTACAGTGATTGACAGAAGGGAAACTGTTAAAAAATGCTAATTTATTGTAAAGTGTAAGAGTTTAGCTGATCCATGCCTTGTTCAGCACTTTGTTGTTCACAAGAGTGTTACAAATAAAAATAAAGGAGTGTTTGTTGAATATGGTGAGGCTTAAATATTTTAAATGTAAGTTATGTACTCAATGCATAAGGAGTTGATCAATTTCATGGAGTTATTCTTCAACATACATAGGATTGGATTCTTTGGCAATAACCAGTGTTCCCTGAATAGTTAATGTTGTCACTACTTCAACAACTGTAATCAAACCTTATGTTTACTTATTATTATCTTGAGATTTTAGAGAAAAATATTTCTTTACAGATAGGGGAAATGTTGTGTCCTGTTATTCAGCTACATTGATATGCTGCTGTGGGGCACTAAATGCCTATCCCTGATATAATAGCACAGATAAAGCGAGAAGTGAAGAGAATGTTGGTGTTGAAATTATTGATTCTATATAAATCCTCCTGTTGGAACTACAATGTCATCCTTCAAAAGTCAATGGGACTTAATCTGTTCTTGATCACTTTCTTCCATAGAATAAATTAATAATGGCTGGCTGATGGCTGAATTTCACATTGCTACAGTGCATGGTGACCAGATTATTAAAGTATCAAACTGGGACACTTGGCAGGTGGGGTGTGGCATTATCGTAAAAAATAAGCAGGGTTGAGCAGTAATATAATATATGTAATGGGATTATGCATTTAAATATAAAATATAAGTAACTGTATTCCACTACAATTACAATTTAAATAATTGGTCATTAGAATACAGTTTACTGAAGAGATTACTTTGCATTTTATTGTCATTTGTTTAATTTAATATTTAGTGCTTTCAGATGGAAAACATTTATACATATAAATGATGTGATTCAATGTGAATTTGAACAGCGGTGAAACACTTTCTTATGATGTGTTACATTCATCCAAGCAGACAGAGAAGTAAATTTGAAGTAAGTTTGGAGTACTCACTTCCCAAGAATCCTTCCACTGCCCGCTCTGGTATGCCCTGACGGGATCTCCCCTCAGAACAGACAAGCTGGCACACCGCTGGCCCGGGGGCTGCGCAAATGTGCTTTTCCCCCAGTGAGAATATTTGCACAGACCTTGTGCAAGGTCAGGGTGGATAAGGAACAAGTCACACTTGTATCACCGTATTGGCCATACAGCAGACGGTAAGTTTTTAGGTAAGCACGACTTGATCATCAGGTTCCTGAGAGGCATGAGTAGGTTGAATCCTCTTAGGCTGTGCCTCTTCCCTCATGGAATGTCTCCGTGGTCCTCTGGGCCTTTGGAGAGCCCCGTTTGATCCCTAGAGTCAGTCGAGTTAAAGGCCATCTCATCAAGAGGGTCGGGAATCTGCAAGCGTTCTCTGTCAGCGAAACTTGCCTGTAGTTTGGTCCGGAAGACTCTCACATGATCCTGATACTCTGACCGAGCTATCTGCCCAAGGTTCCCACATCCCTCTTTGTTGGAACGTGGTGAGCCTGCAAGCGAAGCTGCCCTGGGAGGAGGCAGTCCCAGCCTTATCGTTGCTGTGTCTGGTGCATGCTTTGTGCATCTATTTGGATCTCACGCTCTGAGCAGCTCTTTGCCTGCTTTGGCAGACAGCGGAAAGGGAACACTGTCCCCAAACAGAGGCTTGCCCACTCGGTCATGAACGCCATCGTGCTGGCTTACCAGGCCCAGGCCATGCCCGCCCATTTGGGTAATACTAGCACACGCTACATTGAGTCTTCGTGGGCACTGGCCAATGGCATCTTTTTAGCAAACATCTGCAGAGCAACGGGCTGGGCAACACCCAATACAATCGACATTTTACAATCTCTGGGTTGAGCCGGTTTCATCCCATGTTCTTTCAGGTGCAAACAGGTAAGTTTCGTAATGCGGAGCAGCTGGCCTGGTATACCGCTTGCATATAGCGCCTTTCCCCTCCATGAGGTGAAGCTGTGTGCTCTTCTCTCCCATGCGTGTTCACTATCCGTGAACCCTGGATGTCCTTCCTCCTAGCCCTCTGGCTCCCAAATTCAGTAGAAGAATTCATAGTCGGACCCAGTACATGTACTAGCATGCCCTGTACTGGGGTAAGTGTTCCACAGGTGTCGGTTACCCCGTAATCTCCTGCAATGTCTCTTCCACTGCACGGTCTCCCTTTCGTATCCCGCGTCTCCCTTGGACAGAGCCCTCTCTACTAATGACACTAATGCCAAGGTCTTTGGAAAGAGGTTTGATATTTGATAGTGATATCTGTGTTCTGTTTAATGAAGTGATGGTTATGGTGACTTCTTCCACTGGTTTAGCTGGTGTGCATTGCAGTGGGAGAAGGCTAGTTTATACTTCTGCGTTGAACCTACGGTAGGCTCAGCATACTGGCCATCACATTGGTTTGCATTTATAGCTCTGCGTTGGTTTGTCTACATTGTTTTGTGTGTACACAGCCAAAATACTATTGTCGCCTACTGAGAAAAAAATGGCTTCATTTCTGAAATAACTATACATTTCAGAAATAAACAAAGGCAATGCAGTTTGTGGATTCAAAAGTATTTATTAAATTATTGATCATTACATGTGAGTTCATCAAAGCATGTAGTATTTTCTACATGCTAACTGCAATGTTAGCTGCTGGCTGATGTGATCTACTGTACATTCAAGTTTTGGGTTTCTTTGTCCACCTTCATTAATGTTTCAAATCTATTTTTAAGACATATAGAGGGTGAAAGAATACTAGTATGGGCTAGTCAAGTCATCGGTGAAACTGGGGTGGAAGATGCTAATGCTGCAATATGTTATACTTGTGACAGTCTGAAGTCTCAAGCACCTTTGGCTCTAGCTCCCTGTTTTAGCCATCGGTTTGTGCTCTTACTTTCATCAATTACTTTTGGCACCAGTATTGCTGGTTTATCTGCTGGAGCAATAGATTCACAGGACTCACCGGCTCTACGCTGCGGTGAAGCTCTACTGTATGTTCCGTCAGGTGTGGCAGTACTGCAATTAACTTTGTTTCAAGAACTGCAATATTTTGTAGAAGTCTGTGGCTGAGTATTTGTCAGAAGAAGTGTCTGGACAGGGGATATCAGTCTGATCCTGACTAATGTCAGTAAGAAGACTGAAAAATTCCTCAATCTTAAATTCTGCACCAAAAAAAAAACAATCACAAAAATCAGCTATGCCACTCTATGTGGCACAAGTTGATAGGTTCTTTGACTGTTATCTTTTAGCCAATCGGCTCGCCTGCATGTAACATGGTAAGCCAATCGGCTCACACGGTGAAAGCACATCTACATACATATGTACAAATACATTATGTACATCTATGTCATATGTCTTTGGCTGCTGCATTGAGAAAAGTCATGTCAACCATTTTCATTACTATCATCATTTTCATAATCGATCTGTTACTTCCGAGTACTTGGGTACTCAAATACTCATGCCAATACCTAGTATTTATGTGTTTTTCTAGCTGTAGCAAACATGTTGCATTTGACACAACCTTTGTTTAGAGCCAGACGACCAAGTTGATGTGCAAGATTACGTTGACGATGAACCACACCCCCAACAATGAATTTCATAATAGGGACATGGGGATGAATTTTTGTGAGAACGCAAAGTGCAGATGACCATGCGCAGCATCTTATCAAATTTTCATGCAATTTTAGTGCCAGCCCTAAGTGCAACTGGGCATGTGTGGGAGTGTTTGCGCTACTGTGGGTGAAGGTACACAAACTGTGGGTGTAAAGTGCAATTTGCTATTTTACTTAGTCATTGCACTAAGACGTTTCAATACCACCTCTTAACTCAGCGCAAAGTCCAATTTCAGTTCCTGCATTTGCAGTTTGGAGATTTCATCAGCGGGTGATAATAAAGTTGTCCTAAAAATTTCCAAATTCTGAAAGTACAGAACATCAAATTATGTTGCTTCAATTGCTGTTGAAGTCATTTGTTGAAACCAAAAATTATGAGATGTGTTGAGATGAGGTCATGGTTTATTTGAATGACTTTTTATTATTATTATTTTTATTGTTATGTTTATATGTGAATATTTACAGTTGTATTTATGATTTAATTTTGACTAGTCATTTTTAAGTCATTGCAAAAGTAGTCAGTGGAATAAGTTGAACAACTGTATGTATTGTATGTAATTGTAGTAAAATGTATGGATTTAGATTTACTTTTTTGACCACTCTTCATTTGAAGTGTAATTTGAATTTCTAAATATTTTTGGTTTCATTTGTTTGGTGTTGCAATAAATTAATTTTTAAATCAAAATCGACCTGTAGAAGTGAAGTGCATGCTTCATGTAGAAGTGAAGTGCAAAATATTGCGCAAGGTTGCATCAAATGATGTCTTGGGTGCCTACAGCCTTAAAGGGAAAAAAGGCAAACTACCCTTCCAACACACGAAGATCTGTAATATTATCATAGGCAAGTTATCAGTCATTTTTTATATTAATAGCCAATTTTTTTGCACTTTGGAAAATTGTTCTGGTCCCAATGTACATTATTTTAAATAATACCATACCTCAAATAGCTACAATGTTTACATAATATTATTCCTACATCTAGGGGCAATGCAGAAGTCCTACAAATCTCTAAAGGCCAGTGAGATTGAAGACCTAATTTCAATGGTCCTAAAATTTGCCCCACACAGGCATTTAAAATGGTAAGCAATCGTGTCGGTTTTGTTTTAATTTTCAATGTACCTCATGCAAAATAAATTTTTCTCGTGTCATTTTTGACATGGTTTATAGACTGATATTAGTTTTAATAAGGTTTGTAACTTTTCAGTGACATCTACTGATGAGTGGCCAAAAATCTAAACTTTTAACTTGGAAAGTATAATTACTAGATGAGTGTAAAAAGTATTTGTGCAATATCATAACATCAGTCTACAAGACATCAGCAAAACTTCATTATTGCACACACAGCAATTCATTATTGATTAGTAATTGTTGTAGTAACTGCCTTGCAAATAAATAAATAAATACCTGGCCAGTAATTTTTTTATATAATAATTATGGCTGCTAAATTTTGTTAACTCACCGGTCATCGGCACACAATCCTTAACTGCACTACAGTTAATTTTTTAGGCCTATAATTTCTATCTGACTCATGCCTTGTTTTCCCTTTGTTTTTGATTTGCAGCTGATGGTGAAGTGAAGAAGTTGAAGTTCACAGTTTCATGTTCACCATACACCGGTTTCATGTTCACCATACACCAGTTTCATGATGTTCACCATACACCAGTTTCATGATGTTCACCGTACACCAGTTTCATGATGTACACCGTACACCAGTTTCATGTTGTTCACTGTACACCAGTTTCATGATGTTCACCGTATGTAAATGTAAATTGATGTAAATTTTGTTTGATATATGAATAAATTGATGTTTAATATATGAATAAATTGTTGTTTAATATATGTTCATATCTCATTTCAGAGATTGAGATTGTTTCTTTTCTTATGTTTTCTGAACAATAAACTATGTAGAAGAAGTGGCTTGTTGACTTATTATTTATGTTCAGACATCAGAATGTAGAGGTTAGGAGAACGTTCTGGGAACCTTCAGAGAACTTTCTGGGAACCTTCTAGGAACGTTCCCTATTGGTTATTCAGGAAAGTTTTATTAACGTAAGAATAACGTTCCCTTAAGGTTAGGGGAACGTTCAGGAAACTTTATGGGAATGTTCCGGGAACATTCCCGCAACGTTCCGGGAACATTCCGAAAACGTTCCCATACAGTTCCTGCAACGTTCTTGCAACATGCTTAGGTTAGGGGAACGTTCTGGAAACTTTATGGGAATGTTCCCGGAACATTCCCATAAAGATTCCAGAACGTTCCCCTAACCTTAAGGGAACATTCTATTTACGTTAAGAAAACTTTCCTGGATCACCAATAGGGAACGTTCTTGGGAACGTTCTGGGAACCAAAAACTAATGTTCCCAGAACGTTCCCAGAACGTAAAATTGTTAGCTGGGACCTCCCCTCTTCGAACGATTGGCTAGAGGAGCTGTCGATCAAGAACTAGTGGACCAATAGGGACACAAAATGCCCCCAGATTTACATGAGCTAATTTGTCAGAGCACAAAAAACAGTAATATAACCAAGGAAAACATGATTTTGTTTGCAATACTGATGACTTTGCTTTAATTTTTCCTGTTGTTTTTTGCAGCATATTTAAAAAATTCACATATTTTGGATTCATGTTTATTATTTTTTTTATCTGTGCTTTTTTATTTATTATTACACTTGTTATTATTTTATCTGCACTTATTATTTTTGGATCTGTGACCTCAATACATTTGACGGGGTTTGATCCCATAGTCTTCAACCCGATCTGAGTCCGACGGTACACGACAAACCTGCAGGGTTTGGGCCAGATTCGGGTCAGTTTTCCAAGTAGACTGTAGGGCGAGTTTCGGGCTGTTCACACCTGCGTCTGCGCTGTTTTAAAATACGTAAACATGCACTGGACGGACGTCTTTGATGTTTTGTGTCTCACCACAACTTATGATCGTCACATATTTTAGACATTGTAAATATAAAAGTTATTTTAAATTTAATGCAAACGCATCTTGAGAACACCTGTGTTCTGTTTCATCATTTGTTGTGCTGCATCAGCACTGGTATCACAAATCGACATTCTGATGAAGTTCAGGTTGCAAAGAGGGCTTAATGTGACTGTTACACATGATTCCAGATAATTTTTCACCTGGCAGACAATAATTACACAAGATAAATACTGAATAATTAAAAAATCAAAGCATCATATATAAGTACTATAATCCGTAGCGTATGCTGCCTCATGGAAAGTGAACCAGCCTGGGCAGAATTAGCCTACGTATTTTCCATTGATTAAGAATAGGCCTACTATGTTGCAGGCAGTGACAGAGATTATTTTTGTTCATCTATTTTTGTTCATGCATGAACTTTTGTTCATATATTTTGTTATCTAGGCTCATAGCTTACTGTGCACTTTATCTATGTTTGTGTTTGACTCATCCATGGCAATAAATAAATTCTTTATTTTTGTGATTTTCTCCCCTTTTCTCTCTTTGCTCGCACTGCTGTCGTCCAGCATGCATTCAGCTGCACAAATGGTATTTCACATAAGGCTGATATTTACATGGATTTACAGTATATGAGATATCTCAAAATAAATAAATAATTGATTTAGAGCTCGGGTCCTTTGGGTTTGGAATCCCCTGGGCAATGGCCCAATCGGCCTGATGGTTAATCCGTCCCTGGCCTGGATGGTCTACTATTTTCAAAGTGTGGCTCTGTAAACAATTCTTGGCAAATATTGCCCACTTCCCATACTTAAAAAATACAAACATTGCGGTGAGACCGGCAGCGCATTATCTCTTCATCGTGTTTTCACAACATAGCACAACATTAAACGTTGCGTAAATTTGGTTGAACGCTGTGAATAGAAACTACTTTGTTCTCGCTCTCAAATTAAGATGCTGATCGTCACATTAAATTGTGAACGATCAAGCAGCTCCATTTACATTGATCAGAAATGTGTATGAATGATTAATAATCCTAATCTTTTTTGTACTAATGCTGCTTATTGTTGATGCTCTTGTATATTTTTAAGAGGTTATTTTTCAATAATAAAGGAAAACTGTCAGCACCACATTGATTAAAAACGATATTATCACAAACGTCTCGGGTTACGTATGTAACCCTTGTTCCCTGAAAAAAGCGGAACGAGATGCTGCGCTGCTAAGCACTTTGGGAACAATCTTGCATTGTGACCAACTGTGAATATGTGTGTAACACGTCAATGTAACATTGACCGGAAATTTATAGCCTCAGTTGGTGAGATCATTGGACGCACCTGTGACCAGGCTATAAATAGAGGCATCACCAGCGTGTTCGTCAGATACTACTTGTCTTTTCTGAAGAGCAGTCCTGGGACGACCCAGTGCGGAAAATAAGAGCAGCATCTCGTTCTGCTTTGTTCAGGGAACAAGGGTTACATACGTAACCCGAGACGTTCCCTTTACAAAAAGCTACACTATGATGCTGCGCTGCTAAGCGCTTTGGGAACGAAATACCCACGCATCCACACTGGGGCTGTCCGGACCCCTGCGGTTGTGAGGTGTGTTCACAAGGATGCGAGAGGTCTCAGATATGAGCTCAAGATGTTGACTCAAGGGCGAAAGACCCGGAGTAGCAAAAATCCCACTCATAAGAATCGTAGAATATGAGCGGAAAGGACTAGCCTGCCGCATCACAGACTTACTTGAGACTTGGCTTCAGATGTCGACACAAGGGCGTAGGCCTGGAGTATCATAAACATCCAAACCATAGATCCTGAAGAATGCGTGCGGAAACGAGTAACCTGCCGCATCACAAACTTGTTCAGACATAAGGATCTAAATCCTAAGGGCCCGGGGTAGCTTGAACATCTAGACCATGAGAACACAGGAATGTGTGCGGAGAGGGCCAGCCTGCCGCATCACAAACTTGTAGAGGCATGGGGTTGAGATGTCGACTCGAGGACGTAAGAGCCTGAAGTAGCATGAACATCTAAACTATAGAACTTGATGAATGTGTGCGGAGAGGACCAGCCTACCACATCACAAACTTGCTGCAGAGGTACACCTCTAGCCAAGGCCTTAGAGGAAGCGACACCTCTGGTGGAGTGAGCCCTGATATCTACTGGCGAAGCTTGTCATCGACATAGTCGGTTTGGTAGCGGCCACCCCTTTGTTGCGGCCCCCAAAACAGACAAACAACTGTCCTGACTTACGCCACTGGCTAGTGCGGTGGACATAAGTCTGAAGGGCATAGACAGGACAGAGTCGGTGAAGTCTTTCTGCTCCAGCGTTAAAAACAGCAGGGAGCAGAAGGCTTCCAGAGTGACAGGATGTACTGTCGAAAAAGGCACCTTGGGGAGATAGTCTGGATGCGGATATAGAATAGCTTTAGCCGTACCTGGGGCAAACTCTAAACAGGCCGGCAAAACAGACAGAGCCTGTAGATCCCCAATCCTCTTAAGAGAGGTAATCGCCATAAGAAAGACCATCTTTAGAGTCAGAAGTCTGTCAAGACGCTGACTCTAGAGGTTCAAAGGGGGTCTCAACTAGACCTTCCAGGACTATTGCCAAGTCCCAGGAAGGAGTTCTAGTCCTGACAGGGGGCCTCAACCGCATGGCTCCACGAATGAAGTGAGCGAGCAAAGGATGTCTCCCTACAGGCGCCCCATCGATCAAGGTGTGGCAAGCCGAAATGGCGGCCACATAGACCCTGAGAGTGGCGGGGCATATGCCTGCTGACAGTTTTTCTTGCAGAAAATCCAGAACTGAAACAATTTGGCAGTTAACTGGATCTGCATCATGTGAACTGCACCACTTTTCAAAGACACCCCACTTATTGGCGTAAATTCTTCTAGTGGAAGGGGCCCTAGCACTAAGAATGGTCTCGATAACCTCAGGCGACAGCCCTGTGTTCCTCAGTTGGTACCCTTCAGGGGCCAAACATGAAGATTCCACAGTTTGGGACGGGGATGAAGTATCATCCCCTGTGCCTGAGACAGAAGGTCCTTCCTGATCGGAATTGCCCAAGGCAAGCCGTCGAGGAGGTGCATCAGTTCTGAGAACCAAGTCCTGTTTGGCGAATAAGGCGCTATCACAGCAAGAGGCAAGACCCTTGTTGGTGAACTCTGGCTAAGACCCCCGGGAGCAGAGAAACTGGGGGAAACGCATACAGGCGCATTCTGGGCCATGTATGTGCCATTGCGTCCAGACCCAGGGGGCTGGGTGACTCAGAGAGAAGTAGAGGGGACATTGCGCAGTCTCTTGAGAGGTGAAGAGGTCCACTTCTGCACTGTAAAATTTCTCCCAAATTTGTTCCACTACCTCGGGGTGGAGTTTCCACTCGCCCGTCGGTAGGTTGTGTCTGGACAGAAAATCTGCTCCCACTTTTAGGCGTCCAGGAAAATAGATAGCCCTGCGTGACAGGAGCTTGCCCTGGGCCCAAAGGATAATCCGACGTGCCAGCAAATTCAGGTGGCGAGAGCGTAGACCTCCTTGGCGATTTATGTAGGAGACTGATGTGCTGATGTGTTGACCACCCGCACAAGGACATGGCAGCCTTCCAGATGCTGGAGGAAGTATTTCAGGGCCAGAAATACCGCCATCAGCTCGAGGCAATTGATGTGCCAATCAAGTTGGTGACCCTCCCATTCTCCTTGGGCTGGACGACCACTTAAGACCGCACCCCAGCCCGTCAGAGAGGCGTCTGTTGTTAGCATTTTGCGACGGCATGACGCACCAAGAGTGGGACCCAAGGTAAGAAACCGGGGTCTGAACCACATAGAAAGGGAACGAAGCGCTCGGCGCGTAACCCTTATTAGCCTTAGGGGATTGGCCCGTGGATGAAACCCCTTGGCTTGAAGCCACAGCTGAAACAGTCTCATATGGAGCAGGCCCAAAGGAATCACCGTGGACGCAGACGCCATGAGACCTAGTATTTGTTGGTTGTTGAGTGCTCAGGGAGTTTTGTATGGACATGATATGAGCGGGAGACAGTCGTGACCACATCGTGATCGAGTTCCATATAATCCCTAGATAGGTAATCTCTTGGGTCGGAGAGAGAACGCTCTTTCGGCGTTGAGTCTCAGACCCAGAGAAATCAGATGAGCCAAGACGATATCCCTGTGCTGAACTGCTAGTTCCTGGGACTGAGCTAGTATCAGCCAGTCATCTAGATAATTCAGAATGCGGATGCCCTGGAGTCGCAAATGAGCCAGTGCTGCATCCATGCATTTCGTGAATGTGCAGGGTGATAAGGCTAGGCCGAATGGAAGAACCCGATATTGGAAGGCTTCGTCCCCGAAAGCGAACCTTAGGAACTTCCTGTGCTGTGGCAGAATTCCGATATGGAAGTATGTGTCCATAAGGTCGTTCGTGATCAGCCAATCGCCATGTTGGATCTGAGACACGATCGACCTGACCGTTAGCATCTTGAACTTGAATGCCCTGATTGAGCGGTTCAAGCCTCTAAGATCTAGAATGGGACGCAACCCCCCACCCTTCTTGGGAACCAGGAAGTATCTGCCGTAATAGCCTGAATTTTTCTCTGGAAGGGGAACATGTTCTATGGCCCCTTTGACCAAGAGATTTTGTAATTCTCTCCACAGTAGACATGCCTGCTCCGGTTTCACGGTAGTGGGAACCACACCGTTGAAACACGGAGGGCGGCAGGAAAATTTTATTTTGTAGCCCTTTTCTACTGTTTTTAGGACCCACATAGAAACACCGGGCAGAAGTTTCCACGCTGCCAGGTTCTCTGAAATGGGAACTAATTTCAGCACTTCCTGTTGAGGGGGTGTTGAATGTTCCGTGTCCTGGACTAAGGCAGGAAGCAACGGTACACCCAACTTTTTGTCGGAAAACTCTGTCACCCGAAACACCAAGGGTGGCGGGAGTGAAGGGTTTTCTTGAGGGTATCGGGAGGGCCGAAGTGAATAAAACACGCGCCCCTTCCTGAAGGGAACTACCCCCAAAAGGTTGGGTACAAGACCATCAGGTTTTTTTCCTTTTGGAAATTATAGCCCTGAGGTCTTGCTTAGGGGGCTGCTGAGGACGATGAGCCTGTCCCTTGTCTTTGCGAGGGGGAGCAAGACTTGCCACGCTCTGTTTTTGAGCTTCCCTCCTAACAGCCTCGGGGCGAGACCAGGTGGCTGACGGCCCGCCCCCTGAGTGCGGCGAGGAAAAAACTGTCCAAAGACTTCCTCGTGGCTTTTTGCCTCCTGAAATCTAGAGATAACCGTGTTCATGGCGTCTCCAAAGAGACCAGAAGGCGAGACCGGGGCATCGAGCAGGAACACCCGGTCCTTGTCTCTGATGCCCGAAAGGTTAATCCATAAATGTCTCTCCAAGCTGACTAAAGCAGACATAGACAGGCCAGTGGCACGGGCTGACTGCTTGGTCGCATGGAGAGACAGATCTGTGGCTCGACGAAGCTCTAAAAATGCTTCCTCAAAGCGTTTCACCCGCACTCAGGTCTTTTAGCAGATCAGCCTCGTAAGCCTGTAACACAGCCATGGTGTGCAGCGCTGCACCAGCCTGACCTGCCGCTTGATAAGCCCTTCCCACTAGCATGGAGGTAGTTCTGCATGGCTTAGAGGGGGGGCGGGGCTTTTTAATGATGACGCCGAACCCGGCAAGAGATAGGCTGCAAGCGTCTCTTCAACCGGCAGCAACATTGAATATCCTTTTGCATCAGCGCCCAGGATAGTCGAGTATAACGACGTCGAGGGCACATGAACGCGCAAGGTATAAGGTTTTCTCCATGAACGAGCGAGCTCGTCGTGGAGATTATCAAAGAAGGGAAGGGACTGATGAGGCATTCCCTTCCCTTGGCCACCAGACAGAAATCTGTCCTCTAATTTGGAGCGTTTGGGGGTTTCTTGGTCGCGTGGCCAGTCTAATTGAAGCCTGGCCACTGCACGAGTGATCACGTCGAGCAACTCCTCAGAAGATTTAGAATCGCATTTGGAGTGCTCTGACACGGATAACTCACACTCCGAACCAAGAGATATAAGGTCCTCCCTGTGAACCGAAGAAGCGCCGGAGCATGCTTCGAGATCGCGTGAAGGACCAGCTGGGTCTGGGGAGAGAGCGAGCGAAAGGGACGAACCCGTCTCTTGCTCCTCAGCCAGATCCATGCGAGAGCCCCACGAGTGAAGTGTGGGTGCTGGCTCGCGAAAGTAAGCGAGGCGAGCGCGAAGCATTCCGACCGAAAGTAGGTCACAATGCGCACACCCGTCCTGCCCCAACGCGAGAGCAGCGTGCTCTTCCCCCAATCAAACAAAGCAGAACTCATGCGTGTCCTTGTCGGTCATAGACCGCTGGCAAGGAAACACGCAGCGTTTGCCTTGTTTCTCTGACATACTTTCACCCTCCTTTCACCCTCCAGCCTGGTCACAGGTGCATCCAATGATCTCACCAACCGAGGCTATAAATGTTACATTGACGTGTTACACACATATTCACAGCTGGTCACAATGCAAGATTGTTCCCAAACGCTTAGCAGCGCAGCATCATAGTGTAGCTTTTTGTAAAGGGAACATAAAATTAAGCAAATTAACATAATTGTCTAATTTTATTTTTGTCATTTATTGTATCACTGAAATATAACAGATTCTCTTTTAAGAGACTGTTGTAATTATGTAAACTGTATGTAACAATATGTACACTGCCAAAAAAACAAAAAAGAAACACATAAAGTGACCTCACTCGACATTGTGTCGAATGTAGTGACACAAGGGTTTTTTCTTGAGAGCCTCGCGTACCTCCGAATTTGAGAAAAGGGCAATGAGAAATTGTCAGACAGAATTTGCATGTTCTGCTCCAGGACATACGGGTATAAAGGGAAATGGGCGTAGGTCAATTAGTCTGATTTTTTCTTTGGAGCCGAGCGGTTGTGCAGCAGCAAGCTGAATCTCTCTTCTGTTCACTTCTATAAGCATAGCATTGCTGTTGGATCTATGGCGTATTACCAGTGGCTTTCTCCCTCTCTGCATGCTGTGCAGTCCACGCCCCTGGGCGTTTCAACAGCACTTCTGTTAAAAGAGTGAATACTTCTAAAAGAGAGTATTTTCCCTCTAAAAGAGTTTATTTCACTTGCAAAAGAGCAATACACAGCAGGCGTTGAACGTCCTTTTCAGGACGCGTCTTTTTAAAGATGCCCTTCTGCCCCTGTATAGTTCATGGATGCGGTCGATACCTCTCCAGAACTGATACTAGCGATCACACTGAGGCAGCGTTTGTGAATGGTTCATGCACTCACTTTGAGAATATGACCATGTCAACATTGCGGTCACAGCTTTCATTTCTCAAAGTGAATGCCACTTCAGCCGCATCCTGCGTCGCTCCTTCTTCCCACGGGATTGAGGACTACCCGGCTGGCGATGGAGGTGATTTGGGGATAGCAGCAGGCTCGGTTTTGCCTCACGGCCAGCCCACGTACTCCCTTGAGTTGGATGATGTCGCCACTGCATCGGAGAGCGTTCAGGCGTCTGACGCAGAAGACTCGACTGGGCTGACACCTTCGGGTCAGCCTGCCCAGTTGGAGGCTGATGTGCAGATGGCCGACATACTTTCTCAGGCTGCCGTTAGCATGGGGTTGGACTGGAACACTCTGTCCTCCCCGCAGCCTTCAAGGCTTGACGATTGGTACCTCGGGTCAGGACGCCGCTCCCAGCCACACAGTACCTTTCTTTCCTGAAGTGCATGATGAGCTTACGAGGTCGTGGAGGGCAACTTTCACTGCCCGGAACCAACCTCCTCACTCATCCGCTCTCACTACCCTTGACAGGTACACGGTAGTCCCCCAGGTGGACAGAGCGGTTGTGATCCACCTGTGCCCCAAGAATGCCGCAACCTGGTGGGATCGCTTGATACTCCCCTCCAAGACTTGTAGGATGACATTGTCACTGACCTCGAAAGCGTACAGCACCACTGGTCAGGCCGCCTCTGCCCTGCATGCCATGGTGGTCCTGCAGGTCCACCAAGTCAAGGTTTTCAAAGAACTGCACCTGGGTAGTCATGACCCTGACGTGCTGCAGGAACTGCGCTCTGCCACTGACCTCACTCTCAGAGCTACAAAGGTCACAGCGCGGGCACTCGGGCGGGCGATGGCCACCCTTGTGGTCCTAGAATAGCACCTCTGGATGAACATGGTCGAGATGCGCAATGTTGACAAGGCCCACTATCTCAACACCCCCTGTTTCCCAGCTTGGCCTCTTCGGTGACACCATCGACGACTTCATCCAGCAGGTTTCACTACTCAAAGACGCGATAGAGCCTGTCCTTCCAGCCGAGATGAAGAAGGGTTTTTACAGCCCTTCCTTCATAATACCCAAAAAAGGCAGTGGGTTGCGGCCAATTTTGGACTTGTGAGTTCTCAACTGGGCTTTACACAAATTCTCTTTCAAAATGTTCACGCAGAAACAGATTTTAACCTGCATTCGGCATCAAGATTGGTTTGAGGCTGTAGACCTGAAGGACGCATACATCCACGTCTCCTTGTTGCCTCGACACGACCCTTCCTACGGTTCGCATTTGACGGCCAGGCATATCAGTACAAGGTCCTCCCCTTCAGCCTGTCCCTGTCCCCACGCGTCTTCACGAAGGTCGCAGAGGCAGCCCTTGCCCCGCTATGGGAAGTGGGCATCTGCATACTCAACTACCTCGATGACTCATTCTTGCTCACTCTTGAGAGTCACTATGATTTGGGGCTGGTTCGGCATGGCACAGGTAGATCTGTTTGCCTCCAAAAACAATTGCCACTGCCCACACTGGTACTCCCTAACAAAGTCCACTCTTGGGACAGACATGCTGGCACACAGCTGGCCCTGGGGGCTGCACAAGTATGCATTTTCCCTAGTGAGCCTTCTTGCACTGGTGATGTGGAAGGTCAGGGAGGACGAGGAACAAGTCACCTTAGTAGCTTCTTACTGGCCCACTCGGACTTGGTTCTTGAATCTCACGCTCCTCATGACAAAAGGACCTTCTTTTCCAGGGAAGGGGCACCCTCTGGCATCCATGGCCAGACCTTTGGAACCTCCACTTCTGGCCCTTGGAGGGGAGGCTGTCCCCATCCACCTTGAAGGTGTATGTAGCCGCAATCGCTTGCCCACCACTACGCATTGGACGGCAAGTCCTTGATTATCAGGTTCCTTAGAGGAACCCGGAGGCTGAATCCTCCCTGGCCAAGCCTGTTCCCCTCCTGGGATCTCTCATTGGTCCTCTCGGTCCCCTTCGAGCTGCTTAACTCAGTTGAGCTCAAGGCCCTCTCCCTGAAGATGGCCCTCCTGATAGTGCTAGCTTCCATCAAGAGGGCTGGGGACCTGCAAGCGTTCTCTGTCAGCGACACTTGCCTGGAGTTCGGTCCATCAGATACTCACGTCATCCTAAGACTGCAATTAGGCTACTTGCCCAAGGTTCCTACGATCCCCTTCAGTGATCAGGTCGTGAACCTGCAAGCGCTGCCCTGGGAGGAGGCAGACCCAGCCTTTTTGTTGCTGTGTCTGGTACGTGCTTTGCGTGTCTATTTGGACCGCACACAGAGCTTTAGATGTTCTGAGCAGCTCTTTGTCTGCTTCGGCGGACGGCGGAAAGGGAATGCCATCTCCAAACAGAGGTTTGAAGACGGCATTCCCATAGCTCACTGGGTCGTTGATGCTATCTCCCTGGCCTACCAGACCCAGGTCATGACCGGCCCCTTGCGGGTTTGAGCACAGTTGACGAGAACTGTGGCATCCTCGTGGGCACTGGCCAATGGCACCTCCCTAGCAGACATCTGTAGAGCAGCAGGCTGGGCAACACCCAATACCTTTGCAAGATTCTATCTCAGGGTTGAGTCGGTCTCGTCCCGTGTTTTATCAGGTCCGAGCTGGTAGAACTTGGTAATACGGAACAGCCGACCGGTTGTTCCGCTTGCACCTAGCGCCGTTCACCAAAGTGATCCATTGCATTCTCTCTCCCAGGTTAGCCACTAAGCTCTCGCTTCCTGGATGTTCTTCCTCCGTAGCCTTCTGGCCTGCGAATTCAGCTGAGGAAATTGTGGACAGATACATTATGAGCCGTAAGTGCTCTGTACTGGGGTAGGGGTCCACAGGCCTAATTCCCCCTTCAGGCAACTCCCTGTGATGTATATTCTGTGGTACGATCCCCCTGTCGGCAGACCTGCATCTCCCTTGGGCAGTCCCTCTGACCCCGGTCGCTGTGTTTGTAGAGATCCTCCCTCATTAAGATGACAAGAAACATAGAGAGAGAAAAGGCCATGGCTGGCTGGCTTTCTCCCATGATAGTTATGTCACCTGTTCCCCCTTAGGGGTGCAGGGTACCTAATGTCTGTATATGACACCTTTTTCTGGGGGCGTTGTGGAGGGTTACATGTGGCTAATACAGTTGCTTCTAGTACACAGTAGCTTGCTTGCACCTGTGTCAGCAGTTCACGTATTATGGTCTAGTGTATGCCGTTTTTAAATGGGACCCCTTGTGTCACTACATTCGACACAACGTTGAGTATGTGACAGAAGGGGAACGTCATGGTTCCCTGATGGAGGGAACGGGATGTTGTGTCCCTCTAGCCACTACACTAGACCAACCACTGTAAACGGCCGTACCTTATTCTTGGCTCCTCAGTGCAAAAGCCTGGCTGACAGACACACGCTCGCTTCCCTTTATACCTTTATACCTTTTCTCAAGTTCAGAGTTACGCAAGGCTCTCAAGAAAGACCCCTTGTGTCACTACATTCAACACAATGTCTTGTTCACTCCATCAGGGAACAGAGTTTACAACAGTAACCATGACGTTTTCTGTCTTTCTGACTTCATATAAAATTCTAATTAAATAGATAATCCAAGATTTTTACTTTAGTTGATGAGGAAACATAAGATCACATAATTTACCTTTAAATATAACTGTTATCAGTGTCATAGTTCAACTGAACACATTGTAAACTTCACACACAGAAAAGAGATAACAACAGGAAAAGAGACAAGTTTGTTTCGAGACTGGAAGTAGTCTTGACGTAGTCTACGGTAGTAGGCTTGTATGGTTTCTTTCCATCCCTGTTTGGTGTTCAGGGCGGTAAACACTTCTTGTCCAGACACTGGATCTGAAAATTCTTTAACCAGGGCCTCTCTCAGATGTTGGTAGTCAGACTTTGTGTGGTTATTGTCTGTTAAGAAAACTTTTTACCTCATGGCAGGATGTTATCCATAGTAGGATATAAAGTGTCTCTGTTGGTCATCTGAGGCCTCATATTTAGGTGAAAGTCTATGTCACGCAGGTAAGCATGGATCTTGTGACCCTCAGCAGGATCTGGTGTGAACTTCCCAGCTTATCGAGGTCTTTAAGATCCATTCCACATACTGCTTCAGGGTTCGTTGGGATGTTTACCCTTTCACTGCGGCTGTAGGATGCTGCTTTGTAGTCCAGGGGTGCTGCTGTAGGATGCCCGTCCATCTTAAACTGTCGCCTTAACTCGAAGAGTGTTTCAGTTCATCATGACCATGTCAAGCTCATCTTTGGTGAGGTCAAGTTGCTGGGTCAGGGTTTTAATTTCCATTCTGGATGTTCAGATGGCATTCCAAGGCCTTGTTTCGAGAGTTCATCTGTTTCAAATAAAACATGGGCTTTTTCAGTTGCGCCTCGGAGCTTGGTGCTGGAGTTTCTTTTACAGGTACTCTTGGGTGGCTTTAACTTGCTGCTTTCAGTGCTTGGCAGCTGTCAGGGCTTGCTGGGGCCATTCAATTTCTCTCGTTGACACTTGTTCAAGTTGTTTGGACACCTTATGTCATTCTTGGGCTTCAGCTTCTAGCTGGTCTATGCGGCACATGGCATAGCACTTTTTGGGACTTTGTTGACTGCAGCTTTAGTTCGTTTACATCCTGTGTCAGATGGGTGGCGTCGATCTGATTCATCTGGCCAATGAGGTTGTATACCAGGTAGTTGGTGACTTTTCCCAGCATGTCACTCACTGTCACCTTCAAGTCTTTCCAGTGGGTTGTGGGGTACATTTTCTCAGCCTCCCTTCTTTGGGAGACTTTGAAAGCATATTTTAGAGGTGAAATTATTTCATACAGCAGCTATGAGAACAAACAAAGGAAAAAAAAATTAAAGGAATTGAGGTTACGTATCTCCCAGCTTGATAATATCTATGCTTCCTCCCCATCCCCTAACATATATAAGGATCGTCTCTCTCTTCAGGCTGAGTTTGATGTTCTTTCTACTAAAGAGGTTGAGGAGCTCTTATTTAAGGCTAAATATTGTTATTATGAGTCTGGGGATAAGGCGACCAAACTTTTGGCCCATCAGCTTCGACAGGCTTCCTCCTCTCAGCAGATTTCACAAATTAATACTCCTTCTGGCGTCACTACCGATCCTAAAAAAATTAATGATCAATTTAAATGATTTTACGCTTCTTTATATACTTCTGAGGTTGAGTTTGATCTGTCTGCCCTGGATAGTTTTTTTTGACTCACTGGAGTTAATTAGGGTAGATGCTGATATTGCTGAGCAGTTAGAGGGCCCAATCACCATAGATGACCTTAAACGGGCAACATTTTCTATGCAATCTGGAAAATGTCCAGGCCCGGATGGTTTTCCGACGGAGTTTTACAAGACCTTTTTTGACAAATTAGCACCAGTTTTGATAGAAATGTTCAATGAATCTCTTACTCTTTCTAAATTACCTCAGACTCTAAATCTGGCCTCCATATCATTACTCTTAAAAAAGAATAAGGACCCTCTGTCCTGCTCAAGTTATCGTCCAATTAGTCTTTTATCTGTAGATGTAAAACTTATTAGCTATGCGACTGGAATCAGTTTTGCCTTTGATAATCTCTCCTGATCAGACAGGTTTTGTCCAGAACAGACATGGGTTCTTTAATCTCAGACGACTTCTCAATGTTGTTTATAATCCTTCTACGTCAATGGGGCCGGAAGCCATAATCTCATTAGATGCGGAGAAGGCTTTTGACATAGTGGAGTGGAACTACCTTTTCTACGCTTTGGAGAAATTTGGTTTTGGCCAGGAGTTCATTTCTTGGATTAAGTTGCTCTATTCATCCCCTATGCTTCAGTCAGAACTAATGACACCCATTCAGATTATTTCCCTTTGCACCGCTCCACTCGTCAGGGGCTGTCCTCTGAGTACTCTTTTATTTGCTGTTGCTATTGAACCTCTGGCTATTGTGCTTCGTTTAGAGCCACGCATCACTGGAATTACAAGATTTGGTTTTGAACAGAAGATCTCCCTCTATGCCGATGACTTATTACTATATGTGTCCAATCTCTCTATCTCAGTTCCAGCTGCTCTTGACATCCTTAGTTCATTTGGTCAGATTTCAGGTTATAAACTAAATTTGGACAAGAGTGAGCTGTTTCCTTTAAATCAAAGTGCTCAAAATGCTGCTCAGGGTTTCCCATTCAAAATTGTTCCATTTGGCTTTAAATACCTTGGTATCCAAATCTGTGACCGATTTGAAGATTTGTTTGATTATAATTTTGCCCCTTTGTTAGATCAGATACGAATGGACTTTCAACGGTGGTCACTGTTGCCTCTTTCCCTTGTGGCCAGGGTCAATTCAGTTAAGATGAATATCCTTCCCAAATTGTCTTATCTCTTCCAGTGCATACCTATCTTTCTCCCTCAGTCTTTTTTTCACAAATTAGACAAATCAATCACTGAGTTTATCTGGAACAGGAAGGTCCCTCGTTTGCGAAAGGAGCTTTGTATTTAGGGACTTGTATATTGCTGGTACATTTGCATCCTTCCAGCAACTCTCCGAGAAATTTCATTTGCCTAGGCAGCATTTTTTTAGATATCTTCAAGTTCGTAGTTTCATTCGCAATCTTAGCCCCAATTTCCCAAATCTCCCAGAGGCCTCTCTAATTGACTCCTTTTTAACCCCATTGCCTACCATTAAGGGTGCTATTTCACGTTTATACAATCTTATCTATTCTTTGCAGCTTACTCCGCAGCATAAAATTAAAACCCATTGGGAGGAGGATCTTGGGGAGGAGATCTCAGAGGAGCTGTGGGATGCCATTTTGCGTCGGGTTCACTCCTCATCAATTTGTGCTAGACATGGTCTGACCCAGTGCAAAAGAAGAAGAAACGCCCTCTCTCCTGCCCAGTCTTGATTGTCAGTCCGTCCAACTTCCTCCTAGCGGTAGATGTGGCAATAACCACCTTTCCTAAAGACAAGCTTACCGAGAGTGCTTTATACCTTATGGCCTACTATTATAGCCTACACCTGACTTATCCAAAGTGTGTAGCCACTCTGCTTTCAGTCATACAGACGGAGGTCCTCTTAGACACAATGCATGAGAGAGATCTCACATCGTCTTACAAGAAGAGCATGGCTGAGTGGAAAGCTTTTATTGGCCAATAAAACCAGTGGTCAGATATGGTGTTTGGATAGCACTTCCTCTCTCCCTCCAAAGGTACTACAGTCCATGTTATTGATTCTTGGTTGGAATTTGGCTATGTTAGCCCAGTGTTAATGTGGGGTGTATGACAATATTAGCCAGCATGCCGTTATCCTGTGATGTTATATTGTGTGTGTTGTTTGCACAATTTAGTGCAGATTCTGCTTAGTTTTAAGTTTATTTTAACTTTTCAGTAAATATTGAGATTAAATAACTAATTGTCTGTTCAGCAGATGCAGTCACTAATTTAGGCGCATCTACTGTGAAAGAGTAAATTGACTAAGCAGTTAAGTTGGGAGAAAAGTGAACATAGTGGTATCGGTTATTGTCCAGTTGAGTTGTAAAATATTAACATATAGGATATTGGCAAAAAGTCTAGTATGGTGCATCCTTAAGGATGATGTTACAGTGGTTAATGGTGTATCGAGGGACTAGTTGTTCATGTAAGCTCATAACCTTTAATTTGAATGTTAAGCATTTGTATTAAGAATGAATGTCACAGGTGGAGCAGTTTTAGTGTGCCTGTGCAAAGCACAGATTTTGTACGTGTATTGAGGGGCACATTGGTCAGATGTTTGGACCTTACCTTAAAACTCACACACATATTTGGCATGTTCTGCTATGTTTTCATATTGCAGTTCCATAAATACTGTGAGCCAAAATGTTGAGAAAAATGAAGCTGTTTCCCTTTTATGCAGTCCTCTGGGACTTTTTGCTGTTTAAATAAAAAAGTTGGTTAAATGCAAGTATAGTTTTCATTTTTTCTGTCTTATAAGTAGTAGTTAATGTCTTGAATCTAGTAGGTAAATGTCTTGAATCTAGAACAGTATTACTTTTGACGAGCTTACAATAAGGTAAATGCACTTGAGATGTTGACAGGATGGTAAATTATGGCTTATTTTGGCAAAAGAGCACTGCCTAATACGAGTCAGGAATGCTAACTTCAAGAAATTTTGTCTCAAAATGCCAGTTTCCAATCTTATTTCAAGTTGGTGGTGACTTAAATCTAGAACAGTGTAACAATTATAGAACTAAAAAAATAGTTAAATACACTTGAAACAAACAGGATGACAAAAAAAGATGCTGCTTTTGAAGGGAAAATACTATTTTTGAGCATGACAAGCTTATTATGAGACACAAAACATCACAATACTAGTAAAATATAGCTAAAAATGAGTTTTTCCAGCTTATTTTAAGATCACTCTTATCTTGTAAGGCTTAAATATAATGTCTTATTTCAAGAAATCTTACCAAGAGAATTTTCACTTGTTCCATTGGCAGATTTTTTTGCTTATTACAAGCAAAAATATCTTGTATTAATTTTTTTTTTTTTTTGCTTATTTTTGGAGTGGCCTTTTTTCCAGTGTGATGAAGAGTCAGAGTCGTGCGGATCCATTTGCAGAAACTTTATTAACAATAAACGAGCAGAGAGAATTCAATGATGATAAACAGGGTAACTAGGAAAATCCAAACTCAGCAACGATACCAGGCAGGGGTCGAGGCAGGCAGCAGACAATAACACGGAGACCAGTAGAACAGGCAGAGATCAGGAAACCAGAAGGAACCATAGAATGTCAAATGCTCAGAGATGTAGGCCGTAGCTGGTACAAGACTTCGCAATGAGCACTGAGAGAAGACAGTTTAAATAGAAGGGAGAAGTGGCAGCACCTGTGCAGGTGATTAGGAGAGAGAATGTGACTGAGAGTTGGACTGATGAGTCCAATATGTTCAATGTTCAATATTCAGGTGAAGGTAATCTTTGATGACCTGAGCGGGACATTGATGAGCGATTTATGACAGAACCCCCCCTCCTGCGAGCGGCTCCTGAAGCGAGGACCAGCGCGCCGCCGAGGTCTCCCACGGGGTCTAGGAGCAGGTCTCTCAGGATGGATCTGATGAAAGGCAGTGGTGAGAGCAGGATCCAGAATGTCCTGAGATCTTACCCAGGATCTCTCCTCAGGATCATACCCCTCCCAGTCAATGAGATACTGCAACACCCCACCTCGGCGTCTGGAATCGAGCACTTCCCTCACACGGTAAGCCTCCTCGCCCCCGTTGATGAAGGGAGGAGTGTTCTCCGCCGCGACCTCCTCTTGGTTCCCCTCTCTCCTCGGAGCAACTGCAGGTTTAAGCAAAGACATGTGAAAAGTAGGAGAGATGCGGTAGGAGGGTGGTAAGGCTAGCCGGAACGAAACTGGAGTTATTTGTCTTAAGATCTTGAAGGGACCCACGAATCTGGGACTTAACTTCCTGCTGGGAAGTTGAAGACGTAGGTCTCTTGTAGACAGCCAAACCCACTGTCCAGGCGTATACGTGGGACCCCCTCTCCTATGACGATCAGCCTGCTCTCTGACTCCCGTGCACCGCTCGCTGTAGGTGGACGTGAGCGCTATTCCAGGTCTCCTCGCTCCTCCGTAACCAGGCATCAATGGTTGGGAGATCGGTGGGCTCTCCTGATCACGGAAACAAAGGAGGCTGAAATCCTAGCACACACTGGAAAGGTGTGAGACCAGTTGAGGGCTTGCGTAGGGAATTCTGGGCGTACTCCGCCCAGAAGAGGAAGCGACTCCAATCCTGCTGGTTTTGATGGCAGTATGTGCGCAGGAAACGTGTGAGCTCCTGATTCAACCTCTCCACTTGTCCGTTGGCCTGTGGATGATAGCCAGAAATCAAACTGATGTTTATGTTAAGTTGCCCACATAATGCCCGCCAGACCCGAGAGGTGAACTGTGGGCCCCTGTCCGAGACAATATCCTCCGGCAAACCATATAAGCGAAAGATGTGTTGTAATAGAGCCTCAGCTGTCTGTAGTGCTGTGGGTAATCCGACCAAGGGAATGAATCTGCAGGCTTTTGAGAAACGATCAACCACAGTAAGGACGGTGGTGTAACCCTGAGAGGGAGGTAGATCCGTGACAAAGTCGACCGCAATATGGGACCATGGACGCTGTGGTACAGGCAGAGGTTGTAGTAACCCGGCTGGTTTTAGATGGGAAGACTTGACAATGTTACACGTGGAGCACTGCCGAACGAAAGAGATTACGTCAGCTTGAAGCGAAGGCCACCAGAAGCGATTGGAAGCTAAATGCGTGGTCACTGAAATCCCGGGATGACCAGCGCTGGGAGTGTTATGTACCCATTGTAGAACTCGGGTGCGAAGGCATTGTGGTACAAAGGTACGGTTGGGAGGGCACTGGGAAGGCGACGGGTCCTCCCTCTGAGCGGCGGAAATCTCCGTCATTATGTCCCATTGCACAGGAGCGACTATGAGGGACGAGGGCAGGATGGACTCAGACATTAGTGGACCAGTGGTGCTGTCGAACTGGCGAGACAGGGCGTCCGCTTTACCATTCTTTGAACCAGGACGGTAAGTGATCTTGAAATTGAATCTAGAGAAAAAGAGGGACCATCTGGCTTGTCTGGAATTTAGACGCTTGGCGGACCTGATGTACTCCAGGTTACGATGATCTGTGAGAACAGTTAAGGGCAGACGAGCTCCCTCCAGCCAGTGTCGCCATTCCTCAAAGGCAGCCTTCATTGCCAAGAGCTCCCTGTCACCCACATCGTAGTTACGCTCCGCTGGAGTGAGCTTACGGGAATGAAAGGCACAAGGAAACATCTTAGCTGGACTTCCATGCCGTTGAGATAATATAGCACCGATGCCCACGCTGGAGGCGTCCACCTCCACAATGAATTCACGCTCAGGGTCAGGGTGATGAAGAATGGGAGCAGTAGTGAACCTCTTCTTGAGCTGCTTGAAGGCTGATAAACTCTCGGGAGACCATTTTAACCGATGTCCCCCTCCCTGCAGGAGGGATGTGAGTGGGGCTGCTGTGATGCTGAAATTTCGGATGAACCGCCGGTAAAAATTAGCAAAGCCCAGGAAACGCTGCAACTCCTTAACAGTGGTGGGTTGTGGCCAGTTAACTACAGATCGATCCTTGCTGTCATCCATAGGAACTCCCCCGGCATTGATGATGTATCCCAAGAAGGAGATCCGAGTCTGATGGAATTCACATTTCTGAACCTTGGCGTACTGTTGGTTTACGATGAGGCGTTGAAGTACGGCTCGCACATCCCGGACATGTGACTCAAGAGTCTCTGAGAAGATCAGGATGTCATCAATGTAGACTATGAGCCTCTGGTTGAGCATGTCACGAAAGATCTCGTTGACAAAGGCTTGGAACACTGAACGACTGTTGGAAAGGCCGAACAGCATAACGCGATATTTGTAGTGCCCGGTGGTAGTCGAGAAAGCGGTTTTCCACTCATCACCTCTTCTGATACGAATCAGGTTGTAAGCGTTGCGCAAATCCAGCTTTGTGAAGTATTTGGCGGTGCAGAGCTGTTCCAGGGCGGCAGGGACCAGTGGCAGTGGATAGCGAAACTTGACTGTGATTTCATTGAGGCTGCGATAGTCTATACAGGGTCGGAGCCCTCCATCCTTCTTTTTGACGAAGAAGAAACCGGATGAAGCAGGTGAGGTGGAGGTAGTGATAAAGCCTTTAGCGAGCTGTTCAACAATATAAGCTTCCATGCGTCGGACTCTGGCTGTGATAGTGGGTAGACTCTTCCCCGCGGGAGAGTGGCACCTGGGATTAAATCGATAGCGCAGTCACTGGATCTGTGTGGAGGAAGCTGAGAAGCCCTGTTTTTACTGAATGCCAGAGAGAGATCATGATACACAGTGGGTACCCCCTGGAGATCAGGGTTGTCGGAGCGGCTGGTGCTCGGAGTGATACTGGTGAGTGTGTGTAAGCATTTCTCCTGACAGGTATCTGACCACTGGGTGATCGGCTTATCGGACCATGAGATGGAAGGATTGTGTTGTTCCAGCCAGGGAAATCCCAGTATAAGAGGGTGATGAGGTGAATCAATGGTGAAAAGTTGAATAGTTTCAGTGTGCTGGGTATCAGTGCTGAGGGTGATATCTTGAGTGATGTACTGAATCTTGCCAGTACCTAGGCAGTCCAGTCCGTCTAATGCTGCCACTGCCACCTGGAAGTCACATGGAATGAGAGAGAGATTGTTAGATTTAGCGAAAGTCAGATCAATAAAATTCCCTGCAGCTCCTGAATCAATCAAAGCACAAGTTTTAATGATCTCCTTGTCAAAGCGGAGAGTGATGTTCAATTCAAGGGATTGTGAAATTAGAGGACTGGAACTCACAGCTGCAGAATCTCGGGAAGTGGGTCTAACAGGACATGTTGCCCTCATGTGGCTGGATTGGGCGCAGTACAGGCATAGATGATTGCGTCTTCTTCTCTCTCTCTCCTCGGGTGTGAGACGCGTGAAGCCGATCTGTATGGGTTCTGATTCCAGAGCCGCGGAGGGATATTCGACGAATCTGTGCTTTAGGGGTGTACGCCGAGCTCGCATCAAATTATCCAGGCGAATGGTTAGGTCCATCACCTGGCTGAGAGTTTTACCTTCATCCTGGCATGCCAGTTCTCCTTGCAACTCAGAATTGAGACCTTTGCGGTAAAGTAATCTCAGCGGATCCTCCCTCCAGCCTGTCTGTGCAGCGAGAGTGCGGAAGGTGAGGGTGTAATCCGCCGCGGAGGATCCTGTAGCAGCTACTGTAGACAGTAGCAGCTCGCCTGGTTCCTTTCCGCCGGCTGGATGCTCAAAAACCTCTCTGAATTGGGCGAGAAAGTTATCATAAGAGGGAAAGGCGAGGTGTCCTCCTGCCCAAAGCGCTGTTGCCCACTCCAGGGCCCTTCCAGTCAGCAACGAACAGATGAAAGACACACGGCCGTCGTCGTTAGAAAAGACGTTGGGTTGCTGGTTAATATACAGAGTGCATTGTAGCAGAAACCCTTTACATGTTGCTGACGAGCCATCATATTTATCAGGAAGGGATAAACGAGGATTATTGGGAGATGTACTCACGCTTGGAGATGGTGGAACAGGAGGTGCAGCGGTCTGAGTAGCAGCGGCGGGTTGAATCGTGAGGGTCTGCATGGATCTCACCAATTCCTCGGTAAGTGAAGTTAATTTCACAAGCTGTTGTTGATGGGCAACCAGAACTGAAGCTTGATTGGAAACTTCAGAGGTTAGTCGATGCAAGGCTGCTGGATCCTGTGTTGGCGAAGTCTTCTGTGATGAAGAGTCAGAGTCGTGCGGATCCATTTGCACAAACTTTATTAACAATAAACGAGCAGAGAGAATTCAATGATGATAAACAGGGTAACTAGGAAAATCCAAACTCAGCAACGATACCAGGCAGGGGTCGAGGCAGGCAGCAGACAATAACACGGAGACTAGTAGAACAGGCAGAGATCAGGAAACCAGAAGGAACCATAGAATGTCAAATGCTCAGAGATGTAGGCCGTAGCTGGTACAAGACTTTGCACTGAGAGAAGACAGTTTAAATAGAAGGGAGAAGTGGCAGCACCTGTGCAGGTGATTAGGAGAGAGAATGTGACTGAGAGTTGGACTGATGAGTCCAATATTTTCAATGTTCAATATTCAGGTGAAGGTAATCTTTGATGACCTGAGCGGGACATTGATGAGCGATTTATGACACCGTGAGCATAAGCTGAATCAGTGAAAATATTTGCTGTTTGTCCTTTTGCTAATTGACATGCTGTTGTGAGAGCTTTCAATTCTGCTAATTGAGATGAGCAAGGTTGTACACAATGTTGGGAGATTACAGGTACAAATTCATCCATGTTTTTCTTTATTACTGAATATCCTGTATGAGTTCCCATATAATCTCTAAAACTAGAACCATCCACAAAGTAGGTGACTTCTGCATCATAGATTGGTGTAGACTCAAGATCTGGTCATAATCTAGTAAATGCCAATGAATTAGCCACACAGTCATGTGGCTCACCTTCATAAGCCAATGGAATCAATTCAGCTGGATTGACTGTATTGCATCACTTTATTGTAACATCTGGATATGTAAATAGTGTTGAATATGCTAGAATGCGTGCTTGAGTCAGAACAAATTTTCCTTGTTCTATTAACTCCACAATTTTGTGATGTGTATGAATGGTTACTGGGTATCCCATGGTTAATGTAGATGCTTTTTCATATGCGTAATATACTGCTGCAAGGCCTTGTTGGTAACATGGTGGGTAACCTTGTGCTACCTTGTCCAACTTAGTGCTATAGTAAGCTATGGGTTGTTTTTTCCTGCCACTACATGTCTCTTGCATCAATACAGATGATGCATAGCCATCAGTTCTGTTTTCCACATACAGGTGAAACGGTATAGTGTAGTCAGGATTACAGAGGGCAGGTGCCTGTTGTAGTTCTTTCTTTATAGATTCAAACAACATCATAGCATCTGAATTCCATTTTAATGGAGTATTTAAATTTTGCAATCCTGCTTGTTTCATGATTTCTCTTAGTGGAGCTGTTTTTACTGCATATCCCTCTATCCAATCAGAACCGAAACCTGTCATTCCTAGGAAAGTCATCATCTGCCCTACTGTTTGTGGCAATGGTGTTTTACTTATGCCTTCTAAATGATCTGGGGCTATAGCTTTTGTGCCATTTGAGATCAATCGTCCAAAGTATTCCACTTGTGGCTGGCAATACTGTAGTTTTGTTTTGGATGCCTTGTGTCCTCCTTGAGCTAACCTAGTAAGTACTTTAATATAATCTCTATGACACTGTTCCAATGATGTGGAGCAGATCATTAAATCATCTACATACTGCAGCAGAGTACTGTCTATCATTAGGTCTTCTAAATCAGCTTTGAGAACTTGATTGAATGTATGTGGTGAGTGTTTAAATCCTTGTGGCATTTTGGTGTAGGTATACTGTTTACCAGCGTATATGAATGCAAACAAGTACCTACTTTCCTTTGCTACCGGAACACTGAAAAAGGCAGAACACAAATCAATCACCGTAAAGTATTTGGCATCAGGGGAGACATATGTCAGCAGTGTGTGAGGGTTTGGAACATCTGCTGGCCAATCCTCCACTATATCATTTATTGCTCGTAAGTCATGGACCAGGTGCCACTTAGATTTGTTTGCTTTGATTACTGGAAAAATTGGAGTATTACAGTAACTGTTTGTTTCCACTAATACTCCTGATTTTACTAGACCATCTATAGTGTCTTTTATGCCTGTTTCAGCCTCAGGCCGCAAAGGGTACTGCGATTTTTTTGGCAGACGTGCACCTGGTTTAAGTTGTATTCTTATTGGACTGGCTGAATTTACCAGTCCTACATCTGTGTCATGCTGAGACCATAACTCATTTGGTAACTGACGCTCCAACTCTTTAAGTAGTTCAGCATCAATAGTCTCTATCAATTTGTTTGTTGTTATCATCTGCGTTCGTATTTTTTTTATTGATGACTACTTTCTGAGGAGTACCCATCAATGAAGTCCCACACACAATTTTAATGTATTTTTTTGTCAGCAGAATGGGAAATCAATGGATTTACTGTTGTTTCCCATTGGCACTGTTTAGCTTTTTTCATCATTGGCCCCAAGTCTTTTGCATCCCAATTTTCCCCTACATATAAGGACACATGTGGAGCCGAATCTACTACATTAAACCGGTTTTTTACAAATTCACTCTCAGTTATACTCAAAGCTGCTCCCTGTTTACCTATTATGATGTATTGTGAGGTAATTTTGTTTTTTTTTTGTCCTTTAGTTCCTTCCTGCCATTTTTTTTCTATTTCTGCATCTCTTTCAGGATCATATATCATTGTACAGTGAAATTCTTATTTTGGCAACTGTGCTTCAGAAATCTGTGCTTCAATCAATTTTCCCCATTTATTTATTATTTGTCTCACGTCGTTTTCTATTTGTCCTATCCAGTACACATTTGCTCTTGGCTCAGAAATCATCATTTGAGTTTTTATCCTCTCTGTCCCCCTTGTGATGGTTTTCTTTTCCACCCCATCATCTCTGGTTGTTGAGCATAAACATTGATGATGGGGGCAGGGACCTGGTGTGTACTTGTAGGGATTGCTGTAAGTGGATTCAGCTGCATGGTTGGTGTTGGAACATTTACAGGAGCCATTATTGTAATTTGCTCTGATTCTTCTTTTTTTACTGTAGCTTTAATCTTTTTCTTATGTTTATGTGTCAGTTCTTCAAGCTGTAACTGAGTTAGTTTTTTCTGCAGCTCTTTCTCTTGATTTTTGTGCTTTTGTTCATTTTTTCTGTATTGCTCCACTGCATGAATCACATGATCACAAAATTCCTTTTGTGTTTTGGAGGTTAAGCCAACCACGTCTTCTAGCTTGTTCTTTACAACTTCTGGCATAGCATCTATCACAGCATTTCTGAACAATGTAGCTATTAATGAGTCTGGATTCCCTTCAGTCTCTTGCTTCCATTTACTTTTTTTTATGTTTTTGAACATATGTGATTGGGTTTTCTGTTTCTGTTTCCCTTTTAATGCTTTAGGATCCACTCTGGTTGGATACTCAGCCACACTACTGGACGGTATGCATCAAAAACAGTCCCATCCATGTAATACGAGTACACAGCTCTCTCCAAACCAGATGCTTGAAGGATTTTTCCCATATCTGCTCCTCCTACAATTTTTGCCAGGAGTGCTTTAATGTCCCCCACAGATAACAGTTTGCCCATTGTTTGTTCTTCAAACACTCTTATCCACTTCCCAGCCCCCTCGTGGATGTTAGGGAGTCGAGTGACCACCCCCTCAAGGTCCTGTGTAGCCCAAGGCACATAATGTCCCTGTGTACCTTTAATTAAAATGGGGAGTTGCTGTGCCAATGGTCTAAGCCTTCCTCGCTCTCTCCCCTGTGCCCACCTTCCTCCATCAAATGATGTCTCCTCTTCACTTTCTATATCCCTACTATCTAATAGTCTACTTCTATTTCTCACCAATTTATCTGTGTCTCGTATTAATTTTTCTGTTTCTTTCATTCTGTGATGTATTTGTGCTTCTATTTCTTGCGCTTTTGCTTCAATCTCCTCTTCTTCTGTTCTCACTTGCCCTAACAGTTCTTTTTCACATACAGTATCTTCATATTTCAATTTAATATAGTAAATATTTCAATTTAATTTTTTCTAAAGCTGCCCGTGCTTGTTCATAACAATCTAATGGCAAGCTTTTCTCACTTTTTCTAAACTCTCTTTTTTCCTTTGGTCTGACTCCCAGTCTTGTTTGTATTTCTTTTTCTAACTCCACATGTCCCTCCATCTGCATTTCTCCTAAAACTTCTACTGTTCCCTTGAGCATTGGGAACTGACCTTCTGAGGGCACATATGGAGGTGGTTTGACAATTGCCTCGTCTCCTTTTTTACTTATCTCTTTTTCTGCATCCTTCAATATTTTTCTAGCCTGTCTTATATTTTTCAAATAATTTTCTCCTTCTGTTTTGAACAGTGCTAGCACTTCATTCTCCCTTTCTCTTTTTGCTTCTCTCTTTTTATTTTTTTTACTCTTATCTTTAGTTTTGTAATTTTTTATCAATGTTTCCATTTCCTCACACAAAGATACATCAAATGTCCCCTCTTTTGGCCATTTTGTCATCAAATATTTGGTTCTTTTTTGCCATTTGTTTGAGAGTTTATCTATAAATTCTTTACACAATGGATGTTAATCCTAATATGTCCACAGGAGTGGCTGCCATAATTATACCTTATGTATTATGACAACACTTATCTTTAATACACCCTTTGTTTAAAATCCAATAGTTGAATTTAGTTTATTGCAAAACACTGGAGTCAACATTTTTCTCAGATAATGTGAGTTCCCAAATGAAATTCAAGTACTTTAAAGTTTTCTATTATTTTATTATTCTTACTTGTCGCTGTGAAATGAACTCATAAGCACAGTTATATCACTTAACTGTATAACTTCTCTTGTATGAAGTTAAATAATTGTCTTTGCTTCAGTCTAGTTAGGAGTTATGACCAGTCAACAGCTGCTTTTTCTCAGTTTGTCTAATCTTACACCAGGCTTCCTGTGTTGCCTGAATTGAACAGCCCTTGACCAAATTTGTTCTCCCAGCCAAAAGTTAATTTTTCCCTTCCATGCACATCTTTACAGCCGTGTTGTCTTAAAGTTTTTATTATTCTCCCTATTTTTAATTTATACTTATTTATACTAATTTAGATATTCTTTTATATAAATTGCATAAATACTTTTTGTTAGTTATGCATTAAAGACTGAGTTTTTCTCTCTGGATCACAAATATTGCAATTTTGTAGAATTGCCAAACAACCCATAAAGCCAAGATTTCTGTTAACCAAGGAAATTCCTTACCAACGTTTCACGAGACAGGCTTTCATTCCCAACATCCATTCAACATATAAAAGACAAATCTTCTTTATTAGACAACTTTATTCCATTCATCCTGTCCTTTTTTAATTTTAGGGCTTATATTTCACACTTGTCCCTTATTTATAAGGCTCATAACATACATTCATCATACATTCCAATCCCTGTACTGGGCTTATATTTGTACTCAGTCAAACACTTCCATACACACACTTTCAAACACAGACACAAGTACACTCAAAACCACAGCAATTTCACACTTATTACACACACAAGGCCTTTACAAACACAGAGCTCACAATAACACAACATAGTTCTAGAACACAACTATTCTACCACTCCTCTTGAGTGACCTGCCCTCAGGATTTACACACACATACAAAAAATTTTGCCTTCCTGGTCAAAAAATTTCTATACTATTTAATTCCTCAACACATGAGGAATATTTTTAGTTCTGCAACACATGAGGAATATTTTTAATTCCGCAACACATGAGGAATATGCCTAGGCTACTTAATCTGTTTTTATCTATTGATTTCCATCAAAAGCCCTCTCAACAGTAAAAAACAGATTGTTGCATGCAATTATTTCTTCTGGAATCAAAACCCTCTATTTATTTCATTTTCCTTATCTAAATTTGGAAGAGCTTAGAGTGTTCTTACCACCACAGGTAAACTGGCAAGCAACACAAACTTTTATATAAGCAAAAATGCTTACCTTTTCGGTGGCCACCGTTTATTGTGTTGCTTGTCCAGAAAGCCTGCTGTGGTCACTCTTCTGCCCTGTTCCGTCCCATCTGGGTCGCCATTTGTTGTGGTTTCTGCCTGATTCGTGAAAAACTCACTCTTAAAGACTTGGAGTTTTTGATTTCAGAAGAATAGACTTTATTATCAGACCATAAAGCCGAGTTGCCCCTGCAGAAACAACCAAAGTGTCTTGAATATGCACATGCTTACATAGGTCTCACAAGGCGTGGCTAAAACAATGAATATCCTGTTTTGAGCAGAAAAACATCTTTGGAGCCCTAACAAATCTTCTTTATCTTTAAACCAGAAGGCTTCAGTTACATCCTGTGAGCTATTTTCACACTATGTAAAAACACTTTACTAAGAGGGGACCTCATCATATATCTGCTTTAGCTTCAAAAGAAGTAAATAGGAAACATCTGCATGTCATTTATGTGTGAGTGTCCATGTACCTCTGACATTCCATTCCCAGACTTTTATGCTGAACCACTCACATACACAAAAAACACATATGACCAACAGAAATAATTGTAGAATAAAATGGCATCGATTATACTTGATTAATGTATACTCAACTTGATAAAAATACACCACATGATCACACGCAGGCAGTTTATGAATGGTTCATGTTCTCAGTGTGAGAACATAGCCATGGCAACATTGCGGTTGCGGCTTTCTTTTGTCATGAGAGAGAGCCACTTCAGTGCCCCCCGCGCCTCGCCTCGCCTGGTGCACAGTCGGAGCTAAGATGCCTCGCCTCTTTCAAGCCAGGCACAATGGTCCCTTTAAAACCTTTCCAGAAGCTCCTGAGGAATATGATATCCTCCGCCGCAGCCGCAGCGCTGGGGTTGATGCATATGAGACCACTTCAGCACTTGGGACCATTGGCCCCAGAGTCGAGTCACGAGACGAGCATGGCGCTGCGCACGCACTGTGTGTCCATCACCCCTGCCTGCCGCTAAATGTCAAAACCCTGAACCCCTGCCGCTAAATGTCAAAACCCTGAACCTCTGTCGTCTGCGGACAAGGGTCCCCTTGCAGCAGGTGTCCCGACATGTCCTGGCCACGACCGACGCCTCCAAGTTGGGTTCAGGTGCCGTGCGCAACGGGCATGCAGCAGCGGGCCGTTGGAAAGGGGCCCCACTGCAATGGCACAACAATGGCCTAGAGTTGCTGACTGTTTTTTCTGCCCTGTGGAAGTTTCTCCTGTTAGTTCGAGACAAACATGTCCTAATCAGGTCAGACAGCACCACCACGGTAGCGTACATAAATCGCCAAGGCGGCGTGCGCTCCCGCCACATGTCACGACTCGCCCGTCTTCTCCTCCTTTGGAGACAGCAAGTCGCTGCGCACCACTCACATCCTCAGCAACCTCAATGTGATAGTGTCACAACAACGCTTGCCCAGTGGAGAGTGGAGGCTTCACCCCCAGTCGATCCAGCTGACTTGGGAACAGTTCAGCATGGCCCAGGTAGACATGCTTGCCTCCCGAGAGACCTCCCACTACATGCTCTGATATGCCTGAAGAGAGGCTCCCCTTGGGGCTGCGCAAGTACGCATTTCCCCCAGGTGCTGTGCAAGGTCAGGGAGGACGAGGGACAAGTCACCCTAGTGGCTCCCCATTGCCCCACCCGGGCCTGGTTCTCGGACCTCGTACTCCTCACGACAGCCCCTCCCTGGCGAATTCACCTGAGGAAAGACCTTCTTTCTCAGGGACGGGGCACGCTCTGGCATCCGCACCCAGACCTTTGGAAACTCCACGTCTGGCCCTGGAACGGGACGCGGAAGATCTAGCTTATCTACCACCTGCTGTCGTAGATATGATCAACCAAGCCAGAGCCCCCTCTACCAGGCAACTTTACACCCTGAAGTGGCGCTTGTTCGCAAATTGGTGCTCTTAACGGGCTGAAGACCCACAGAGGTGTGCAGTTAGGTCAGTGCTCTTATTTCTGCAGGAGAGGCTGGAGGGGAGGCTGTCCCCTTTCACCCTGAAGGTGTATGTCACCGCTATCATGGCCCACAATGACACAGTAGACGGCAAGTCTTTGGGTAAGCACAACTTAATCGTCAGGTTCCTAAGAGGCGACAGGAGGTTGAATCCCTCCCGGCCAAGCTTGTTCCCATCCTGGGATCTCTCAGTGGTCCCCGCGGGCCTCCAGAGACCTCCCTTCGAGCCGCTAGAATCAGTTGGATGCAGGGCCCTCTCTCTAAAGACGGCCCTGCTGATCGCGCTCGCCTCCATCAAGAGGGTCGGGGATCTGCAAGCATTCTCTGTCAGCGACACTTGCCTGGAGTTCGGTCCGGCAGACACATATGTGATCCTAAGACCACAACCGGGCTATGTGCCCAAGGTTCCTACTACGCCCTAAGACCAGGTTGTGAACCTGCAAGCGAAGCTGCCCCGGGAGGAGGCAGGCCCAGCCCTTCGTTGCTGTGTCCGGTACATGGTTTTCGTACCTACTTGGACTGTACGCAGAGCTCTAGATGTTCTGAGCAGCTCATTGTCTGCCTTGGTGGACAGCGGAAAGGGAACGCTGTCTCCAGCGGAAAGGGAACGCTGTCTCCAAAAACAATGTTTCAGCTGTTGATTGGAATTTATGAAGCATTCTGTCTGCTTATTACCACAAAACCACAAATTTTTTAACCACAAAAATAACAGAAAAGAAAAGAGCGTGTTTTAAGGTGGATCAACACTAGCTGATTTTTCCAATGATTTTCAGGTGTTAGCTTCATTAACCCTTTCGCACGTAAATTCTAAATTATTTAACCGATCCCCCCAGCGTGAATTTTTTTTCGGCAGTTATTTTACAACGTAGCAAATTTTAAATTCCAATGTGACGCACCAAGCTTGTCACGTGATACTCTGGGCAGTCACATGACGGTTCACCGTTGTGTTGTCGCGCTTGGAGCTGGTGAACAGAGTATAGGTAAGCGTTTCACTTTTTTCCTTCACATTAAACCGTTCCTTGTTGGTTTAAAACATGTATAATAAATGTTTTAACCAATGGTTTATATTGACATTTATTTATTTATTTTTCTCGGGCTTTGAATTTCACTCCCACGTACAACTTTTCTGACAACGCATTACAGGATTGCTACTGGTGAGTACATTTTTAGTCTTTTTCGATTGAGAATTGTTGAAAATTATTTGCAAACACGTGTAGACCATGATAAATTCATTAAGAATATTTTTATGATATGTATTTATCGTAGTTTGATGTAATTTACGTAATAGCTCGTGCTGCTCACTGCTTGTGTAATGTTGTGGGCATATTGCACATATCTAATGCTTTATCGTGTTCACTTTGGTTAAAAGCTGTTGTGTGAGGTATAGTCTATAGTCTATTCTAATGCTAATATTAGGAATGGGTTGCAATTGAAAGTAGCATGATCTGTTATTCATCAGCAATATACTCTAATGCAAAGGCAAAATACACATTTTGCAAAATTTAGTTATGACTGAAAGTCTCTGTGATTATGATCTGTCTTGTGTATACAGTATAAAAAACATCTTTGCATCTGTCAGAGTTAAAAAAATTTGATTTTATTTATTGATCTATGCTTTTATATATATATATTTGTTTATAGACAATACAACTTTTTTTTTTTTATATAAATAACAATATAATGATTAACACTATAAATATAAATTAAAATACAAGCAACATAACCATAACAGCTACTATAAAGCATTCATAACATTCAATGAAATTGCATTTGTGGTAAACGAAAGCCCAAAATGCACACATTTAATGGATTATAAACCAATTTCAAGGAAAAAAATACACCATTTACAATACATAACAATGAAACTGTAACCATAACTAACATTTGCTTATTTTATTTCACAGTTCTCAGTAATGCTTCAGTTCGTGGTACTCAAAACACGGGCTAACGCAAATGGGAGTGTTGCACAGATCTCATGTACTCTGTGAGTATCTTACTACTTTACTACTCTGCTTCCTCTTTGCTCATTTTGCAGTTGATCATGGTCATTCTCATCCTATTTGCCCCCCAGTACCACAGACTCTGTAACGTTTCTAGGAGAATGTGGAACTGGTATACCAGTATCCTTCCTCACATATGGCGGCAGTAAGTAGGGCTGCACAATTAATCTAAATAAAATCAAAATCACAATATGACCTTGTGCGATTATTAAATTATAAAGGGCTGCGATTTAATTAAATGAATAGTCTGCTCACTTCAAAGTTTATTTGCACTGCTCTGTCCATTCTAGATTAAGTTACTCCATTGTTACGGTGTTTTCAGAATGGTTCCGTGCTCCACAAATCCATCTCATGCTTATGGGGCTTTTCCATTGCATGGTACAACTCGAGACTGCTTGCTTTTTGGGGTTTTCCACTGTGGATAGCACCTGGTACTTTTTTAGTACCACCTAGGTTGAGGTTCCAAGCGAGCCGAGCCGATACTAAATGTGACATCAAAATCCTGCAGGTCACTGATTGGTCAGAGAGAATCATCTGTACCAGAGTCAAAGATTTCTTTATTTAATTTATTGATCTATGATATTATTATGCATTTGTTTATAGATAATATTTTTTATATAAATATCAATATAATGATTAACAATATAAATATTTTAATAAATACAAGCAACAATAACAACTAATAAATAGCATTCATTACATTCAGTTACATTGCATTTTTGAAAATGGATTTTCAAAATCCAGCAATGCACAAATTTTCTAGATAATAAACTAATTATATGGGGAAAAAATACACAATTTACAATAACAATGGAAATATAACAATAACTAATACAAATGTCATAACAACAATAACTTTTAATTAATATGTGCTTATTTTATTTAGAAATTAGTAATGCTTCAGTGTGTGGTACTCCTCAAAACATGGGGCAACACACAAGGGAGTGTTGCATGGCACACACATAAATTTGGTGAGACGTCTCTGCTTTGTCTTGCGAGTGCTGGATAGGCAGACTTTGCAGTGCCGCCTGGTCCTGCTGCCCTGGGAAGCTGTCTGAGGGACTTCGGAGGGGAAATGCCTAGCTGTCAGGCGCAGTGGAGTGTCCAATGCAGGGCGGCCTGCTTTGGATGGACACCGAGGTGTACTGTGCTCTTCCAGCAGTCCTCTCATCAGGTTCATCCTGAATTGCAGGGATGTGATGACTTTTCCTATTGATAGCAGAGCACATGGGTAGGAAGTGAGGAGTGTGGAATATGACAGCATTTTAGTTTAACTTTAAATGCATTAATTGAGTTTACATGAAAAATAAATATTAAAACGATAAAAATAAACTTAAAATTTACATATAAATAAACAAATATGTTGTTCTTAATCTGATATGCAAATTTCTCACCCGTAAGTTGGTGGTGGACAATGTGGCTGTTCATTACTGCAGTGTCAAGGAGGTAAAAGAAAACTTTCTTGTACCATTTGGTGGTTTTTCTGGTACAATCAAAAAAGCCTTTCATCATGTCAGCCTTGTCCACTGCTCCCATCTTTTTATTATATTCCTGCACACAGAGAGGCTTCATCTTCCTTTCTTTGGTGATGTGATCAACCTTTCCAGTGGCTGACATGGTGGATGGATGGACCGTGGTAAGAAGATGAACATCCCTCTTGTCATGCCATTTCACTGCCAGTTGTGTTCCATTTTCTCTACATTCAACCTGGTCCTTTGTCATTTTGCCGGTGAATATTGGCATTCCCTTCCTGTTGGCTCGTACTGTCCCACAAGCTCCTGTGTCCAGAGACAGGAGGTGCTGGAACAGTGTGGGACTACTGTACCAGTTGTCCACGAACAGGATGTGACCCTTTTTTAAGTATGGGACCAGTAATGACATTACAACGGACCCAGAGATTCCAAGGCATTCATAGTGCTGGATGTCTGTGGTGGATCCTGTGTATATGATCATGTTCTGCACGTAACCGGTAAGCACATCACATAACACAAAAAATTTGACCCCAAATCTGTGGCGTTTAGTTGGTATGAACTGGCGAAATGACAGCCTACCCTTGAATTTCATCAACGACTCATCGACACACAGATCCCTGTAGGGCACAAATATGTTATGAAAAGATGACATGAAGGCAGTGAAAATGTTTCGGATTTTTTGCAGGGGGTCGTTGATGTCTGCCATCGCATTGTTGGAGAAGTGTAGGCAGCGGAGGAGCAGAAGGAAGCGGTCCTGGGAAAACAAAGTCCCGAAAAATGGTGTCAGGAGCATGGGATCTGTACTCCAATAATCCCGAAGTGAGTTTTTTTTCACAATTCCCATTAGCAGAACTGCCACCAGGAATGTGTACATTTCATGAGCATTTGTTGAAACCCACTTTGCAATCTTGCCTTTCACTTCAGGTGGTGTTTTCTCCTGCAGCTCTGAGGCATAGCGGTTTGTTTCCTCAACAATTCCCTCAATTAGCTCCTCAGTAAGGAACATCTTAAAACACTGGACTTCATTGGGTGATTCTAGAGAGTTTTGCACGCCGCACGTCCGGTCATCAAAGGCAACCCCAGGTCCAGGAGGGGTAAAATTAATAGTAGAACTCCAGCAGGAAGAGCTTACCTCCTCCACCTCCCTAGGTGTTGTGAAAACAGGCGTAGGAGCAGTGACTGGGGCATCTTCATCCTCAGCATCAAGGGCTTGGAGGTTGGGGGGCATCTCCTCATCTGTATCACTTCCCTCATTGTCAAAATTTCCCTCTTCCTCGTCAGAATTAAAAAATATTTCTCTGATCTCCTCATCTGTAATATGTTTTCTTTTTAAAGACATCGTTTTCTGTGGCAATTGTGTAAATAAAACTGTAAATATATCAAATTAACTCAAGTGTGTGTGTGTGTAAAATATATGACAAGCTCCGATACGAGTCTGAGGTAAAAGTGACGTGCCGTGATGTCACTTGTCACTGGGGGGATGGGAACACTAGTCATAGGCTATGGTCATAGCCGTTGTTTTTTTTAATTTTTTTTTAAGTTTTTTAAATTGCAGGGCAGGCCTGTCTGAAAAATTATATTCACACAGATTCACAATTACAAATAATTAACAACGTGTATTTCATGTGAAAAAGCACTGTGTTTGAAATGTGATTGTTTTTCTCGCTGTTGTAATAGACATGAATGTGTAGATATGCGCTGGAAAATTTAAATTAAAAATTAAATTTTTTTTTAATACAATAAATATGAATGAAGACTGTTCGAGCAGCTGTTTTAGACATAAATGACAAGCGTTTCACCAGTCACTGTTTCTATAGCAATGGCAGCAACGCGAAAGCAGATTTGGTGAGTTTATCGTTTATGCTGCTGTTATATATGCGGTGTGTGGAAATGGACCGTAAACTTATATGGGAAGTATTCTATGTTTGAATGCATACGACGTACAATAAACATTTTCATGTGATTTGAAAAGACTTCGAGCAGCTGTTATAGACATTATGTGCTTAGCCAGTCTCTATGTTGCAACTAAACCATACGGCAGCTGATATGGTGAGTTTGTTAGTTTTGCACGATCATACATTGTGTAAATTTGTAGTCTTTAGTTAGTTTGAATGCCTGTAACAAACGTGGATGAAAAGATTATTTAAGCGGCTTTTTTAAGCATGTAAATGGCAGTGCTTAAACAATCGCCCTCTGTAGCAGCAGTAGCTAAACAGCGGGAACGCAGATTTGAATTTTAAAATGTGCCAGTTAATGACGTTAGACAGGAACGTTCTAACCAAACCGGTTTGATGGCACTCCACAGGGATCACTCTGAAATGATCAAACCAGTGTGATGGTACGTGCGAAAGGGTTTTAACATAATCACCGGCCAGGCAGAGGGAGACAGAGTGCCCATTAGCACCTGTCTGCAGGAGGTGTTAATCACTTGAATGTCGGGACTCCCCACTGAGTTAATGGTTTCAAGTACTGAAGAAACATTTATTTTTTATTTAAATAATCATTGTGTCACTGAGAAGATGACAAGCTGATCAGAACTTTTTTTTATCACACAGCTGCATATAACAAATGCTGATTAAAATCCATAGCGATTTTGCAGAAATAATGCAAAGGCAACTAATGACAGATAAAAATAAACTTGACGGACATTTTAAAGTTCTGGTGCATTTAAAAATATAACCTTGTGAAAGCCAATTGAACCATACAATGCAACATTGTAACTATTTTAGCTTCTGTATCAGAGCAATCAAGCAAGCTACAGTTCTGAAAATGCCCTAAATCACTCTTTTGCAATTTTACTCATGTTGTTATTTTGTAAGAGATAGTTGCAGTGAGTTATTATGTGTGTCACCTCTCCACCGTTTTTTAATCTGCAAGTGTGTCATACCTCTGACTGAAGCGATCTCAGCAAGACAGTCTGCATGTGTGACATCTTTAGCCAAAAGGAGTTGTTTTAGTGTCTGCTAGTGTAGAGCCAGCTTTACCTGTTGCTCAGACACACGTGGATGTTGGATTCGTTACTATAGCAACAATAGACTGCAGGCACGTTTTCTCTCAGAATCATCATTGACGGTAGAAAGAAAAATAAATGTTTAAGTGTTTTATTTGAAATGATAATCAGATAAATGCTCTCATATCATACCAAATAAAATTAAGAACAAGGAATAAATCAAATCTATTAATGTTTCTTTTTTTAAATATTCTATTGGTAAAAAAATATTAAATCTTTATTCACAAAAGCACTGTTTTATCCATGTAAAAGTTCAATTAGGCCCTATATAATGATAGCAAATTATCGCAACATGTAGTGATATTTACATCAAATAAAATAAATCCTTCCTTTTGTACTGATATTTCAATCACCGATGAAGACAAGATAAATCAGAGAAAGAGAACAAAGAGGACAGGTATTTACTAACAAAATTTAGTTTAGGAGACTGTGCATTATAATATTTACATCTTGGGTAATCTATCCATGGGGACATTGTTTGTTTCCTTAAATTTTTGTAAAGTTTTGTGTTTTTTTGTCTTGGATGTTGTCTGCCTTATTGTGTACGACAGACAAACGCTTTTGGACATTGGTTCGGCAATCACACACCGAAAACCGGACTTCACATTCCTCAATGCCGACCCGCGGTTTACAAACACGCCAGCGGAGCCCTTTGTTTGGGCTGCCCGGCCGCGGAAACGCAGAAGGAAAAGAGGAAAAAGAGCCGGCGTTCTCATCAGAGTAAGACGTCGCGCAAATCGCCCCCCCGCTACCCAGTATACTACTGGCAAATGTTCAGTCTCTGTACAAAAAGCTCTGCGAGCTGAGAGCGCGGATCTCCTTCCAACGAGAGACGAGAGAATGCTGCGTTATCTGTCTTACGGAAACCTGGATGTCCGCGGAGATTCCAGACTCGGCCATCGAACCCACGGGTTTCTCCGTGCACCGAGCGGACAGAGCGAAAGACCTCTCAGGTAAAAGCAGAGGTGGAGGTGTATGTTTTATGATCAGCAAATCATGGTGTGATCAGAGGAATGTACATTTTATCAGGTCTTTCTGCTCTCCTGATCTGGAATATCTCATGCTTCTGTGTCGACCATTCTGGCTACCGAGGGAATTCCCAGCGGTCATTATCACTGCTGTGTACATCCCCCCACAAGCCGACACAGACCGGGCACTCAAGGAACTGTATGGCAGTATAAGTGAGCAGGAAACTGGGCACCCTGAGGCCGCGTTCATTGTTGTCGGGGACTTCAACAAAGTCAAATTTAAAACAATAGCACCAAAATACCACCAACACATCAGCTTCAACACACGAGGGGACCGGGTTTTGGATCATTGCTATTCTCCTTTCCGGGATGGCTACAAATCCCTCCCCCGCCCACCATTTGGCAAATCCGACCACTCCTCCGTTCTGCTTCTGCCCGCTTACAGGCAGAAACTGAAACGAGAAGCACCCGCCCTCAGAACGATCCAGTGCTGGTCGGACCAATCAGACTCTATGCTACAGGACTGTTTTGATCACGCGGACTGGGAGATGTTCCGGTCTACCTCCGATGACGACATCGAGGTTTACGCTGATAGCGTAACGTGTTTCATCAGGAAGTGCGTAGAGGACGTTGTTCCGACAAAAACTATACGGATCTACCCCAACCAGAAACCCTGGGTTAACGGCGATGTTCGCGCGGCACTTACTGCGCGGACCACCGCTTTTAATTCCTGGAACGTGGAGGAGCGTAAACAAGCCAGTTATGCCCTCCGTAACTCCATCAGTACAGCCAAACGCCAGTACAGGCACAAAATTGAAGGACAGTTCAACACCACTGACTCCAGAAGTATGGGGCAGGGAATTAACACCATCACGGACTATAAACGGAATAAAAACTCCGCCATGAACACCGTTGCCTCTCTCCCGGACGAGCTTAATACTTTTTATGCTCGTTTCGAGGACAATAACACCGCCCTCGCGGAGAGAGCACTCGCGGCCGATACTACAGAGGTTGGTTCACTCTCCGTCTCTGTTGCGGATGTAACCCGATCCTTTCGACGGGTGAATATCCAAAAAGCCGCGGGTCCAGACGGCATTCCGGGCCGCGTCATCAGAGCATGCGCGAACCAACTGGCTGGTGTTTTTACGGACATTTTCAACCTGTCCCTCTCCCTGTCTGTAGTCCCCACATGCTTCAAAACATCCACCATTGTGCCTGTACCGAAGCAATCAAAAATCACTTGCTTAAATGACTGGCGTCCTGTTTCCCTCACCCCCATCATCAGCAAATGCTTTGAGAGGTTGATCAGAGATCACATCTGCTCTGTTCTGCCCACCTCTTTGGACCCATTGCAGTTTGCCTACCGTAACAACCGCTCCACTGATGATGCCATTGCATCTACAATACACACTGCTCTATCCCACCTGGAAAAAAGGAACACGTATGTGAGAATGCTGTTTGTAGACTACAGCTCAGCATTTAACACCATAGTGCCCTCCAAGCTTGATGTGAAACTCCGGGCTCTGGGCTTAAACAGCTCGCTGTGCAGCTGGATCCTGGATTTCCTGTCAGGCAGACGTCAGGTGGTTAGAATGGGCAGCAACATCTCCTCATCACTGACCCTCAACACTGGAGCCCCGCAGGGCTGTGTTCTCAGCCCACTCCTGTATTCCCTTTACACACATGACTGTGTGGCGACACATAGCTCCAATGCCATCATTAAGTTTGCTGACGATATGACGGTGGTAGGTCTGATCACTGACAATGATGAAACAGCCTACAGAGAGGAGTTGCACACTCTGACGCGCTGGTGTCAGGAGCACAACCTCTCCCTCAACGTCAGTAAAACCAAGGAGCTTGTGGTGGACTTCAGGAAGAAAGACAGAGAACACAGCCCCATCACCATTAATGGAGCACCGGTGGAGAGAGTCAGCAGCTTCAAGTTCCTCGGTGTCCACATTACTGAGGAACTCACATGGTCCGTCCACACTGAGGCCGTTGTGAAGAAGGCTCACCAGCGCCTCTTCTTCCTGAGACGGCTGAGGAAGTTTGGAATGAACCAACACATCCTCACACGGTTCTACTCCAGTACTGTAGAGAGCATCCTGACTGGCTGCATCACCGCCTGGTACGGCAATAGCACCGCCCACAACCGCAAAGACCTGCAAAGGGTGGTGCGAACTGCCAGAAACATCATCGGAGGTGAGCTTCCCTCCCTCCAGGATATATATAACAGACGGTGTGTGAAAAAAGCTCGGAGGATTATCAAAGACTCCAGCCACCCGAGTCATGGGCTGCTCTCACTGCTTCCATCAGGCAGGCGGTATCGCAGCATCAGGACCCGCACCACCTGACTACATGACAGCTTCTTCCCACAAGCAATAAGACTTTTGAACACATGATCTCTCACAATCTACAATCAGCACTGCACTGTATTAATCTTCATTCTGTCAATATATTCTCGCTCCCAATTCAGTTAGTGTATATATATATTTATACCCTTATCTAGTGTATGTGTATTCTACATTGTGTGTATTGTGTACATTTGATATGTAAATTGTTGTGTAAGTATGTGTTCATTTGTTATGTAAATTGTGTTGTGTAAATATGTTGTTATTGTAAAGTGGTTTATGTCTTGTCACTGTCATTACTGCAATGTTGCTCGGAACTGCACACAAGACTTTCACCTACTGTTGTACTCGTGTACACAGTAGTGTGACAATAAAGTGATTTGATTTGATTTGATAAATGTATTGGTAGCACATATTGGTAATAATCTGTTAATTTCTACACATACACTAATACAGTTTAATATTAAAATTGTTAATGTAACATCATTAATAACTAACAATTAATAATATGTATAAGTTAACATTAAATAAGATGAACAAATGCATTCAAAAATATAAAGTGTATTGTTAAATCATTATCCCCAAACATAAGCTGTGGTTTTAAAATTTGTTGTGGGTTTATTTGGTGGCCTGGATCAGAGACTCCTGGCCTGAAATTATGTCCCAAGTTCAGTCCTGTCACTAAGTACAGCTACAATGCATTACAACAGGAGCTTTCAAATCCAGAGGTACTAAACTAAGGCTGACATTTTTGCGTTATGTCCAGGAGATTGTTTCCTGAACAGTAAAATAGGGCAACAATTCTGCCAAACAAGGACATTTCAGGACATCTTATAGAGTCTGAGAGTTATAAAATAATAGTCTTTGAAGAAACTATATTGTGTAGTGCACCTAAGAGCAAGAGTGCTGCTCCTAAAAAAGATCTGTTTTACGCAAATTCATACTTGAACTGCAGAAGGAAACCAAACACTTTCATCACAGTATTATCATATTGTCTGATTTCTCTCACAGTTTATTTTATTTTTATGTTTTCTCCAAATTGTGTGTAACATTGCTCATTGCTGCCCTAGGTGAAAGCTTATGTGCCTTTTGCAGGATCTTCCTCAGAATTTGTAATATGAAAACATGGAAATGTCCCATGTTTTTTATGTACTGTTTTGAGTGGAAATGTCGTTACCTGCAGTACTGAGTCATTCAAAAGCTGTTCAGCTGTTGAAAATAATAAATACTTTTTCATGATAAGATGTGTGTTTCAAAAGAACGCAACAGTCTGCTTCTGGAAGTAAAAATCATACTTGAACTGCAGAAGGAAACCAAACACTTTCATCACAGTATTATCATATTGTCTGATTTCTCTCACAGTTTATTTTATTTTTATGTTTTCTCCAAATTGTGTGTAACATTGCTCATTGCTGCCCTAGGTGAAAGCTTATGTGCCTTTTGCAGGATCTTCCTCAGAATTTGTAATATGAAAACATGGAAATGTCCCATGTTTTTTATGTACTGTTTTGAGTGGAAATGTCGTTACCTGCAGTACTGAGTCATTCAAAAGCTGTTCAGCTGTTGAAAATAATAAATACTTTTTCATGATAAGATGTGTGTTTCAAAAGAACGCAACAGTCTGCTTCTGGAAGTAAAAATCCCATTGATTTTCTCTGTGACTAATTGATTTGTAACTATAACTTATTAACCTTTAGAGACAGACCTACTACCGTGAGCTTTGAGGTTGTTAATCAATGGTAGAGAATGTGCTTCTGCTGAAGCCACCAGTCCTCAAACTTAAAGAAAAAAAATTATATTTAATAGAATAATTCCTGGTCAAGAACTACTATTAATAAATAAATAATAGAACTACACCTTTTATCTTTTTAACTTGTTATTGCCATATTAATATGTTTTGGTTATCTTTAATACACATAAATTAGGTCAGGATTTGAACCCGGGTACCCTCTACATACTTACGTTTAAAAGTATGCCACAGGACAATCAAGTCACAATTTGTTTGGGAACTATTAGTTGCAAGGAACTATACATTTAAATCTAATTCAACATTTACCCTTTATTTGAAAGCATCACCTATTAAAATATTGTTAAACTGTAAAATAATGTTTTATGATTGTATAAGAATCACGCAAGGAAGTAGTGCAAGGCACAGCCCACCCCAGCCCCCCATAGCACTGGCCCTGTACTGTGTAATTGTCTGTCATGTAAATGTAGGCCTATCACATTGCATGTGCAAACTACGGAGCCTTTGGTTTTAAATATGATTTTCATTAAAAAAAAAATATCTTAATCAAACTACATTTATATAGTTTATGAAATGTTCCTTTTTCTTTGATAACTACAATAGATCAGAGAAGGATCAGGGGTTTTAATGTACAGATTTGACCACATGAGTGCGCCAGATGGTTAGCTTAGAAAAAAGATCATGGAAAATAAATTAAAGTGAGGCACTAGTCAAATGTTTACTGTAAACCAGGGCTGGACAGGTAATCTGGCATATCGGGCCGACGCACTATTGGCCCGATCAGGGGCATAATGACAATCGGGAGAACCGAGCGGGCCGGTGGTTCGGCCACGAAACGTGCCAAATGGACGCGATAAGCAGCAATGAGCCGCAAAATGCAGAACTTATGCAGAACGGACCACAAAACGGCGCCGCAATATACAGAAAATGACAGCGAACCCTGCTGCATACTGTGCATACACTATATACTGTGTGTGTGTGTGAGCATGTATTTATCACTTTGTGGGGACCAAATGTCCCCATAAGGATAGTAAAACCCAAAATGTTTGATCTTGTTGGGACACTTTGTCAGTCCCCATGAGAAAAACAGTTCATAAATCATACTGAATTAAGTTTCTTGAAAATGTAAAAAATTCAGAAATCTTTCTGTGACAGTTAGGTTTAGGGGTAGGGTTAGGGTTAGGGGATAGACTATATAGTTTGTACAGTATAAAAACCATTATGTCTATGGAAAGTCCCCATAAAACATGGACACACAACAAGTCTGTGTGTGTGTGTGTGTGTGTTTGTGTGGGCATGTTTATGTGGTTTACGAGGACAATTCTTTAGGTTATAAACTGGTAATTACAAGGGTATTATGCTATAAATGTGGATTATGAGGACATTTCTAGTGTAGGGTGGTCCCTCTCTTTAAAAAGGGTGACCACATGGATTGTAACAACTATAGGGGTATCTCGCTCCTCAGTGTGCCGGGAAAGGTCCTGGCAAGGATTATTCAACATCGCCTTGCCAGGCACGCTGAGGAGAGGCTTGCGGAGCCCCTGTGTGGTTTCAGGAAAGGGCGGTCTTGCACAGATGCTATATTCTCTGTCCGTCTGCTACAGCAGAGGTGTAGGGAATTCCAGCAAGACCTACATCTCTGCTTTATTGACCTGGTCAAGGCCTGTGATACCATCAGTAGGCCTGGGCTCTGGGTTGTTCTTCGTGCTTTCGGAGTCTCAGACCCGCTGCTCGTGATCATTAAAAATATAAACTTGTGAAAGCCAATCGAGCCATACAATGCAACATTGTAACTATTTTAGCTTCTGTATCAGAGCAATCAAGCAAGCTACAGTTCTGAAAAGGACCTACATGATGGTGAGCAGGCCCGGGTAAAACTACGTGGCCGGGAGTTTGAGCCATTCCCTGTTCACCTTGGAGTGCGACAGGGATGACCTTTGGCTCCCACATTATTTAATATCTATTTCGACCACGTTGTTTGTGAAGCCTTCGATGGCTGTATCGGAGGAATTTCCATTTCCATTTGGTACAGATATAATGGGAGGTTGATCGATGCCCAGGTACGGTCAAGGGATGGCTCCCTATTGGTCAATCACATTATGTATGCTGATGATCTGGTGATTGCTGCTCACTCAGAGGAGGAGTTGGAGGTGCTGCTGATGAACCTGGAGCTTGCCACTAAGAGATGGAGCCTTACCATCAGCCCAACCAAAACTAAGCACCTGCCTGGGTATTATGTACCGTCGGACACTCCACCCCCACAGCTCACAATTGGTGATGGGGCAGTTGTGGAGAGAGTGGAGTGTTTTCCATACCTGGGCAGTATGCTTATGACCAGCTCTGGTTTGACAGCAGAGGTCTCACTCAGAATGAGTCAAGCGGCATTATCTTTTCATCGGTTGCGTAACGCTGTGTGGAAGCTACCAGGTTTGTCGCTCCGCATGAAGCTTCAGGTATTCTCGGCCACGGTCATTCCCTCCCTTCTCTATGCTTGCGAAACGTGGACCCCCCTAATGGAACATCTTCGCCGGTTAGAAACATTTAGGCTGGCCTGCCTAAGATCCATCCTGGGTTTAACCAGGCTAGAGGGGATAGATAGAGGGGGCTAAGCAGGCGTGGCACGGTCTGGAGAAGAGATGGAGTGATGTGGTACAGGAGGATATGGAGCTGAGTGGACATGCCGATGACTGGTACCAGCGGTGTCAAGATTGGCCTCTTTGTAGGAGGCTTGTGAAGGACTCTACTGGCCAGTTGTAGTCAGTCGCCCTCCAAAAACAACGGCGGGCAGAGAAGCGACGCTCACAACAACGAGCAGAGTGCCGGGTGGCTAAAGCACAGCAAGTTGGCACAGTAGGGGTCACAGGTGGTGCATCAGTCAGTCATCTCAGTCAGCCCATGTCACCTGTTGGATCTGTCCCGTGACCACCTGCCAGCGGGCGTTCGACACTACACGTGGCATTAACATGCACATAGCCTGGCAAAAGTGCCATGGTGATGTCACCGCCACTTAGTGGCGAATGGCGGTTGTTGTTGTTGTGTGTGTGTGTGTGTGTGTGTGTGTGTGTGTGTGTGTGTGTGTGTGTGTGTGTGTCTTAATGTCTTTTGGTTGTCCAAGCAAATGTTAAGCCTAGAAAAAAGATGCTGTGGTTGATATTTCCTCCAGAGCATTCATCACACTGTTCCAATTTCATTAGTCAAGACACTGGTAAGTGTGTCGGTCATCTCTAGGGCTGTCCCAGTCCCTAAATTCCTAAAATGCCCTAACAATTCCCAGAATGCCCAATAAAAAACAGATAGCATCATATACTCACTATGTCTTCAGGTCTTCTGAAATCCTTCAAGTTGTTAGAGGTTAAGCGCAAGTGTAAATATATGATGTCAAAGTCTTATTTTCTCATGTTCATGAAAAGGAAACAATCTTTTAAATATTGGAGTTGTTCAAAAAAAAGATTTAAAACACACTCCTTTGTATATTTATTACTTCATTAATGTAATTTATCTTTTATAATAACATTGTATGTTTTATTATACAATGGCTAGTTCCGGTTCTCAAATCTGATTGGATGAGAGGCATTTCAAGTGTGCTGACAGCTCACACCATCAGCACTGGGTTGCTTCACTGGTTGTATTACTCCGCTTGTGTTTGTGGGGTTCCAAACTAAAGTTTAAGAACATTGCAAATGCATAAGAGTCGAGCAAGATGTGTACAGTGATGTCATTAAGCGATGGCGTAAAAGATCTGGTGAATAATTTTTTTAACCTGTTCATTTAAACTAACTGTCCGGAAAAAAAACAGTTAGTGGAAAATAATCAAACTTCCCATCACTAATGAGCAACGCCCTTCCCCTACAGGTGAACACTCCCCAGGGAAAAGCAATCAATTACTCATTTGGATCACACAGAACAAGCTTGATAAACCATTTTCAATAACACAAAAGGATTATTTTATACAGTACCTGTTTGAAATATCTTTTTATACCAAGCAAAACATTTTAACCAGTATAGTTAAGAAATAGTTTTTCCTCTTTTATTATTTTATTTTTAGGGCTACAACACTCACTCTATTTAATCTTGAAGTTTTAATCCAAGTGTACTGTCTAGCACTATAGGATGTTTAACTCTCCACATATCTAATTTATTTAGATACATTCTAATTTATTTGCTCAAATGAACAGAAGACTGCATGTGAGGTTCCTCAGAAGTACGGTCAACAGTAAAATACTCGGACTACTCCAGTTTCCCCCAATAATATTAATTTTTCCATTATATTGCACTCAATACATAATTGAAAATGCCGAAAAAATTTGCATAAACTTTTAGGAACATAAAACCTATTCCTTTCAATTTTAGCTTTAACTAAAACATGGCAGCCTTTGAATACTTCTTCTATTTTTCGAATATTAGCTCCTTTTTCTAAAATAAATAAAATGGACTGAACAGAGCTGTCACTGCAAAACCAAAAAAAATTCTCACACCACTGTCACCCAAATACTCCCAGCATGCAACAGAGAGAGAGAGAGAGAGAGAGAGAGAGAGAGAGAGAGAGAGAGAGACATTGCTTGTAATTGAAATTGATCAGTGAAAAAAAGGCTCTTTTAAGACTGTGGGGAATCATAAGGAGAGTGTGAGGAATTTTGGCTGCTTTCCACAAAGTTCCACAATGATTACCTTCATAATGTTATGAGGAAGTAACACTTTAAGGTGTCTCAGTGGTATTTAAAAGAGACAGTGTTACGAATGGGCAGACGAGGAGTGAGGATCTACATGCAGCTTTATTAAAAATTAAACAAAGACAAACGAATGGTGAACACAGGAACAAACAAAACACCCATGATGGGAAAACAAAAGATATAAACACGAGAAAACATCCTCGACGTGCTCAGGCATAAACACATCCAACATTACATTTAGATCTACATTTAACAACCGACACTGGATGAAGACACAACAGGGTTTAAATACACAAGGATAACGACACACAGGTGAAAACAATGAGGGACGGCTGGCAGTGATGAGGGCTGGGAATTATGGGAAGTGTAGTCTTGGAGATGGCAAGGGAGAAACGCAAGGCAGACAACAGGGAATCGTGACAGACAGAGAGCTAGTGAGTGAACAAAAACATTTTCTCTAAACATGCATAACTTTTCTGAGACATTTCGCAATGACTTTTGAGCAAGTGGCATGGCAGTGATTTTTAGTAGATGTAAGAAGTCAGCTCACCTCAAGTTCACACAGGTGTCCTAGCAGAGTAATCACAGGTGCAGTTGAATACATTAACTTTGGACATGTTCAACTAATATAATGACAACTACAATGACCTAATACTTTATTACTTTTTGTCTTCAATTTGAAACCCAATAACCTTATTTTTTTTAAATGTGCACCTGTGCTATCTTTCCTTCCCTTCCATATCTAGAGTTCTGGAAAACTTTCTCCAAACTTGCCACAAACTTGCAAATAACTTCCATCACATGCAAACAAGCTTTACAGCAAACTCTTCATTGTCGCTAAAGTTTTACTGAAGGTTAACCACTACCGGTGAAGAGCTGCAAACTTCTGGCAAACAGTTGCTGCAAATTGCAAGCTCATTTGATAAACAGATAAACTCAGTTGTTAGATATTTTTTTTCCCATTTAAGAGTCTTAGCCAAAGTAAAGTCTTTTCTTTTCCTAAAGACTTTGAAAGAGTGGTCCATGCTTTTATCTCATCATGCCTGGACTATAGTATTACCATTTATTTTGGAATTAACTAATCATCTCTGGTCCACCTTCAAATGGTCCAGAATGCTGCTGCTAGACTCCTGAAAGCATACGCAAGCATGAGCACAATACACCAACCCTACACTCCAAAAAACATTGAGTTATTTATTTTACCCAATAGGTGGTTTAAACATATTGGGTCGTTCTGTTGGGTTATTCCTAACGTTTATTGGGTCGTTTCTATAATAACGCACCCAGTTGGGTTAAAATTTGTCTCGCGAGGACATTTTACATTTCAACGGTCCACCAGTGCCACTGCCGACAGAAGATACAGAGAAGTTAATAATATCACGTTATATGAACGCTTTTCGTTTTCTTTATCAACATACAATAATAGCGGGACTTCCGGTTTTGCCATGTAGTGGAGAGACGCGTGGTGTTAGTGCTCCGACTTAAATTTCATATTGTTCTCTTCATAACACTATATTTTGGGCTTTTTAGCTATTTTTGTGCTTCTGTTGGTCTTTATTAACGTTATATGTTCCTAATGAGTAAGGGTACGCGAGCTGGTGGTAAAATCAACCCTCAAACTAAGGCGCCTAATTCTGGGCATGAAAGCGGCAAGATGTCGGACGACACCTCTGTAAGACTGGCACCAAATTGTCTGCATCACCTCCAGGAAAGGCAAAGAACTCTGCGAGAACACAAAACTCTCACACAGAGGAACATCTCCACCCAAGATAACACTCAATACTTGCTAAGGACCATAAAGCAAATCCCACATTTGACCTCTATCACACCTAAGGGCTATTTAGAATGACTCATCCTTTTCTGTAATATAAGAGATTTTCTGTTCATACATGTTTGATATCATTCAAGAGGTCTCAGTGCAACTGGTAAAGTGGTCTCACTCCCTTTCAGAAAAACCAAATCTCCATTAAGATTTTATATTCTAGAAATATCCTACACTCTATTAGAGACATGTCCCTCCCAAATCTCCCACAGGGGCCACATACTGTATGCAGATTAGGTAGATTCTTTATTAACACCAAATGACCTAATCATCACAAGTTTCAAAGGTCTATATACAACTCCCTAAATTGTAAACCAAATACTGGATAACATGAAATGCAATCATCTGAAATAACAATAGAATTGTTTGGAACTTAAGGAGGGTTGGCAAGTAGCTCGGGGAGTCTGCATTCAGATCTCCCACAACATTGTTGTGTAGTCTCTCTACCAGGTATGCAAACCTTATTTCTTATGTCTTGATAAATTGTCTAAATTTGTCTTATTACTGTCTAATTGGATTGTTGAATTTGTTATGTCACCTGGTAAATAAATTGTTACATTTGAATGTATTATGATTGATTCTTAAACTATTGTCTTTAGTAGATTACGTTAAGTCCATGTTTCCGCAAATCTTTGACCAGGTTAGTAGCGGACTAAAGCCGGTTTTGAGTGGAGCATAGGGCACACCGACTGAGACTTTAGAGCTCCGACTAACTAATTGGCATTATTTCTAGTGTACTTAGTGTGTACAGGCTCGATAGGGAATTTCCGTTTAGTACCGACCAAGCCTAAATAGGGTTGTAACGTTGCCACATAAGGCAAAGCACCTCCTTGTATAATGCTTATTGACTAAATTGTTGGTTTGTCAATTATTCTATTGCTTTGCCCGGTAAGCTGTATTTTACCCTGACTAATGTGATATTGACGCCCCCATACATGTTCTCGCGATCACTTCCCGTGAGATCTCGTCACGGGATGATGCAACATGTAAACAGGAAGGACTGGCATTTTGAATAAAAGAGACCGATATGCCGGTCATCGAGAGAGCTGCTCCTCACTCTCTACTACAATTGTATCTGCGTGGATTATCCTTTTTGCTGGCTGTTTTTTGGAGCATTATATGCCGTTCCGTGGAAGAGTACGACCAAATAACGCTTGTTTGGATTACTCAACTCTGTGGACTTATAACAGTCACTTCATCGCACTGATCCTGCTCACGGTTTGAACACACACCGGTGAGACCGATCTAACATTGTTTGTTTGTGCGTGCACTCTGGATAACGAGACTCTTTACATACCTACCTGACATTCCCACCTCAACATATATATATATTTATATATATATATATATATATATATATCACTGTCTTGTCAGCGTTGTTCCATTATATGTTTGTATATATCTGTGATCTCTTAAATACACTTGGGTTTATTGTTAAACATCTGTGTTTGAGTGAGATTCTTCCTCCATATTACGAATCACTTAAGAGCAGCACCGATCCCTTTGAGTGTGTTAATACTTCCTATTTTAATAAATAGAGGAGTGTTACAGGGTGAAGCCTAAACCTCTGGTTATTGTAATGGTTTCTAGCTAAGTGTACATAGGAAACTATGGCATGATCAAATAAAGCTATTTTAACTTGGGTATTGTTGGTCTATCTTTGTAAATTTAGTGGTCATGACCTCTGGGTAGAAATGTTACTCTAATTAAGTGTTTACTATCTAAGGGGACTAAGCGATATACTTGTAGATAAAAGGGCAAGCAGGAGCAGCCATCTAATTAGTATTTAGTCAATTACTGTTTTAATGACCAGTACTGGCATATTTGTGACCGTGAGATCCACGTTCGCGGCCGGCGCGAGACTCTCTAAGCGACAGGAATCCGAATGAACGAGTACAATATAAAATAGAGTTAAATATGATGATTCAATGTTAAGTCAAATTGAATAATAATAATTAAGATTAGAACACTAATATATCCTTAGAAACTTTTATAATTGGAGTCAGATAAAATAAACGAGGATCTTAAAATGAATAATATAGTGATTTAATTAGAATTAAATCACTTAAACTGAACGCGCACGATAAGACAGAACACGCAGGAGACCTTCATCCACGCTGTTGGAAACCGCCATTGGACCAATAGGTGGACCCCCCTTACACCTCTAACCCGCTAACGACTGACACACTGGTGAGCGAACTTGATAAACTAAGGAGAAACATAACTGGTGAACTCATCGCGCTGCTGAATTCGTCATTGGAGTCAATTCACTCATCTATTGCTTCTATTGGAACTACCTTGGCGACTCAAGCGACTACCATCACTGACATGGAAACTAGCTTATCCGACCACAGCGACAGGATCACACATCTCGAACAGGAGGTTTCTACTCTGCAGTCGAAGTTGGTGTCGGCGACGGAGGAGAATGTCGCTTTGAGAGCTAACGTGGAAGATCTAGTTTCGTGGTCCAAACGGCAGAATATTCGTGTGGTTGGTCTTCCGGAGGATATTGAGGGAAAGGACGCCAGGCAGTTTATGGCAGATTTATTCACCGAGGTCGCCGGCGACGCTCTTCCCTCCCCGCCGGAGCTTGATCGCGCCCATCGGAGCTTGAGGCCCAAACCCCGCCAAGGTCAAAATCCCCGTCCGATTATAGTGAGATTTCATCGCTATATAGAGAAAGAGGCTGTGCTCAAATTCGCGAAATCGTCAAAAGACATTACTTTCAAGGGACACAAAATCAAATTCTATGAGGACTTCTGCGTTTTGGTGGCTAATAGGAGAGCTTCGTTCAACAACATTAAGGGCCTGTTGTATAAATCCGGTGTACGTTTTGGCATGATCTACCCGGCCAGACTTCGAGTGTCATATAACAACACGGAGCATTACTTCGACTCTCCTGAGGCTGCAGAAAAATTCTACCATCAAAACTTTGCTGAGTAACTCTACGAGCGGCGCTGACGATAAGGAGATATCTCTTTCTCTCGCTCTCTCTCTCTGAGTAGTTGCGAAATGCCTTAATGCTTTAGACCAGAATTAAAAGGGGGAGAAAAAAAAAAAAAGTTTCTTCTCTCCCCTTCACGGTGCATGTATTGCGCGGTGTGTGTATACGCGCATTTAATTTTTATTTATTATTTTTTGTATTTTGTGTTATTATGTGTGTGTGTGTGTGGGGGGGGGGGGGGGGGTATTCTTTAGATATTCTTCCTTTTTAGTTTTACAGCCAGGAGTGAATTCTCTTATTAGTGTTAAATTCTTTATTTGTTGGAGTCAACTCCACTACACAATCGGTTGTGATAATGTTTTTCTAAGTGGACGAGTATCAGAAGGGATTTTCTTTTGCTATTTTTGAACATTTTTGTGTTTTTGTTCTCTATGTTCTGGGTATGTTCGGGGGTTATGTTTGATGGAGGATTATTTTTTCTTACTTGGCTTCTAATGTTGTCTCTTACATATGCAAACATGAGTGGGCTTAAAAAAGCATTGTTTTTTTTCTTTTTTACCCAATTTAGATTTTTATGTTCTACTTTGCAGTTTTATGAATGAGCCCCTTGTTAATTCTAAGGGGGGAGGGGTTGGACACAATATTAGAATCATTACATGGAACGTACGTGGGATGGGTGGCCAAATCAAACGATCCAGATTTTTGTCTCATCTAAAATCCCTGTCCTCTGATATTATGTTTCTTCAGGAGACACATTTGCGTATGAGTGATCACACCAGACTGCGTAAACAATGGGTTTGTCAAGTATTTCATTCTAGTTTCAATAGCAAATCCAGAGGTACTGCAATTCTGATACATAAAAGAGTCATGTTTCTAGCAGAGCAAGTACTTTCAGATCCTGAAGGCCGCTTTGTTATCATCAGTGGTATTCTTTTTCAAACTCCAGTAGTGTTAGTAAACGTATATGCCCCAAATTGGGATAACCCTACTTTTATGTCTATGCTTTTCTCAAAAATCCCAAATCTTGACACTCACCATCTTATTTTTGGAGGGGACCTTAACTGTGTTATCGATGATAATCTTGATAAATCTGTGACTAAATCTTCTTCTCTTTCCGCTATGTCCAGGTCTCTAATTTCGCTGACAAATCAAATAGGCTGCATAGATCCCTGGCGCTTTTTTCCTCCCTCTGACAAAGTATTTTCTTTCTTTCTCAAGTGTGCACCATGTTTACTCTCGGATTGATTATTTCTTCCTTGATAAAGCCCTGCTTTCTTCGGTTATTTCCTCAGATTACTCTGCCATTGTTATTTCTGATCATGCCCCGCATACGTTAGATATCTCCTTTTCGCCCGCTTTTAAGAGCCGACCTCTGTGGAAATTCGATGTAGGGCTTCTCGCCAGAACTGACTTCTGTGAATTTCTATCCAAAAATATAGACTTTTTCATTGAGACTAACAAAACGGAAACCGTGTCTGCTTCTCTTCTATGGGAGACATTTAAAGCGTTTATTCATGGTTGCATCATTTCCTTTAGTGCTCACTTAGCTAAGACAAGAAAATCTCGACAACAAGAGCTTATCCGTTCAATATTAGAGGTTGATGGACAGTGCTCAAGCGATCCCAAACCTGATCTTAAGTTAAAACGTTCGAGGTTACAAACTGAATTTGATTTGCTTTCAACAAATAAAGCAGAATATTTGATTAAAAGAACTAGAGCCACCTATTATGAACATGGGGATAGAGCAGGCCGTCTTCTTGCTTCCCAGCTTAAACATCAGTCAGCATCACGCTATATCACGCAGATTTATGATAATCATTCTAATGAGCTAGTTACTGACCCTCAAAAAATTAATTCTGTCTTTTCCTCCTTTTAATCCAGTCTTTACACTTCTCAACCTCCTTCCGATTCTTCCTTAATGGAGTCTTTCCTACATAATTTAAATATACCCACTATTAATACATTAACAGAGGAGACATTAGATGTACCTCTCAGGCTAGATGAAATTACCACCTGCATTGGTCTCATGCAGTGTAACAAGGCTCCAGGGCCCGATGGCTTCCCCTTAGACTTTTATAAGAAGTTCTCAGCACAGTTAGCCCCCTTATTGTTTGATATGTATAAGGAGTCATTTGAGCAGGGTTTTCTCCCAGCTTCATTAAATCAAGCATCTATCTCTCTTTTATTAAAAAAAAAATAAAGACCCAACTTTATGTAGTAGCTATAGACCTATTAGTTTATTGAATGCTGACATTAAAATTCTAGCAAAGGTGCTGACAAAGCGCATCGATGCATGTCTTCCTGATATTATTTCTGAGGATCAGACCGGGTTTATTAGGGGATGTCAGATGTCATCTAATATCCGATGATTGCTGAATATACTTTTTAGTCCTTCTCTGTCTAAGACTTCGGAAATGATAATTTCTCTTGATGCGGAAAAAGCATTTGACCGTGTAGAATGGAATTATTTATTTACTGTATTAGAAAAGTTTGGCTTTGGGCACAATATTATCTCATGGATTCGCGTCTTATATTCTGCTCCCTCTGCTAGTGTTAAAACTAATGCTGATAGTTCACCATTTTTTTCCCTCTCCCGTGGGACACGGCAGGGTTGCCCTCTGTCTCCTCTGCTCTTTGCTTTAGCTATTGAGCCACTTTCTATCGCCTTAAAAGCATCTTTGTCTATACGCGGGATCCATAGGGGAGGCACAGAACATCGTGTTTCTCTCTATGCTGACGACTTGTTGTTGTATGTACAAGATCCAGTTGGCTGCGCCAACGAGATTATGCACTTGCTCGACACCTTTGGCTCTTTTTCAGGTTACAAATTAAATTTCGCCAAAAGTGAATGTTTCCCCATAAATGACGTGGCTAAAAAATGTTCTAAAAGCTCCCTACCTTTTAATTTTTCTCCTTCAGGGTTTCGATATTTAGGTGTAAACATTTCACACTCTTTCAGTTCTATCCTTAAGAATAACTTTACGAATTTGGTTGATCAAATTAAACTAGACTTAAAACGATGGGGTAGCCTACCCCTTTCTCTTGTTGGGAGAGTGGAGACCATTAAAATGAATGTTTTTCCGCGACTCTTATTTCTCTTCCAGTCTCTCCCTCTTTTTCTACCTAAATATTTTTTTAAATGTCTAGATAAAATCATCTCCTCATTTATTTGGGCTGGTAAAACTAAAGTGAGTAAAACTATCCTGCAACGAAATAAACGTGATGGAGGTTTAGCTCTGCCAAATTTTCTTTTTTATTACTGGTCCGCCAATATTTCTAAGATTTTCTTGTGGTGTAATGCGCCGGAGGTCAACTGGTGCACTCTAGAAGCTGCTACTTGTCTTTCTTCTTCTCTTCCTGCACTTGTCTTTGCTCCTTTGTCTCTGCGTCCCTCTAATTATACTAGAAATCCTATTGTTCTATCAACTTTAAAAATCTGGAAACAAATGCGACAACATTTTCGGTTGGAGTCACTATCCGTTCTAAGTCCTATTTGCAACAATCACTTGTTTTTACCACCATCTATTGATCACACTTTTAAAAGATGGAAAGATAAGGGGATGGCCTGTTTTTCAGATCTTTTTATTGATAATTCTTTTGCTACATTTACCAATCTTATGTTCAAATTTAACCTGCATACTACAGGCTTATTCAGATATTTTCAACTCCGCAATTTTGTTAAGACTAACTTCCCCAGTTTCCCTCAATTACCAGAACAATCTCTGGTTGAGAACTTATTGTCAGCCCCTACAGGTGGTAGTCGTATATCCTCTGTCTACAACGTGTTACTCTTATCTAGTACGTCCTCTCTCTCCTACCTAAAGATGACTTGGGAAAATGAGCTGTAAATCAAGTTACCGGAAGAGCTATGGTCTGAGGCTCTTGCTAGAGTTAATTCTACTTCTGTATGTGCTCGGCTAAGTCTCATTCAGCTAAAAGTCTTTCATCGTATTCATCTTACCAAAGCTAAACTTCATAAATTGTTTCCAGAAACAGAGGACTCCTGTATCAGATGCTCCCTTTCTCCCGCCAATCACACCCATACATTCTTTAGCTGCCCAAAACTGGCCTCATATTGGGCTTCTTTTTTTGACTTCATGTCAAGGGCTCTGCACGTTTCTCTATCTCCATGCCCTCTAGTCGCCATATTTGGCGTGTCTCACTCGTCATCCATCACGAGACAGAAAGCAGAGGTTATTGCTTTTGCTTCTCTTATTGCTAGAAGGTGCATCTTGTTGCATTGGAAGTGTCCAACCCCTCCTCCAACTACCTCTTGGTTAAAGGGCTCAACTGATAAATTTTATAAAACATGGAACCCTATTTTATATATTTACGACTCTGTATCCTCACTAGATTCTGACTAAATATATCATGGGTGTGCAAGTTTTTCATCTAGGTATTTATTTTTTATTTTTTTATGTATGTATGTGTATGTATATATGTGAATGTATGCGTATGTATGTGTATGTATATATATATATATATATATATATATATATATATATATATATATTAAGTATAATCGCGTGTAGAGACTGCCGATATTTTCTAATCCTCTTGGGTGGGTGAGGGGAGGGGTTTGGGGTGGTTGTTACTCTGTTACTGTGGTTCTTTTTCTTTTTTTTTTTTTCTTCTTTTTTCTTCTTTCTTTCCTCATTTAGATATATGTTGGAAAGGAATGTGTAAAAGATAAAAGTGCAGACAATGTTTTCTCTTTTATGCTTGTCTCTTTAAGTATTTAATGTACACTGTTTTATGTCTGTACAATAAAAATTGTTATTAAAAAAAAAAAACATACAATAATAGCTGATTAATTAAATAATGAAAGAATTTCCCCTTCATTTTGGGTCTGCTGTATTGCTGGTCACTTGGCTACCGACATAACACTTGCTATAAAGCCAGCCTATTTTAAACTATGGTGTAGAAACTATTGATTGGGATGCTCCACTTTACTTTCTGCATTCGTCCCGACACAATTTTTTTTGGAAATCATACATAATATTTCATATATTTGGCTGTCACCCGAAGAAATTGTAAGACTCCGCCCTCGCGGAGAGAGTACTCGCGTCCGATACTACAGAGGATGGTTCACTCTCCGTCTCTGTTGCGGATGTAACCCGATCCTTCCGACGCGTGAACATCTGTAAAGCTGCGGGTCCAGACGGCATTCCGGGCCGCGTCATCAGAGCGTGCGCGAACCAACTGGCTGGTGTTTTTAAGAACATTTTCAACCTGTCCCTCTCCCTGTCTGTAGTCTCCACTTGCTTCAAAACATCAACCATTGTGCATGTACCGAAGCAAGCCAAAATCACTTGCTTAAATGACTGGCGTCCTGTTGCTCTAACCCCCATCATCAGCAAATGCTTTGAGAGGCTAATCAGAAATTACAAATGCTCTGTTCAGCCCACCTCTTTGGAACATTACAGTTTGCCTACCACAACAACCGCTCCACTGATGATGCCATTGCATCTACAATACACACTGCTCTCTCCCACCTGGAAAAAAGGAACACATATGTGAGAATGCTGTTTGTAGACTACAGCTCAGCATTCTACACCATAGTGCCCTCCAAGCTTGATGAGAAACTCCGGGCTCTGGGCTTAAACAGCTCGCTGTGCAGCTGGATCCTGGATTTCCTGTCAGGCAGATGTTAGGTGGTTAGAATGGGCAGCAACATCTCCTCATCACTGACCCTCAACACTGGAGCCTCGCAGGGCTGTGTTCTCAGCCCACTCCTGTATTCCCTGTACACACATGACTGTGTGGCAACACATAGCTCCAATGCCATCATTAAGTTTGCTGACAATACAACGGTGGTAGGTCTGATCACTGACAATGATGAAACAGACTACAGAGAGGAGGTGCACACTCTGACACGCTGGTGTCAGGAGCACAACCTCTCCCTCAACGTCAGTAAAACCAAGGAGCTTGTAGTGGACTTCAGGAAGAAAGACAGAGAACATAGCCCCATCACCATTAATGGAGCAACGGTGGAGAGAGTCAGCAGTTTCAAGTTCCTCAGTGTCCACATTACTGAGGAACTCACATGGTCCGTCCACACTGAGGCCGTTGTGAAGAAAGCTCACCATCACTGGCGGCATCACCACCTGGTACGTCAATAGCACGGCCCACAACCGCAAAGAACTGCAAAGGGTGGTGCGAACTGCCAGAAACATCATCGGAGGTGAGCTTCCCTCCCTCCAGGACATATATAACAGGTGTTGTGTGAAAAAAGCTCGGAGGATCATCAGAGACTCCAGCCACCCGAGTCATGGGCTGCTCTCACTGCTTCCATCAGGCAGGCGGTATCACAGCATCAGGACCCGCACCAGCCGACTACATGACAGCTTCATCCCCCAAGCAATAAAACTTTTGAACACATGATCTCTCACGATCAACAATCAGCACTGCACTTTATTAATCATCATTTTATATCACACACTGGACTGTCAAATATATTCTCCCCAATTCAACTAGTGTATATATATATATTTTTATATACCCTTATCTAGTGTATGTGTATTCTATATTGTGTGTATTGTTTACTGTACATTGTATATTAGTACTATGTTGTGTAATTATGTGTACATTTGATATGTAAATTGTTGTGTAAGTATGTGTACATTTGTTATGTAAATTGTGTTGTGTAAATATGTTGTTTATTGTAAATTGGTATGTCTCGTCACTGTCATGACTGCAATGTTGCTCAGAACTGCACACAAGACTTTCACCTACTGTTGCACTCGTGTACACAGTAGTGTGACAATAAAGTGATTTGATTTGATATGATTTGAGATGCCTCGGCTTTTAGACTCATTGTCCGGTGTGGAAAATACAGCAGTTTTTCATCAACTGAAAGAAAATTATATTGTAATTTTTACAGTGTAACATTAAAATACTTCAAAGCGGAAATACGAAACATTTTATTTAGAAAGTTATATCTGCAAGGCACTAAATTATATGATACACAAATTGGTCTCAACAAGATATTACACTAGGGATCCGATGAAGGATTAATAGTGATGTTTTCCTTATTACATGACGCATTGTTCTGAAAGCAAAAAGAAACAAATGAAATACGGAATGTAGGCTGTCATCCACACAGTCTGACCGATGCAAAGCAGGCACATTTACTCGCGTGATTAATCGAAAGAGAAGTGCTTTTGGCTCGTGATGCGCGAATGGCTTGCAGTGCGAGTCTCATCATACTTTAATAGTGTTTAGCTTCCCATTCAGCTGATGGAAACACGCTGCATAATCATGAGGAAGGTTTACATCAAGATGTAGATTGGAATGCAGGTGCAGAATAAATATAAATATAGTCTACTCATCTCTCGCCGTTGCTGGTGTGCCAATGATTACCCCTCCGCATGCCAATGCTGGCACATGTGCCATAAGTTGCCGACCCCTGTATTACACAATAGCCAGCATCTACATGACATTGGGTGATAGCATAATCAGAAGCCACTTTTCAGATAGTTCTGCACCCCTGAATTCACGATGGTTATGACATTTATCACTTTTATTGTGACTTTTTAATGCCAAAAAGCAGCAACATTTTGATGGTGTTGTTTTACCATTGCAGGAAGGTGCCTGGCTCGTTTTGTGATCGCCTCGTTAATGAGGCCCATTGCTTGAAATTGAAATTACTAGTTGTTAATTCAATTTATATGAACTATATTTTTTAAATAGGATGTGATGGATTCATATGTGAGGGAAACGAATTAATTAATTTCTAAAAAATGTCACCACCACGCAAGAGTCAGCTCCAGGCCATGGCAGAGTCAGCTCCAGGCCATGTCACAGCCATGGCAGAGTCAGCTCCAGGCCATGTCACAGCCCGCCTAAGTCAGCTCCATGCCATGTCACAGCCATGCCTCAGCTTGCTCCATGCCATGTCACAGCCATGCCTCAGCCTGCTCCATGCCATGTCACAGCCGAACCGCAGTCTGCTCCATGCCATGTTTCAGCCAAACCCTTGACTGCTCCATGCTATGTCACAGCCAAGCTTCAGTTTGCTCCACGCCATGTTTCAGTCAAACCCCAGACTGCTCCGTGCCATGTCACAAGCAAACCTCTGCTCACCAGTCCAGGCCCGACTCTGCTCACCGGTCCAGGCCTGCCTCTGCGCCACAGTCCAGGCCCGCCTCAATCCCTACAACTCCACCTTGGCTCCGCCCCTCGAGCCTCGCATGTAAAAAAAGCTGTTTTAACCACTCGATAAAGATATCAACGAATATATATGCAGTAGATAATGTGTAATTTGTGTTAAATAATGTATACAGTCTTTATTCATGGTGCTAATGCAAATGGTGACATACTATACATGGTCACAATATGCACCAGTTACCATTTTTCATTTTTTATGTAAGAACACAAAAAAGATTTTTATACTTTTCATTGCATTAAACCAAACACAGTCATTCAGTAAATATAGCTGCAAACAGCAATGATCGGGGCCAAGCCCTAAAGCACAATGCAAAGTGCTCCGGCACAACATACCAGCAGAAATGGGTATCAAACCGGGTTATCCCAGTCCTTTCAACTGAAGCCCAGATCTCTTACCACAGCACCACACAATTGACAAGTCTGACTGATGTCAAAGAGACATTCTTGGTTGAGAGTATACAACTATTTTTGAGATCTCTGTATCAACAGGAGTACAAATTTTAAAACTGCTCTTCCCTGAACTCTAACTCACAACCTTTTGACCTGTATTTAACCACTAGGGCATTCGGCTGACACTGTTCAAAAGTGCCAAAGAGACATTCCAAGCTGAGACAAGCAGGTTTTAAATAAAAAACATTTTTATATAATAAATACTTTTAGGAATGTATCTCTGTGAATTTCAGAAGACTTTGAATAAGGAAGCAATGATATATTAAATGTTTTGTTTAAATTGACTAAGCATTTTGACCATTACGTGTCGCTGCCTCTAAACTGCTTAAGTACCCTCAAATTTTCATTCAAATCGGACAGAGCGTTTTAATATACATTACTTTTTCAGAATGGCAGAGAGGTTAAGTGACTGATGTTGGACCGTTGAAATCCTTATGACCCAAGGAATCCAAACACACCAAACTCATAACTTTAGGACAAACAATTCAAAAGTTACAGGCAAAACTTGACATTGACATTTCTTGACCCATATGTGGCGCTGTCACCAAACTTTGGATGTTACCTCGGATCATGGTCCTGATGAAGCATACAACATTTTGTTTTAATAGAACAAAGCTTTGCCAAGATACAGTATCAAATCTGACCTCTTTGTTAGCAGTAGCGCAACTAACCTGAATGGTAACACAAATTAAAATGATCTCTGGTCAGTTCTGTGCAGCTCGGTCTGGAGATTATTTTGAGAGATATCAGATAAAAATAATATTCTCCTTAACAGACTGCACACTAATGCTATTGGCTTGCACTATAGTCAATCTTTAAAGGCAAGAAAAGCCAACAAAGTAATCTCGCACCTCAAACTAGAGCTCATTGGTGGACAAGAAATTTGAGTCAGTACCAGAGATGGTTGTAGCACGCTACATATACTCCGTTATATTTACTTGAGAAACTTTTTGGAGAAAATGTACTTTTAAGAGTAGATTTAATGGTGGGTTACTGTCATTACATTACTGGTTTTAATTTAATAAGTGTAATCAATATACAACGAATTTTAGAGTGGCGCTCTGTCAATCGACTCAAGTTCATCACTGCAGCATAGGGCTGCACGATTTGGACAAAAACTCATATTACGATTATTTCTAAAAATATTGCGATTGTGATTCAAACTGCGATTATGGTGGTAATGTTTTCCACATGTTCAACTGCAAAAAGGCTGCTGGGTTTTTCACATTTGAGTCCTCTTAAAAAGAACCAAACAGAGACCTTTTTTCAGTTCAACCACAAACAAATAAATATATAAACAGTGAAACAAAGTCTTCTTCCTATCCAAATGTTACCATCCACCGTGTACCCGTATTTGTCCATTTTGTGACTCAGCCCACTAATCATCAACATTCGTTTTTGAAACAGTCAGCTTGAATATTAGGGATGCTCCGATCAGGATTTAAAAATCTGACACCGATCTCCAATTTTCATCTCATCAATCGATGCTGATCATTTAACTTTTTATCAGCAGCTATCAAAACTGGTTATAAGCTTTCTGCTCAATGTCACTGTTAACTAAATTTCCCTGTTTCCCTCTGGATCCCTGTCACCAACCATAGTTGTTGCCTAGTTTTTGCTGTCAAAAATAATGTTGGTTGATTGAATAATTCAGTATAAACTAAATATAATTTTTTAATATAAATGTAACTTTATTCTAGGCCTTAAAAACTAGTAGGCTTGGCTTATGCAAACTATTCTTTACTGTATATAAGATAGTCCTAAAGAATGAGGCTTAATGTCAAATTAACATTAATATAGACTGGACTGAGCAGCGCAAATAAACTTTGAAGGGAGCAGACTATTTATTTATTTAATTAAATCACAGCCTTTGCTATTTAATAATCGCAAAAGGTCATATCGCGGTTTCGATTTCGTTTTGATTAATTGTGCAGCCCTACTGCACAAACAGCAGTAAGCGCTCAAAACAAACACTTTCTTTATTTCATACAGTGAAAATGAAGAGTTACTTTTAAGTGATACCTTCATTCAGCACCAAAACAAGTGGGAATTACATCATACAGAATAACGGATTTAACTAAGAAAAAACACTTTGCGGTAAGCTGTGGTTACAATGATAACCACATTATAGGTCATTATAGGTCAGTTTCAGCATGATTCTGTACCTACGGGCTCTGTTGATCTCAGTTTTTAAGGATACATTTTCTTACATCAGTGCTGAAATACATCAGTGTATATAAATCCATGTTACAAACTTGTAACAAACTGTCTGCAATGGACACAAGCGATGTCAGGCGGATGCATCCTTTATAGACGTGTCATTGGTTATAATGGGAACAATTTGTTTTTGTCGCATCATGCCACAACACTCGCGTCTAAAGACAGAAAGTTATTTTGCTGTACTGTTTGTGTGCTTGATAATGCAGCACGAGCATACAGCCATATGCGTAATAAAGCATGCATACAATGCGTTTTTCTTAAGGACAACAGAGAACAAGCTCTGAACTAAAATAAGCCTATTCATGCTTCTAATCACAGATATAAGGTGCAACTTTACTTTTATTGCACAAAACTAATGATCTTATTTTTTTTGTCAGTGTAAATACTGCAAGCTACAGAATACAATGAACTAAGAATCTATGCAGGAGTTTAAAAAGTTTTGAAATAGCAACATTAGGTGTTAATTATGTATGATCTTGCTTTGATTAATAACTAAGAATATACAGTATTATGCATAATAATATAATTGCACCTGTGAGACATTTCTTTTCTGTAATTCATTTCTTTTCTATTCATCCAATCCTGTTTCTGGTGGTTGATTCAGTCAGCAGTAGCGACCATGGTTAGCGAACAATGGAGGTTGTTCCCCAGTCTCTGCCAGTGCTCACGACCACGGAGGTCATTCCTCAGTCTCTGCCAGTGCTCACAACCATGGAGGTCGTTCCCCAGTCTCAGCCTGTACACTCTTCCACGGCTCCGCCTCCCTCGGCTCCGCCCCCGGAATCTTCCACAGCTCCACCTCCCTCGGCTCAACCCTCGGACCCTTCCACGGCTCCGCCCTCGGACTCTTTCTCGGCTCAGCCCTCTGTAACTTCTGTGGCTTCACAAGAGTCTCCTCCTTCAGCAGTTCCACTTCCTGACCTAGTCCTTGCCCTGTGGACAACTCCCAGGCCTCCAGACCTAGTCCTTGCCCTGTGGACAACTCCCACAATTAGTCTCCATTGTATTCAAGGAGTGTTATTTTGAAGTTTACCCCAGCATTACATTTACCAGAAGCCACTGCCCAAATCACTTCATTGTTATCCCCACCTGTATGCCATTCCCTCATTAGTGTCCATGTGTATATATACCCTCTAGTTTGGTTCATGTTTGGTCAGTTCTTGAATTGTTATGTTTAAATGGATATGGTTGTTCATGTGTTTGTTAATGTTCTACACAAGGAGTTTAAATTAATAATTAGACTTTGGGATATAATTTGCAATGTAACTAGTTACTCACTACTTGAGTAATCTTATAATATGATACTCTCTTAGTCAAGTATTTATTATCATTAGTACTTTTACTTCTTCTTGAGTAATACATTTTTAAAAGACTTAGTATGTTTACTTGAGTAGAGATTTTGGCTACTCTACAAACCTCTGGTCAGAACATGGAAGCAAAAGGATTCACTCATTCACTTCCACAAGATATAAATAATATGCGTGTTAACATAATTTTTGTGTGATTAAAATCACTTCCTAATGTCCTCTGTCAAAAATAAGCCAATTTTCCAACTTCATTACATTGTTATTAATGTAATGTCAACAAAACCCTTAAATGACAGTAAAAATTTAGATTTAAACAATTTTACAGCTCAACTAATACATGAGTTTTAACAGAAAAATTAAGGTAAGTGCTTTTTTATAAAAGTATAGTGTGACAGGGCGGAGGGCGGGCTGGGTCGTGATGCTACACACCCGGTTCCTTATCAGGCTAATTAAGCCTCCAAGAGGGATAAAGGCCAATTGCGGACGGTGGTGCGACAGAGAGAGAACGTTTACGGGCAGCTGACCATCATGTGTGTGTTTGTGTCTTTTGTCCCTCTCGGAGGCTTAATTGGCCTGATAAGGGACCAGGTGTGCAGAATCACCACCCGACCCCGCCCTCCACCCTGTCACATATAGACTTCTCATTTCTGTCTTTAAACACTTAAAAAAAATTCCCATTCACTTCCATTGTAAGTGCCTCACTGTAACCTCAATGTTTTTTAAATAAAAGGATGGACGAGTCAAAATATTTTTTGTAATCAACATTATGCCACAATATAAAACAAAATGTCATGGTTACTACCGTTCCCTGATGGAGGGAATGAGACATTGTGTCTATGTTGTGACACTAGGGGTCGCTCCTCGTCTTTGAGAAAATGCCAATGAAAATTGGCAGGTGGAATTTGTATGCCACTTCCCCCGACATAAAGGTATATAAGGAGCTCGAATGCAACCACTCATTCATGTTTCGCACTGAGGAGACGAGACAAGGTCCTGCCCATTTCACCGGGTAGGTCAGGGTTGCGGCAGGAGGGACACAACGTCTCGTTCCCTACATCAGGGAATGAAGATTACGTTAGTAACCATGAAGTTCCCCTTCAGTCACTCACTCGATGTGTGTCGATGTAGTGACACTAGAAGTCCATATGGAAAACGCCACAACAAATTAACTGTGTTACATGGACTGGCAGTGCGAGACAGGCAGAGCTCTGTGAGCCTCGTAGCAGTACACCAGGCCATCACGCAACTTCCCCCAATGCACTCGTAGGCATCAAACAGTCCCCTGCATCTCGGGGACAAGTCGACCACTCAAAAGTGAGGACCGGCTGACCCTGTCACTGCCTCTTTTCTATTTTTCTCCCCAAAAGGAACAGAATCGTTCAACTGGGGGACATTCAGGTCCACTTCAGGGAGTGTCCCTCCAAAGAGGATTACACCGCAGAGACCAGAAGGGGGAGGAATTACTACAAACATGGTGACTGGGGACAGAGGTGCCTCTGCCCAAGGAAGATGCAGTTACCATCAGGGAAACCCTTTTGCTGAGAATACATCACATGGAGTTATCAATGGAATAACAAATGCATATGGAGCACCTACCCCAGTACAGGGCCTAAATGACACTCGTTCGGTTTCTCTGAAATCTCACCAGCCACAGGGCTAAGGAGGAAGGACATCCAGGGTCCACACTTTTGTGAACATGACTGGGAGGAGCGCATGTCTTTGCCTCAAGGGAGGGGAGATGCGCTATATGCAAGTGGTACACCTGGCCAGGTGTCCCGAGACTTACCTGTTTGAACCTGACAACACATGGGACGAAACCTCGCAAAGGTGTTAGGTGCTGCCCAGCCTGCTGTTCTACAAATGTCTGCTAGAGACGTGCTGTTGGTCAGAGCCCAGGAGGCCGCTACACACCTGGTAGAATGGGCATGCAGCCCCAAGGGAGGTTTAAAGTCCTGAGCATCAATGACCCAGTGGGCAGTCTTCTTTTTAGAGACAGCGCTTCCTTTCCGCTGTTCGTCATAGCAGACAAAGAGCTGCTCAGATCTTCTAAAGCTCTGATTGTGATCCAAGTAGATGCGCAAAGCACGCACCGGACACAGCAATGCTAAGGCTGGGTCTACCTCCTCCTGTGGCAGCACTTGCAGGCTCAACACATGATCCCTGAACGGAGTTGGGGGAACCTTTGGCACATAGCCCTGGCGGGGTCTCATGATGACGTGAGAGTGACCCGGACCAAACTCCAGGCATGGTTTGCTGACAGAGAATGCCTGCAGTTTCCCTACCCTCTTGATGCAGGTGAGCGCCGTCAGGAGGACAGTCTTCAAGGAGAGTGCCTTTAACTCAGCTGACTCTAGGGGCTCAAATGGAGATCCCTGTATACCCCGAAAGACCACGTCAGAAAGGAAAGCACTGATTTGGCTGCGCATCACGTCGGTAAGAACACCACTTAGTGAACAGACGCCACTTTAGGTCGTACAGGCGCCTCATTGAGGGAGCCCTGGCCTGAGTGATCATGTCTACCACTGCCGGTGGTAGGCCACTTAAGTCTTCCTCATCCTGTCCAAGGTCCAGACGTGGAGTACCAGATGAAGCCCGTCCCTGAGAAAGAAGGTCATTCCTTAGGGTAATTTGCCAAGGGGGACTGTTGCGAGGAGCCTGAGTTCCGAGAACCCAGTCCGGGTGGGCCAATAAGGTGCCTCTAGGATGTCCTGCTCCTGGTCCTCCCTGACCTTACACAATATATGTGCAAGTAGGCTCATTGGGGGAAACGCATACTTGCGGAGCTCCAGGGGCCAGCTGCATGCAAGCGTGTCTGTGCCGAGGGGAGGCTCGGACAGAGAATACCAGAGCGGGCAGAGGGACGATTCATGGGAAGTGAACAGGTGCACCTGCGCTTGGCCGAATCGACTTCAAATCAGCTGTACCACCTGAGGGTGGAGTCTCTACAGACATTTGACGAGAGCGTAGGCCACCTTGGCGGTCCATGTACTCAAACTTCACTGTGTATTCCATCTGGACCAACACATGCTTGCCCTGTATCAACAACAAAAGCCTCCACAGGGCAAGCAATACTGCCAGAAACTTGAGACAGTTGATGTGCCAAAGCAAACACAGACCATTCCAAGAGCCGCATGCCCGTTGCACACGTCGCCCCAGCCACGCTTGGAGGCGTCCATCATAACCAGAATGAGCCTGGAGACTCGGCATATGGGAACTCCTTCCCATAGGAATGCTAGGTCGGACCAAGGACTGAACAGATGGCAACAGACCTGCGTGACAAGCAATGCGGTGTGCACCGTGGCGCCATGCCCATCTCGTGACTTCTGAAGCCAGTACTGAAGCGGTCTCATATGCATCAGAGTGAGCACTGTGCATGCTCCAGGAGCCTCTGAAATGGTTTCAGTGGGACCAACGTCTTTTGTCTGAATGTACTCAGACAGTTTAGCACCGACTGCGCATGCTCATTCGTAAGGCGTGCCCTCATTCAGACCAATTTTAACTCCATACCGAGAAAAGAAATGCTCTGAACTGGGGAGAGCTTGCTCTTTTCCCAGTTGACTCAATGCCCCAGCCTTCTGAGGTGCCTGAGCACCAGGCCCCTGTGTGCACACAACAAATACTACGAGTGAGCTAGGATCAGCCAGTCGTTGAGATCTAGCAGGTCCAAAATTGGCCACAGCCCGCCACCTTTTATGGGCTATGATGAAGTAGGGGTTTCTTCCTCTCGGCTGGAGGAACAGGCTCTATCGCATCCTTCTGTAGGAGGGAGGCACATGGCGTCAGACTGACCAGCCTGCTCTCCGATGCTGTAATCGAAAGCTCATCTGCTTCGCGAGCCACAAACAAGATCACAGACTCATCCTGAGACGAGCCGGTGATCCCATCACAGAACTCACTGGGGCAAACGAGTGTGCTGGGGAATGGGAGGTCCTTGGGGGGTTTCCTGGCGGAGTGGCTCTCCTTGAAATCCCAAAATCGCTCCCAGTGCTAACCGACACGGCCTTGAACCCATACGTAGAAGTACCGCGGCAGGGGGCCGCTGGGGGGGCTTTACTTGGGGGAAAGCCGCGACCGCAATGTGGCCATAATTATGCTCTCACAGTGAGAACATGACCTGTCCACGAACGCTGTCCCCACACATATGATAAGTGTGGATGAGAAACATATCAATATTTAAGTAATTTTGAAAGTGAAAATGTATGGTAAAAAAGGACTTAAATATTGATCTGTTTCTCACCCACACCTATCATATCACTTCTGAAGATATGGATTAAAACACTGGAATCTTATGGATTACTATTATGTGGCCTTTATGTGATTTTTGGAGCTTCAAATGTCTGGTCATCATTCACTTGCATTGTTAGGACCAACAGAGCTGAGATATTCTTCTTAAAATCTTTGTGTTCTGCAGAAGAAAGTCACAAACATCTGGGAAGGCATAAGGATGAGTCATTTATGAGAGATTTTTTTTTTTTTGGGTGAACTATCCCTTTAACTTGAATTGAACCTGGAATATTCCTTTAAAAGTTTAGTTAAAAAATATATTTCGCTCACGAACAAAACATCACTATTTGGCAAACACTTTAATCCAAAGTGATCTTCAGTACATTCAAGTTATAATTTTTAAGATTAGCATTTTTTCACTGTGAATCAAACCCATAACCTGTCTAGTGCCATGCTTTACCAGTTAAGTTACCGAATGAAGCATCACACTGGTTCAGGCAGCAGGATGAAACCCTGTTTCACGACACAAACACATTTCTCCTGCATTACCCTGGCCCAAATAAAAGGCTTTGAGCCATGCAGAACACTGTAATTGGCTCCCCACAGGCCTCCTTTGCTTATGAAAGAGAGCATGGCCTGATTGCTTTTTAGGATAAATATCTTTAAAGAGGTGCATAAAGAGCAAACGTGCTCTCACAGGGACTAAAACACTCTGCACTGATGTGATCACTCAGTAAAACTCCTTCTCAGGTTTATTAATTTGAGAAACGAGAAGTGAAAGAAGAGACTGCAGGCTAGGGCGGCTGTATATAAAATGTGGTCTGAATTTGGGATCTCTTTTCTCTGTCCTCTGGAAAAATTAGAAACATTTGAATTTTTAGCAAAGATCTTTCTTGGAAAAACTGGCTCAAACCTTCCATACGTTTGGATAAGCAAGGTAATCTTGCAGTGATTGCATCTCTTTAAGTGACAGTGCATTTACTTTCAGATTCAAGACTTTTACTGTATATGTGGGCTGCTACGGCCTCTTCAACTGGGGGAAACTCAGCATAGCTCCTTTGTGTGCCACTGTCATGCGTCATGAAGGCAACTGCACAGAAACATGTGTTCATGCAGAGTAGGGTGAACGCCACATTTTGACTAGCTGGTCGTGCAGCTCTGTGAAAAAAGGTGAATCTCAAAGACTCTGTAAGAACCGTTCATCAAGCCAAGAATGTTCGGGCTTACTCGGAGTGGGCCACTCATTTCGGAGCTTCTTGACCACCTGAGAAAGAACCTGTGTCAGCTTAGAAATACCAATGAACTAATCAGCCGAGTTAGACCAGGCCTCACCATCAGACACTGCTAGCAATATAATGATATAGAGACAGGGAGGCACTCAAGGCTTGCCTCTGTGACAAATCCTTCTCAAGCATCCCTGTCTCTCACGCCTCCCTCATGCGTTCCCTCTGGAGCCAGAGAAGGAGTATGGTTGGAGGCAGGGGGGACCGGTGTCATCCTTCAGAAAAATGAAGAGCCCAGATTGAAACATCTTGTGTTTCATGCATTCACAGTTAACAGTCTCACCGAGCACCGCTTACATGTGAGGTAGGGCTACTAAAACATTTACACTAATTGTAAATGGAATTAAAAATGATTTGCTTGGTTTTACTGAAACATTGCTTAAACTGGATGAATATATACTGCAAGTTTAAATGAGTCTACTCCCCCAGGTTGTTATTGTTATAAAAATGAGCCTCGCTTGAAGGGTTAAGAAGGAAGTGTTTCTACAATATACAATTATGTTTTTAATGTTATTCAGAGGTCAGGATATAACTTTTTTTTTTTTAAGTGATAATACTAAATGTGACCGTCAGATATGAAAAAAATATATAAACTCACTGGCCACTTTATTAGGTACACCTGTACATCTACTTATTTGTGAGATTATGTAATCAGCCAATCGTGTGGCAGCAGTGTAATATATGATGAGAGAGGTCAACGGAGAATGGCCAGACTGGTTTGACCTGACAGAAAGTCTACATTAACTCTCATCGCCCCTGAGACGTGCAGTCCAGGGATTCCTATTTACAATTGTAGTGAGCAGAATAACATCTCAGAATGCACAACTTGTCGAACCTTGACGCTGATGGGCAACAACAGCAGAATACCACACTGGGTTCTTCATCTGACAGCCAAGAATAGAAAACCGAGGCTTCAGTGGGCCTACCATTTTTGTGTGCCTGATCTGACAAATTTAGATTTCTGCTGAGGTAATGTTTTTTTTGTCCAGTTTTGGTGAGCCTGTGCCCACTGCAGCCTCAGTTTCCTGTTCTAAGCTGATAGTAGAGGAACCTGGAGGGGTCTTCTGCTGCTGTAGCCCATCCACCTCAATTTTCCACGTGTTGTGTTTTCAGAAATTCTTTTCTGCATAGAACTGTAATGTGTGGTTATTTGGGTTACTGTCACTTTCCTGTCAGCTTGGACCAGTCTGGACATTCTCCTCTGACCTCTTTCATTAACAAGATGTTTTTGCCTACAGAACTGCTGCTTGATGGATGTATTTTTTTTTTTTTTTTTTTTTTTGCTGTGTGTGAAAATCCTTTGAGATCAGCAATTACAGAAATACTAAAACCAGCCCATCTGGCACCAAAAATCATGCCACGGTCTAAATCACTGAGATCAAATTTTTATACAATTCTAATGGATGATGTGAACATTAACTGAAGCTCCTTACCCATATCTGCATGGTTTAATACATAACACTGATGCCAATTGGCTGATTAGATAATCGCATGAATAAGTAGATGTACAGGTGTACTTTATAAAGTGGCTGGTGAGTGTATATATCTGTCATCTTCTGCTCTTGCTACAGTATATAGACCATCAGGGCCTTATTTGGATTTTCTGTAAGATCTATTAGTTAGTGTGGATAGAGCTTTAATTGTTTGTGACTTAAATAATGAAAATTAAAAACTGGGATTAGCATTTATGGATATTCTCAACTCTGTGGGGTTCAGAAAAAATGTGACAGGACCAACTCGTTGCCATAATCATATGCTATATTTAACTTTCATATGGAGTTTATATTGACATTATAGCAATTCTGCCACAGAGTGATGACATCTCAGATCATTACCTCATATCTAGTATGCTGCTCTTAGCTAAGGTCACTCAATCTGCATTGCATTATCGATTAGGTAGAACTGTTCTTTCAACCACTAAGAAAGAATAGTAAGACAAAATGTAAGCCAGTCCTTCAACTGTCATAGGTCAGGAAGAGCTAACAATACTTATTAAAACATCAAAAGCATTATGTTTATTAGATCCAATACCTAATATAATTGTATTTATCTAACTGCTACTACTTTGTGTATAGGGAATTGTCAGATCAAACTAACGTTAAGTATGGCGTGCCAGAAGGATCAGTTTTAGGGCCTTTGCTTTTCTCCTTCTATATGCTTCCCTGATGATACACAACATTATATTTCTTCGAAACCCAACAAAATTTCACAATTCTACAAGTTAGCAGGTTGTATCAATGACAAAAAAATTGGATGGCTAGAAATGTATTACTCAATTCTGACAAAGTCCAAAATTATTGGACTCTCAATGGATGTTCTGTTACTCATCTTGTACAGAACTTGTACAGAGTAATCCACTTGCTGTAAATGTGTGCAGTTTAAATGATGTAGCTAAGGCATCCAGAGCATGAGAGATGAAATTGCAATCCTGAAGAGAAATAATCTGATAAAATTGCGCTTTGCTACACAATGACATATACATCGGGGGCAGAGCATCAAGCGCCACCTGCCACTAAACTGCCGTGATTTTAAGGGCTTCATAGATCAGGAGTTCCCCAGAGCGTCAGCTACTGACACAGTGTCGAATTTACCAACTTGCAAGGGAACCATGGTTAATTTTCATGGCAATTAAACAATTAGGGTGACCACAAGGGTGAACATTTGCTTATAAACATTGTGGGGTTGTATTGTGAAGCTTCCTAGTCTTGAATCAACCCCACTGGTGGACAACGTTAAATTGAGCAGACATTTATATTTAAATATGCTGTACTTAAAGGTGCTTGCAATGCTAAATATAAGGGAATAATTTATTTCCCCCAGTTTGTTTACATGAACTGTCTAAAGAACAGATTCACTTAAATTATTCTACATGAGAGAGAGGACGTAAAGGTAATCCTGTTTGATTATTCCCTCCATTGCTGCGCTTGTAATACAATGAGACAAATGTAGCATTTTGTGACGCAACAACGATACACAATAGCTTATTACTGGGAAAGCTAAACTATTGTGAAGATACCTAAACTAATGTCACGCTACTGAAAAATGTTGTTAAGTTTTCAACGTTTCACTACTCCCAACACTGCACACTAGAACTAGTGGCATTGTGTTTCACTGACATTGGCACACTAAGTTTGAATGTGTGAATGAGATTTGAGAGCAATGGCAAAGGGCATAATTTTTTGTAAATAACAATTTAAATGTTTAACTATTCATCATACAGAGCTATGGCATGGGTTCAGAAAACTTGGAATTTTTTTATTCCAAATGTCAGGGCTCGTACAGATTTTTAAGAGTGAAATTTAAGCAGTTTTCCAGCACTTTCAAGGTCCCTTAATCCATTTGTCAAGCACTAGCATTGAATTCGCTGATGGAATATTACTTAAATTGACGAAACTCACCCTATGTGAGTTTAAACAGTGCCCCTTTAGTAAAACTCAATGTAACAAGCTACAAGACTGGAACCCTCAATATGAATGCAACTTATGATTATATTATATTAAGTCACTAAGATCATATTTTGCAAGGGGGGTTAGGACAAAATGCCAACCCAATTCCCATAGTATGATTTAAAAATATATCAATAAATAAAACACAAAAACATTTTACCTCACTCTTTACTGATTTCCACTGAAATTAAATACATTTTGCACAAACGGTACAGTACAATAATTTGTCCTTATACTACACAAGACAGCAAAACACAACTTTGTAATGTTATTGTAAACATTTTTAAATAATTAAACAATTAAATTTAAATTTAAGCCTTTTGAACTAATAATGCTTAATGTGACACTGTCAGATATAAATAAAAAAAACTATGCCATCTTTTACCCTTGCTACAGTATATAGATCACCCGGGCCTTATTCTGATTTTCTTGGTGAATTTGTCATTTTTATCAGATCTTGTAGTTACTGTAGAAAGAGCTTTAATTGTTGGTGTATTCAACATTCACATAGATAATGAAAATGACACATTTATCAAGATTAGCATTTATCGGTATTCTCAACTCAGACAAAATGTAACAGGGCCAACTCAACACCATAATCATACGCTAGATTTAATTCTGTCATATGGAGTTGATGTTGATAATATTTAAATTCTGCCATAGAGTGATGACATCTCGGATCATTACCTCGTCTCTTGAATGCTGCGATCAGCTAATGTTACTCATTCAGGTAAAACTATTCTTTCGGCCACTAAGGATAGCTTCACTAATAATCTTCCATGTCTATCTCATACACTCAGTAAACTCCAAAGCCTATAAGAACTTGATGAAATAACAGAAAATATAAATACAGACATCTCTAGCTCTCTTTTCGCCCCCTTTGACTAAACAAAATTAATGAAAAAAGCCCTGTACCATGGTACAATGACAGATAGAATGATGGAAGGATAATGTATGTAGCTACAGTAGTAAATATTATATACGTTGTGACAGAAATGATTGATGGCCTATGATTTATGACCTAACATGTGTACCTTTGACCTTTCCCCCCTCCCTTCCCCACCCCAACCCTCCGGCAGTTGTACAGGATGTGGTATGACGTGTTTGGTCAGCTGTTCTGATAGCCCCACACTGTAGCCGAGCCCATCTGTGTATTTAAAAAGAGGTTAGGTCTGTTCATTGCAACTATTCAGCAAGTATTTTTTGTGATTTCCACTTGAGCAATGGCATCCCCCAGAAGTCCTAAAACCCTGTTGGTAAATGATATAGAAATTAATGTTAAGTTATGTTGGGCTCCGAGGAAAAGATATGGACCATGCATAACCAGCTCTCTCCATGAACCTTTAGGAGATCTGAAATACGAATTTCATCTAGACAATGCTCGTTTGTGTGTGTACGACTTTGACAGAACATCACATTCTGTTAAGTTATTCAACAGGGGTGATGCAATGGATGAAGACCATTGTTTGTATTTCACGGAAAAGGACTGGGATGTATTTTACAATCGTGTTTGGAGGGATCTGAATGATTCTGGAGATTCCCCATTATTCATTGCAGAGGATGTTGGTGACCACACTATCAAGAGGCTGGATGACCATGGCTACGTACTTACCAGTGAGAACAAACTGGGTATCAGTGACAGAGTGTGTCCTTCCCCAGAGACAGATCACAATGAATGTTTCCACATGAAGTTTTTGTTTCAGTGGAAAGATGTCCCTATCCTGAATGATATGTTTTCAAGGATAGACAAACTGTTTAAATGGAGTGGTGCATATGACCGATACAATATAATTAAGGTCAGGCTGTTTGACCCCAAAAAGTGTGGGAGAGTTCGTAGGAGTGAGTGTGTAACACCGCCCACCTTCTATAGACCTTAAAAGCTGGTGGTGACCGACCTCATTTCAAACCAATGCTCAAATCAACATGTCTCAAGACTTTACTACAGAACTTCCTGGCCCCGTCGCATCACCCGATAACACGGCTACTTCAGCATAATCCGATGACACGGCTACTTCAGCAAGAAGTGATGGTCCTGCATGGTATCCTGGCATCGGCCATTCGCTCGACAAGTTTTGCATGGAGCTTGGCTACAGCAATCTAACGTTCATTTCATCTCACGGACCAGGACGCTCGCTTCCAGATGCAGCGACTCTTAAGGGGGATGACGACACTGATGGAGTTGTTGTTGGTGTAAAGGGGTTCAATTTTATAAAAGCCGTCATAGTGGTCATTCTGGATTATTTACTCGACGTGAAGTTAAAATAGTTGTGCTACGGTTGTGAAGTGGATCACCCCAGTCAGGTCCAGCACACATGTTTGTATGCTCCTGACAAGTATTTCCTTTTCACACATTTTGAAGAAATTTCCTGTAAACTGTTTAAACCGATGTTAAATCAAGTCATCGGCCATGCTTTGAAACAATTTGGATTGACACCACATCCTCAGAGAATCCATGGAATTGTTGAAGGCGTGTTGTGTGAACTAAGAGAGGAGCCTCACATTCTACAGAGACTGCGTGAAATCCGTGAGAAGCTGGTGAATGATAGCGGTGAACAGGCTGTCTATGACGCAGTGGACGGGTGGAGAGGCAGTCCGTCTGGTTCCTTATTTTGACGCTAACATGGGTAACTGCTGCGGTGTTACTGGACTGCTTAAATTTATTCTGAGACGACATCTTCAATGTGAAATAGTCAATATGCTGTATAAGATCATTAATGATGATTGTTCTGGACAAAACAAGCTTGTAAATGAACCCTATATTAACAAACGGGTGATTTGTCTAAAGAAGCACATGGATATAGTCAGAGGTCTATCAAACGACTGGACTGAAATGATACAACTCTATGCCTGCCAGAATGATTCGCCCTGTGTGTTTCTTAAAAACATTCTAAATTCATTGTTTGAACACGATAATGTCTGTAAAATTGCCGATATATTATGCTTATCTACATATGTAACTGATACGTGTGTGATTTTATTGTCAAAAAACGATTAGAGTGATAGGTATGTCTTTGAAATTGTTGATACTCTGGTTAATTACCTGACTGACAAAAATGCTGATACATGTGTTAATTTCCTACAATATCTTGACACTGGTTGATGTTGGTGTTTCTATTTTAACTGTATAATCATGTATTGTGCTGTGTGATTACCCCCTGATTTAAAATAAAAGGGCATTTTTATAGAATCACTGTTTCATTATTTACGTGGTGTCTGAACTGGTAACATGACCGAGATCGGGCCAGTAACACCTTAACGCTTGCATTACCACCCCCCCGATGCTTCTCACAAAGAGTCATCTGTTCCCCCTGTTGAACATTTGGGGGTCGATGATGTTGTTGCTGATGTATTGAAAAATGTACCATTGAAAAGTGTGAAAAATGAACAATGTCTAAAGCCAAAGAAGTTTCATCTTGGAATGATTCGGGGGAGTTTGTATTTAAAGATGTTACTATACAGGGATCACACGTGTTGGATCTTGTGAAGAGTATAACAGCCCCACATAAAATTAGGGATGATCGTAGGCCTCATGGATGGACTGAGTTTTTGCAGGCAATTGCTGCTTTAAACATCCCCTATTCAACAGTAACAAACCATATGGTTAGACATGTAATAAGTTCATTTAAAACCAAACCGTCTACATCGTCCTCTGTGGTACAAAGAATGTATTTAAGTAAACCTTCTTCTAAGGAAGTTGTGACAGATCTTTGCAGGATCGAGTTTAATCCCTTCTTTTTTTTAAAGTAATCATCGATATAGGCTTTTTTGTCTGACTCGGTGACTACGTGAGAGGGGTAGTCTGAGGCCTCCTGTTTAAACTTCAGAAAGGTCTTTACATACTCAATCGCCTTTAACAATTCAATGCTCACCCAGCAGCCTGAGATAGATCTCTCCTCATCTGTATGCATACAAGATGTAACATCGATTTGTTTCTCAGTGCATGATCTGCATAGAGGAAACATGAGTTTCCCGGAGCATCTGAAAGGAGGACAGGATGGAGTAATTGTCTGGGAGGTAGCATTGTTGCCTTAATAAGCTCGTAATAATTTTCAAAGGGTTCAAAATCCTTGAAGATTATTTCAGGATGTCCAACAGGGTAGCTTTTTCGAGCCTGGCAGTACGGATAAAGACTCGTGAAATCAACATTTCTGATCTTCTCATTTTCTGTAGTTTTGTGGTACAACTTGTAAGCGTTTGTACGACCCCCAAAGAGAGCATCACGCGGTTTCATTCTCTCAGGCGCCGAATAAGTGGTCATAAATGCAATTACGTGAGCATCAGTTTGCTTAAGATTCTTCCAAGCACACTCATACATCACCTCAACATCTAAACAGTATGCGTTATGCAAAACATCAAGCTTTTAATTAAACATCCTCCTGAGTACTCCAAAAGGAATATTTGACAGGGGATTTGCATAGTCAGGTCTGTAACGACACTCATGACCATGGTGAAAACAACCGGCAAATTCTAGAGCTCTTCGTACACCGTCTTTTTCGTAATATCCATCAACAAAGTAGCTTACAAATTTCACCTCGCCGTGATTTAGGGCATGGTGGATGTCTACATTGTGTTTTTTTTCACATACTCAAGCCATTCAATAGAGATGTTAGAGAATGTCTTATACTGATTGACGTATGCATTATTATGCGTCAGAGCCAGTGTATTTCTAGATAGAAATTGCTTCTTGAAAGTCCCCATACATCAACTAGCAAGAGTCACGTAGCTGAAAGCATCTACCTGTGTGCATCGCAGGAACTCTTCTCTAAATTTAATGCATGCTTCACGTAATAAAACGACGTCGTTCATGCAATAGAGGCCGATCTCTTTTTTGAAATCAAAGACTTTGCCATCGACTGTTGCGTACCACCGATCAAATTTCCCTGGTACTATCTGTCATGGTGTTGTACCCGTAGTAGTTTTTTGCAGGGTATGGAGCTTTATAAGTCTGATTTTCCTGTCTGTTGAAATGGTGAGGAAAGAATCCTTTTACTTTATTTTGCAAATTTAACGCAGAAGATGTCTTAGACAGAGCCATGTAGAGGAATGAGTAAGAATCGATAAAACGCTGTCTAAAAGTTTCATCATACATGAAAATTGTTCTACATCCTTGCATTACTATGTTAAGTTGGATCCACGCATTGCAAAAATACTCCAGAATTAAAAATTTATCAAATCCACTTGCATTATGCGCTACCCAAGTGTAATTTTTATATCTCGGTTGTCTAAACCTACAAACGAGTTGTCTCACACATCCCTCGCCTCCAAATTCAAATGTCTCACCAGCAAAAGTCATGGCACACACATAATTAGCAACATGCTTTCCATTATCACAGCATGTTTCAAAATCATAGAAAATTTAACGATCTGTATATTCCTTGGGAGGTGTAGACTGTATGAAACACTCGTGTTGACCTCCACGGCTTACATCATCCCCGCAATTATAACAGTTATGAGGTTTGGGGTTTGTGGTAACGTTTACCGCATTTACGACAATATTTTGTAGTAACGCAAGGAGATCTACTGCAATTATCATTCATTGGGGTACTATTTTATGAGCATTAAAACAGTAGCTAGATCTGCAATAGACAGTGTATTGTGTTTTTAGGATGCTTGTAGCATTCACTATCATTGCAAACAGAGCACACATATTTACAGTCATGATTCTGTCTGCTCGTATACCCCGTGTAACAGCTGCATACATATGCAGACCCTATAAATGCTTTCAGATTCTTTATCATGTAATAATGAGAATCATGAATGTAATGATGTGCTGTTTTGGGATGTGGTTCTTCAGAAGTTTTATATTTTTCTAACTTTCTATCGCTTGACCTGTGAAAGACAACAATTTTTATGTCTAATGCATGTTCAAATTTCGCAATGTCTCCTAGACCTATTTTATCCTGAGGTGTGAAACAGCCAGCAATCTGAATTGTTTTACCCCGGTTTTCTAAGTTGTCATGTGAAATCTGCGGGTCGAAAAAATATGCGAGGCATATTGAAAAGGACAGGTTGTTTGAAGTATTGACAGGGCAGAATAAATGCATTAGTTTCCTTCTAATTACGTCATCATGTGCTATATCAACCAGCTTCTGACGAGCACGACCGTTCTTACTTCTGGCTATGGATGCGTGTAACTGCAAACTATCGTCAGCCATCACTTTCGTATTGCTCTGCATAATTTTTTTCAAATTCTTCAACAAAAATGCTTTCATCGTAGTCATTACTATGTGATAATACACAATTTACATCAGATTTCAGACTGGGGCCTCTCAGAGAAATATTAATTAAACCGGATTCACCTGACATCTGTCTGGAAAATGACACCATCTCGGACAATGCATTATGCACAGATGTACTGTATGCAGCAAGGTCTGTAGATATTAATTCCCTTAAATTTAGAGTTCAGTGTATCTCTAAGCCATTGAAACGTGGTCTTGATACAATCGTGAATTCGTTTAAAACTCCACCGTTTCTAACCAATTCCTCAATATCGTTCTGACTTAAACTCACATGGGTCGCATTCGTGTCTGATGAAATATAGCCTAGCTTACGCCGCCAATCTGTACTGCATCAACAAACAAATTATCCTCATTATTATCAACCTCATGCATTTTTATCATCGCTTCTAATCTTTAACACAGACTAGGGGTTGAGATCATTTCGTAATGATTTTTTATCAGATCATCTAATATTTTGCATAAATTACAGTATGATGGTTCTTATATTTGCGTCTCTGCATCGTTTAGATTAGCCATTGTCGAACTGTGTGATGATGGTTCTAGCGAATTATTTAACCTTTCACAGTCTTTGTCGTTATTAGAATCATTTATATATCTTCTCTGCGTTTGAATAATAGACTCTAATCTAGCATTTAAATCCAAATAGGCAGGGCCTAAAAAAATGATTATGATTTGTAGCTGTTCAATATTTGACAAATGATCGTATCTAGTTCTTGCAGAAGGGTTTTGTTCAAAGTCTAGTTGACAATCTTGCAGTTCATCATCTGAGCGTAATCTTTTTTTTCACTAGCAATATTTGAAAATCTTTTTCCATTTTGATTTATTCTCCACTGATTATACACCAACTACACAAATCCACTTTATGAAAAAACAATCACAAATCAACTAATTAAGCCAAAACAACACCTTTTAACACAAATCAGTTATCTTCTACCATCTTTGACAATGTTATTAATGTTAGATAAAAACGTTACCATGAGTCGATGTTCTCTGTAGGAGTCCTAAAGCGTAAACAGTTCCTTGCTCTTCTGAGTTCGTCATCACTGTGTGAAAACAGTCGCAAAGTCGTTTGACATTATCTGAAATGATATCCAATTTCTCGTCTGTCCTTCGATTCCGTTCACACAGTTCAATCAACAAATCACAGGAAAAGTTCTGTTGATTTGATGGCAGAGATTCACCAGCAATCAGAACTGTCTCTTCCACACACACCTGATTGCTCGTATCTCCGTCTGTACAATCCAAGACTGTGTTAACCCCCCGAAAACACATCCGCCGCATCGTTTAGCAACAGGGGATCATCTGACACCACAGGCACCACAGGGTGATGAGACAGCATTATCGGTATTGTCTGGAACAAGGTCCTTGCTGAAGCTACTAGCATCCCAGCTTCTCATGAAAAACGCGTCATCGAAGATCAATGCGGGGTCCTCATCACTCGGCAAACTGGTAGTGTACAGATCTATATAAATAATGCAAAATAGCCTCTCGTACCATTTCCAGCTGGAGATACAATATGTAATCGGGGGTTACGTGAATTCCTTGGAATATTATCCTTGTTGCATCTCCGTGAATGTAGCGACAGTGGGGCCTTTGGTTCAGCAGTGGTGAACCCCGGTTGTGTGACAAGTGAGGACACGTCAACGTTTGAAATATCTACAAACACAGAAAATACTTTTTTTTTGGGGGGGGGTGGGGGTTATCAATATTGCATGATCGAGACAGACCGCAAATATTGTATACATACCTTGCAGCGCCAGTCTGTTGACAGAGTTGCTCTGACCCGTTGCTTTATTAATTAACGGTTCAGTCACTGAAAATAAAAGAATATAGTCACATAATATCTAAACACATCTAATATATATATAAATACATTAAAAAAATCTTTACGTAACTTACACAGTTGATCAATGCGATCCAAGTTCATCAAGATCATCAATTTACCAAAATGTACGTTTACCTGTAAAGTACAAATATTTAAAAAATCATTGTACAAGCATCACATACTTCTGAAAATAAACGGCATTTTAAATATTAATGCAACGTGTTACACAGCTGCTGTTGTCTCGTACACAAAACCCAGAATGGTTCAGCTTTGATATGGCCACAAACACTCGACAATCTGTTTAAATAAGCGGAGCTGCTCTGGATATTCACACCTCCCCACTGATCAGCGCCTTATCTAGATCATAAATTTGCGTGTCGTGACACCCTCTCTTTTTATTTATTTTTAGCAGACGAATGAGCGTGAAGAAATGCACACATGGATATTTACAATATTAATAGTACAAAACATTCATTGAGTAAACAAATTCTTGGATGTATGTTTAGTTAAAAACTCTTTTAGTACTGAATACAACACTGTTGGTGTATTTGATAGTTTAATCTATGCTTGATAATATAAAAGGACTGTCAATATACAACCATAATTTTTGTTGTGAAATATTCAGAGATCAAAGATTTAAAATGATGTTCGAATTCTTGCTAACAAAACGCAGCACAGCCTTTGTCCGAAACATTTTCCCCATGGGGATACACAAACTTGAATTATAATATTATTGAATGTATTAGTTTATTTTTAGTAGACTATTGCGTGTAAAGAAACAAAACCATTAAATTACAATATTAATATGTTTAGTTAAAAACTCTTTTAGAACTGAATAAAGCAACATGGGTATATCTGTGATCTTCATTGTCTCTATATTTAGTCTCTGGTAAAATAACACTTTTGTCTTTGTTAACCATTTTTCATCATTTTAAAGTGAATGTCTGTCTTTGAGTTTTTTCAGTCAATATTCACCTTTTAAAAACACATTTTTACCGCTTTGTTAAAAGTAAATCCTTATAGCAAGTTTTTTCACCATGCATTGCAACCCATTAAAGACACATAATTTAAACCTAATAACCACTTTTTATGGCCTACAATAATAATAATAAATAAAATGAACCCCCACACATTACTTTATCATGTTTTGAAAAACATCTCAATGATTACATCAATTCATTATTTAATTTAATAGTTGAGGAAAACAATTCTTATACCAATATTTTTGTCATCTCAATTTTCCAATAACATTGTACATCATTAAAGATTAATAATTTGTCTACTCTTTTAAATACACAGATGGGCTTGGCTACAGCGCGGGGCTATCAGAACAGCTGACCAAACACGTCATACCACATCCTGTACAACTGCCGGAGGGTTGGGGTGGGAAGGGGAGGGGGGAAAGGTCAAAGGTACACCTGTTAGGTCGTAAATCATAGGCCATCAATCATTTTTTTCACAACGTATATAACATTTACTACTAGCTACAGACAGGCACTAAAAGCTGCCTTGTCAGCTTATTTTAGTAAACTCATAGAAATTAACCACAACAATCCTAAGTGTTTATTCAGTACAGTGGCTAAATTGGTTAGGAATAAAGCCTCAACAGAACCAGATATTACATCGCAGCACAAGAGTAATGACTTCATGAATTTATTTACTGTTAAAATTTAAATAATCAGAAATAAAATTGAATTATGCAATCATCTGTCATAGCACCTCAGAAAACAGTGTCTTATAATTTTCCTCATATTCAACTTCCTTCTGTGTCATAGGTCATGAAGAGCTAACAAAAACTATTGAAACATCAAAAGCCACAACGTGTTTGTTAGATCCAATACCACCTAAGCTCTGAAAGAGATATTTTCTGTAATTTCAGAACCTCTTCTTAATATTATGAACTCCTTGCTATCCTTAGGACATGTCCCAAGAAACTTTAAAATGGCAGTTATTAAACTGCTTATTAAGAAGCCACAACTTGATCCTGGAAATCTGGCTAATTATTGGCCGATTTCAAATCTTACGTTTATGTTGAAAATACTAGAAAAGGTAGTATCCTCCCAAATATGTTCATTTCTACAGAGAAATAGTATATATGAACAATTTCAGTCAGGATTTAGGCCTCATCATTGTACAGAGATTGCATTTATTAGAGTTACACATTACTTGCTCTTATCATCTGATCATGGCTGCATTTCACTTCTAGTGTTTTTAGATCTTAGTGCTGCATTCAACACGATAGATCACGACATTCTCTTGAATAAGCTAGAGAATTATGTTGGCATTTGTGGAGTTGCATTATCATGTTTTAGGTCCTATTCAGCAGATCGCTACCACTTTGTCTATGTAAATGAGGAACTGTCAAAAGTAAAGTAAAGTATGGAGTGCCACGGTGATCAGTTTTAGGGCCTCTGCTTTTCTACTTTTATTGCTTCCCCTGGGAGATATTATCATGAATCGTGGAATATGTTTCCACTGTTATGCCAACGATACCCAACTTTATATTTCTTCAAATCTGATAAGATTTCACAATTCTCCAAATTAGCAAAGTGTATCAATGAAATAAAAGATTGGATGGCCAGAAATTTTCTTCTACTCAATTCCGACAAAACACAGGTAATAATTATTGGCCCAAAATCCTCTAAAAATAAGCCGCTAAAATATCATTTGACTCTCGATGGATGTACTGTTACATCATCTTCAACAGCGAAGAATTTAGGTGTTATATTTTATACCAATCTGTCCTTTGAAAATCAAATGACCAATGTTTGTAGAACAACGTTCTTCCACCTAAGAAATATTGCTAAATTACGACACATGCTCTCTGTTGCTGATGCCGAAAGAATGTCCAGCAAGACCAATAAATAAACTTCAATTGGTTCAAAATGCAGCAGCCAGTACTGACTGAGTACTGAGTACAGACGAGAACCAATAAATATGATCGTATTAGCCCCATTTGATCATCGTTACATTGGCTACCTGATAAATTTCGCATTCATTTTACAATTCTGTTAACTACGTACATAGCTTTAAGTTCAATATTCTCTGTGTAATAGATAATACATGTCATGGAACATTTCAACATGAGACACTATCAAAACTGCTTTATATTCTAATGCAAGGATGAGAACATAGATATGAATTGCCTGTAACAAGTGTTTTTCTTTTAATAAGCATATAACATTGAACAATCAAACACAGAACATTTATTACAAAGGCTAAAGTTAAATAATAATACAAAAATAATAATACAATTATTTTATAAATAATAAAAAACTATTCCAATAAAAAAATAGCAGTACTTTCCTGTCAACTGAAATTTCTGATATTCTTCAGTTCAAGAGTAGCACCTTCTGCAATCATGTTAAATAAAGTAATAATAATAAATAAATAAATAAATCCACTGAAAATGGGACATGTAACATTATTCCAGCATGTATCTTAAGAAAAAACATTAAATAATATAATAAATAGAGGAATAAAAAATGTTAAACCAAATGTTACACCAAACATTCAACAAAATATTGCACATTCAACTAAAATACTTTTAGCAGTTTAGTTTGCTGATAACTGTAACATATGGCGCTCAGACACAGGAATAGTGTTAAACCCGGAGGTTGTGTTTATTGAAAGAGAGTGTTAAGGAAAGGAGAGGTTCAGAAGTGCGTGGAGCTTGGGCTGACTTCACTGGAGTGAATGAGCGTGGAGCTGGAGAATGAGCGCAGAGCTTGGACAAGCGTGGAGCTTGGGGTGACGTCACTGGAGTGAATGAGCGTGGAACTGGAGAGTGAGAGCAGAGCTTGGACGAGCGTGGAGCATGGGGTGACGTCACTGGAGTGAATGAGCGTGGAGCTGGAGAATGAGCGCAGATCTTGGACGAGCGTGGAGCTTGGGGTGACGTCACTGGAGTGAATGAGCATGGAACTGGAGAGTGAGCGCAGAGCTTGGACGAGCGTGGAGCTTAGGTTGACGTCACTGGAGTGAATGAGCGTGGAACCGGAGAGTGAGCGCAGAGCTTGGACGAGCGTGGAGCTTAGGTTGACGTCACTGGAGTGAATGAGCGCGGAGCTTGGACAAGCGTGGAGTTTGGGAGATCGATGAGCTACAGGGATCGTTGAGCTTCCGAGATCGTTGAGCTTCCGAGATCGTTGAGCTTCCGAGATCTCCGCTGGAGTAAAAGGAGCGAGGAGCTTGAGTTAGAAGGAGCAAAGGAACGTGGAGATAGGAGGATAGACAAAGGAGCGTGGAGACAGGAAAAATCACAGGAACAAAGGAGCGTGGAGATAACCAGATAACAGGAACGAAGGAGTGAGTCTGTATTCAATAAACCATTAACGCTTAATGCTTAACGAGACCAGACAAAGAGTGAGGGGAGAACAGAGTATTTAAAGAGTGGAACGGAAACAAGAGACAGGTGCAGGTGATTAGTGATAAGTGGAGAGGGAGCGTGGAGAATGAAAGCAAGGAAAGACAGGGAGATCTGTGACAATAACCTGTATTTTTCACAAATGCTGCTACTTTAAGATAAAGTGCAATGGTCATGAAAAGTGCACAAGAGAGAATAGAGTACTTTACTCAAGATTTTTTGCAAAGAAAACCAGCATGTCAACCTTTGCTGGTTTCAGACATGAACGCTGACATGTTACTACAGTATATTGCCACCTGCACTAAACACTCTCTCTGATGGCAAACTTGGGGCTGGAATGCACAGGAATTTGTGAGCCAGATTGCTCAGCATTGGAAAGTTAACACTTTGCTCCTTCCACCAGGCCAAAGGATCTTCCTCTCCGTCTATGGTAGGCGTCATCAGGTAGCTATTCAGCTCGGGAAATGGGAAAGTATGCCGTTTGCAGGCATCGACTCTTCAACTGAAAGTCTTCATTAATTAAATGTATGGTGAGACTTAGGCACGGCTCGGTCGTCATGCTCGACCACAAATCCGTTGTTGTGGCATAATACACCACATTTTCCAACTCGGCTTCCACTTTCTTTTTACACTCCACATACATTTCTGGTATGGCAACCTGACTGAAATATGTACAGGAAGGAATTGTGTATCTTCTGTTCAACGTGCGGATACGTTTTTGAAAGCCATCTTTTGTCACCGTGTTAATAGACTTGTGATTGGCGAGCAAGTCTGTCACACGAAAAAGAATGACGATGGAATAAATTTGCGTGACTGTTTAAAACGGGTCAGATCCCCTGTAATATAACCTACATTTTTAATTGCAGTCTTCATGATTAGCTAATAGCGGTCTTTCAAATTGCGATTTCGATTTGAAAATGATTAATCATTCAGCCCTAATTACTAGAATATCAAAATCCAAAAAAGGAGGTAGATCCTTTTCATACTTGGCTCCTAAACTATGGAATAGTCTCCTTAACACTGTTCAAGATGCAGACACACTCACTCAGTTTAAGTCTAGACTAAAAACTCATCTATTTAGCCAGGCATACACCTAATTTATCCTTCATCTTACAATTAGGCTGCTTTATTTAGGTCTGCCGGAACCAGAAACAGGGATCATGATCTATAACTGCAAACAATTTAATGGCATCTATGCTAATATTAATTTATTTGTTTCCCTTTCTCAACCTCGGGTATCCTGAGGTCACCAGAACCAGCTGGATCCAGCTCCATTCCTGCTTCATGTTGGACTTCACTGCTACGTGCCAGCCAAATATAACTTCAGTCTATTACGATGGACTTCAGAGGATGAATTGATGCCAACTCCAATCATAAGACCATGATGCCAACTCCAATCATAAGACCATGGGATCATATGCCACTGCCTGAACCTTGCACAATCCCCAGCACACTCGTCTGCCCCTGTCCGGTTCCTAGATGAGACCAGCTTGCCTTACAGACAGTCTGATTTCTCTTTTGGAGCCCCCGAGCTGGATGAGAGTTTCAACGCTGCATCGGCGAGCGTCTTGACGAACTCTAACGCTGAGGACTCGACTGGGCAAGTGCCTTCGGTTGTGCCGGCCCAGTCTGAGGACGACACCAAGCTGTCCGCTATGCTTGACCGGGCCGCTGCGGGTGTTGGGCTGGACTAGAGCTCTCCATCCTCCCCTCAGCTATCGCAGCTTGATGATTGGTTCCTGGGTCCTGACTGAATCTGGTCTAGATGCGGGACTTTGACAAGGCTCACTCTCTCAACGCCCCATCTCCCAGACCAGCCTATTCGGCAACACTGTTGAGGACAATGCCCAGCAGTTCTTGGCGGTGAAGAAACAGGTGGAGGCCATTCAACACATCTTGGGCTGGGCAAAACCCAATACCTTCATGAGATTTTACAATCTCTGAGTTGAACCTGTCTCGTCCTGTGTTTTGTCAGGTCTGAACATGTAGAATTCGGTAATACTAAACAGCTGTCTGGGTGTATCGCTTGTGCATAGCGCCTTTCCCCTCTCCTGAGGCGAATACGTACGCTCTACTGCCCAGTCAAGTCCACAAGTCATGGACCCTGGACGTCCTTCCTCCATAGCCTTCTGGCTCCGAATTCAGTGGAGGAGTTCGCAGCCAAACCCACTGCAGGCACCGAGTTGCCTGTACTGGAACAGGTGCTCCACAGGTACTGATTACTCCAGTAACCTCCTGTGATGTATTTTCCGCGGTACGGTCCCCCTGTAAGCAGACCCACGTCTCTTGGGCAGAGATCCCTCTGCCCCCCGGTTGCTGTGTTTGTAGAGCTCCTCCCCATCGAGGCAGGGCCTACCACTGCACCACCTCCATATGTGGCTGGTAAGCCCATGTGACATATTTGTCACATGTTAACCTCCCCTGCTGGGCAGGATGTGGTCTCCGTGGGGTCTTTTCCCCCTGAAAGTATTGGATAGGAAAAGAACACCTTCCCTGATGCGTGTTATAGTGTTAGATGGCCCCAGCCGTATCTAACACTATATGGAGAGAAATCATAGAGAGATAAAATCCCTCCCATGCTAGTTACGTCGCTCCCCCCTCCCCCCCAGGGATGTGCGGAATTACATGACGTCTTTTGGGGCGTTGGGGAAGGTTACATGCAGTCTGATGCACCTGCTATTTTTGCATGCAGCAGCTTGCTTGGACCTGCATCAGCAGTCCACGTAATACGGTTCAGTGTTGTGGCACTTTAAGATAGTGTCACTACATCGACACAACATCGAGTGAGTGACAGGAGGGGAACATCCCTCCGTTCCCTGATGGAGAGAATGAGACGTTGTGTCCCTCTTGCCACAACACTGTACTAGCTGCTGAAATGGCAGGGGCCTTACTCTCGGCTCCTCATCTCAAAACCTGTCTGAAAAGACGCAAGCTTCCCTCCATTTATACCTGTATGTCCGGGGGACGGGCATGCAAATTCTGTTTGCCAATTCTCATTGGCCTTTTCTTAAAGATAAGTGGCAACCGAGGCTCTCAAGAGAGACCCCTAGTGTCACTACATCGACACATGGAATGGATGTTACGACAGCAACCAAGACATTTTATCTTCTGTTAATGCCTGATCTTCTGTAAAGCTGCTTTGAAACGATGTGTGTTGTGAAAGGTGCTATACAAATAAAAATTACTTGACTTGACAAAAAAGAATGCACATTTGACCACTCAAACCTAAAACAGTCCTGCAAGTTGGTCCAACCCTAGACTACAGTTCATGAAAGCTCTGTCAGCTCCTTTAGCTGCTCATCTATTTCACATATAATAATAATAATAATAATAATGCATTCAGTTCCTTAATTTAGCCATAAACATATTATCCATGACATTTATAGATTTGTGCAAATGAAAACGTCTCGGGTTACTTGTGTAACCCTTGTTCCCTGAAAAAAGCGGAACGAGATGCTGCGCTGCTAAGCGCTATGGGGAAACAATCTTATTGTGAGCTGCTCTGAACATGTGTGTAACACATCAATGAAATTGACTGGAATTTATAGCCTCGGTTGGTGAGATCATTGGACGCACCTGTGGCCAGGCTATAAATAGGAGGCGTCACCAGAGTGTCATCAGATTATTTTCTGAGGAGCGGTCCTGGGATGTCCCAGTGCGGCAAAAGAAGCGCAGCATCTCATTCCGCTTTTTTTCAGGGAACAAGGGTTACACAAGTAACCCGAGACGTTCCCTTTACAAAAAGCTTCACTTTGATGCTGCACTGCTAAGCGCTATGGGGAACGAAATGCCCACTCTGCCGCACTGGGGCTGTCCGGACCCCTGATCGTTGTGAAGTGTTTTCACAGAACACGAGAGGTTCCAGACATGAGCTTAAGATGTCGACTCAAGGGCATAAGCCCGGAGTAGCGGAACATCTAACACCATAAAATCCGAAGAGTGTGTGCGGAAAGGACTAGCCTGCCGTATCACAAACCTGGTTAGACATGAGCTTGAGATGTCGACTCAAAGACATAAGAGTCCGGAGTAGCGGAGCATCTAGCCCACAAAGTCAAAAGATGAGTTTGAGAAGCCGATCCAAGGGCTCTAACTCAAAAGTTCGTACCATGAACTTGGATTTGGCATGAGCCTGGGATGTCGACCCAAGGACATAGTCCGGGGTAGCAAAACATCCTAGCCCATGTAGAAAATTGTAGAATGTGCGTGGAGAGGACCAGCCCGCCACGTCACAAACTTGTTCCTGCATGAGTTTGAGATGTCGACTCGAGGACGTAAGAGCCCGGAGTAGCATGAACATCCAAACTATAGAATTTAATGAATGTGTGCGGAGAGGACCAACCTGCCGCATCACAAACTTGCTGCAGAGGGACCCCTCTAGCCAAGGCTTTAGAGGAAGCGACCCCTCTGGTGGAGTGAGCCCTGACACCTACTGGCGAAGCTTGACCGCGTGCCTCATAGGCCAGGGCAATAGCATCCCTCACCCAATGTGACATAGTCTGCTTAGTAGCGGCCGCCCCCCTGTTGCGGCCCCCATAGCAAACAAACAATTGCCCTGATTTACGCCACTGGCTTGTGCGGTGGACATAAATCTGAAGGGCACGGACTGGGCAGAGTCCGTGAAGTCTTTCCTGCTCCGGCGTTAAAAACGGCGGGGAGCAGAAGGCTTCTAAAGTGACAGGATGTATTGTCGAAAAAGGAACTTTAGGAAGGTAATCAGGGTGAGGATGCAAAATTGCTTTGGCCATACCGGGGGCAAATTCTAAACAGGTCGGCAGAATAGACAGAGCCTGTAGATCCCCAATCCTCTTAAGAGAGGTAATAGCCATAAGGAAGACCATCTTGAGAGTCAGAAGTCTGTCAGACGCTGACTCCAGAGGTTCAAAAGGGGTCTCGACCAGAGCCTCCAGGACTATTGTTAAGTCCCACGAAGGAGTTCTGGCCCTAACGGGAGGCCTCAGTCGCCTGGCTCCACGAATGAAGCGGGCGAGTAGAGGATGTCTCCCTAAAGTCACCCCATCAATCAAGGCGTGGCAAGCCAAAATGGCGGCCACATAAACCTTGAGAGTAGCGGGGCATATGCCTGCTGACAGTTTTTCCTGCAGAAACTCCAGAACTGAAACAATTTGGCAGTTAACTGGATCTGCATCATGTGAACTGCACCACCTTTCGAAGACACCCCATTTATTGGTGTAAATTCTTCTGGTGGAGGGAGCCCTAGCACTAAGAATGGTTTCAATAACCCCAAGCGACAGCCCTGTGTCCCTCAGTTGGTACCCTTCAGGGGCCAAACGTGAAGTTTCCACAATTCGGGCCGGGGATGAAATATTGTCCCCTGTGCTTGAGACAGAAGGTCCCTCCTGTCCGGAATCGCCCAGGGCGAGCCGTCTAGGAGAGACATCATCTCTGAGAACCAAACCCTGTTCGGCCAGCGAGGCGCTATCAATAAGAGGCAAGACCCTTGCTGGCGAACTCTGGCCAGGACTCCCGGGAGCAGAGAAACCGGAGGGAACGCATACAGGTGCATTCTGGGCCATGTATGCGCCATCGCGTCCAGACCCAGGGGGGCTGGGTGACTCAGAGAGAAGTAGAGGGGACATTGCGCAGTCTCTTGAGAGGCGAAGAGGTCCACTTCGGCTCTGTAAAATCTCTCCCAAATCTGTTGTACTACCTCGGGATGGAGTTTCCACTCGCCCGATGGTAAGTTTTGTCTGGACAGAAAATCTGCTCCCACATTCAGGCGTCCAGGGATATAGACTGCCCTGAGTGACAGTAACTTGCCCTGGGCCCAAAGGAGAATCCGACGTGCCAGCAAATTGAGGTGGCGAGAACGTAGGCCTCCTTGATGATTTATGTAGGAGACTGCTGCTGTGTTATCCACCCGCACAAGGACATGGCAGCCTCTCAAATGTTGGAGAAAGTATTTCAGGGCCAGAAATACTGCCATCAGCTCGAGGCGGTTTATGTGCCAATCGAGTTGATGACTCTCCCATTCCCCTTGGGCTGGACGACCACTTAAGACCGCACCCCAACCCGTCAGGGAGGCGTCTGTCGTAAGCATCCTGCGACGACACAACGCACCAAGAGTGGGACACAAGGTGAGAAACCGGGGTCTGAACCACATAGAAAGGGAACGAAGCACTGGGCGCGTAACCCTTATTTGCCTGAGGGGACTGGCCCTTGGATGAAACCCCCTGGCTTTTAGCCACAGCTGAAACGGTCTCATATGGAGAAGGCCCAAAGGAATCACCGTGGACGCAGATGCCATGAGACCTAATATTCATTGGAACTGAAGAACAGTGCAACCTTGACCTAGCCTGAGAATGCTCAGGGAGTTCTGAATGGAGATGACACGAGCGGGAGACAACTGTGCCTGCATCGTGATCGAATTCCATATAACCCCTAGATAGGAAATTTTCTGGGTCGGGGAAAGAACGCTCTTTTTGGCGTTGATTCTCAGACCCAGAGAACCTAGATGAGCCAAGACGATATCCCTGTGCTGAACTGCCAGTTCTTGAGACTGGGCTAGGATCAGCCAGTCGTCTAGATAATTCAGAATGCGGATGCCCTGGAGTCGCAACGGAGCCAGTGCTGCATCCATGCATTTCGTGAATGTGTGGGGTGATAGGGCTAGGCCGAATGGAAGGACCCGATACTGGAAGGCTTTGTCCCCGAAAGCGAACCTCAGGAACTTCCTGTGCTGTGGCAGAATTCCAATATGAAAGTATGCGTCCATGAGGTCGATCGTGACCAGCCAATCGAAACGTTGGAACTGAGACACGACGGACCTGACTGTTAGCATCTTGAACTTGAGCGTCTTGACCGAGCGGTTCAAGGCACGAAGATCTAAGATGGGACGCAACCCCCCCCCCCCTTTCTTGGGGACCAGGAAGTATCTGCTGTAATAGCCAGACTTTTTCTCTGGAAGGGGAACATGTTCTATGGCCCCTTTTTCCAAGAGATTTTGCAGTTCTACCTGAAGTAGACATGCCTGTTCCGGGCTTACGGTAGTGGAAACCACGCCGTTGAAGCTCGGAGGGCGGCAAGCGAACTGAATTCTGTAGCCTTTTTCTACTGTTTTTAGAACCCACATAGAAATACCTGGCAGAAGTTTCCATGCTGCCAGGTTCTCTGAGATGGGAACTAATTTCAAGACTTCCTGTCGAGGGGGTGTCGAATGTTCCGTGTCCTGGATTATGGCAGGGAGTAACGGTACATTCAACATTTTGTTGGAAACCCCTGTCACCCGAAACACCAAGGGTGGCGGGAGTGAAGAGGTTTCGTGAGGGTATCGGGAGGGCCGAAGTGAATGATACACGCGCCCCGTCCCGAAGGGAACTACCCTCACAGGGTTGGATACAAGACCGTCAGGGCTTCTTTCTCTTGGAGATACAAGCCCTGAGGTCTTATTTGGGAGGTTGCTGAGGGCGACGAGCCTGTCCCCAATCTCTGCGAGGGGGAGCACGACTTGCCACGCTCTGCTTCTGAACCTCCCTCCTAACAGAATCAGGGCGAGACTGGGTGACCGACGGCCTCGCCCCCTGAGTGCGACGAGGAAGGAATTGCCCAAAGGCTTCCTCATGGCTTTTCGCCTCCTGGAATCTGGAGATAACCGTGTTCATGGCGTCTCCAAAGAGACCAGAAGGCGAAACTGGGGCATCAAGGAGGAAAACTCTGTCCTTATCCTTGATGCCGGATAGATTAAGCCATAAGTGCCTCTTAGTGCTAACCAAAGTGGACATAGACCGGCCAATAGCACGGGCTGACTGCTTGGTGGCACGGAGAGACAAATCCGTAGCTCGACGAAGTTCAGAAAAAGCTTTGTCGTCGAGGCCTCTTCCAGCACTCAAATCTTTTAGTAGGTCAGCCTGGTACGCCTGCAAGACAGCCATGGTGTGCAGCGCAGTACCAGCCTGACCCGCCGCTTGATATGCTCTCCCGACCAGCATGGAGGTTACCCTGCATGGCTTAGAAGGGAGAGCAGATTTATTAAGCGACGATGCCGAACCCGGCGAGAGATAACCCGCAAGTGTCTCTTCGACCGGTGGCATCTTTAAATACCCTCGCGCCTCAGTGCCCACGATAGTCGAATATATTGACGTCGAGGGCACGTGAATGCGCGAGGTATAAGGTTTATTCCAAGAACGAGAAATCTCGTCATGGAGATCATCAAAGAAGGGAAGGGACTGATGAGGTGTTCCCTTCCCTTGGTCACCAGACAGAAATCTGTCCTCTAACTTAGAGCGCTTGGGGGGAACTTGGTCACGTGGCCAGTCTATTTGAAGCCTGGCCACCGTGCGAGTAACCACATCGAGCAGCTCCTCCGAAGATTTAGAATCGCGATTGGAGCGCTCAGATGCGGTTAACTCGGAATCTGACCCAAGGGAATGGAGGTCCCCCTCGTGAACTGAAGAGGCGCCGAAGCACGCTTCAGGATCACGCGAGGGACCAGCAGGATCTGGGGAGAGAGCGAGCGAAAGGGGCGAACCCGTCTCTCGCTCCTCAGCCAGATCCATGCGAGAGCCCCACGAATGAAGTGTGGGTGCCGGCTCTCGGAAGTAAGCAAGGCGAGCGCGAAGCATCCCGACCGAAAGTAGGTCGCAATGCGCGCACCCGCCCTGTTCCAACGCGAGAGTAGCGTGCTCTTACCCCAAGCAAACAAAGCAAAATTGATGCGTGTCCCTGTCAGACATAGAACGCTGACAAGGAAACACGCATTGTTTCCCCTGTTTTTCTGCCATTTTCCCCTTTTTCTTTTCTTTTTTTATATATATATATATATATATATATATATATATAAAAAGAGAGAAGGAAAAGACTTAGATTTTTAAACAATTTTCTAACAAGAGTTTTGTGAAAACACACAGAGAGAAAGCTCTGAAGAAAAATGTCTGACGACACTCTGGTGACGCCTCCTATTTATAGCCTGGCCACAGGTGCGTCCAATGATCTCACCAACCGAGGCTATAAATTCCAGTCAATTTCATTGACGTGTTACACACATGTTCAGAGCAGCTCACAATAAGATTGTTTCCCCATAGCGCTTAGCAGCGCAGCATCAAAGTGAAGCTTTTTGTAAAGGGAACCAATTGATTGCATCATTATTTGGTTAAAAGAAAACTGCAAATTTCAGCACAGTTTGAATATATGAGTCAAATACAGTAAAATAGTCTGACCTCAATTAATCTAATGTTTTCTGTACAATCCAGATTTTATTTATTTATTTTTTTTTTACATTTCACGCTAGACTAAACCATTAGTTAATATGATACTCTCGTATATTATAACTTATCAGATTCTACATTTGTCATAATACAAATTAACTAATTTAGTCTTATTAATTATTTGTATTTAATTATTTTTATGATTATTTTTTTACATACGTATTTATTAAACATTTCTTTTTTTTCTGCATTACATGGCATGGTACTTTGGCAGTAAAGAGAACCGTCTAGAAAAGCTCTAAGCAGTGAACACAATTAAAATTAATTAATCGCATAGCTTTGAAAGCACTGATGTTATAATCTGAATGTTATCTCTATCACACACATACTTGAGTGACTACAATAGAGATATACAGCCCACAGCTAATTTACTACTCCACACATTTTAATTCTGTAACTAAATTAACACTTATAAAAGCATTCTTTTCGATTACATTTGGATTCGATATGAAATAATTTCATCCTTTTAATAATGGAATATTTATCTCAGTTTACAGATGGCTGGTGAGGGCTTATTCTCCCATAGCGCACACATCTTTCTTGTATACAGAACAGTATGCCTTACTGTCCTTTGATCCTCGACTCAACCACAGTTTGTATTTATCATCTTCCAGCCAGTTATCGTTAAATTTACAGTGAGACATGTTAATGGAGATGGATGCGCGCCAATAAATCCAATAAATCGAATGACACGTGACGTGCGTTTTTTTTTTTTTTTTTAATTTTTTTTTTAGGACACACCAGAGAGCACAGCCTCAGGATAAAACACAACAAAATGCTGCCGGTTTTATTTACATGTTTACATCTATTTACCTGGTTACATTTTCAAGGACATATTCAAAATGCAAGCACATTTCAAACCTTGAAATCAATGTGTAATTGTGTTAGGCCTATTCAATAAATTAAACCTTAAAGGAATCAACATACAACTAATAATAAAAATAGGCTACTGTTCCTGGAGAGAAAGTCAAATATCAGCACAAAGCTTACTTAATCAGCTCTATCTCTCTCTTTTGATTTTTAACATTAATTCTTATGGAAATACAAGTGACTACATGTCAGAGACAACTTTCATTGCAAAATGGTTATCAAATGATCAGTTTAATTGATTTCATAAAATGGTGCACAATCATTTCTTATTTTACATTATTGATTTATTTACCACAGAGTGTTACATGTGTGTAGATTCAACTAAATGCCATTTTTTAAATGCCTGTCTTTGGTCAACAAATACATTAAAATCTCTAATACACCATTTTAATCAATATAGATACATATTGTCTCACAAAATATAAATAATGGTACTTGGAGGGTACACAATATAAGGGAATTATCACTAATTATCAACGAAAATTTTAAGAAAGATATTGTTTTAATACAGTACTTGGTAAGGATGACATTGGTACATACATAATCAGTCCATATAACAGCTAAGAAATTATGCATTTGATGATGTAATTACACTGACAACACTAAGTCCATAGGGTTATTAGATAATATATTACAGTACATTCTGAAACACCTTTTTATTGATCATTCAGACCATTGGATTTTTAAAGAAAATGTTCTGGGTTCAAAATAAGTTATTTTACCAAAGAAAAATTTTGACTGGTTTCTCGGTTTGTAAAAACAAATAAAAATGAAAATTACAGTAATGCACATACATATGGAGGTCTATTGGGAGAATGTAGAAAAGTAAATGTATCGCTTATATATTTGTTAAAGTGCTAATATTTAATCTTCCATACTGAAATGTGTTATTTGAGCTGTAAAGTTGTCTAAATCACACTCACTGTTCCTCTGTAGTGGAGTGAAATCCCAACCTTCACCCATTAAGGATGCTTTCACAGTTGGTTCGATTGCTTGGACTGAACTGGAGTTCATATATTAGCGTTTGTCATCCGCAAGCCCATGGATGCATTGCAAGGGATGTGAAGCATGTGAGCTGCTCTCTGAAAAAAACAACAATTGCAATCGCGAGCCTGCAAAGACAAGAATTATACATCAACACAGCGGTCCACTTCCGCAATTTGGTACGATTGCACTTGTATCTGCAGCAAACCGTACTGGAGTTCACATGAACTATACCACAGACCAACTTTACAATCAGACTCAGGTGCAGTTCCCGGGTGCACTCCCAAGTTTGGAAAAACCGCATTCAAATCACCCAATCGAACCTAACTTTCATGTCATTTGAGCCCAGGTGCACACCAAAAGTGTTATTATGAAAGCACCCTAAAAAAAAAGTCTGAAGACATCTTTTCCAGGATCACTAGACTAAATAACTAGCCTTAAAAACGTCTTGGTTACGTATGTAACCTCAGTTCCCTGATGGAGGGGACGAGACGTTGTGTCGAAGAAGCAAAACTAGGGGTCTCTCTTGAACACCGAATATGCCTCTGATCTGTGAAAAGAGAGTTGGCGAACAGTATTTGCATACCCCGCCCCTGGACATACGGGTATAAAGGCGAGGAAATACAGACGTTCATTCAGGATTTTTCTGAGGAGCCGGGAGTGTCCGGCCACCTCAGCGGCTCGGCTCAGCGATGTGGCCGGGAGGACACAACGTCTTGTTCCCTCCATCAGGGAACGGAGGTTACATACGTAACTGAGACGTTCCCCGTCTGTCGCTCACTTCGACGTTGTGTCGAAGAAGTGACACTAGGGGTCCACTTTAAATCATGCCATGCGCTGAGCCATGTACTTGTACTGCTGACACAGGAGCGAGCAGGTATTTTACGTGCACAAGCGACCAACTGTGTTTCAGACTGCACGTACCCTTCCCCAATGCCCCAAAAAAGTCGTCGGAATCCTTTTGGGTACCCTAGAGGGGAACAAGGCGACGCTTGCCAACCTGGGAACAGGCCAAGCCTGGCTGGGCCTCTTTTCTCTCTATGTTTCTCGGCATAGAGCAAGAGCAGCCGGGGCCCTTACCGCATCGTGGGAAGGGGGTCTTACCGGTTTCCTATTCTTTCAGGGGGAAAAGACCCGGTGAAGGCAACACCTGCCTGAAAAGGGGAGGTAAAGGTGGCAAAATACATCACATGGCCTCTTCGGTCACATGTGGAAAAAATGGCGCAGTGGTAGATCCAGCCTTGAGGAGGGGGGAGTTGTTACAACACGGCAACCAGAGGGCAGCAAAGAACTGCCTAAGGGAGACGCGGGTCAGCTCGTAAGGTGACCGTACCACAGAAAATACATACAGGAGGAGTCTGTGTAGGAGGCCTGACCTGTGGAGCACCTATTCCAGTACAGGGTAGCCTGGGGTACCCATAGTGGACTGGGTCGGCAGTTCCTCCGCTGAACTGCTGACCCAAAAGGGCTACCCAATGGGTGGGATCTCCTGGGAAGGAAGGCATGCCATTTTACCTCGGGCGAGGGAAAGGGTGCTGGACGCAAGCGATTCACCTGGTCAGACCGTCGGCGTGTACCGAGTTCTACCGGCTTGGACCTGAGAAAACATGGGACGAGACTGACTCAACCCTGAGATTGTAAAATAGGGGAGGCACCCCTAGCCAGTGCCCACAAGGACGCCGTACTCCTTGTAGAGTGTGCTCGAACCTGTAGGGGGGTGGCATGGCCTGGGTGTGATAGGCCAGCAGGATGACATCCACCACCCAGTGGGAAAGCCTCTGTTTGGAGACAGCGTTCCCTTTCCGCTGTCCCCCAAAGCAAACAAAGAGCTGCTCAGAGCGCCTTAAGCTCTGAGTGCAGTCCAGGTAGGCACGCAAGGCATGTACCAGACACAGCAGTGAGGGGGTTGGGTCTGCCTCCTCCTGGGGCAGCGCTTGCAGGTTCACTACCTGATCTCTGAAGGGCGTGGTAGGAACCTTGGGCACGTAGCCCGGTCGGGGTCTTAGGATCACATATGTGTCTGCCGGACCGAACTCCAGGCAAGTGTCGTTAACAGAGCGCGCTTGCAGGTCCCCGACCCTCTTGATGGAGGCGAGGGCGATCAGCAGGGCCATCATTAGGGAGAGGGCCCTGAGTCCAACTGATTCCAGCGGCTCGAAAGGGGATCTCTGAAGACTGGCGAGGACCACCGAGAGATCCCAGGAGGGGAACAGGCCTGGCCGGGAGGGATTTAACCTCCGGGCGCCTCTTAGGAACCTGATTATTAAGTCATGCCTACCCAGAGACTTGCCGTCTACTGTGTCGTGGTGAGCTGCGATAGCGGAAACATACACCTTCAAGGTGGAAGAGGACAGCCTCCCCTCCAGCCTTTCCTGTAGGAACAGGAGTACTGACCTAACTGCACACTTCTGTGGGTCTTCTGCCACCAATTCACAAAGAGACACCATTTCAGGGCGTAGAGTCGCCTGATAGAAGGGGCTCTGGCTTGGTCGATCATGGCTACGACTGTGGGTGGTAGACCAGCTAGATCTTCCGTGTCCCGTCCAGGGGCCAGACGTGGAGGTTCCAAAGGTCTGGGTGCGGATGCCAGAGCGTGCCCCGTCCCTGAGAAAGAAGGTCCTTCCTCAGGGGAATTTGCCAGTAAGGGGCTGTCACGAGGAGTACGAGGTCCAAGAACCAGGCCCAGGTAGGCCAATAAGGATCCACAAGGGTTAATTGTTCCTCGTCCTCCCTGACCTTGCACAGCACCTGAGCAAGAAGGCTCACTGGAGGAAATGCGTACTTGCGCAGCCCCGCCGGCCAGCTGTGTGCCAGTGCATCTGCCCCGAGGGGAGCCTCTGTTCGGGCGTACCAGAGCGGGCAGTGGGAGGTTTCTCGGGAGGCAAACAGGTCTACCTGGGCCTTGCCGAACCGTTCCCAGATCAGCTGAACCGAGTGGGGGTGAAGCCTCCACTCTCCGCCAGGCAAGCATTGTCATGACAGCACGTCCGCTATCACGTTGAGGTTGCCGGGGATGTGAGTGGCACGCAGCGACTTGAGTTGGCTCCAAAGGAGGAGACGTCGGGTGAGTTGTGACATGTGGCGGGAGCATAGGCCGCATTGGCGGTTTATGTACGCTACCACGGTGCTGCTATCTGACCTGACCAGGAAATGTTTGTCTCGAACTAACGGGAGAAACTTCCATAGGGCAAGAAACACAGTCAACAACTCCAGGCAGTTCATGTGCCAACGCAGTTGGGCCCCTTTCCAATGGCCTGCTACTGCGTGCCTGTTGCACACGGTGCCCCAACCTGATCTGGAGGTGTCAGTCGTGACCAAGACGCGTCAGGACACCTGCTGTAAGGGTACTCCTGCCTGAAGAAAACAGAGGTCTGTCCAGGGTTTGAGTGTTTGGCGGCAGGCAGGGGTGATCGTCACACGGTGCGTGCCGCGGCGCCATGCTCGTCTCGGGACTCGAGTCTGAAGCCAGTGCTGAAGCGGTCTCATATGCATCAACACCAACGGCACGACCGCCGCGGCGGATGCCATATGCCCCAGGAGCCTCTGGAAAAGTTTTAAGGGGACCGTCATGCCTGGCCTGAAAGCGGCGAGGCACCTCAACACTGACTGCGCACGCTCGTTGGTGAGATGTGCTGACATTGAGACCAAGTCTAACTCCATACCGAGAAAAGAGATGCTCTGGACTGGAGTAATCGTGCTCTTTTCCCAGTTGACCTGAAGCCCCAGACGGCTGAGGTGCCTGAGCACCTGTCTCTGTGAGTGCATAGTAACTCTCATGAGTGGACCAGGATGAGCCAGTCGTCGAGGTAATTGAGTATGCGGATGCCGGCTTCTCGGAGCGGGGCAAGAGCTGCCTCTGCGACTTTCGTATAGACACGAGGGGACAGAGACATGATGATGGGGAGGACTTTGTACTGATATGCCTGGCCATCGAACGCGAACCGCAGAAAGGGGCGGTGTCAAGGCAGAATTGAGACGTGAAAGTACGCGTCCTTCAGGCCTACCGCTGCGAACCAATCTAGATGTCGAACGCAGTTTAAGATGTGTTTCTCTGTGAGCATTTTGAATGGGAGTTTGTGCAACGCTTGGTTGAGAACGCCTTTCTTGGGTACGATGAAGTAAGGGCTGTAGAAACACTTCTTCATCTCGGTTGGAGGGACAGGCTCTATCACATCTTTGAGTAAAAGAGTGGCGATTTCCACGCGCAGGGACTGGGCATGTTTTCCGTGTTCTGCGGAAGAGCGGACTCCCATGAAGGGGGGCGGGAGCCTGGCAAACTGAATTGTGTAACCGAGTCGAATGGTCCGGGCCAGCCAGCGAGATGGGTTGGGAAGTGAGAGCCATGCATCCAACCTCTGCGCTAGGGGCACCAAAGGGATGATTTTTTTTTACGTACCCGGCGGGGCTTTGCAGCGGGGCGGAGCAGGTAGGGCAGCGTCGGGAGGCGGTGACGCGTGAGGCTGTGAGCGGCGCCTATACCCCAGGAACCAGTCATCCAACCGCGACGGGTGTGGGGAGGACGTAGGGTTCCAATCCAGCTCCACACTGACGGCGGCCCTGGCAAGCATGTCGGACATCTGCGCAACCTGGGTGTGCTGGCCCGAAGGCAGCAGCCCAGGGGAGGAATTGGCGTCAGGCGCCGCGCTCTCCGATGCAGCGGCGAGCTCATCCACCTCGAGCTCCAGAGGATAGGCAGACCAGCTGTGAGGCGAGCACAGACGGTAGTCAACAAGCGTGCCCTCCCCAAATCGTCTCCATCGCCAGCCGCATCGTCCTCAATCCCGTGGGAAGAAGGAGCGACACGGGGGGCGGCTGGAGTGGTGTGCTTTCTGTTGACAGCAAGCCACGACCGCAACGTTGCCATGGTCATGCCCTCACAGTGAGAGCATGAGCGATCCACAAACGCTGCCTCGGTGTGATCGGTGCCCAGACACACGAGACAACGCCTGTGGCCGTCTGAAGCCGAGAGCACTCTACCACATCCAGGAACAACACAGGGGCGGAATGGCATCTTTAAAAAGACGCGTCCTGAAAAGGACGTTCAACGCTGCTGTGTATTGCTCTTTCAGAGAAATAAACTCTTTTATAGAGAAAATTATTCTTTTAATAAACTCTTTTAAAGACTGCACTGTCGCAGAGCATCAGCAAAACAGAGTGTCAGAGGATAGAAGCAGGATACTGGTGTGTCACTCGCAGCTGGCTGCATACATGACCATCGTGGATCGTGGATCGCAGAGAGTAGCATGAGCATCCCATGCTGTGAGTCTCCGCAGTGTCATGCACAGCAGGCCATGTTTTGCTTGGCTGTTGTGCAAAGATAAAAAATTGTAGCTGGCTGTGTAAAATTACTAATTTAAGACCAAGCAGAAGCAATAGCCAACAAGGTGCATTGGCCATGAACTATACAAATGTTCAAGTAGTAAGCGGTAGTTATGATATGACTAATGCCCATTTATCTACCTTTCATCAAGTGCCTACAAGGCAAATGTTAATTTATCTAATTCATATTCATTAACCAACAGGATAAGGTTTATAATGTGTGCTCACTGTTCAAATGGTCCTTACGCCCATGGTGTGTGTTGTAATGTATGATACCTCTCAATGCCATTCAGCTTGTGTCTGTGTTTCCTGGACATCAACAGTCATCCACCCCACGCTCCCTTAAAACACACATTCACACATTTAGTTCCATTAAAATTTATCCAACACACATGAGAAATCAAATTTTTATGTGGCAGTGAGATAATCATCAACTTACATCCACCTGAAGCCACATGTTGTATTTCTCACAGATGTCAGCGATTTCATTGATTGGATCAAAGGCTCCATATACTGTAGATCCAGCTGTGGCATTCACAAACAGTGGTACAAACCCCTGGAAATAATAAAAGCAAAAAGAGTAGTCTCTTATAAATAGAGATGTTTAAGTGTTCAAAACAAGTTCAGCTTTATAATTCTTTAAAACAAAAAAATTAAAATTGGTTCAACTCATTAAAGGTTAAAAGGGATTAAAAATATAAATATGTTGAAGTATTTTTGTTGAAGATTTTATAATAATTGGTCCAAATGTGTGTTGAACATTGCCATGTTTAATGGCTTTACATTGTCATGACAAGAGTTGAAAGATTGGATTATAACTTTACACAAGGTTAGTAAATGATTTCATCACACTAAAGCAGTGTTGAATATGTTACATAAAAAAGATTTTACTTTTTATATGTTTTTTTTTCCACTAAACAGATTCAAAATAAAGTCTATATTTCCATATCTTCCAATGACAAATGCAAGCCGTACAAAATTATTATATTCAAATAGTTATAAATATAAGATAATGCACTTGTTAATGTTTACTAAGGTATTTATATACCATGCTTACACAATGCTTAATAGTTAATAAGTTGATGTACATTCCAAAACTTAAAATGTTTTTAAAATGTAAATTCAACAATAATAAAAAAAATATGTCCCTACCTTTGGTATAAGCAAATAAAAAGCCTTAATCTTGCAGAAGTTACCAACATAAAAATTTCAGTTGTACTATTCAACAACCGCACCTTCCCCCCACCTATAGCCATGGATTTATTACCACAGCTCACACTGAAGACTTTTCATTGAGCTAGCCTCCTCTGAATGTATGCCACCCACCCCCCACCTCCCCCTCTTTGTGGCAGTCACTCAGGCTCAGCATAAGCCAATGTTTTAAAAATCTGAAAAAACAAACAAACAAAAAACTATGCTATTTCACTGCTCGTGAGTTGTGAGATGTGATCAAAAAACGCAAATGTATTGTTGGTGAATTTCTGGGGTGAACTACCCACAATATTTGTGGATCCACCAATCAGAGATCGCACACTCTTTTACAATTTCTGTCAATAGGCGTTAATTTATTAAAATTTTGTGTAATGCAGGATTTATTGCAAGACCTGCGGAACCTGCTGGAAAGTGAAAGATCCAGAAAACAACGTGTTTGTTAAGGCTGGAATACACTACATGGCTTTAACACTGATTTTAGCTCAGATTTTCAGTCAGGCGAGTTAGGGCTAGTTGGCGCTAGATGACATTAGTCAGCTCCAGTCAGAGTTGAAAGATTTCACAGAAAATTGCATAGTATAAAATTAACCTTTCAACAAGGATTACATCTAGTTGGAGGATATCTAACATGTTTGATATTTTTAGCTGAATATCATCGACTACCGAGGAAATATCATGGTGAATAATGCTCCAAGACTCAAATCTGAAGTCATGCGTTGAGAAAGAAATGGAAATCTTGCACATGGGGCTACAAAGCTCTTAGAAACAGAAATGATAAACAAGCACTTAAGTAAAGTTTAACCTTTAACGACACTCACTTTCTTGAACTTCCATTGCTGCCTCTAGAGGCCATAATCCACACCCATGAATGCACCCAAATGCCTGTTTCTTTCACGACACGGAACATAGAGGAGCAGCAACAACAGTAGCAGCTGTTTTCTTTTTCTCTTCAAGAAAAGGGAGGGCTAGTTTGGAATAATCTGGGCAGGTTTTAAAAATTCTAAAAATAAAAAATTCCATGGCTCATGCAACTAAAAAGAAAATGGTTTCATACACAATCGTTCAATCAAATAGCCAAAATTGTTATTATTATTATTATTACTGATTGACAGAAAACGTGTTCAATCCTGTTCAGAGGAGATACAAGTTGCCACACCCACTAGTGTGTTCTGAACTGCCACAATCTGCAGGTGTTGTTCATGGATTTTAGTGATAGAAGTAATGCAAACAAAATTCAACTAAGTAACGAAAAATGGCAAAATAACGTGACCTTAAATTGTGATTAATGCCAGAATCTGTGGTGTTGTTCTCATACCCATCTGATAAAAAATTACACCTGAGAATGTATGCCTTTTGGCCACAAGTTTAATGATGCTGGATGAGAACACTGCATGATATTTTCAAAATATACCACTCATAGTGATCATATTGTACACTCTAATAATCAAAAGGAGTAATCTTTATATTGCATATTAATTCATAAATACCGAATGGCTAAAACATGACTTAAATGATAACACAACAACATTATTTGGCTTCTTGATATGCCAGGGCAGCATATTGTTCTTTTTCGATGCGTGTTTGTCACATTGTGTGAATAGGAAAAAGCGGGGGTAAATGTAAAGGTTTTTGAAAAAGTTATAATTTCTATGCTTAATTGTGTCGTTAAGGTTGTTAAGGCTATGCTACTTGATTTTAGGGATACAAAGCGCTTGATAATAAACTAATCTGGCAACACTGTTACCACGTAAGTTTGGGATTGGATTGGATCAGATCAACTATTTAGTCAGGTAGTGTGTTATCCCCAGTCAAAGTGCCCAAAGTTTTTGTTATCCCCTAGTGTGTTATCTCAGTCAAAGTGTGTGAAGACTAATATTTTAATATATGTACCGATTTTAAAAGTCGTATAGTGTAATCCAGCCTCAAAATCTGTATTGGTAATTTTGTTTTTGTTTTGTTTTTTGTTTGTTTTTTGAGGTATTGTGTTATTAAGCAATGTTGTTGTTAATGTCTGTATCAAGCATACAACAAAATTTCATGAACTTTATTACAGTAGTTGCCAACAAACGTCTAATGGCTACAAAAGATCCTAATAATCATTAGTAAACCTTTATAAACATTTACTATTGATAAATAGTTTAAACCTTTAATTGCTGCAAAAATCTAAACAAAATATAATAAATGATTTATAAAGATGTGTAAATAATAAATGCATGCCTACACACAACAACAAACAAAAAGCTAATTGGTGGCCTTTACATACCTTAGTTACTATTAGCTGGACTTTGATGAATAATTTGTAAACATGAATAGTGTGTGAAGTGGTGAAAAATATAAAAAAAATTCAGAAAACATTTGTAAATATAAAAAAGTGCATGAGCTCATTTGAACCAAAGTTAAATGATATTTGTAAGCATTCAAATGTACATGAACAAATTATCTGTTAATCATTATATAATATATATTTGTTATAACATCTACAAATTATATTTGTTAATATAATTTGTAGATATTAAAAAGTGCAAGTCTATATATGAATGAAATATTAATAACATTTTCAAGTATTTGAATGTGCATTAATTAATTAACTAAGCATTGTGTAATGTTAGTTAAATTCATTAGTAAACATTAACAAAAGTATTTCTCATATTTATAAATAATCTAATATACATTGAGTAATGAGCTGTTAAGCATTACATAACATTAGTTAATGGTTTATTAATGAAAGTTATAAAATAAAAAAAAGCTGCAGTGTGTAATTTTTGTATCACCAGTTCCAAATGGAATTGCACAAATAATGTTTTCAAATAGGTTTCACGAACACTCCTCCTGTCTTCCCTTGGTTGTCATATAGATAGTCCTGCCCCAAACTCATTCAGTAACCCATGTAATAAACACAATCAGTGTGATCACTGCCTCTTAAAATGAGAACTAGTATAATGAGCTCATTGTCATATGTATACATATGGTTGACAGGGAGGTGTGTTGAAGAGCTTTTATCATGCACAGGAGACTCACCTTCTCTTTGGCTTCAATGACCTTGGCCTCCAAATCAGCAGGAATGACTCTACCTCTAACAGAGAGATGCAAATTTAACACAGACTCTCACTGATGAGAGGGTCCACAAACACAAAGCACATGCAGATAGAGCTCGCCCTTACCTCTCATCTGTGCTCAGCAAGATCAGATTTTCTGTGCCGAAACCCAGCGCTGCACTCGCCTTATTTATAGAGTAGTGACTCTGTGAACAATATTTAAACAATAAGTCGAGCCACATTTTTGTATGTGTCATCCGGTTTTATTATAAGATATTTGATGTGAATGAGCAAGTTATTTTGCAGAGGACTTTAGGTAAGTAGGACTAGTTTAAACCATTCAAACCAAATTACAACAATTAATTCATTACAATAATGAATATTAACGCAAAGAGGACTGTTGAAAATGACATAATCCCTCCTTTGCATCTCACTATAATACAGCAGTATATTTTGCTGCATTGTTACTTAAATCATGAATTAGAGCATTGTATGTTTTTGATTCATGAAAGTATGTGTATTTATTAAAATGCTAATTAAGCATTTTTAATATTTGGCAAGTATTGCCAATCATATTCATGTTGTTGTAACTGCATATCATTGATTTATAATGCATGGAAGTGTTACCATAAAAAAATATATTTTGGAATAATTTTAGGCTTTCAAACAGCAAGCATTTATTTAGACAACACTATCGCTGTCTATCGACAGAGAGAGAGTAAGATACAAAGGGAGACAGAGAACAAGCAAATGAATGACCTACATGTTCTGAGGTAAACAGCACCAGTCAGGGAACTGCTGCCATGCCTTTGATTTTAACCTCAGGGAAGAGTTTCTATCGTGCCACCATCACACTGTACATATTTGAGATAGCTCCTCCTGCAAAAACCCAAAGATGTTGCTTTTTTTAACTTAATGACCTAAAGAAGATGAGTAGCTCCATAGTGTTGTGTGCCAATACTATCAAGAACAAATAGAAACATTATCATTTAATTAGGAATGTAAATTTTACATATTATTTCAGTGCAATTAATTATTTAATAAGCAATGCTTAAAAACAAAAATGCACTTAATAATGACCCAGACCATAATGGAGTCATGATTACCCTTACCATCAGAGCAACTCAAGCTTCAAGTAACACCTTCATGTTTTTATGAGTCTCAGTAAGCAGGGGGCAGTAAGTGTGACTCTAGTTGTTTATGCAATGTGCAGCTGTACAGACTAGCAGACAGACATGTTCTTGCATTTAAACACAGCTGGATGGAGCACAATTTTGAATTAAGATGTTTTTTTCTAATATTCAAATGACTCTTAATTTGAAACAGCATCCAAAAATCACTGTTAATGATGTGATACAAGCATGTGTTTTCAACCATGTGGGTCCTTACGAATTCAAATGGAGTGGTGGTGGAGTAGTGGCTAGAGCACAGGGCTCGAAGAAGTGACACTAGGGGTCCAGCTTAAATCATGCCATGCGCTGAGCCATGTACGTGTACTGCTGACACAGGAGCGGGCAGGTATTTTACGTGCAAAGGCGACCAGCTGTGTCAGACTGCCGTACCCTTCCCCAATGCCCCAAAAAAGTAGTTGGAATCCTTCTGGTTAACCTAGGCAGGGGAACAAGGCAACTCTTGCCAACCTGGGAACGAGCCAAGCCTGGCTGGGCCTCTTTTCTCTCTATGTTTACTCACATAGAGCAAAAACGGCCGGGGCACTTACACACATCGAGGAGAGGGAGTCTTACCCAGTTTCCTATTCTTTCAGGGGGAGGGAAAGGTGGCGAATACATCACATGGGTTTTTAGGCGACATGTGGAAAGTGCCGCAGTGGTAGATCCAGCCTCAAGGAGGGGGGAGTTGCTACAACATGGCGACCGGAGGGCAGCTAGGACTGCCTAAGGGGCACGCAGGTCTACTTCGTAAGGGGACCGTACCATGGACGATACACACAGGGGGAGTCCACGTAGGAGTCCTGACCTGTGGAGCACCTATTCCAGTACAGGGTAGATTAAGTACCCGCAGTGGATTGGGTCGGCGAGTTCCTTCACTGAACTGCGGACCCACAGGGCAAGCGAGGAGTCATCCAGGGATCTGAATGAATGGGATCGCCTGGGAGAAAAAGTGCACAATTTTGCCTCGGCCGAGGGAAAGGGCGCTAGGTGCAAGCAGTCCACCCAATCAATCCGTCAGCGTGTTACTGAGTTCTACCGGCTCGGACCTGAGAAAACACGGGATGAAACTAACTCTACCCTGAGATTGTAAGATCTCACAAGGGTGTTAGGTGTTGCCCAACCTGCTGCTCTGCATATGGCTGCAAGGGAGATGCCTCTGGCCAGTGCCCGTGAGGACGCAACACTCCTTGTCAAGTGTGCTCGGACCCGTAAGGGGAGGGGCACGGCCTGGGTGTGATAAGCCAATGTACTGGTGTCAACTACCCGGTAGGAAGGCCTCTGTTTGGAGACAACGTTCCCTTTCCGCAGACAAAGAGCTGCTCAGAACATCTAGAGCTCTGTGTGCGGTCCAAGTAGGTACGTGCTGGACACCGCAACGAAGGGATGGGCCTGCCTCCTCCCGGGGCAGCTTCGCTTGCAGGTTCAACACCTGGTCTCTAAAGCGTAGTAGGAACCTTAGGTACGTAGCCCAGTCGCGGTCTTAGGATCACATATGTGTCTGCCGGACCGAACTTCAGGCAATGTCGCTGACAGAGAACGTTTGCAGGTCCCCGACCCTCTTGATGGAGGTGAGCAAGGACCACTGAGAGATCCCAGGAGGGGAACAGGCTTGGCCGGGAGGGATTCAACCTTCAGGCGCCTCTTAGGAACCTGATGATTAAGTCGTGCTTACCCAAAGACTTGCCGTCTACTGCGTCGTGGTGGGCCGCGACATACACCTTCAGGGTGGAAGGGGACAGCCTCCCCTCCAGCCTCTCCTGCAGAAATAAGAGCACTGACCTAACTGTGTACCTCTGTGGGTCTTCAGCCCGGGAAGAGCACCAATTTGCGAACAAGCGCCACTTCAGGGCGTAAAGTTGCCTGGTAGAGGGGGCTCTGGCTTGGTTGATCATGTCTATGACGGCAGGTGGTAGACCAGCTAGATCTTCCGCGTCCCATCCAGGGGCCAGACGTGGAGTTTCCAAAGGTCTGGGTGCGGATGCCAGAGTGTGCCCCGTCCCTGAAAAAGAAGGTCTTTCCTCAGGGGATTTTGCCAGGGAGGGGCTGTCGTGAGGAGTACAAGGTCCGAGAACCAGGCCTGGGTGGGCCAATAGGGAGCCACTAGGGTGACTTGTTCCTTGTCCTCCCTGCATTCAACACAATAATTCCTCAGCACCTGATTGGAAAGCTGAACCTACTGGGCCTGGACACCTCCCTCTGCAACTGGATCCTGGACTTCCTGACTTGGAGACCTCAGTTAGCCAGGATCGGGAACAGTATCTCCACCACCACCACACTGAGCACTGGGGCCCCCAGGGCTGTGTGCTCAGTCCACTGCTGTTCACTCTGCTGACTCACGACTGTGCAGCAATGCACAGCTCGAACTACATCAAGTTCGCAGATGACACGACCATGGTGGGTCTCATCAGCAAGAATGACGAGTCAGCATACACAAAGGAGGTGCAGCTGCTAACGGACTGGTGTAGTGCCAACAACGCTCTGAATGTGGACAAAACAAAAGAGATGGTTGTTGACTTTAGGAGAGCACAGAGTGACCAATCTGAACATTGATGGGTCCTCTGTGGAGATCATCAAGAGCACGAAATTTCTTGGTGTTCACCTGGCGGAGAACCTCACCTGGTCCCTCAACACCAGCTCTATTACCAAGCACATCTCCCACCCCCCATCCTCAGCTCATTCTATAGAGGGACTATTGAGAGCACTGTGAGCAGCTACATCACTACCTGGTTTGGAAGTTGCACCGTTTCGGACCGCAAAGCCCTTCAGAGGATAGTGAGGACAGCTGAGAAGATCACCGGAGTCTCTCTTCCCTCCATTAAATACATTTACACAAATGCTCACACACCCCTCACACAAACTCTTCTCCCTCCTGCCATCAGGCAAGAGGTACCGAAGCATTCGGGCCCTCACGGTCAGACTATGTAACAGCTTCTTTCCCCAAGCCAACAGACTCCTCAATACTTAGATACTGGAATGACACACACACACACACACACACACACACACACACACACACACACACACACACACACACACCTGTACACCATCCAACTTTTACACATGTCTAGAGTTGCACTTTAAATTTCATTGTCACTTTACCTGGCTGCTACCTCAATAACTGCTATGTCCATAGAACACTATTTCATAGTATGTTATGTTTATATCTGACATTTTTAGAAAGTGTCATCTTTTTGCACTATTCATTACAAATGTGTACTGGTCGGCGCTCCACTGTCTCTTACTGCGTCTATTGTCCTGTTCCTTTCAGTATTTTATGGTACTGTCCTGTACTTTTTTGCACAAAGTTTGCACGTGCACTTTATGTATAAATATTATGTATAAATATTATTTAGTCTGTGTAGTCTTATGATGTTCCATGTTTGTCCTATGTTGTTTTATGTAGCACCATGGTCCTGGAGGAATGTTGTCTCCATTCGCTATGTACCGTACTAACTGTATATGGTTAAACAACAATAAAAACCACTTGACTTGACACTTATTGACCTTTTATGAATGACATAATAAAATCCCTGACCATTAGGGGTCAAACAAGACCACGTTGTTTATTGCTATTGTCCTTATGTAAATAAAAGAAGAACCAGACTGACCCATAAACATAACTTCAGAGCAGAATTTTACCTACTAGTTTTATATTTAGACATTACATTACAAGTGTTGGATAAGTTATTCTAATTAATTTTCTACAATTGTTATCAGATTGCTTTAATGACTACTTTATGGTCAAAATAATCACATTACTAATTACTTTACTTTTGAGTTACTTTGTAAAGTATTTTCACAGAAATGTTTTTGTTTTTCTGTTCAGAGAATAAAAACTATATATTTTCTCTTCGATTACTGTTGCACACAAGACACACTCAGCACCACATGTTTCTTAAACGTAATATTAATTGATTACTGACTGTTTAGCTGTCACAGAAATGCAAACACATGTCATGTGAACCAGATGTAGACCCATTCTTCATAAAAAAAACTGAATTGAAAGTCAGTAAATAAAATCTGATTACACAAATTTAAAATGTAATGTGCTATAGTTCTACACTTTTACTACTACTCCTATTACAATACACATTTCAATTAAACAATATTTAAATTACAGTAACTCATTTTAATGAGATTACAAGCACCACTGGTTTCAACATGGAAAAACTTATTAGTTGTGCTTGCTAAGGCAAGCATCACTGTTACTAATGCTTATAATCAAACTTAAAATAGTCATCTGCAGGATGATAAAAGAGTGAAAAAAACCCCATAGACTTACATTGACCCAAACTATATCTCAGGACTAGAATAATATAGAGACTTAGGGGTGGACTCCTTTGAAATGGAGAAGCAACCACCCAGAACACACTAGCAACCACATAGCAACACCCTGGCAACAACACACAGCAATTTTTAAAGGCAAGAGCCACACACATTTGGTTCAAAGATTTTTTAAATCTAGGTGTATTTTGCTATAATGCGCCGGGGTCACTGGGGAAATGTGCGTCTTGCATTTTTCACATGGCCAAATGAGTTTACAGTGTACAGTATATTTCATAAAGCAAATTGGTGTGTGTGTAATTGCAGCCATTAAAATAAACTCATCTGTTTATTAATAGATGAGATAGCTGCTCATCCACATACCATTTACCATCTGATTTGTTTTCATGGCAAAAATAACCTCCATGTTTGTGACAAGGAGGAGGGTTTGGCCGGACCGCAAGGAGCATTGCTGACTCAGCTGATAAGCGGGAGAGCGAGATAAGGGGCAGCCAGAGGCGCCAGTTTGAGAGAAAACGTTGCATGTGTGTCTGTGTTTGTTTCTGTTTGTTTTAAGTAAAGTTTCTTATTAAAGTATATGTTGACTGTTCAGCCGGTTCCCTTCTCCTCCTTGCCCATACTTGAACTGTTATAGTGATGGAGAAACCCAGAAGGGAGGAGGGATGCACTGTAGCAGAGTCCTCGCTGGTGCCATCTGCCAGGGGAGCAGCCACGGCCATCTGCCTGGGGATGGAGGGGTCGCTGCCGGCCACCGAGAGCCAGAGGAATCGCCGTCCACTGGGGCGGGCGAGCAGTCTCTGTGGGAGCGGGAGGAGACATACACAAGCACATAGCTCCACAATTTAGTTAGGATTTCCATTTTATGTTTTGTATTATATTCATCTAGTATTGGCAGTGTTCATTGCTGTTTGATTATAATACATCTTGTTATATTATAATAAGTTCTCCTAGTTGTTTTGTTTGAATATTGTGTTGAAGCCAGCCTCTGCCACATCAAGAACTCCCGTATTACTTCAGGATCATAAAATTGTTGTTGTTAGAAGCCAACTGTAACCAGATTACTGTTGGATTCGTATGGCAATAATTCGATTAGCTTCTTCCCCTTTTTGATTATCAATCAAAATTCTCAATCTTCAGGGTAGAATTTTATGAGACTTGATCAGTCACCTACTATAATTTTTCTCTTGTAAAAGAGTGGTGCCCCGAGGATAGAATTTAACGAATTAAGTTCTATTATTTTAATTTAATTATTAATTAATAATTAATAAACATTTACTATCAGATATAATGAATAATTAAACTGATCTACACAACCTGTGCACCCTACACCGCTAACTCGCAGAGCTAAACAAGGTACTGTATCTCAGAATATAACAAATATGCAGTAAACCAGGCACAGAGCATGACAACACATGTGAGAACTAACAAAATAACTGGCGGAAACAAGGGATTAAATATACAAAGGAACAAACAAGGGAACAAGGAACACCTGTGGAAACAATCAAGGGAAAACCAATCATAAAATGAAACTACAAAGGTGTGATAGAGTGCGATACTCTGAAGGGATAATACTGGTCTGACAGTTTCCTTTGACAGGGCTCCAGTCAAAGAGAAGGGCACGGAGAAGTTATTCCAACAAACTTTAATTATTGAAGTTTGAGTACAGGCATCGGTGTACAAATAGTTATGTAGGTTTTGTGTGTGTGTGTGTGGTCTATAAAAGAAACAAAGAATGAAATAATATTAATCACGATGTACAAAAGTATAAAAAATATGTACAAAATGTATACAGTAATATCCAATATAATAATAAACATTGAATCAGAATACTAAAACATATTAATTTGGTCAAATAAGTCGAAAAGAGCCATAAACAACTAATTTACAGGCATACAAAGTGGTCTTTGCTTCCCTCTAGTGGAAGCGGGCGCAACTGCACCCCATGCGCTCAACACGTGAGGGGCTCATAGTCAGGGAGTGCCGAACTACACTCTAGGTGCGTCTAAAGACGACACAGAGGCTAAACACGATTTAGCTGTAGGACTAAAGGACATAATAACTGAAATATAGCGCTCGAGAATACAGCCTAAGGCTGAAATAATGTAAAGGAAACAATCTCCAGTCTAATACGTCTTATAACAGTCACATAATACCTATTAAGTAAAGAAATACACACGAAAGTATCAAACCCATGCATATAAAATACTTAACAGGAAAACAGATCTAATATCTAAACAAGTCCGATGGCAATATTTGCATCTTAGTACAGAATGAAACTTACTTTCGCTTAGGTTACGCACACGAGAGCTACCATCCCACAGAATGCGGAGTCGGTAAGAAGGAAATGATGCACTCAGAAAAGGAAATGACATCACTACAGTTTCAAAATAAAACGACAGGAAATAAAAGACTTTCTGACATAGCCGCCCCCAAATTTAGCAATAAATTTGAATCCCAAGGGAAAGTCTACTTAGTTGGAGTCGTCTTCATCCTCCCAGGCTGGCAACCGCACAAGGCGCACAACTGGCCGTAGGTAAGTCTGTCCCTTGATCTTGACTTCAGCTGCCCTGACTCGTCCATCCAAGCCGGAACAAGTATTCACCACTCTCCCGATGGGCCACTGGGCTCTGGGTAGCTGCGAATCCACCACCATTACCACCTGGCCCGCAGTCAGATTTTCTGTGTCCTTGTGCCACTTCGACCGCTTCTGAAGATCCGGGAGATGGCGACGGATGAAGTTGGACCAGAAATGGTCCGCCAGGATCTGGCTGTGGCGCCATCTTCTTTTGCTAAGAAGGTCGCTAGGTGCATAGACAGCCTGTGGGAGTGATGCATCATGGCGTCCCATCAACAGTAGATTTGGTGTAACGGGATCCGGGTCTGCAGCATTGGAAGAGATGTACCCAAGCGGTTTAGCGTTGAGTATTCCCTCCACTTCAATCAGTACAGTTTGCAGCACAGGTTCGGCAACGGTGTGGCCCTGAAGGATGACTTGAAGAGCTGACTTAATAGACTTGATCTCTCGTTCCCACGTTCCCCCAAAGTGTGGCGACCCAGGGGGGTTGAAACGGAACTCGATTTGCTGTCTGGCCAGCTGCTCTTGAAGAGGATCTTTCAAAGCGGCAAAACTGGCTTGCAGCTCCGCAGCTCCACCTCAGAAATTGGTTCCTCTGTCAGACAGGATCTCAAATGGCTTGCCTCGGGGGGCGATGAAACGGCGGAGAGCCATCAAGAAAGCATCAGTGTCTATGCTCTCCAGTAGGTCAAGATGCACACAACTCGTTGTCATACACTTGAAAATCAGACCCCACCGCTTCTCGGTATGCTGGCCCATCTTGACGTTGTAGGGACCGAAACAATCGACTCCAGTCGACCAGAAAGGTGGCTTGTATAAGCGGAGTCTGGCAGGGGGTAGGTCTGCCATCTGAGGTACCACTGGAGTTGCGCGCCATTTCTGACATTCAACACAGCCGTGTTGATGACGCTTGATAGACTCTCTTCCCCGGAGGATCCAATATTTTCTCCTCATCTCGGCGAAAACCCGCTCGGGACCAGGATGTAGCAGTTCACTGTCATATTTCTTAATGAGCAACTTCGTGACATGAGATTTAGGATCAAGGATAATAGGATGTATCGCATCTGGGTCAAGATCTTCTACTCTGCGTAGTCTACCTCCCACTCTCACTAAGCCAACAGCTTCATCATACTCTGGAGCAAGCGTGAGCAGGCGACTCAGTCTCGAGATGGACTTACCAGCAAACAGAGTTTCCACCTCTTCAGGGAAGGACTCACTCTGAGCTTGTCTGAGGACATGTAGCTCTACTTTTTGGACGTCAGCTGCTGTCATGGTAGGGCTGCTCTGGTCATCAGCCGCCCCGTGAAGGCTCTCATGGGTAGCCTTGAGAAGACTGTCCCAGTTGTCTATATCAGACATAAGTGTCGTAGTCGGAGAGCAGGTGGTGACTCCACAGAACAATGCCTTCCGAAGTTCATCCTCGTCAGCTTCTTGGGCTTCTATTAACTGATGCACTGGCCAAGAGTCTGGATGTTGTCGGAGAAATGGTGGACCTTGGCTCCACCGGTTCGGCTGGCTGAGCTCGAGCAAGGGTTTACCACGAGTAAGGTCATCTGCTGGATTGTCAATGGTGTTGACATACCGCCAGGTCGAGTTTTCAGTGTGTTCCTGAATTTCTGCGACTCTAGTTCCTACAAAGACCTTGTAGCGACACGAGTCGGAATTGAGCCACGTTAAAACTGTCATTGCATCAGTCCAGAGAGTGACTTGCTGTGAAGGGAGTGACAGTTCTGTCATAATGACTTTAGCCAGCTGGACTCCGGCTAAAGCAGCACACAGTTCAAGGCGTGGCATAGATAGTTGTTTGCGAGGGCTCACTCGTGACTGAGCCATCACAAAGGCAATGTGTACTTCACCTTGATTGTCTTGGGTACGGAGGTAAGCGACGGCTCCGTAAGCTCGTTCAGAGGCATCGCAGAAGATGTGTGCCTCTCGTCTAGGTGACCCAATGCCTGCTACTGATGGGACATAGCATCTGGGAATTTCCACTTGTGGAAGAAGGACTAGTTCACTCTCCCATTGTCTCCAGATATCCAACAGAGCCTCTGGTCTGATCGGTTCATCCCAACCAACTCCCACTCTCCACAGGTCTTGAATCAGGATCTTCGCTCGGGTGGTGAATGGAATCAAGTATCCTAGGGGATGATATTGTGTTGCCATCACCTTGTAGACATTCCTCAGAGTTGACTGTGAATACTCTACTGGTCTGTGGCGGTACCCAAGATGATCAGTAAGGCAGTTCCAGCGAAGGCTTAAAGCTGGCTCTTCGGGATCCTGTCGAGGTTGAGATAGCCACAACTCAGTGCTTGCTGCTCTCACTTCCGAAGGAAGATGCTCAACAACTGTGGGGATTTTACTGGCCCACTGCCTGATGTCAAAGCCTCCAGCTGAGAGTAGTTCACGCATCCGGTTAACAATAGTCTTGGCTTCATCAGCGTTCGTGACACTGGTCAAACAGTTGTCGACGTAGAAGGCGGTCTCCACAAGGTGTAAGATGTCCTCATAACCGCTGCTGTTATCCTTCACATGCCGCTGAAGGGCGTATACGGCACAGCAGGGGCTGCATGTCGTCCCGAATGGCAAAACCTGCCACTCATATACCTTTGGTACCTCCTCCCTCTTCATACCTCTCCAGAGAAAACGGAGAAGGGGCTTGTCTTCTGGTAACAGACGAACTTGATGAAACATCGCTTTGATGTCACCACTGATAGCCACACTGTGTTCTCGGAACCGAAGAAGTACACCGAGGAGAGTAGGACCTAAGGTTGGACCGGGCAACAATTGACTATTAAGACTTTGACCATTGTGCTGGTAGGAACAGTTGTAGACAATCCTCGCCTTACCATTGTGGTGGACAACGTGGTGCGGCAGATACCAGGACTCTGTGGAGCTGTCTACTGTGCCAGGAGGTAGAGGTTTCGCATAACCCAACTGTTCAAGCTTCTGTATCTCTTGACAGTAGGTGTTAGCTAAAGCAGTGTCTTTGGCTAGACGACGTTCTGTGCTCCGTAGCTGTGGGAGCAATGTATGCTTTGGAGCCCAGAGCGTGAGTCTAGCTTTGCGTCTCAGTAGTGGAGTAGCATACCTTGTTACTCCATCCACTTTTACCATGACTGTGCGCTGTTCTAGCAGTTCTAGAGCCTGCTGATCTTCTTTGGAGCGAATCACAGTCTTGGCGTTGGCATACGGATTTATGTCAACTTCCCACAGTCGTTCAACGTGCCGCTGCAACTCTGAGTTAGGAGACATGGTGAAGTAACAGTGAGAATGCTCACCAGTGAGGTTGAAGTTGGCGGGGCCTTGTAATGTCCAACCAAGAGCAGTACGCACAGCCACAGGGCTCCCAGGCGGACCTGCTCGGATCGGTTGTTGGGGAAGCAGCAGATGTGGGAAGTCAGAGCCTATCAGCAGAAGCGGTTGGACCTTGTCAACGTTCGGTAGAGGAAGACCTTGCAGGTGGGAGTATCTACGCATGAGCGACTTGACAGGATAGCTATGCTCAGACAAGCTCAGCTCACCAGCAGTGAAGGCATGAAAGATATTGTACTTTTCTTTGGGAGAATGAGCTGGGGAGATGTCGAATGAGACAGCTGCTCCCTGTAGTTGGATCACCTCATGGCGGACAGTACGCAAAGGCAAGCTCTCAGGCTCTTTGTCTAAATGGAGATGCCGGACTGCTGAGGGAAGGATGAGGGTTCTCTCTGATCCGTCATCCAGGATAGCAAAACCTTCCAGAGAGTGCTCGGCATTGTACAAGCGCACCTTAACTAGCTTCAACATGATTCTATGCGGACGACTAGGACGGTCAACGTATATAGTGTCGGGAGCAGCACTGACTATTAACACTTTCTTAGCCTCTTGGGAACACACTTCGTGGAGCACGGTCAGGTGTTGCTCTTTGCACACTTGGCAAGGCTTCTTGAGAGTACATGCCTCAGGTTTATGGTTTCTGCCACACCTCCAACAGCCTCTGTCTTTAATCCAGGTGGAAATCTCTGATGGAGTGAGCGTTTTAAATTTGGGGCATAAACTGAGGTAATGCTCACGGGCGTCGCAGTACGGGCAATAAGGCTTTATATTAGGTTTACCTTTGGGTGACTTTGTACTCCGAGCAGGATCTGGATGGGCCACCTTAGCTTGGCTCTCAGTGTTGTAAAACATGTTGGATAAAGGACCCTGGGGTTTCCTTTGGCCCTTAACTGACTTAGGCTGGTCTTGGAACATCAGAGCTGCTCGAGATGAAATGCACTTGGCTTGTGACTTTAACTGAAGCCAAACAGAGAAGTCATCAAGCGTATAGGTCTGATCAGTGCCAGTCCTCAGGATGCCGCGGTTTATGCTGTACTCCACAAACCCATCTCGATAGTTAGTCGGTAATTTACTGAGCAGCCTGTCGACATGGGAGCCGCATCGCAGTTCATAGCCATTCTCACCCTCGAGGGAGCGGAGCATGTCAACCAGACCTTGCACTGATAGGGCAAAGTTATCAAATGCCTCTGGATCTCCAGATCTTACGTGAGGCGAGTTTAAGATAGTACCAAGCTCACTCTGCACAAGCTGACGTGGTTGCCCATATTTGTCTTGGAGAGCCTGGAGGGCTGAGGTATACGGCTTTGGATCGTGCATGTAGGCTTGGGCTAGTTTGTAGGTGCTTGGCAATTTCAAATGGTCAAGGAGGACTTGATATTTGAACTGCTCTGTAAGGTGAGCATGTGTATTGAGCAGATTATCCAAAGCCATCTTGAGCAGAGCAAAGTCTGACTCTTTACCTGAGGTGAAGTGAGGTAGAGTAGATCTAGGTAGGCCATAAGAGGTAGCCACTAGGAGCTCTATGAGGTCTGTACCCGGCGCTGCCCTGTAATTTAAAGGCGCTGTGCCCTGTTGTGCCAAAAGTGGTATATCAGGGTAAGGATAGGACAGCGTGTTAGCAACTGATAGCACTGGCTGTAAAGTTGTAACAGGTGGAGGCCCATGTTGGATCTGGGCTTGGGTATAGACCATCTGGGGTTGGCGAAATGGGCCCATATTCTGTTCTACTGACAGTGGCAGAGCACGTGAGGTAACGGCACTCACGGCTGGTCTAGGAGCCGACTGCGAAGCTGGGTTGATAATTGCAGGAGGAGGAGGAAGCATGGTAATATACGTAGGCTGCGGCTGGGCGAGTATACTAGTAGTAGTATAAGCACTCACTTGTGGAGTGGGCTGGACTGATGGAAGACTGGTCAAGTCAGGTGGGCTAATGACTACACTGGAGACTGGTGGCCGAACATGAATAGACGGAGTAGAATGGAGCAGTCCATGTGCACCTGGTAAGTTGAGTAGGAGGGGCTGAGCTTCTGAGGCGGACCTTAGGTTGTACTCACATTCACTGAGGGGTCTGGAGGAACGGGGACTCTCACTTCCTTCTTCCTTCAGGAAAGACGTGATAAGAGCTGCTTGCGCCAATTCCATCTCTTTCTCTTTCAGTTGCCGTAGCAGCATCTGATGCCTGGTGATAGCCTCTCTATTCTTGTATGCCATCTCTGCTTTCTCCTCCAATCGACGCCTATGCCGTTCTTGTTCTCTGAGAAGTTCCTCCTTCTCATCGAGGGCGTCCCTGGCTTCTTTGTCTAGAAGAGTACACTGCTCGTCCACTAGAGTCTGCTCCATAATCTGCCACTGTTCTTCTGCTAATTCCATCCGCTTGACCTGTTCCTCCAGCATGGCACTCTGTAGCGCAGATAGCCCTTCTGCAACAGACCTCTTAGTTGATGGGGCCTCACTGACTTGAGATCTCGGTCTGCTACGATGAGAAGATACCAAGGATCGACATGACTCTGCTCTTACAAATGGCAGTGAAGGTGGATCAAGGATCGGGATGTTGTGAGCTGGGGCTGCTGCTCCGAATTCCTCAACTTCGGTGGCAGGAAGTACTGTGACTCTCGGTCTGTACCCAACTTCAAAGTTTGCAAGGGATGCTGGTAACTGTATCTCCCGCTGGGGTCGAGAACGCACTGCTGGATATGCAGATGGTTGTCCTGTCTCCATATTGTCTCCAGAAAGCTGTCAAATCCGGCTCGAAGGACCATGTGATAGAGTGCGATACTCTGAAGGGATAATACTGGTCTGACAGTTTCCTTTGACAGGGCTCCAGTCAAAGAGAAGGGCACGGAGAAGTTATTCCAACAAACTTTAATTATTGAAGTTTGAGTACAGGCATCGGTGTACAAATAGTTATGTAGGTTTTGTGTGTGTGTGTGTGGTCTATAAAAGAAACAAAGAATGAAATAATATTAATCACGATGTACAAAAGTATAAAAAATATGTACAAAATGTATACAGTAATATCCAATATAATAATAAACATTGAATCAGAATACTAAAACATATTAATTTGGTCAAATAAGTCGAAAAGAGCCATAAACAACTAATTTACAGGCATACAAAGTGGTCTTTGCTTCCCTCTAGTGGAAGCGGGCGCAACTGCACCCCATGCGCTCAACACGTGAGGGGCTCATAGTCAGGGAGTGCCGAACTACACTCTAGGCGCCTCTAAAGACGACACAGAGGCTAAACACGATTTAGCTGTAGGACTAAAGGACATAATAACTGAAATATAGCGCTCGAGAATACAGCCTAAGGCTGAAATAATGTAAAGGAAACAATCTCCAGTCTAATACGTCTTATAACAGTCACATAATACCTATTAAGTAAAGAAATACACACGAAAGTATCAAACCCATGCATATAAAATACTTAACAGGAAAACAGATCTAATATCTAAACAAGTCCGATGGCAATATTTGCATCTTAGTACAGAATGAAACTTACTTTCGCTTAGGTTACGCACACGAGAGCTACCATCCCACAGAATGCGGAGTCGGTAAGAAGGAAATGATGCACTCAGAAAAGGAAATGACATCACTACAGTTTCAAAATAAAACGACAGGAAATAAAAGACTTTCTGACAAAGGACTACAAAAACTAACAGGAAACAGGAACTAAACAAGAATTTCAACATAAAAGCACAAAAACAAAAGACAACAGGGAATATATGACAGTTTTAGCACAAAATTGGTTAGTAAAGGAGCAAGCTGATTCTGGACTTTATTAATATAAAATTACACTCTGTCTATATAACAAATTCTGCCTGCATGAGGTGACATTTTGTCCAATCTGGCCCTCGAATTAAAACAACTGCAAACAATTACAGTATGCTATAAATGCAATAACATCAAAGACAAGAAACAACAAAAAACTGGGTTACTTTGTCAAATTTACACTGAACATTCTGTCCCCCTCACTCCTGAAATGAATGCTATGCTCCTGTACACTAATACTTTAGCTGTTTTTGAAAAATAAACCAAAACAGAACTTACAGACATTAGTTTGATTTTAGGATGGACAGATGAACGGATGGATAGGTGTAGAGGCATGAATTGTGTGGGAGTCACAGCTGGCGGTGTGTCTCAACATATGATTGTAAATTAGCCTTGACCAGTGAGGTGTTATGCTACACTCTGGCCATTTCCATCTGCAGGCAGTCACAAAACACTCTGTCACATCTCACTGGTGCTTTTCTACTGAGAGCTAGTATGTGTTATTCTGAAATGGCAGATCCAGGTAAATGGCAATCATGATTTTATCCCTGTCTCTAGTTAACAGAACAACATTAAAACACTTTTGAAACAATGTAAATATATAGACTTAACAGCTGAACCTGCTATGGTCTCATTCAGGGTTGACAAGTCTGCAGTCTAGAACTAGGCTACTTGTAATTAATTATGGGTTGTTTTTTTTCTGTGGTTTGTAGTACAAAATGTTCCTCACTCACTTTTATGTTCTGCTAATGGTGAGACTGTCTGCTAAGATTATTGACAGTGTGGGGAGATTTTTGTGGCTCTGATAGGGAGACTATAAGTGGTTAAATTTAGGCTTAACGGATTAAAGTATTAACACCTGAAAAAGGTGAACCACTATACTGTGAATTTACAGTTGAAATAGTGTGCAATGCATTATAGGTGACTATACATTTGTATTTATGGTGTGAATTTTGGTAATGGGCTGGTTTTATTGATATTTTGCCTGGTTTTCATTGGTCACTGTGCTGTATTTGTTATAATATAATAATAGCTATAAACAGCTTAAAAGCAAGAAAGGTGGAACTCACATGTTAGTATTGGCAGTAGAGGGCAGCCACTCTCCAGCTAAACCAATGATGTCTAGACCTGAAGACAACTGGTTAAAAAACCTGGGGTGACCTGCAAGGACAGAAAAAGATAAACAAAATAGATAAACATTTAGCATTGCTATTCTTTGCTGTCTGCGACCAATCAGTTAAACCCAAATAATCATCATTCGTGAATCCAAAACTAATCAATGTAATGCAAAAAATAAATTTTTACTGTCTCTTCTATTTCAGCATTTTTCTAACCCCATTACATTTTTTCCATATAACAGAGCCCAACAGTCTGGTTCCGGAGGTAAAAATCCCATTCTCCATAGACAAATGGATTTTTAACAATAACTTAAACCTTTAAAGACATACCTACTGTGAGCTCCGAGGCTGTTAATTTTATATTCTTCTGTTGAAGCCTCAGCATACATATTCATGCAACTTCATTTTTTAAAGTATTTTAAATAGAATTTCTGGTGAAAAACTACACTACCCGTGATCCTGAAGGGAAATAATCCACCAATCAGAGTATCGCTGAAAAGTACTCCGAAGAGAGTACTCCAAAAGAGCTCTGCAGAGACTGCCCACTTCCGTGATGCATTGTGAATGATGCAATGGAGTCCCTCTCAATAGACTCCCAAACTTCTTATATACAGAGCTGAGTAGATTACTTCTGAATTGCAATCGGGTACTGATTACAAATGACATGACAAAAATTGTAATTAGAAACATAATCTTGCAGATTGCATTTTTGGTGTTATCTTTCCCCGTCTGTCGCTCATTTCGATGTCGTGTCGAAGAAGTGACACTAGGGGTCTCTCTTGAGCACTGAAAGATGTCTCTGATCTATGAAAAAAGGCCAATGAGAGTTGGCGAACAGTATTTGCATACCCCGCCCGCGGCCATACGGGTATAAAGGCGAGCAAAATACGCTCGTTCATTCAGGATTTTTCTGAGGAGCCGGGAGTGTTCCGGGCACCTCAGCGGCTCGGGTCAGCGACGTGGCCGGGAAGACACGACGTCTCGTTCCCTCCATCAGGGAACGGAGGTAACATACGTAACCGAGATGTTCCCCATCTGTCGCTCACTTCGACATCGTGTCGAAGAAGCGACACTAGGGGTCCACTTCAAAACTCGCCATGCGCTGAGCCGTGTACGTGTACTGCTGACACAGAAGCGGGCAGGTATCCTACGTGCACAAGCGACCAACTGTATTCAGGCTGCACTTACTCTTCCCCACTGCCCCAAAAAAGTCGTCAGAATCCTTTTGGTTACCCTAGGGGGGGAACAAGGTGACACTCCCAACTAGGGAATGGGCCAAGCCTGGCTGGGCATCTTTCGGCACTCTAGAGAGACCCCTAGTGTTGCTTCTTCGACACGACGTCTCGTTCCCTTCATCAGGGAACGGAGGTTACATACGTAACCGAGACAAGTCTGATAACTTTTGGATTGCACATAACTCTTTTATTTGATGTCACTTGCATTTGGATAGGATAATCTTGTACCATTTTAACATAAAAAAACATGTATTCATTATTTACAGTATTGCAAACAAACGCCATCCGTGTTTGGTAAGAGATCAGAACAGGTATATTTGTGAATCAACATCACAAAAACGGCCTCAAAGTTATCACTAAATCAAAAGAGCATTCATTTTCATTTTTAAAGTCAAGTACAATTTTACAGCTATAATGTAATCGGATTACTTTGTAATCCAACAATATACATTTACGTTTACATACGCAAACATACCTTCAAATGCTTCTTTAAATTTGCTTTAAAAAGCGTTTTAGTTGACAGAAAATTAACCTTTGGAAGGCAGAGTTTACATTGCACAGTAATGTTTGCCCTGTGTCACCTTAAAAGTGAAATTATCTCTGTACATCCAGTGCTCCATCTTCACCTGGTAAAAGATGAGTACCAGGTCTGTGTGCAATTTCACAACCCTCTCCCACTCCTCTTCTAAAAACACTTGAAATAAGTATGTTCTCCTTTTGCCATTCACACAGCAATAGGGGATGTGCATGTCTCATCACCTGTCCGGACTCCATATTTGAGTGTGTCCCTGCAGTCCACCAGGATCTGCTCCAGGCTCTCTGGCTGATCACAGAGCTCAAGGTTGAAACCCTCCATTCCCTCCACCAGCTGGTGTGGATGATGGAAGTCCAGCACTTTGGTGGATCTGTCAAAGGTCTTCCGCACATAATTAGTGAGGATGTCTACCACTTCCAGCAGGAACTGGATTGTACACTCCTCTCCATTTTTGGCAGGAAGTAGATCTGTGACCAAATTTGTTACTCAGAGAATGTACAATTGAACTATGCACATCTGTTAGGTTTGTTCTGACAGTTTTGAAAAATGATTTCTTTCATTAAACAGAATAATTATAATTTTTAGTTTTTAGTTTTAGACATTAGGGGTCTCTCTTGAGTGCCGAATATGCCTCTGGTCTATGAAAAAAGGCCAATGAGAAGTTGGCAGACAGTATTTGCATACCCCACCCCGGACATACGGGTATAAAAGCGGGGAAATACGTTGAATACATTCAGAAATTTTCTTCGGCGCCGATGGTTGTACACCCGTTCCTGTTCCTCTGACGCTCTCTGCTGTTGGATCTATGGTGTACTGCAGCGGCTTTCTACTTCCTTGCACGGCAGTACAATTTGCCGCTGGGTGCTTCGACAGTGCAAGAGCATATTAAAAGAGTGATATTTCTTTTAAAAGAGTAATACACAGCAGCGTTGAATGTCCTTTTCAGGACGTGTCTTTATAAAGATGCCATTTCCGCCCCTGTGTAGTTTATGGATGCGGTAATTTCTCCCCACCTCTCACAGTCATAAAAGCTGCCTCATGTGCCTGGGCTGCGATCACACGCAGGCAGCGTTTTATGAATGGTTCATGTTCTCAGTGCGAGAACATAGCATTGCAACATTGCGGTTCGCGGCTTTCTTTTGTTATGAGATAAAGTCATTTCAGCCGCCACCCACACCTCGCCTCCTTCCTACGGGATTGGGGCAGGCGCCGCGGGCGATTAAGGCGATTTGGGGATAATGACGGATTGCATTTCGCTGGGTAAACCCCCTCGAACCTCCCGCCTCTCCAGCACGCTTGCTTGCTTCAGAATTGGATGACATCACTGCTGCATCAGAGAGCATTACAGCTCCCCCCCTTGCGGGTCCTAGCGCACTCAACAAGGAGTATGGCGTCATCGTGGGCAATGGCAAGAGGCACCTCCCTATCAGACATATGTAGAGCAGCGGTTTGGGCAACACCTAATACCTTTGTGAGATTTTACAATCTCAGGGTTGAGTCAGTATCATCCTATGTTTTCTTAGGTCCGAGCCAGTAGAACTCGGTACACGCTGACGATCTGGCCGGGTGAATCGCTTGCACCTGGCGCCCTTTCCCTCGGCCGAGGTAAAACTGTGCGCTTTCTCTCCCAGGAGATCCCACCCACCCGGGTCCCTGGTTGATCCTCCCTAGCCCTGTGGGTCCGCAATTCAGCGGAGGAATTCGCCGACCCAATCCACTGCGGGTATCTCAAATCTACCCTGCCCTGGGAAAAGTGCTCCATAGATCAGGCCTCCTACGCGGACTCCTCCTGTGTGTATTTCCACGGTACGGTCTCCTTACGAGCTGACCCACTTCTCCCTTAGGCAGTTTTCGCCCCTAGAGGTGGGATCTTCCACAGAATGCAGTGTAATATAATGCATAAATTGTATGGGAGAGATGAATACACTGATCTGACATACCATTTTAATCTGAACTGAAGCGATAAATCCTAATATGAGTGATGAGTTGTGCTTTATAAACCCGCTTTTTGATGAAAGACAAAATCAAACTTCACTATCCATAATGTTTAGACAGATTAACTTTGATATTTATTTATTTTTTGAGCAGATAATTTTCTGTATATTAAATTAAGTATACTGCAATATATGATATAATATATGTAGTTGTAGCGGATATTAACTCACTTACTAATGGACCAGAAAACTAAAATCAGAAGACTGCTTGATACGTAAAAGGAGGTGGTGGTGATGCTGAGAAACAGGCAGAGACTGAAGGTAGGTTGAACCATAAGAGGTAACTTTACTTTGAGTATTTAGTGATTTTTTTTCTTTTTAGTATTTTCCTTTTACCTCAATCATAAAATGACAAAACAAAATGACAGGAAAAAAAAATACAATAAGCAATATATTGCCTGGGTGCACCCTCTAAATAACTTTTCGTATATCAATAATCACAATCACATTCAATGTATCCAAGTGAACACAATGAAAAACAAAATAAAACAATCACCAGTGGTATTACATATTAACCACTGAAATAATTTCTTCCAGTTCAAAGGGAATATCAATTGGAATGTTGATCAGTGTTAAACTTTCCCAATTGTGCTCTTGGGATGTTTCAGTCCCAAGGGAAAAAAAATATCAGTCTCTGAAAATGTGTTCTCTTACTTATCTCAGTAGAAATAATGAAACGAAAAATTGTCCTTTCCTCTAAGTTCGTGATCCTTTCAGAATCGAAGTGGGAGGCTCGCCATCAATTAGGGAAATCCATCTTGAAAAAAAAACATTCACACAGAAAAAAAACCCTGGCCTGTCCATTCACTTTTTTCTTTTTTTTTTCTTCCACAGGCACGCGCAACCAAAATGGCGTCAGCAGTGAACACTTAATACACCATGCGGTCTGACACGACCACACGAGTCAATGTAAACTCTGAAGTGCCCGATTGACAATCACACAAGATCATCCACTATCTTACCCTCTGATTTATTCAGTTTGTATAAACTTTGTTAAAAGTGAACTAATATAGTTCTTAAACTGTTCACTCGTCGTCAGATCAGATATCCCAGTCGCTCTGCATCTGTCGTCTAATTTGCGCAACGCTATATGTAAGCAAGAGGCGGAGCCAGCAACCAAACGCTCCGATTGGCTGATACTCGTCTCTTAACTCAATTCAGATATATATTTAAGTTTTTTTTTTTAGAATTTCGCATTTATGAATAATCATAACATTCTATTCAAGCAACATAAAAATAAAATCTGTAAAACAATTATTTAACCAGGGTTACACTTTCCCCCCCTGAAATCATGCAAGCCCCTTTGCATGCTCTGAGTGGCTGATTAGTCACTACATTTGGTGAAACATCAGGTAAAATGGAAAGGGCACCTGGATTTTCAACACCATTGAGGGAGCTAGCAAGAGCAGTGCTCAACCCCTGGAACAAAGACTGAACAACAAAAGACAGGGGGTTTCCAAGTTGAAAGTAGGCAAGTCTCTCAGGTTCCCCTCTCTGCCTACTAGAGCGTCTGAGCGGAATATCCGAATTATGCCCCCTCTCAATTTCTGGCTGTTGTTCTTTCCCTTCAACAGGAACATCTGATATTTCAGCATAGTTTGCCACTTCAACTTCATATTCACTTTGAACAGGTAGGTCCTTTTCTGTTTCAGTTTGGTCCTTGTCAGGTATGTTATTTGTTTCAGGGACCCTTGGAATATCAACAGGTAAGTATTCGTCTGGGTCATCAACAGGTGAGTGTTCCACTGGATTATCAACATCTGGGGGATCTTGGTTAATTGAGTCAGCATCAGAAGGAACATCCACAGTTTCCTTTGATCTACAGATGTCATGGACTGTAGAGAACCGTACTGTTTCCACAACTGGAAAAGCATTATACCTTCCATTAAGATCTTCATCCTCTGGGTCAGCAAATGAGTCATCATCCGATGGTGGAACACCAGGGTTCTGGCGTGTTCTGGGTTTATAAGTAGGCTTGGGCAAGGTAGGGCTTGAGATTTCTGGCATTGGTAAGAATCCGCAAGGAAGCAGAAGGTCTCTGTGAAGTGTACGAAGAGGACCATCCTTGCTCTCAGGACGAACTGTGTAGACTGGTAAGTCAGCTGCTTGCTTTACTACTACATACACCTCAGACTCCCACTTGTCTGCTAACTTGTGCTTACCACGCAGCCGAACATTTCTCACCAACACTCGATCATTGACTTCCAAGGAGGAATTTGTCACACATTTGTCGAATCTGGTTTTGTTCCGCTCTGCACTCTTTAATGCTCCACGGGAGGCAAGCAAGTAGCTTTCTTTTAGATGAGACCTTAGATGCTTGACATATTCGGAATGGGATTTCTGTGGACTGTCTTTATATGCTAACCCAAAGGCAAGGTCAACAGGCAAACGAGGCTGGCGCCCAAACATCAATTCATAGGGAGTAAACCCTGTAACTTCGTGCTTCGTGCAGTTATATGCATGAACTAATGGCTTGACAAAATCTCTCCAATGAGTTTTATCTTTCTCTTCTAATGTGCCAAGCATATTCAACAGGGTCCTGTTGAAGCGCTCCACAGGATTTCCCCGAGGATGGTAGGGTGTTGTTCGAATTTTCTTAATGTCCGATATCTCACAAAGTTCTTTGATTGTGCGTGACTCAAAATCTGGGCCCTGGTCACTATGAAGGCGTTCAGGGAACCCATAGTGCACAATAAAATTCTCCCAAAGACACTTTGCTACTGTTCTCGCCTTTTGATTTGGGGTAGGGATTGCCACAGCATACTTAGTGAAAAAATCTGTGATCACTAAGATATCTCTCGTGTTGCTTCTGTCTGGTTCCAATGAGAGGAAATCCATACAAACTAATTGTAACGGTCTAGTGGCCTGGATGTTGACCAAGGGTGCAGCTTTTTGAGGTAAGGACTTCCTTCGCACACAACGACCACATGTCCTGACCTTCTGTTCCACCTCAGCAGCCATTTTTGGCCAGTAGAACCGGGATCTGACCAGATCCAAGGTTCTCTCCATCCCCATGTGCCCCATGTTATCATGTAAACTGCTCATCACAGTGGATCTTAACTCTTCAGGGAGCACTAGCTGGTAAGTGATGGAATCCTTATCTATCCGTCTCCTATAAAGTGTTCCGTCCTTTACCTCAAGGCGGTTCCATTCTTTTAGGAAATAGGGAAGACCAGGAAGTTCCTTCCTTAGTGTTGGTGAAGGTCTCTCTCCCAACTCCAAGTGCAAAATCACCTCTCGGAGAACTGGATCGGCTCTTTGTTTATCACCAAGGTCTTTTGAAAGGTGAGGTATAACAGGTAAACAATCAAAACTATCTTCTTGTTCATAACAGTCGGGTACAGCGTTGGAACGTAGTGCAAGGGAGCTTACGAGAGCAATGCCTGGCTCGACATCAGCTGATTGCCTAACAAGGTGCTTCTCACAGATGGCCTGGACTACCTCATCCGTGGCGCTGAAAGACTCTTCCGAGGCGGTAAGCTGATGCTGTATGAACTGTTGGATCCTTTCATGCTCCTTTTGTGACAAGGGGTTTTCTGGAAAAGCCTCCTGAGGTCGCCTTGAAAGGCTATCGGCATCGATGTTCAGCTTGCCCGCCCTGTACTGCAACTTGAAGGAGAAAGTGGAAAGAGCTGCAAGCCACCGATAACTAGTAGCATCTAATCTTGCAGTGGTAAGAACATGCGTGAGAGGGTTGCTATCAGTAATGACAGTGAATTGGCTGCCATAAAGGTAATCCCTGAACTTTTCAGTTACTGCCCATTTAAGAGCAAGGAATTCAAGTTTGTGAGCAGGATACCTTGACTCACTGTGCGAAAGCCCTCTGCTCGCGAATGCAATTGCACGCATCTGGCCACCTTGTTCTTGATACAGTGCAGCTCCTAAACCCTTGGTGCTGGCATCTGTATGGAGAAAGTAGGGGAGTTTGGGGTCAGCATAACCCAGGACAGGTGCGCTAGTTAGCTTTCCAATAATGGACTGAAAAGCTTCCTCACAAAGAGGCGTCCAACGACTCCCAAAGGGCTCCTTAGGATTGTAGTACTGACCCTTTTTGTCACTCTTTTTACCACTTTTCCTTAACGGTGGATACCCTGAAGTAAGATCATTGAGTGGTTTCACGATGCTCGAATAATCCTTAATGAACCGGCGATAGTAGCCGGAAAAGCCCAAAAATGACCTCAGTTCTTTTAGATTCATGGGACTCGGCCAGGTTTTTAACGCTTGTATCTTTTCGGGATCTGTTTCAACCCCATGCTCCGACACAATATGTCCTAGATAGCGAACGGAGGTTTGGAAAAATTTACATTTCTCCAGAGAAAGTTTCAGTCCGTACTCCTTGAGGCGAGAAAGAACATTCAATAGCCGTCTCTCATGCTCCTCTGGAGTGTCCGAGAATATTATCAGATCATCCAAAAAGACCAGTACTTCCTTTAGATTAATGTTCCCCATACACTTCTCCATCAATCTTTGGAAAGTACTTGGTGCGTTGGTGACACCTTGGGGCATACGGTTAAATTCCCAAAACCCCAATGGACAGACAAAGGCGGTTTTGGGTTTGTCAGACTCCTCAACTTCTATCTGATAATATCCTGATTTCAAATCTAGTACAGAGAACCATCTGGAACCTGTCAGAGCAGAAAAAGTGTCCTCAAGATTGGGTAGTGCATACGCATCCTTCACTGTCTGGAGGTTTAACTTCCTATAATCGATACACAGCCGTATATCTCCATTTTTCTTTCTCACCACCACTATGGGTGAGGAAAAGGGTGACTCAGACTCTCGTATGACTCCACTTGCTAGAAGGTCACGCAGATGCTTGCGGACTGCCTCAATATCTTGTGGGTGGATTGGGCGTGCTCGATGTTTAAAAGAAGTTTCATTGTTCAGATTTATGTGATGTTTCACCTTCTGGGTGTGCCCAAAGTCCAAGTCATGCTGACTGAAAATTTCTGGCATTTCTCTGAGCTTGCTAGTGATACGGTCCTTCCATTTCTGTGGTAATGGGGACTCACCAAAATTTAAGGTGAAATTGAGCTCCTGAGCAGGTGGTTGCTTATCTTTTAAAGAGGTGCTTGGAGGAGGAAGTACTGATTTGATCGCATGGAGTTCTGCTACTATACACCTTGGTGGGATAGCTATATCATGTTCGGTTTCATTTGTGAGCACCACTGGTAAATGGTAAGGCTGAGTTTTAGAAAGGGTAAGTAGGCAGCGTTTTACAAATACCCCACCAGGCAAAGATGAGTTAGATGGATGCTCCACCACAACACACTTATCAACCCCACAGGGCACTGCAACGGAACCTTCCACAACTATTGTCTGACCTACAGCCATGACCTCAGGTACTTTACCTTTCAACCGCACATGACCAAGAACACCATTTGAGTTTTGTTTCCGTCTCGTTTGAAGTGTCCTCAAAACCACTCTGTAACCAAATAAAGATGGTTGATATGTTGGGGAATTTGCATTCAAATGTTGCTCATAGAGAACATCCAAGGTGTTTGTACCTATTAAAACCAATGGTTGATTGTGAGATTTCACATCAGGTACTACTAGGGCTACGGTAGGCACCTCAACACTCACACCCAGGAACTCCTCAGGAAAGGTAATGTCTACTTCTATATAGCCTTCATATGGGACAGACAGACCATTGGCGCCTTCTACTTCCAAGATGTCATTGATGGAGTTAATGGGGTACTCTGAGAGATGCTGCTCATAAAAGGATTGGGGGACGGTTGTGACTTGTGATCCAGTGTCCAACAGACAATGACACTTTTCACCGGCTATGCTGACCTCTGCAATGCACCTAGCACCGACTAACCCCTTTGGCAGGCTAGCGCTTTGCTTACTAGAAGATTGACATTTGTTTAACACATGTTTAGCAGTGGGACGGTTTGCTTTAAATTCAGCCCCTGTCTGTCCCACAACAAGGGCTGGCTTTAGTTTAAATCAGGGTTGGGGGTGGGGTTCTGAGCATCCCACTGAAGCTGCTTCTCCTTTAGGAGCTTGCGTTTGGTAGTGACAAGTGCAGGATTAGGTTCAGAAGTGCAAGAAGATGCAACGTGGCCATCCTCGCCACAAGTAAAACAGTACCATGGCCTGGGCCTGCCCATTGGTTTCTTATTGACTGCAGTCACACTCACATTACCGGCAGTTCCTACATTTGTTTTGTACTGTTTGTCTACTGCTTCCTGCAGTGGGAATTTCTTCTGGGTTTTTGGCTTGGTCATAAGATTGGTTAACTGACTTTGTAGCTTAGCAATCTGTTTCTTGAGCTCTTGTGTCTCAGTGGCAAGTGAAACCACTCCTGGAGCTTCTCTTTGCTCAAGTTCTGCAGAGGCCCACGCTCTTTGGGAATGCATCAAAGCTCTCTGTTTAGAAGACCCAAGATGCTGCTTCATACGAGTGACCTTTGCTGTATGTTTGTCTTCTTCTGTGCGTAGCATGAGCAGAAGCTGCGCAAAAGGAGGAGGGCGGTTGCGCTTTTGCTCTAGCTGTAGATCAGTAATCAAATCATTATCCCAGCAGCCTCTACAAAACTGCTTGAGAAGGTGCCGGTCTGCCTCCTCAAGAGTAATACCACCTCTTTTGATAGTCACCCTCAAGGCTGTCTGCAATCTATACAGGTAAGCGGATGGTTTCTCACCGGCATCCTGTAGGGTATTCATAAATCTTGCAAGGAGTTCATCCCCATCTTCAACAATGCCAAAAGCAGAATCTAGCAACTGAAGATAAGCTGAGGATGGGGCTTCAGGGCTTAGGTGCTTTATAATATCAGCTGCAGGTGACAAAAGACTGTCCACTATCTTCCTGGACACATGCAGATCAGATAAACCAGGCTCTTTCAGAACAAGCTCAACACTGGAGCGCCAAGTATCATAATCAACCTCATTTCCAGGTCTAGGACATTTACCGGAGAACATCCTGAGCCTTGTCTGTACAGGCCCAGGGGCAGTCATTTCACCACTCCTCACAACGTGTTCCACAATGAGCTTCTGAACCTCAGGTGGACTGTGTAGTTGTTGAGAGGTAAAAAGAGGCGGACCATTCAATTTAACAGGCGTGTGCTGAGCCTGTGGTTCATCTACCTGACTTGGCTTAACTGGTGCTGCTGCAAAACAGTCGCCAGAGAGTTTTTGCCCATTAGGGTTCCCATCTCCAGCCTCAAGATCAGTGGGTGCTGGTGTGAGTTCTGCGCTCATTTGAGATAGCATCTGGCTCAACACAGCTTCGAAATTGGTTCCACTCAGTTTTGCTATTTCTTTCAGTCCTTCAAGGTAAGATTTAGTGACGCTACTGCCCAATTGCTGTGTAAAGACACTAGATAATGCCCTCACGTGGTAAGTGATACCTGGATCACTGGACAGCTGGTGAGTATAAGGCAGTTGGGGTTCTAGCATTTCCAAGGCTTGACCACTGTTATATTCAATTATTGTGCTCTGGTAAAACTCTGATTCTTTGTCACTAATGAAAATGGTTCTGGCAAAAGAACCATACCTTTTCAGGATGTCAATTAACTCATCATCATTTTCGGTTTCCGTCAAGCCACCAACAATCACAGAGTTCGGAACTTTAATACCCTCTGCCTCAACTATATCCATTTTTGTTTGTTAAGGGTCAAAAGAAGCTAATTTAATCGTTTAAATCACAGCTGTTAATACTCAGAAACAGCGCCACCTCCTGGCTGGCTCGCCACAGTTGTAGCGGATATTAACTCACTTACTAATGGACCAGAAAACTAAAATCAGAAGACTGCTTTATACGTAAAAGGAGGTGGTGGTGATGCTGAGAAACAGGCAGAGACTGAAGGTAGGTTGAACCATAAGAGGTAACTTTACTTTGAGTATTTAGTGATTTTTTTTTCTTTTTAGTATTTTCCTTTTACCTCAATCATAAAATGACAAAACAAAATGACAGGAAAAAAAAATACAATAAGCAATATATTGCCTGGGTGCACCCTCTAAATAACTTTTCGTATATCAATAATCACAATCACATTCAATGTATCCAAGTGAACACAATGAAAAACAAAATAAAACAATCACCAGTGGTATTACATATTAACCACTGAAATAATTTCTTCCAGTTCAAAGGGAATATCAATTGGAATGTTGATCAGTGTTAAACTTTCCCAATTGTGCTCTTGGGATGTTTCAGTCCCAAGGGAAAAAAAATATCAGTCTCTGAAAATGTGTTCTCTTACTTATCTCAGTAGAAATAATGAAACGAAAAATTGTCCTTTCCTCTAAGTTCGTGATCCTTTCAGAATCGAAGTGGGAGGCTCGCCATCAATTAGGGAAATCCATCTTGAAAAAAAAACATTCACACAGAAAAAAAACCCTGGCCTGTCCATTCACTTTTTTCTTTTTTTTTTTCTTCCACAGGCACGCGCAACCAAAATGGCGTCAGCAGTGAACACTTAATACACCATGCGGTCTGACACGACCACACGAGTCAATGTAAACTCTGAAGTGCCCGATTGACAATCACACAAGATCATCCACTATCTTACCCTCTGATTTATTCAGTTTGTATAAACTTTGTTAAAAGTGAACTAATATAGTTCTTAAACTGTTCACTCTCGTCGTCAGATCAGATATCCCAGTCGCTCTGCATCTGTCGTCTAATTTGCGCAACGCTATATGTAAGCAAGAGGCGGAGCCAGCAACCAAACGCTCCGATTGGCTGATACTCGTCTCTTAACTCAATTCAGATATATATTTAAGTTTTTTTTTTTTAGAATTTCGCATTTATGAATAATCATAACATTCTATTCAAGCAACATAAAAATAAAATCTGTAAAACAATTATTTAACCAGGGTTACATATTACACAAAAGTATTCAAGCTAAATTATTTTAGGCTGTATTATGATTTAAAATTCTGGAATAACTGGAAAATAGCTCTTTCAATACAACTGAAATTATATATATATAATCTGAATAAATATCAGCCCAGAAAAACAAAAAGGCATGGCAAAAATAGGGAGTTTTTCTTTTATAGGTGATTAAAATCCATAGGAACACTGGGGATGGAATATTGTATCACTGACCTCTTGCATACAGATTGGAGAAGTCCGTCTCTGTGCGTCTGAAGCTTGAGTCTCGCTTGTTTTCCCGTGTTAAAATGTTCTTGGAGTGCTGCTGATCGTTAAAGTAGCCGACAATTCGGCTTTTGTCCTCAGCATTATTGTTCTTCTGCAAAAACCCTATTTTATTACAAGAGATGAGGGGACTATATTTCCAAACATTGCATCAAATATAGCTCCAATGTCTTAAAAATTATTTTTGGAACAGTGGGGATGTCCAAACTCTACGAGCCATGTGTAGGTTTTTTATGGCACAATTTATCTAGGAGGAGGTCACCATATGAAGATATTTTTTGTGCAAAACAACTGAGCGCCTGTGACAGTGGAATTTGTAGTTGTAGAGATTAGCCACACATGTGTATCAGTATATTTGAAGTCACAGAAAACAATGTTTTAAGAGTTGCAAACTTGTAGATATTTTTTTCTCTCCCACTAACACAACACAACAGTTACACCTTCTCAAATTCTTCATTGCAGGTGCACAAATCCTTTTATACGAATCACAAATTAAGAAACTCATACGCTCACATTTTTGCTACAGTTGTTGCAGTGAATGTGGTGCAAAACACATTCACATACACTGGCATCAAAAAATGTTAAGTCACGGACAAATTGTGCTCATCCGCAAATCAGTATGTGAATTCATCCAAAGAGAGTTGCACACTTGTAGAATATTTTCTCACAAATATTTTATTTTTTCTTGGACATTTTTCTAGCACAAACACAAGTACGTAACTACAACTGCTTGAATCTGCTGATACAAGTCTCAAACACTGTTTTTCGCACACTCTCCCTTTTGCACTACACCTGTGTAAAATATGGACCAAAGGTGATTTCTGCATCTGTAGAGGCAGCGGCGGGAACTGTTCAGAGAATTTTTGCCAATCAGAAGAGCTAGTTTGGGCGCCTCACTGTTGGCGGAACATGGCGCCCAAACGAGTAAGGGAAAACAAATAACTTTCATGAGCATCTTCCCGAGCTGGCAGTGGCAAATACCAATAAAGGTATGTTTTTCTTACTTTTTTCTATAATCACTCACTGTTATACATTTGTTTATAGTTTAAATATGCACGCTGGTCACTGCGGTCAAGCCAGCCATGATTTAAATCCGAGTGCGCGTATATTGCAGTAATAACAGTACTTTGCAGAAAGAACAGAGTTTGTTTTCGGACTCCTGTTGAGTGCAGAAGATAGCGAGTCTTACTATATTGACGAAAACGCGTATATTAAGTGTTTGTGACGTGCTGGTGTTTATTAATACGTAAATAATTTATATATATATAAAAAAAATACTGAATTAAGTAACTTTGCATTTACGTATTGCACATAATAAATTGTACTTTTCTGCCAATATCATTACCATTTATATGTACCTTAATAAAATTTGAATTGTAAATCCTGAAAGTCAATTAAAACTGTAGTTTTTGAGAAAATTAAAGGCAAAATCACCCCAAAATTCGAAGTGCATCCTAGCACTTACATCATGTCCCATATTCAAACGCCATTAAAAAGCTTTCCTTTAGAGGTTTGCTGACCTATTCAATGGATTATATGTAAAAGTGAGCCTGACTGTTACTGTAAGCACATGTTTTATCTTGTCAATCAGACACACATGAAAGTTGCATTCATTACAATAGCAACAAAAAACTGCGGGCACATTTTCATAGAATCATCATTGTCTGGTAGAAAGAGAAAGTAAAAAAAAAAGAAAAAAAGTTGCATTTTATTACAATTAAATAAGACCATCATGGTGGTTCCATCTGATGGTAATGATGTAAAAAACAACAACAACAACAAAAAACCTTAGTTGCAAATGGACTGTTTGATCCATGAGAAAGTGAAGTTCAATGAAATAATATTCATTGTTAATTCTCAGCCCCCCCCCCCCCCCCCCCTTTAATACTGTTTTTATTTAGTTTTTTATTATTATTTGTTTCTAAAATAAAGAAAATCTCAAAGATATAAAGCCATAGCTTAAAGCTATGTAGCTCCTGTGTAAGTGTATGAACCACTGATTGATTGATCAATCTATCTATAGATCAGTGGTATGAACACACATTGATCAGTGGTGCCTGGAACTGGTTGTGATGCAAGGGGCACCAAATTGGTCAGGGCAGGACCTGATGACGTTTAAAAGAAAATATTGACCTGGCTAAACTAATTTCATCAAACAGGCTTTTGCACCCTGTAAAATACCCTAAAATATATATATATATATATAAAAAAAATAATAAAAAAAGTTTACACTGTGCTCATAATTACTCAATGATTACTCACATACTGATTATTTCAGTATGAATAATAGAAAACGGTCATGCGTATTCATGTTTTGATGCAATATATATATATATATATATATATATATATATATATATGAATAAAATCAAGTTTTCCTTTCCTTTCCTTGTTTTTATTTTTTATCGTCCAGAAAGCATATATATATATATATATATATATATATATATATATATATATATATATAAAAATCAAGTTTTCCTTTCCTTGCCTTGTTTTTATTTTTTATTGTCCAGAAAGCTTGTAACCAGTGATGGTCCTCTTGCCTCTGCAGAACTCCCTGGTGTCATTCTGCCGCAGCCTTATTCCTGTATTAATTTATAATAATTAATAATAATAATAATAATAATAATGCATTTTATTTACATGTGCCTTTCAAGACAGTGACACCTTAAGCACAGTATTGATTGATAATGAGAATACTGCAACTCAACCTAATGCAATTTAAACAAGAGTTTATAATGAGTCAATTACAGAAAGATGGTGTGATAAGTATTATGTAACATGTGTTATGACATGTCACAGCATGCAAATATGTAAAAAGACAAAAACCTAATATGAGAAGCTAATTTTATTAGGTGTGTGTATCAGTGAGCATCAGTGTGTCAAAAATATCCACAGGTGCTGAAGCCACAGACACTGTTGTGCATTCTGATGGAATGTGCATGAGTACAACAGCATGCCGAAAGTGCTGTCATTAAGATGCACATGTCTGTTATCTGAAAAAAGAAAAGAAATAATTTATAAAAGTGTGATCATTTTAAAACAAGTACATGACACTGCATCACTTTGATTTTTCTGTGTTGCCAACTCTCTTTCCTTATCTCTCTGATCTGTCACTTGTTGTATCTGGATTTTCATTTAAATAGATAATTTTAAAGTTAAAGTTCATCTCAATACCATATAAAACATAAAATGCAAGAAGACATTCTGTGTATGATGTCAGGAGATTGTTTCCCTGTAATTTTGTTCAATACTATATTAAATTAGTTTAAATGTAATATGTTAATAACAGGGGCGAAAATTTCATCAAAATGTTGGGGGGGACAATAAACATAACAATTCTCAAGAGCAATTTTTGGAGGGGACACCAATAATACAGGCAAAATTGTACTTGCAAGGATAGTGTACACAGAGGAAAGCCTTAATACTATTATTAGTGTAGCACGGAGACCGTTCCATTAGTGTAGCACGGAGACCGTTCCATTATCCTTCTTCTCAAAGTTTCTTTCTGGTTTAATGAAAAAGCTGACTAAATTGACCAAAAAATTATCTGTCTCATTTTCTTGGATTTTATCGATAACAATAATTAAAAATAAATATGTTTTTGATATTCTTCATATTCTGTGTGGCAGTCAGTTCACAGCAGTGACAAAAAAAATAAAGTTTCAATTGATTTTTACCTTAATAAATTTATTTTTAAACCTAATTATATGCATGCATGATATTTTATGTAAATTTCATAAATGTAATCAAATTAAATTATAAGAAGACACAAAAGGGCCATTACCAATCAAATTAAATAAGTATCAACAAAATATTTGCAATGGAGAGGAAACACAGAAGCTGCACTTAAAGTAGCATTTAGATGTTTTCACACAGACATAAATAATATGACGTTTAAAAATGTTGAATATTTATATTTGCAATCAAGAAACTCCCGCACACTATCAGAACTTGCATAAAAAATATTTATTAAGCAACGTTTCGGTCTGATGAAGGTCGTGAGACCGAAACGTTGCTTAATAAATATTTTTTATATGCAAGTTCTGATAGTGTGCGGGAGTTTCTTGTTTGCAGATTTAAACCAGGGGTTCTCATCTGGTCCCACCCTGGGACCCACATTTTCCCATGGTCATTAAGTCGCGACCCACTTTTTTAGAATTCAACCAACAAAATTTATTTTTCAAAAATAACTGTTGAAAACACTCATATATCATCTTTTTAAAAACATAACCCTACATACATGCATATATTATCCCGTGCAACGTGCATTTCAGAGCATATTAAGAGAGATCCAGCACCTCTCTTATATCCATTGCAGCAGGTAAAATGAGCTCTTCGGCTACTGTGTGGGGTTTCTTGGCCTTTGCAATGCGGTGAGCTACTAGGTAAGATGCCCGAAGAGCTTGTTCTTGTTTGGAGCAAGACGCTGTCAGACACTTTTGTGATGCCCTCAGCTCCTGGAGACGTCTTTGAAAAAACTCCACCAGCTTGTCTTTCGATGCGGGATGTTTGGTTTCTAAATGGCGCTTCAGTTTGGACGGTTTCATGCTCTCATTGGCAAGCACTTCACTACAAACTACAAAGCACACACTGGGGTTTTTGTCCCTTTTTATCCTCAATGTACGAAAATCCATTTTTTAAATAGTCTGGGTCATATTTGCGCTTCGCCATCTCGAATCTGAATGTCAAAACAACGAAAAGACAGGATGGTTACTATGGCGATGGTTACCATGGCTACCATAGTAAACTACGCACGTCTCTGACGAATGCCTGTCAAAATAAACCTTTTTTCAAAATAAAAGACCAATCAAACATGAGACGCACATTAAATTTTTTATTTTTTTTTGACCAGCTCACCGAGACCCACCCAAAACAGTTCTGCGACCCACTTTTGGGTCGCGACCATAGACTGTAAAAAAAGATGGACGACGCCCCTTCACTCTTTTCCATCGGAGAGAACTGAAGCCGCCAGTGTCCCGATATGGCGCTGACATCTTGGAACTTGAGTCTGCGCACTTGCGTTTTCGGGACCAGTCATGCGCAGTAGTGAGCAGGAAGTAAAGCCGCGAAAACAAGGCCCCGCCCTCACTCTCGCAGAATCAATCACAAGCACACGCCCCTGCCAGATCGGTTAGCACATTCTACTGCAGAACAACCCATTATGTCGGTGTGAAATAATTAATTATAGAAATTTAGATATGTAATTTAAAGCTCCAATCTCCTCAATCCTCCGAATATCCCGAAAAAAAGTCCGTTGGTGCTTCAGCGACTACTTCGCTCAGAGAACCTGTCAATCACAGCTGTCAATCATGACGTAACAGCACCGTTTTTATAGCATCAAATAACTAACTAAAAACAAACTTATTTTAAAAACAAACACTTGAAATTACATCAGCGTGATAAAAACTACAGTAAATGACAGAAACTGTCTTTGGAAAAAAGATATGTGAAGTGTAATTTAATTGTTTAGTTGGTCTCACGTCCCGTTGAATAACATGGGGAGGCGGGGTTTATGACCTATACTAGGACCGGCCTCTGGGGGGCTATCGAGACGTTTTGGCTTCACTTTTGAGGGCTTGTGCGGCACGCTTGGTCGCGACCCACCAGTTGAGAACCCCTGCGTTAAACGTTATAATCGCTAACATAGCAGACTGCATCAGTGACAAAGGAACATTGGTAGTTTGGTACACAATCATATATTTGTTTTTGACATGATTTATTAATGACTCAGCATCATCTATATTAAAGAGAAAATAATCACTTCATCCGATGTTTAAAGTGAATAAAATAACATTGACTTACTGGAGTTCCACAACTACTCAAAAACGTTGTTCTTCTCTCCCGCCACCGGAATGTATTTGTGTCGGTGGTGAGGTAAAAGGGGCGGAGGCAGTGGACCAAAGCACTGTGAGGCAAGGGAGGGGGGACTCAAAATGTTTAAAACGTTTTTTTTGTTGTTGCCCCGTTTGCATTTGTATTATTTTATTCCATAAACATTTATTTTAAGTATATATCATTATATTATTTACAATACACATATTTTAATGATATTTTAGGGGGGGGACAACCCTCAGATAGGGGGGGGTCCTGACCCCCCCGACCCCCCGCGATTTCCGCCTATGGTTAATAAGCATGGTATGTTTGAACAAGCACTCAAAAATGAAACTTTTTAGTGTTTGAATATGAGGATCTGATCCACGTGCCTGGACAAAATTAGATTTTTGCGGTGATTTTGCCTTTAATTATATTAATAACAACCTATAAAGGAAGGCTTTTTATGATGTGTTTAAACATGTAATTTGTGCGTCAAAAAAAAAAAGTTACTCAGAGGTCCTTCAGGACAAAAATGTCCGCGTCAAAAAACTACCATAATAATATAATATATCAATATTATTTTCCACTTTCAATTAGTTATTTTTTTTTTTAACCAACATCAGTCATAATCATAACTACCATATATTCATTCATTTTCAGGGTTTTAACCCTTTTAGCCAGTTTGTTTACATAATACCACTGTTGTTTTTATGAAAAGACACACACACACACACACACACACACACACACACACACACACACACACACACACACACACACACACACAATAATTATTTCCATATACTAAATGCTAAGGTGATTATTCTTATATATATATATATATAAATCTATATATTTATTTTGATTCATTGTCATTTTTTGTGTAATGTCAGATAAAAAAAAAAAAAAAAAGAAACTCAAACTCAGGACCTTAGAATAGGTTGCAATATCAAAATTCCCCCAAAATACACACCTTTAAATATAAGTCGTTGGCATTAACAGCCAAAATGATCGAAAAAATTCAAACGAAAAAGACAAAAATGTCCCGAATGTCACACATGGGTTAAAATGATTTAAAATAAGTTAATAGCCTATATTATAATAATCTAACTTGCTACAATCAATTATAAAATGAAATACAAATGCTTTTTTTTTTTTTTTTTTTACAACCTGAAAACTGACATAATTTCTTAATTCATCAACCCCCTCTATAACACTTTTTACTGAAGCATACATCTTTCGAAAATTCTGGAATCACAAATTCACTCATTTATTAATGTATCTATTAACAGTCATCGTTTCTGTTAATACATTTTGTAAACAAGCTTTGTCATCATTACAACAGAAGAATTATAATAGCTGTCGTTTGGGGGCCTTCGAAAATTATCTTGGGCTGTGGGAGGCATTGGAGTAACTAAGGTTGAGATCCACTGATTTAGAACACACATTTTCTCACAAAATGTATTAAGGTGGGGGCTTATTATCTTTATTTTCCTCTTTTTTATACACTTTCTTTAAATTCACTGAAGTGTTCTAAGAAGCTTTTTTTCACAGAAACCGTGAATTGAAAACTGACCGCATATCTTCAGTCCAAGTTTTCTCGTGCATCCACCCCACTCCACTCGTAGTCTATGGGGAGAAATTATGGAAACTCTATGTAATTTGGCTAAATAAAATGACAATTATTGTTCTGCCTACAATCAATGTGTGTGTGTGTGTGTGTGTGTGTGTGTATGATAGGCCTGCTATTCAGATATGAAAAGCATGTTAATGTCAGGTTAATCCTTTCTTGCTACTAATAGGAAATTAGTGTGACCAGCTGACCAGAATTCAGTATGCAGGCCTAATCTAGACAAGAGGTGGTGTAGTCTAAAGCACATAACTGGTAATCAGAAGGTCGCTGGTTCGATCCCCACCGCCACCACCATTGTGTCCTTGAGCAAGGCACTTAACTCCAGGTTGCTCCGGGGGATTGTCCATGAAATAATGGCTCTGTAATTCGCTTTGGATAAAAACGTCTGCCAAATGCATAATCTGTCGGTCCCGACACGGTTTCCCAGCGACCGTCACCGTTCAGCCAATTCCTTTCCATTCATCTCCAAGTGACTTCTCCTTTGTTTATCTCAGGTGGATTAAATCGTTTTATTCAAGCCTCTTTTCTTCTTTTTTTCTTGCTGCAATAACAAATTATTATTAGGTCTATATTTTTCTATTTCAGACGTCATTTTGAATTATCTTTATAAGGAAATGTGTTGTAAATAATATATTTATATATTATTGTGTGATGTGTTATTTAGCATGAAAAGATATAATTATTATTTGTAAACTTTGAAAGAAAAAAAAAACTCATTTCAGGAGTTATTGAAAAAATATGATTTTCACTTTAAAGAATCTGCCCTGCGGATTACAGATATACATGAAGAAACTGTCACAATATATACCGTGACTAATTTTTGAAGAGCTTGTTTCAGCTCCGGTCACTAAGAAACTGCCGCATGCTGAAAAAGCTATTAATAAACAGAGTTCTGTGCCTCCCTCATCACAGAGAAACACGCTGAAGCGAGAAGCGAGCTATTAGTAGCCTACTGATTTAAAGAGCCTCACTTTACATTTCACATAATAACACACATTTCAAGCCAGGCACATGACCCTTTTTCTTTTTGGACATAGACGACTCAAATAGCCTATATTTTATGAAACATTGAAGCTATTAAAATAATTGCTTGAAAAGTTAGATGTATTATTATTATTAAGAATAAAATAATGATAATAATGTAGCCTATAATTAAATGCGACAACAATTACCTGTTTTAAGATATATATATATATATATATATATATATATATATATATATATATATATATATATAGAGAGAGAGAGAGAGAGAGAGAGAGAGAGAGAGAGAGAGAGAGAGAGAGAGAGAGAGAGATAGATAGATAGATAGATAGATAGATAGATAGATAGATAGATAGATAGATAGATAGATAGATGCAAGTCAATTAAGTCGTTTTTATTAAGGCAAACCAATTGACCAAACAGTAAAACAAAGTATAACTGTAGCATAAAATAATTATTTAGGCAGATTTGTTTCAAAATCGATCTATAAACAACCATTCCCACTAATTTTTAAGAGTGTATGCTATGGTACACTATCCGACACTTAAAATTATATCTTCCAGACTAACTTCTCCAAATGAGACAAGAATAAACGAATCTATGACAAGTCGGATGTTTTACCGGAAAGGCAGCAGGATAGAAATGGCAAATGATTTAGAGCTGTACATTGAAATAAAATAACACTCTAAATGTTTCCTTCACATCTGGTGTTCATCATCATGTCAATGCGAAAAATATACTATCCTGATTAATATGGCCCACACATGTAAACATTGATTAAGAAATTGTGCTCATTGATTTATCAATTCAGATGATGTATGGATGATGGTGTTGAAAGGGAAACCCGCTTTTGAGATATTGGTATGAAACAGATTTCTATTATTAGGTTATTAGAGGCAATATATTTTACAGATTGTTGTTAAGCACATGTTAGATTAATATTTCGAGACTAGCTATATTTCGCATTTAAAAGTCAAGGAAGACACTTACCTTGTGAAAGATCACCGAGTGCACAACGGTATCCAGCTTCAGATGCACCCTTGCTTATCCAAAATCTTATTCACGGATCACCATTGCCTTTCCGGAGGCAATGTTTTATTTGCTGCTACTCAAAATTGCCTATTTATTCGATAGGCTACTAGGCTACATGCGCATGACGTACGGTTGGTAAGCCATGTACCTTCCACAACATCAGACTGACTCTGGAACTCATCAAGCATCGGCGCGAACATTACGACAGCTCTGGCACACGCCCGCAGGACTTTGCGCCTTAAATGAGAAAGCAAGTCACGAACAAACACTCTCTAAGTTTGACACAACATCAATACACAACAGCCGGTGACACAAAACATGCCTTTCCAGTGCTCAGAATGAAGTGAGAGGAGGAATCCGTGTCATTCTGACCTTGGAAACATCAAGGACAATAGTAGAACTCCAAACATGTTTATTCATATATTCAGCACCTGTTCTTTATCAGGTTGAACTGGTTATTCATTATAATGTATATTAAGAAGGACAACAACCACCTTTACCTTGAAAGGAAAAGCTGTTCTTAATGAAGTTTTAGCCCTACATGTGGAGCGCGGGTGGGGAAGCTGCTGATTCTATTGGTGTTGAAGGAGAATTCCGCATGGTGGCAGCAAGCAATCAGTTTATGGTAGAGAACAAAAGTTAAGACCCTTCTGATTTAATATGTCACAATTGGGAAGTCAGAAATAAGAGTCATGCCACCGGTCCGCCCGATTCTCCCGATGGCCAGTTCGCCCCTGATCGGCCCCAAAGTGCGTCGACCCACCGGGAAATGCCTGGTTTGCCAGATTACCATACATAATTTTATTCCGTGGCGGGATCAAGGCACACTACCCAGAACACAGGTTAAAACTCACTAAATGATTGTGTACAGGATTCCTCTTCGGATTTCTGTCATCATTTGGACCAATCCTAAACGATCTTGGCTCAAATAATAATCAACGTCCTACTTGGCTAACTGCAGTTCCTACAGGTATTTCTGTATTCGTACTTGATATAGAGTCGTTTTTAGATAGGCCTGTTGTGTAACTTTTACCAGAAATGTTCTTGTACTGGAATATTTTATGATACCGGACAGCTCAAATAAATAACAAGGGGAGTTATTGGAGTTTATGTTAATTTTGATCGTTTCAGCACGTGGACAGCTCCCTCTGTGACTCATGGTGCGTTCACGTGCTATGGTAATTATGGTAAATACCAAAAGCCGACGTGGAAAATGCACATGAACACCCCCTCATGTGGTATTTTCCACTGGGCAACTCGTAGAATATTTTGATGCACGAGTTGCCGAGATGAGATAACCTTTGACCTTTTCAAAAAGGCGGAGAACAACGCGAGAGTGTTGAATGGTAAGCATTGTACAAAACCAAACCTTTTTTGCTACTGTTAGCTAGGGGTGGAATGGTACATTCGTATTGAATCGAAACGGCGCGGTCCGGTGCACGAATTCACACGGAGAATACACGTTATAAAAATAAATAAAACTCTAAATAGCGATAAATTACGCTCTATTCACATTTGGTGTGAACGCAGCATAATGAACAGGCTGCGATGTCAAGATTGCAATTGTGTGTGTGTGTGTGTGTATATATCTCCATCTTTTTACCACATTAGGACAACAAAAGCACTTGAATGCAACACACTGGTAAATACCAGTTCACAAGTGGAAAATATCATATTTACCATAGCACGTGAACGCACCATCACATCCGAACAGATCAAGTTTCTTATGAATGCAGGCTCTGCTAAAACATTATAATAATAATAATACATTCATGGCCATTCTAGTTGAGTTATATCCATATGTGAAGGTATAGTATTATTATTATTATAACTACATCAAACTGCCTAAAAGATCATGTTTAGCTTTAAATGAATAGTAGATGCGGTGCACGATTCTTGTGTGGTGAAAATAATCAGGGGTGCGTTTCCCGTACAACGATGCAACTTGCTGGTTTAACTACCATAGTACGATGCATCTTTAAAGAAATCAACTAGCTCGTCACTACTGTTTCCCGAAACCATGGTACCTGTGTCGCAGATCCATGGTTTGAACCACATTGGTTGGAGCTGTTGTTATAACGTTCTTCTTCTTCTTCTTCGATGTAATGGCGGACTGGTGCTATGAGCACATATCGCCACCTGCTGTAAATTTGGTTCTTTTCTCTTTTCGACTGCGCTTTCTTAGTGACGATGTGGAGTAATTACGTTAACAACTCAACATTCATTATTTGCACAATAAAATATATACATATATAAACACAATGTTGTCTTCTCTGATCCCAAAATCTATAACTATTAATTTCACAATTTCATATTTATTAATTTCTTATTGAATATTGATATATCAGCACAATTAAAATGAAAATAAATGATGGGTTTTAAAAACACTGTGATTGTTATACTATTGTGGACACCTGTTGCATATTTTGCTTAAGATCATTAGCCTACCTATTTAAGTCCCCTTGCCATACAGCTATGTGTTCATATGACCTGTCTGAAAATGAGGCGAAAACCACAATTTTCAAAAAATGAAGTTACAGTTCTTTTGGAGGAGGTGGAGAATAATAAAATCCAGCTATTTTCAAAGCTGAAAAATTGTGTTACAAATGCTGATAAAAAAAAATCCTGGGCAGAAATCACCCAAAAAATAAATGCTGCTGGCTATGGTTATGAGCGAAGCCCAGAAGAAGTTAGAAAAAAAGTGGACTTCGCAAGTGTGACAAAACGGAGGGCTGCAGCACGTAGAAGGGAAGCAAAAAAGACTGGTGGGGGTATCAACTCCGTTCCTTCTCTGACTGCAGAGGAAGAGAAAGTTTTGGCCATCCTGGGGCCTGAGGCATTGGAAGGGATCCCTGGAGGCATAGATGCATGTGCGTCAACCAGGCCTTTGAATTCAAAGTTGAGCCCTGCAACATCAGGCCCCCTCCACCCTGGCCCTGGAACATCAGGCCTCCTCCACCCTGGCCTGGAACATCAGGCCCCCTCCACCCTGGCCCTGGAACATCAGAACCCCTTCAACCTGCCCCTGGAACATCAGAACCCCTTCAACCTGCCCCTGTAACATCAGCAATGAGTCCTGGTCTTGGGCTATTGCTCCCTTCTCCTGACTCCCCTCAGTCTGAGGCCTCCTCATGTGCTGGGCAATGTCGTTCTGGCATTCCAGAAAACCAGCCATTAATCTCCCGCCAAAGGAGAAACAGGGGACGTTGTGGCTGCAGTGAGAAGCTGCTTCAGTCGGAGAAGAAGAAATTATCTGAACTCCAGGGAATCAGGAGAGAACTGAGAGCCCTGAAGGAGCAGCAAGGCCAACATCATCAGGAGGTTATGGCCTATAGGAGGGCTAAATTGGAACTCCTGTAACAACAAGCCAGCAAGCCCTCTTTAACCATGCTTCTACCAACCGACAGCAAGTGAAAATTGTGTTATTTACTCAGTATGGAAAGTCAAATCATGTGTGTTTTTTTTTTTTTTTTTTCAGATCCACAGATGTAACCCTCTTTTTTTTTTTCCTTCTTCTTTTTTTTTGGCTACATTGTTGGCCATCATGCCTCCCAAAATCCAACCCCTCGTCCTTGTCGTGGGAGGTGGAAACAGACTGGTTCTGGCAAATGGAGCTCTGGTGAAGCTGTGTGGTGCATGGCATTCAATTTGTTTTTCAGTGAAGTTAAAACCCTTCAGCAGTTGAACTGAAATACAAATAAATAAAAAATGTTATGGCCAAATATACTCTTTTGTAATATGTATTTCAAGTGCTTATCTAATACACTGGGCATTCAGTTTAATATGAGTTAAAGAGCATACTATTGTAACTTGACTCAAAGTAGTATATTAATGCCACATAAAAATGCAGGCATTACTGAGTGAAGCTGAAGCATGTTTACCATGCCATGTCATCCTTTATTAAATACCTGAATAATGTGACCAAGCCTGATAATGAAACATATGGAATGTAACTTTTATTTTGAAGTGGTGAGCCACCATCACATAAACCACAAAGTAAATGAAAATTTTGTTAATTCACAACATTAATATCATCAATGACAATATAAGCCAAACATAACACAAAACACTCTTAAGTACTTAGACCATTCTTAAGAGAAGAATGAAAAATATGAAATAACAGAATGACAACAGCCTATTTTAAACCAAATCAACATATACAATATATTAATGTTGTACCTTATTACTATAACATAAATTAAATTAATTTAGAACGATTATTAGCTAAGGTGTTTCTATTAACTCTGGTGCATCAAAAGCAGGTGTACTAATGCCTCTCCTAATAAAACAGTGTGTGTTTCAAGTGCTCAACAATGGCAGCTTTACAAAGATTCTTACAGCTGGAGCACAGAAGGCGACTGAGAAGTCAATCAGTTTATATAAATGCCCACATAAGGACAAATTTTACCCCTCTTGACTCACTATCTGATGATGCAATTTTAAGAAAATTCTGTCTTCCAAGGACCAAGATTCTTGAATTATTTCAGATAGTGAAACCACACCTTCAGAGGGCAACAAGAAGAAACTACGCCTTAAGTCCAGAGGTGCAGTTGTTAGCTACACTGCGTTATTTTGCTGTTGGAAGTTTTATGGAGGTGGTGGGTGATGGCCTGGGGCTCAGCAAGTCTTCAGTGAGCAAAAGTGTCACAGCAGTAACACCTTTGCTGTTACAGCTGATGAAGAGCATCCTGGTTTTACCCAAAACTCCTGAGGAAATACAGCTGGCCAATCAACAATTCTATGATATTGACAACATCCCCAGAGTGATTGGCATCATTGATGGCACCCTAATCCAAGTATTAAGCCCTAAGGTAAATGAGCCCTTGTACATTTGCAGGAAGGGCTATCCAGCCATTAATGTTCAAGTAGTGTGTGATCACCAGGGAATGTTCACTGACATTGTGGCAAAATGGCCTGGAAGCACACATGACTCTTTTGCATGGGCCAATTCTGCAATTTGCCAGATGGCTGAAGAAGGTGGCTTTGGTGATAGCTGGCTCCTGGGAGACAGTGGATATCCTCTTCGCCCCTACCTCTTGACACCTGTGCAGCATCCAGCCACCATTGCAGAGGAAAGATTTAATCAGGCTCATGGAAGGACACGCTCTATAGTGGAGAGGACTATAGGACTGTGGAAACAACGTTTTCGCTGCATCAGCAAGTCCAGTGGTGGCCTAAAGCTAAACCCCACCAAAAGCTGTTCTGTTATTGTGGTTACTGCAATTCTCCACAACATTGCAGTCAGGGAAAATGTCCAGCTTCCTGAGGAGGAAGTTGGTGCCGTTGGAGCCGATGGTGAGGAAGATGCTGTTTCTGATGATGATGATCCTTTGAACCCACATCAAGGCAGAATGCAACCTGCAGGAGCAGAAGTCAGAGAACTTTTAATTCAGAATATGTTTGGATGGTAGGCTAATATTTTACAGTTTGGATACTGTGTTTTCTATTATTTGTTTAATTTAATCTGACATAACTTGTGTTAATAAATAATGCTGTTTATTTGCCTATGTTTCCCCCCAGCAGACTTCACTTAAATACTTTTGCAAACAATAAATATGTATTTGTTTCTTATAACGCCATGAGAATATTATATTCTACTACACAAAACTGCTTATTTATAAAAAATGTCTTCATTCATTGACTATATATAAAAAATACTGTGGTTTGAGTGTGTAATATTTTAAATAGCCTATGTTAACGTATGTAAATTAGCCTACGTTTCCTTAGCGCTAAGAACGGCATATGTTGCGTATATGTGTAGGCTACAGTACAGATACAATTTAATATTTAAAGGTAAACCCCTAAAATAATTTTTGTAAAATATTGTTATATGACAATTTGTCTTTGGGAGTTTAACAAAGCTACTCGCACAATCACCGTTTCTTTGCGCAAACGAAACCAAGGCTGCGTCCCAACCGGCATAAATAATCCTTTCGGAGGGCACTTCGAAGGGAGAATAATTGCGATCGTCACGCTATTATATCGTTTCAAATAATTTGTAATAAAGAAAGCAAATTGTGTAAAACCTGAGCACCTCGACTTTAAGTCATCCAAATCACTTAAAGTGGATGGTGAAAGCTTCGAAAGAAATAGGCTATAGGGTCGATAGGTCTGAATAGACCACATCCCAGCTGCTGCGAAATCAATGACGTCGACACAACAAACTAACAAGGAACTATGCTTCTAACCACAGGTCAAGAGCTGTCGTTCCAACCACACAAGTTTGCGATGCAGTTTGCGAATGTTCGTTTGAACTATGGTTTCGGGAAACACCAAATCGTTGGACTATGTTAGTAACGACGGAACTTGCGACCATAGTTGGCTAACGATGCTTTCGGGAAACGCACCCCAGAACAGGCTCCTTTTAGATCCTCAAGTCGACGCAAGATGGCGCTGGTATATTAGTAACTGCTCATCCTCTCCTGTCCCGCTTTGCACCTCTTTGTCATGTGATGTTGGGTCTGAGACCATTAAATGTGGGACTTCATTTAAACACGGAAATTAACAGAAAGTTTTAGGATCTTGACAAATTTGAAAACCAAAGAAAAGCTGAAAGTGAAGAAATACTCCTCACACCTCAGATCCTAAGAGACACTTTTGATTTTATTTTATCCCAAAACACTAAATAGCAACTAAAACTACCACAGCACATTCCTAAGCACCTGTTTGTCACTATATGCACAACACAACTTTCCTGATCCATTAGGTCATTATGTCTCTAAAGGTTAATTATAAGGTAATTTGATCTGATATTTCATACATTTATAAATGCTGCAAATGTATGTAGCTAATGAAAATCCATATAATGCTCACATTTATTTTGAGACAAAATACTTCTTTATCATTTTCAGTTTTGTTCAAGGTAATTAAATTAAAAGGTTTTTAATAACTGTCCAATAAGTAAAATGATCATATTTATAGTAAAAATCCTCAGTTTTGCAGGTGCTTAAGGCTCCTGTAAAACACATTGTTTTTCTTAAGTGGGAGGAATAGTTACACATTCACTATTCACACTATCAGGAAATGGTACTGAATTTGAAGCATTATCTTAATTTGTTACACAAAAAAGCATCTTGATGTCTCAAAAGTATTTGTATTGACAAATATTTCCCTGACACTGAAATGAGAAGGAAGTCTCTTGACGTAAAGCATCGTTTCTTCACCAGTAACCAGGGTTGGGAGGGTTTCTTTTGAAATTAATTCCACTACAGATTACAGAATACATGCTGAAAAATGTCATTTGTAACATATTCCGTTAGATTACTTTAAATGTATTCTAAATACTTTGGATTACTTCTTCAGCACTGGTAGATTTTATTCACTTGTTTGACTATAAAAACTCGGCCAGTACAGTAAGACACATGTTAAAAATACATTCTCTGAAAAACATGAATATCTTATGCAGTGTTGTTTCTAAAACAAGATCAATCAATCTAGATCTTGTTGTAATAAAGAAAGCAAATTGTGTAAAACCTGAGCACCTCGACTTTAAGTCATCCAAATCACTTAAAGTGGATGGTGAAAGCTTCGAAAGAAATAGGCTATAGGGTCGATAGGTCTGAATAGAACACATCCCAGCTGCTGCGAAATCAATGACGTCGACACAACAAACTAACAAGGAACTATGCTTCTAACCACAGGTCAAGAGCTGTCGTTCCAACCACACAAGTTTGCGATGCAGTTTGCGAATGTTCGTTTGAACTATGGTTTTTTGGACTTTTAGATATTTTTACTGGAAAACAATACAAATATTCTCATCAAGAATACAAATTTTGCCATAATATAAAAGGTCTTACTAGAGAGGAAAAAACAATTGATCTAACGTGAAAATTATTGTGCCTTGTAACAGGTGCATGTAAAATGGCTAGAAATAGCATTTTAGCTTAGCATAAGGCTAAACGTTCACATGACTATTTACGCAAGGTTTATTTCTATTTCTTCTGCTACAAACTTCAAACTTACTTCTCTGTCTGCTCATATGAATGTAACACATCATAAGAAAGTGTTTCACCACTATTCAAAAGCACTTTGGATCACATCATTTATATGTATAAATGTTTTCCATGTGAAAGGACTAAATATTCAATGAAACAAATTACATTAAAATTAAAAGTAATCTCAAGTAATCAAACTACTTTTTAAATGTAACTCCTTATTAATGACCAGTTATTTAAATTGTAACTATAGTGGAATACTGTTACTTATATTTTGTATTTTAAATGCATAAATACTTGTTACATGTATTCCATTACTCCCCAACCTGCACCCCAAGTGATGCTCTTAAACAACCTTAGCTTTGAGTTCTGGCTATATAATTTTTCCACATTTAATACTTTGAAATAAACAAGCACATGTTAGATTTAAAGTATGCATTCTTAAGTGCGTGTGTCTAAATGCCTGATTCTGCCAGACTTTCAACAGACTCACATCAAAGGAAGATCAGAGTGTGGCATTCAGATCAGGTCACAGTGAGGCTTAAACATAAACTCCCTCCAGCAGTCCCTCCATGCAAAGCCACATGGTTTGTTGTGATAGCCTGACCATATCTCGCTCTCTGAAGGAGGAAAACAGCAGCCTTTTCAGCCCCGAAAGCCTTTTACTCCAAATGTGGGGCAAAAGGCCACCTCGCCACTTTTTTAATAAAGAATTTTATTTAAAACAAACTTCTGTTATTATTTTTATTCACAAAAATTATGTTGCTAGCATATGTTGGTTAGTTATGTTGACTGATATTCAATAAAACTATTTTTTTTTCAACCTTGATACACCAGAAAAAGCTAATTTTCCTTAAAAAGTGCCTTCAGTCCTACCAACTGCTTCTTGTTGCAGTGACATATTAAGGCATGTGACTGAGTAGTGTGCACCTGAAAAGGTACATCAAGCTGTTCCCCGTCTGTCGCTCACTTCGACGTCGTGTCGAAGAAGCGACACTAGGGGTCTCTCTTGAGCGCCGAAAGATACCTCTGATCTATGAAAAAAGGCCAATGAGAGTTGGCGAACAGTATTTGCATACTCCGCCTCCGGATACGGATATAAAGGCGAGAGAAATACGCTCGTTCATTCAGTAATTTTCTTCGGAGCCAATGGTCGTGTGTATGCAGTCAGCTGCGAGTAACACAACTGATCCTGCTTCTGATCCTCTGACGTCCTGCTTTGCTGTTGGATTTACGGCGCACTACAGCGGCTTTTCTCTTCACTGCCGGCGTGCAGTTTGCCCCTGGGCGCTTCGACAGCGCAGAGTTAAAAGAGTTGAAAGAGTGATTCTCTCCATAAAAGAGTTTATTTCTCTGAAAGAGCATTACACAGCGGCGTTGAACGTCCTTTTCAGGACGCGTCTTTATAAAGATGTAATTTCCGCCCCTGTGTAGTTTCTGGATGCGGTGATTTCTCCCCACCTCTCTCGGTCATAAAACACTGTCTTGCATGCCTGGGCTGCGATCACACGCAGGCAGCGTTTTATGAATGGTTCATGTTCTCAGTGCGAGAACATAGCCATGGCAACATTGCGGTCGTGTGGCTTTCTTTTGTAATGAGAGAAAGCCGTTTCAGCTGCCCCCTGTGCCTCGCCTCCTTCCTACGGGATTGACGCAGGCGCCGCGGACGATGAACACGATTTGGGGACAATGACGGGCTCTGTTCGCCGGGTAAACCCCCTCGAACCTCCCGCCTCCCCGGCACGCTTGTTTGCTTCCATTTGAGCTCGGGATGAGCATTCTCTCCAATGGTTCATCTTCTCAGTGTGAGAACATGGCCGTTATAGCATTGCGGTCGCACGGCTTTCTTTTGTAATGAGAGAAAGCCACTTCAGCCGCCCCCTGCGCTCCGCCTTCTTCCTACGGGATCGGCGCAGGCGCCGCAGGCAATGAAGGCGATTTGGGGAATATGACGGGCTCTGTTCGCCGGGTAAACCCCCTCGAACCGACCGCCTCCCCGGCACGCTTGCTTGCCTCAGAATTGGATGACATCACCGCTGCATCGGAGAGCGTTACAGCGGCATCGGATGCTGATCGCTCGCCTGGGCCGCCACCTTCGGGTCTGCCGCCCAGCCTGAGCCTGACGCACGGAGATCCGCTATACTTTCCCGGGCTACTTGATCGGTCCCGCGGGCAGGTGCGCCGCTCACAGCCACGCCCCCCCCGTTCCTTTCTTCCCGGACGTGCACGAAGAGTTGAGCAAAGCCTAGGCTTCTTCGCTCCTCCGCTCTCACTACCCTCGCGGTGGAACGGTCCCAGACCGCTTCCACTCTGCACGCCACGGCCCTTCCTGCAACCAACGCCAGGCCAAGGCACTTCAAAACTTGCACCTTGGGTAGTCCTGTTCTTGATGTGCTGCAGGAACTGCGCTGGATGACCAACCGCACCCCCGGGCCACGGAGGTCAGAAGCGCCGGCACTCGAACAGGCGATGGCCACCCCTTGTGGTCCAGAAACGCACCTGTGGATTGGACCTGGTCGAAATGCGGGAGGTAGACAAGGCACACCTTCTCCCACACCCCCGTCTCCCAGCTCCGTCCATTCGGCGCCACCGTTGACGACTCTGCCCAGCAGTCCTCAGCGGTGAGGCAGACGGAGGCCACTGCACATCCTGCCCCGCCGCAAGCCTGCCGCCATGGGCCATGCCCCGTCTGCTTGCCGACAGGCGTCCTCCTGCAGCTATGAAACACCCTGCTCCGCCTCAACCCGGGCCCAGCTCTCAGCCCCAGCGTCGAGCACTCCGCAGGAAGTGGACGCCCCCGTCTCACGGACCCCCTCGAGGACCCGGAAGGCTCCCAGGCTGTCCGTAGATGTTCGACCCAGGGACCAAGATGTTAGCTCCGGAGGCTGGTAAGACCGCTCCGTCCCCGGTGGAGGGCCGGGAGGAGAATTTTTTCTTGTCGAATTAATTTTCACATTCTCATATTCTCTGTAATGAGCTATTTCCTTTTGTCTCTGGGTCACCTGGCCCGCAAATGCCGTTCTCACGGCACTCTGCCCCCAGATATCAACAGTCCTGGCCCCCTGGACACGGACCACCCGTCTTCAGCCCCACGACTGTTCCCCGGCCGGCCGGTTCCGACAAGTCCAGAGGATGCCTACCCAGGACCTCCTCCTCAGTCGCTAACCCGCCCCCTGCCGGGTGTGCGGAGCAAGGTAAGTGCTTGAGTCTCTTCTCAGCACCTCAGCCGCGGGTCGCCCTGTCGTCGCCCAACGCTGCCCTACCTGCTCCGCCCCGCCGGGTACGTCAAAATTAATCGTCCCTTTGGTGCCCCTAGCGCAGAGGTTGGACGCGTGGCTTTCACTTCCCAACCCGTCTCGCTGGCTGGCCCGGACCATCCGACTCGGTTACGCAATTCAGTTTTCCAGGCCCCCGCCCCCCTTCATGGGCGTCTGCTTTTCCGCAGTACACGGCGAACATGCCCACTCCCTGCACGCGGAAATCGCGACTCTTCTGGCCAAAGACGCGATAGAGCCTGTCTCTCCAACCGAGATGAAGAAGGGTTTCTACAGCCCTTACTTCATCGTACCCAAGAAAAGTGGCGGCTTACGACCAATCTTGGACCTGCGAGTTCTCAACCGAGCGTTGCACAAACTCCCGTTCAAAATGCTCATGCTTAACCTGCATCCGGTGTAGCTACCTGGTTCAAGAAAGATTGGACTCTTTGACTGATGATTCCCACACTTTATTCGCTTGTCTGTCATCACAGTAGAAAGCACCGTTGAACACCATGTTCGTTGAGAATCAACGTAAAAGCTTGTACAAAAGAAAACAAATACCGAAAATGAATAAAAATCCATCAAAACCAAATAAAGTAAGATTAACGACTTACACATATTATACAAAAGCAAAACAATAAGTAATCTTAATACAAATAATATAAATCCAAACAAAGATAACAGGAAGTCTATAATCATACCTTGTTCTCCATTCAAACCAGGAGCTTAATCCTTCTAAACTCCTTGCAAACCATAAGCCTTTGACACCATGACCATATGTGTCTGGGTCTCAGTCATATTGAAATGTTTGGACCGTATGCGCGTTATATCCGCTCACATGAGTGAACTTCAAAATAAAAGACCTCCGTTACCATAACACAAATGACTCAATTAAATACCATACAAAAATTAACAAAAATAAATCATTTAAGAACTATATTATTTGCATATTTTTAAAGCAAAGGACATAGTCATTAACACTCCCACCAAATTATGAGTGCAAATCTCACACCAAATATACAAGCACTGATAATTTCTCTTTAACCCCTATTTTTGTTTCCATATTTTTGTTTTTATCCTTTTTTTTTATATTTTATCTATTTATTTATACAATTTGACTTTAAAAATTTTAAGCCATGAATTTAGAAAAATTAAAAATGACATTCAATGGGAAATTTTCAAATGAGAGGGAGAAGAGAAAAAACACAAAACAAACCCTAATATCCCTCCATTAACAAAATTAGTTTTTGCACTGGTCTTTCAATTACAGACGGTTTGTTAACACGCTTTCCCTTTGCATCAATCTTTGGGTCGCCTAGATAAATCTTGGCTCTTCTTACAAGCCCGTCGTCGCTAGAAATAGTTTCCATTATTCTGCCAAGCCTCCATTCGTTTCTAGGCATTTCCTCTTCTTTGACGATAACGAGATCATCAACTTTAAGATTTCTCTTAGACACGTTCCACTTTTGTCGGGTAGCTATATTCGCAAGATACTCTTTGCGCCAGCGACTCCAAAATTGTTCTGCTAAATACTGCACGTCTCCATCTTTTCCGTGCGAATACATCCTCCTTAACGAAATTTCCTGGTGGAGGCAAAGCAGTAGTCGATTTTAACGTAAGCAGATGATTTGGAGTGATTGGTGCTAAACTTTGAGGATCAGTCAGGCAATCAACAGTAAGCGGCCTATTATTCACAATGGCCATCGCTTCGTACAAAAAAGCTCGTAAGGAGGAATCATTTAACCTTCCCGGATGAAGTTCAAGAGTAACGTTTAGCACAGATCTTACTGTTCTAATTTGACGTTCCCACACGCCGCCAGTATGACTTGCATACGGTGCATTCATGATGAAGTCGCACTGCTTCTCTGATAGGAAGGTCTTTACTCTTTCCACATCCATTTCTTTAAGTGCATCTCTCAACTCATTTTTTGCCCCCACGAAGTTGCTTCCTTGATCGGACCTTATCTGTTGCACAGTGCCTCTCATGGCAATAAAGCATCGCAGAGCATTGATGAAGGAATCCGCTGTCATATCAGTAAGCATCTCAATGTGAACAGCACGGGAACTGAAACAAGTAAAGAGAAGACCATATCGTTTATGAACACTTCTGCCTTGCTTGATAAGAAATGGGCCAAAGCAATCCATGCCAGTGTATGTAAACGGAGGCGATGGAACCACTCTCTCTTTGGGAAAATCAGCCATTCTCTGTCCTTCAACAGGTCGCCTGTGCTTTCTACAAATAATACAATTCCTAATACAGGATGTCACAATTTTGTTGATTCCTGGTATCCAAAAACCATTAGATCTTATCTCATTCACGGTAAATCCTTTCCCTTGGTGCGCAACTTTGTTGTGAAAGTGAGCAACAACCATTTCGGTGATCTGATGATTTCTTGGGATTATTATAGGATGTTTTACAGAGTCTGGAAAGGTTGAACGGCAAAGTCTACCTCCCACCCTGAGTAAACCGTCTTCATCCATGAAAGGGTCAAGAGAGTACAATGCACTGCGAGACGAGATTCTTCTTCCACTCTTTATCACTCTCAGATCATCCTTGTAGTAATTATCTTGCAGACATTTGATTATATGAAGTTCTGCCTTTTGTCGCTCAAACACAGTACTGAGATGATTAGATTTGTCTTTATTAGCTCTCCTTAAAAGACGAGCTACAGCTCTGATAACTTTTGACCAAGAAGAAAATTTTGAAAGAAGATCTATCAAGCTCAGATTTTTTGCGCAATCAACTTTCAAAATACAACATGTTTTTACCTCTGGATCTCCAAGCAGAAGTTCAGGAACATGTTCTACCGGTACAGACACTTCTTTGTCCCACAAAAACTTAGGGCCAGTGAACCAGTTTGAGGCGAGCAACTCCTTTGCTGGCAAACCTCTGGATGCATGATCAGCAGGGTTTTCATCCGTTGGAACATACTTCCACTGCTGTGGAGTTGTACTGAGATGTATCCTTTGTACTCGATTAGCGACAAAAGTATGAAATCTGCGTGCCTCATTACTTATATATCCCAATACTACTTTGGAATCTGTCCAAAAAGTCTCCTTGAAGACAGCATAATCCAGTTCTCTCTTAAGCATACTGCTCACTTTGACAGAAACAACGGCAGCTGCTAACTCTAATCTGGGAATTGTTGTAACTTTAAGAGGTGCAACTCTTGATTTCGCCATCACCAGTGCACAGTGAACGTCTCCTTCCTCATTCTTGAGTCTCAAATATGAACATTGACCATATCCAAGGACACTAGCATCAGAGAAATGATGCAATTCAACTTGAATACCCTTTCCAAAGCTAGATGGTACATATGTTCGCGGTACATCTATTTTCTGCAGATGGTTTAAATCTTGTCTCCATCGTTCCCACCTTAGATCAAGATCATTCGATAGAGGGTCATCCCATCCACTGCCACGTTTACACACATCCTGCAGTATTCCTTTTCCACTCAACAGCACTGGTGCAATAAGTCCCAGAGGATCATAAACAGAAGCAACAGTAGACAAGATGCCACGTCGAGTAACAGGTTGAGCTTTCAACTGAACTTTGAATTTGAAGCAGTCCGATTCTCTTTCCCATTGTATGCCAAGAGTTCTTTCAAGGGGTAGCTCATCAAATGAAAGATCACAATTTTTCACGTCAGAGATTTTTTCTGAAGTGGGAATGCTATTCAGCATTATTTTACTGTTTGACACAAATTTGTGGAGCCGTAGGCCACCTATAGCACAGAGCTTACGTGTCTCATCTGCAACTTTAATAGCTTCTTCATCATTTTCTACACTGATCACTCCATCATCCACATAGAAATTTCTTATCACAAACCGTGAACCTAGTGGGTACAACTCGCTGTTCTCAGTTGCAAGATGTTTTAAGCCATAATTAGCACACCCTGAAGAGGAAGTTGCACCAAAGAGATGAACTTTCATACGAAACTCACTTGCAGGCTGGCTGAGATTACCATCCTTCCACCATAGGAAACGCAGGAAGTCTCTATCAGATTCGTTGACATGAAACTGATGATACATTTTCTCCACATCACACATAAATGCAATGGGGTGTTGACGAAATCGAATTAAGATGCCATTTAAACTATTTATCAAGTCTGGACCTTGAAGTAAGTAATCGTTTAAGGAGTAACCTTCATATCTTGCAGAGCAATCGAAGACCACACGCAATTTTCCTGCCTTCTTCGGATGGACAACACCATGATGAGGCAAGTACCGTATTTCTCCTTCCTTGCCGTCATCGTGTACCTCCTCAGCATCACCTCTCTGCAAGATCTCACTCATGAATTCATTGTAGCGTTTCTTATACAATTCATCCTTCGCCATCTTTCTTTTGAGATGGTTCAGTCTAACCATAACACATTGTTTGTTGCTTGGCAATTTGGGCCTCACTTTAGAAGGAAGTGGCATTTGATAATGGCCATGAACATTCCTCTGTATACCCTTCTTTAATTTCTCAAGAAAAAGGAAATCATCCTGGGAGACCTTTGTCCTCTCTTCTTCGATGTTTTTAAAATCGCTCTCAAGAACACAAATTACATCACCTGGAGTGATTGAGGGAAGCTCCTTGACCGCAATGCGGTGACACAATCTACTGGTTCCAGTTAAATCGGAGTGTGGTGAAGAACAACCTACTATACTCCATCCTAAATCTGTCCGAATGGCGTGGGGTTCATCATCTCCTCCTACTACTACTTCCCTAGGAGCCATTGACCTTGAACAATTGTAGCCTATTAAAAGAGCAACGTCGCAGTCCTGCAATGGAGGTATCTTGTCCACAATGACTGAAAGATGATTCCAGTTTTTAGCGACTTCACAAGTAGGAATGTGGCTGCGACTAACTGGTATGCAGTCTTTGGTGTAAGTAGGTGGTAAATCAATATAACTGCCAGATTTGTATGCTCTCACTTGGAGTCCTGATACTCTCTCACTCTGCAGGATGGTATCTTTTCCAAGCATGGTGGTAAGCTTCAATTTTACTGGAAATGTTGTCGCCTGTAAAGCATCACTCACTCCTTTATCAATAAACGTGGTATCACTCTGAGAATCCAAAAGCGCATACACCAGTTTCTCACAACTTGGATTTCGTTTTACAGATACCCAAACAGGTACAATCATTGAAGTATACGTATTCTGTTCTTCTCCACTTGCACTCAAGGTCACTGCATTCATTGCACCATCAAGATCACTTTGAGTCTGAGTTGCAGAAGATAGAGTCTTTACCATTTTCACAAAATTGTCATCGTGTAAACTAGTTGGATGCTTCCTTTTGCAGGTATTGCAAGTGAGACGATAATGACACTCCTTTGCACTATGACCAGACTTCAAACAACCATAGCAAAGCCTTCTCTCTTGGATAAATTTCCGTCGCTCCTCCAATGATTTGTCGAGAAAGCTGAAACAGTTGTCAAGTTGATGGTTATTCTTCTGGCAAAATATACACAGAATTTTATTCACTGGTTTGACAACCTTTCGACTCTCTATGTTTGTTTGAGTGGTGAAAACTCTAACTCTGTTTCTCATGGTGTCTTTCAGCTTTGCCTTTTCAATAACAGGTTCTGCAACATGAAGAGCATGAAATGAGGTAACTGGGTTGCAAGCAATCTCTGCTTCAGCAGACACAAAAGCAGCAAACTCTTTAAAAGTGGGATACTCGTGATTTTTGAAAAGAGATTTTGTGACCTGACGATTCCATCTGCCAATTGCCCAATCTGGTAATTTCAGCACAAGTTTCTGATTTTCTTGGTAATCATTTAAAATTTGAAGGCCTTTGACATGTGGCATGGCCCCTTGGCATGCATTCAAAAAGTCAGAGAAAGTTTGAAAACCGATGGCGTCCTTTTGGTGAATTCTAGACCAATTTGCCAACTTTTCTCTGAATGCCTTTTGTATCACAAATGGTTGGCCGTAACGATTGTTCAGTCTGCCCCATGCATCTTGATAGGCTTCATCATCTGTTCTGAAGAAAGTTCCTTCTAAAGCCTTTCTAGCAGGGCCACTCACATATTTCTTAAGATAAAACATCTTATCGGCAGGAGAAATAGTTTTCTTGTCAATGAGTGCCATAAAGGATTGCTTAAACTCAATGAAATGAATGGGATCACCCATGAAAACAGGAGGCTCTGGAATTGGCAACTTGCTCATGGTCAGGCCATCTTGAAATGCTTGAACAAGAAGAGGTATATCAGTCGCTGATGCTTGAACTGTCACCTTTTTGGTCTCCTGACATACCTTCTGAATCACTTCCTGCTTTTTCACATTTGTTTGAGAGAGACCTGATTCTGATCCGTCTACACTGTTACAATCTTTGGACAAATTAGTCTTTCCTTTCTCAACCTCTTGATTGTAGACTTTCAATTTAGCTTGAGCTGCTTTCAGATCCTTTTGCGCTTGAATTTGCTCTAATTCCTTTAACTCAATATCGAGAGCCTTTTTATATTGTTCTTCTAACTGCTTTATCCTTTCTTTTTGCTTTGATTCTTCAAGTAGAACATTATATGCAGCTTGCTTAGCTGCCACTTCTGCTGCAGCCTCTACACGTTTGGCTTCTAAGCTTGACGCAATCGAAAGATGACTAGAATAATTACTAGTTTTATGACTAACTCGTGAAACCGTTGAACCGAAGATTGAATGGGCATATTGATGGTCTAATAAGGTACGAAGACGACTTATCTCCCTTTCACCATCAAAATCTCCATCTACACCTGTTATTCTTTCATAAATGATCTTAATGATGTCAGCTGTAACTGCTTCACAAGCATCCATTTTTCTCCTCATTTCAATAGCAGGTGATACACGCTCTCTAAAATCATTGTAAGCACTCAAAACTTTGTTTTTGGCCGCCCCCAAGGTATCAACCAAGATAGCTAGCTGAGTTCCTAGTGCATCTGCTTTGAGGTGCTCACGTGCACTACAAGCTTCTATTTTCCATTGATTATATAAAGATTCAACCTTTTTCTCCTCCTTTTGTTGTTGTTCTTGCCGATATGCTAACATCTTTTCAGTAGGGACATGCGTGCGCTTTGATTGGCATATACTCTCTCTTTGAACATGATGGCTATCAGTTTCCCTATCGGCCTCCTCTGCATCTGCATCTGATTTGGGCATTTTCTCTTACATTTGCAGTTCACAAAATTACATAACATCCACATTTAACATTCAAGTTAATTTTGATAAAGTATGTTCAGCAAATTCACATTAACCACATGTGCTGAAACATCACCTTTAAATATGCAACAGTTTAATATATCTCAGTCCTTTCATAGGCGATTTTCACACGGCAATGTCCATCACCCTTTAAAACAGGCCCAATCAATGAAAGAAAGAGGGGGAAAAGAATTCTTTCAGAATCAATTTCGTTTCTTTGTCTTTGGTACTCACTGCGATCCACCAAACAATTTGGAACAGTTCACTTCCCTTAATCAGTTCATTAAATCGCTCCAACTGCTGCCCCCGTCTGCTGGAACTTCATTTGAAACTTGATCCATTAAAAGAACAAATCACACAATCCACGACGAGCGCGCCGACATTAAAGTCTCTCTAGTCCATCAACCACGGCGTTCCTTGAAGCACCACAGCGGATTGACAATGGCAAGCTTTTACTGTAGCTACCTGGTTCAAGAAAGATTGGACTCTTTGACTGATGATTCCCACACTTTATTCGCTTGTCTGTCATCACAGTAGAAAGCACCGTTGAACACCATGTTCGTTGAGAATCAACGTAAAAGCTTGTACAAAAGAAAACAAATACCGAAAATGAATAAAAATCCATCAAAACCAAATAAAGTAAGATTAACGACTTACACATATTATACAAAAGCAAAACAATAAGTAATCTTAATACAAATAATATAAATCCAAACAAAGATAACAGGAAGTCTATAATCATACCTTGTTCTCCATTCAAACCAGGAGCTTAATCCTTCTAAACTCCTTGCAAACCATAAGCCTTTGACACCATGACCATATGTGTCTGGGTCTCAGTCATATTGAAATGTTTGGACCGTATGCGCGTTATATCCGCTCACATGAGTGAACTTCAAAATAAAAGACCTCCGTTACCATAACACAAATGACTCAATTAAATACCATACAAAAATTAACAAAAATAAATCATTTAAGAACTATATTATTTGCATATTTTTAAAGCAAAGGACATAGTCATTAACATCCGGCATCTAGATTGGTTCGCAGCGGTAGACCTAAAGGACGCGTACTTCCACGTCTCCATCCTGCCCCGTCACCGCCCCTACCTGCGGTTTGCGTTTGGGGACCAGGCGTATCAGTACAAAGTCCTCCCCTTCGGCCTGACTCTGTCCCCTCGCGTCTCCACGAAAGTCGCAGAGGCAGCTCTTGCCCTGCTCCGAGAAGCCGGCATCCGCATACTCAACTACCTCGACGACTGGCTCATCCTGGCCCACTCGCGAGCGTTACTATGCGCCCACAGAGACCAGGTGCTCAGGCACCTCAGCCGTCTGGGGCTTCAGGTCAACTGGGAAAAGAGCCAGCTCACTCCAGTTCAGAGCATCTCTTTTCTCGGGATGGAGTTAGACTCGGTCTCAATGTCGGCACATCTCACCAACGAGCGTGCCCAGTCAGTGTTGAACTGCCTCGCCGCCTTCAGGCCAGGCACAGCGGTCCCCCTTAAAACTTTTCCAGGGGCTCCTGGGGCATATGGCGTCCTCCGCAGTGGTCGCGCCGCTGGGGTTGATGCATATGAGACCGCCAGACCCGAGTCCCGAGACGAGCATGGCGCCACGGCACGCACCGGGTAACAATCACCCCTGTCTGCCGTCAGACATTCAACCCCTGGACAGACCCCTGTTTCTTACTGGCTGGAGTGCCCCTACAGCAGGTGTCCAGACGCGTCCTGGTCACAACCGACGCCTCCAGATCCAAGGCGGCGTACGCTCCCGTCACATGTCACAACTCACCTGTCATCTCCTCCTTTGGAGCCAGCACCGACTCAAGTCGCTGCGTGCCACTCACATCCCCGGCAACCTCAATGTGATAGCGGACGCGCTGTCATGACAACGCTTGCCTGGCGGAGAGTGGAGGCTTCACCCCCACTCGGTTCAGCTGATTTGGGAACAGTTCGGCAAGGCCCAGGTAGACCCCTCTGCCTCCCTAGAGACCTCCCACTGCCCGCTCTGGTACGCCCGTTCAGAGGCTCCCCTCGGGGCAGATGCACTGGCACACAGCTGGCCGGCTGGGCTGCGCAAGTACGCATTCCCCCAGTGAGCCTTCTTGCACAGGTGCTGTGCAAGGTCAGGGAGGACGAGGAGCAAGTCACTCTCGTGGCTCCTTACTGGCCCACTCGGGCCTGGTTCTTGGACCTTGTACTCCTCACAACAGCCCCTCCCTGGCGAATTCCCCTGAGGAAGGACCTTCTTTCTCAGGGACGGGGCACGCTCTGGCATCCGCACCCAGACCTTTGGAACCTCCACGTCTGGCCCCTGGATGGGACGCGGAAGATCTAGCTGGTCTACCACCCACGGTCGTAGCCACGATCAACCAAGCCAGAGCCCCTTCCACCAGGCAACTCTACGCCCTGAAGTGGCGTCTGTTCGTCAATTGGTGTTCTTCCCGGGCAGAAGACCCACAGAGGTGCGCAGTTAGGTCTGTGCTCCTGTTCCTACAGGAGTGGTTGGAGGGGAGGCTGTCCCCATCCACCTTGAAGGTGTATGTTGCCACTATTGCAGCTCACCACGACCCAGTAGACAGCAAGTCTCTGGGTAAGCACGACTTAATCATCAGGTTCCCAAGAGGTGCCCGGAGGTTAAACCCCTCCCGGCCAAACCTGTTCCCCTCCTGGGATCTCTCGGTGGTCCTCGCCGGTCTTCAGAGATCCCCCCCCCGCCCGAGTCGCTAGAATCAGTTGGCTCAGGGCCCTCTCCTAAAAAGACGGCCCTGCTGATCGCGCTCACTTCCATCAAGAGGGTCGGGGACCTGCAAGCATTCCCTACTAACGACACTTGCCTGGAGCTCGGTCTGGCAGATACTCATGTGATCCTAAGACTTCGACTGGGCTATGTGCCCATGGTTCCTACCACGCCCTCTGGAGATCAGGTAGTGAACCTACAAGCGCTGCCCCGGGAGGAGGCAGACCCAGCCCTCTCACTGTCGTGTCCGGTATGTGCCTTGCGTGCCTACCTGGAACGCACCCAGAGCTTCAGGCGCTCTGAGCAGCTCTTTGTCTGCTTTGGAGGACAGCAGAAAGGGAACGCTGTCTCCAAACAGAGGTGTCTCCTTGGGTGGTGGATGCCATTCAGTTGGCCTATCACACCCAGGCCCCCCCCCCCCCCCTTCTTTGCGGGTTCGAGCCCACTCTACTAGGAGCGTGGCATCCTCATGGGCATTGGCTAGGGGCACCTCCCTAGCAGACATTTGCAGAGCTGCGGGCTGGGCAGCACCTAACACCCTTACGATCTCAGGGTTGAGTCAGTCTCGTCCCGTGTTCTCTCAGGTCCGAGCCCGTAGAACTCGGTACACGTCGACGATCTGACCGGGTGAATCGCTTGTTTCCAGCGCCGTTTCCCTCGATCGAGGTAAATCAGTGCGCCTTCTTTCCCAGAGAACCTAGGTCCCTTGTTGATTCCTCCCTAGCCCTTCGGGCCCGCAGCAGTTCAGCGGAGGAACGTGCTGGTCCAGTCCACTACGGGTACCTCCGGCTACCCCTACTGGAATAGGTGCTCCACAGATCAGGCCTCTTACGGGACTCCTCCTGTGTGTATTTCCGCGGTACGGTCACCTTACGAGCTGACCCGCGTCTCCCTTAGGCAGTCCTTCGCTGCCCTCCGGTCGCCGTGTTGTAGCAACTCCCCCCTCCTTGAGGTTGGATCTACCACCGCGCCATTTCCTCCCACATGCCCAAAGTGGCCATGTGATGTATTTTGCCACCTTTACCTCCCCTGCTGGGCAGGTGTGGCCTCCGCAGGGTCTTTTCCCCCTGAAAGAATAGGAATAAGACCCCCTTCCCTCGATGCGGTAAGGGCCCCGGCTGCTCTTGCTCTATGCCGAGAAAACATAGAGAGAAAAGAGGCCCAGCCAGGCTTGGCCCGTTCCCTAGTTGGGAGCGTCACCTTGTTCCCCCCTGGGTAACCAAAAGGATGCTGACGCTTTTTCGGGGCATTGGGGAAGAGTACATGCAGCCTGAACACAGTTGGTCGCTTGTGCACGTACAAATACCTGCCCGCTTCTGTGTCAGCAGTACACGTACACGGCTCAGCGCATGGCGAGTTTTGAAGTGGACCCCTAGTGTCGCTTCTTCGACACGACGTCGAAGTGAGCGACAGACGGGGAACGTCTCGGTTACGTATGTAACCTCCGTTCCCTGATGGAGGGAACGAGACGTCGTGTCTACTATCAAAATCTCTTGGTGTACCTCGAGAAGGTTTTAAGAGTACTGTATAAAGTACCCAATCATCATACTTAAATAAATGTAAAGATACCTTTATGTACATTGACTCAAATAACAACTAAATTAAGGGGGAGCGGGGCACAAACTAACAATTTTGGATTGTCTCATGTTTTTGTAAGTGCACTTGTGGTTTAAAGTTGTTTTATGAATACAGCATAGGGATGTGCCTGAAACCAAATACCTTATTCGGAAAGGCACGGAACAATGACTTCATAGCGAATAATGGATTAATCTGAATAATAGAAAAAATATTTGTTTGACTGATTAGCAAAAAAGCAAAAGAATAAAGTGACATTTTAAATTAACATATACAAAATTTCAAAGAATTTATGAATCTGCGCAGCCACGTAAACCTTATGAATGAAAATGCGTACTTTGGTCTCGACACCATTTGCGGTCTCTGTAAAATGTGCATGTCTGGAGTTTGTCAAGTGTAACATTAATTTGTCAAGTGTAACATTAAGATACAACATCATATAGCTACACTTTTCACTTCTTGAAGTGTTAATGTATCACGATTCACACATGATTCTCATGTATTTATTTATAACCTAAAACAGCACGATGTTAAATTCCTGACCTAAAATGATGATTTAAAGTTGGAGCTTGTGATCCATCTCTTAAAGTTGACCACATTTATACCCACATCAGCGATTAAGGTAATTAACCGGTTAAGACTATATTCACGAAAAAAAGTTAAAATGCCCCATAAAGGTTTAAATGCTCCATATATTATTCATGTATTAGGAATATTCCTCCTTATGTAAAACAAAGAAACTAAAACTGTTCTTCTTTAAACTGTGCTACCTCTGGTAAGGCGCTATATAAATTTTAAATTATTATTATTATTATTTAACTAAATAATGGTGTCCTATCGTAAAAATTCCTGATAGATTTATGGGACTTTCACCTGATTGTAGGCTATATTGATTTTATTTTCATTTCTTTTAATGTTTGAATTTGTATTTATTATTCCCTGAAAAATTTGTGATTGGCATTTCACATTTTGCTTGACATCGCTTGCCTTAAGAATAATATTGTTACACATGAACAGATAAACAAAAATTCTGTTTGATGCTGATATTAATATCTTAAATACCAGGAGAAACCACAGTTAACAAATATTCCACAGTTAATGTAGCCTACAAATTCAGCTTCATCTGGTAAGAAAAAAAAAAAAAATATATATTTTTTTAAATAAGAATTCCATATTTTTATTATTATTATGAAAAAGCATTTACAAGGCATATTTTATTAATAGAAACTATACATGTAAGAGTTATACATACAAATGGGCATTTCATTTAGTTTTGACACACTTCTGGTTTAAATCCCGCCCACGCCCGGTTCTATCCGAATACAGATAGAGATACAAATACAGATATATCTGCAAGCAACGATAATGGGGTATAGTCAATTATTGGCACCATGAGCAGCAAAAGAAGCTTTGTGACATGTTTTTGGTTAGAGTCTGATCAACAGTGCATGAGGAGTTAGAAAAAGTAAACTTTAAATAAAAAAAAAAATAACTAAAAATAGCTACTTCTTAGAATTTGTATCCAGTATTTGGTGCTGTTCTGAAACTGCTCAGGTAGTTATAAGCCAATTTTTTTTTTATATATTTGCCATTATTCTATCTCCTGACCAGTAGGGGGCATTGTGCCAAAACTCTGCAGGTAACCTCAGGGTCTAATGGTGATGACACACACCAAGTTTTGTCCCAATCCCTCAAAGCGTTGCATCTGGGCATGAACAAAGGAATCTATCAAGACCAGTCTCATGACAGTAGGCAAAAGGAGTCAATAGCTATTGGTGTTTTTAGAAACAGCATTATAATTTTTGACCACAAGATGGTGCTGTCCTGTAACTTTTTGATTCCCTTCAGAGCATGGTGCCAAAGACACATACTGAGTTTCGTAACAATAAGCCAAATCGTTCGTAAAATACAGCATTTTATATCTAAATTCAAAATGGCCAACATCCAAAATAGTCGACATAGGAATTTTTCATATCGTTGGACTCACTATACCCCACTGAATCTAATGAGACCAATTTGATGATTTTATGACAAACTGCTCAGAAGTTATAAGCAAAATGTATCTTTTTCATATCTCGTGATCACTAGGTGCACTGTTCCGAAACTGAGCAGGCACCCTCGATTCATAGTACCTATGACAAATAATAAGTTTAGTATGAATAGGAGTGCTCTTTGTCGAATTCGTTAAAGCGCCATCCGAAAACAGTATGGTTTATCAAAATTCTGTGAATATTTTTTTTTGTTGTGAGTGCCTCTAGATGATGCTGGCCAATTTTAAAGCAAATCGGCATTACGGCAAATGGCTTAGGACGAGTTCGAAAAAGTAGGTTTTTCAGAAAATTATAAATGGCAGACGTCCAAAATGGCCAACATAGGAATTTTTCAGATCGGTGGTCTCACTATGCCCAACTGAATTTAATGAGACCAATTTGATAAATTTATGACAAACCTTTCAGAAGTCATAAGCACAATGAGCTGTTATTATATCTTGTGACCAGTAGGGGACAGTGCGCCAAAATGCTGCAGGTTACCTCAGAGCCTAATGGTGATGATACTAAGTTTCATCCCAATCACTCTAAGCTTTGTGGAGATACAGCCTCAAGTAAAATTGTTCATGTTCTTCGCCGAATTTATTGAAGCGCTATTCGAAAACTGTATGGTTTATCAAAATTCTGTGAAATACATTTGTCGTAAGTGCCTCTAGATGATGCAGACCAATTTTCTTGCAAATCGGACAAATGGCATAGGATGAGTTCGAAAAAGTAGGTTTTTCAAAAAATTCTAAATGGCGGAAACATTTTCATGACAGAAAATGTAATCGAATTGGCCCGAGCCAAGAAAAAAGGAAAAAATAATTTTGTTTCTAAGATTCACGGTTCAAAAGTTATTAACATAAATGTGAGTGCAAATTTGGGCAGTTGGTGGTGCTAAGAGTTTTGAAGTAGAAAGCTGTGGAAACAGAACAGACTGTCCTCTATCTGTGTGCCAAATTTCATAACTTTCCCGCAAGCGGTTCTATGGGCTGCCATAGGCTTAAGAGCAGAAGAAGAAGCGGAATAATAATAATAATAAGAAAACAATAGGGGTATTTTGCCCTTCGGGGCTTGACCCCTAATAATGGCTCCACTGCACACCCCTAATACAACACATATTTATTTTCATGATCTAACTGTAAAGAAGTAAAGTGAAATGTTACAGTGTGCCCTACGAATGGGGCGTTGTAACAGGTGAGGGGCACATTGTAACACAACCATATGACAGCTTAAAATCTCCCTCTAACTATTGTATCAGATCAAATTACAATTCATATAAAATAAACTAAAATATTAAGTCAATTAAACTCAATTATTAATGTTGCTGTAATACTCGATTTTGTAGGTCTGGATGAGTCCGTGCTTACCGAGTATTATGCGTGGGTTCTTGGCTATTTTCCTTGGTTATGGCCACTAAATAGTGGAGTCAGACTAAGACTTCTGTGCTCAAACTCAGGGTTTATTTAAACATTTCTGCAACCTTCACTCCACCACGTTCCACCCGATTACCTCGTGCCTTCTCACCTCTTCCTCCCTCTCTCTTCCTCCCCCTACACTCGCGATATCTCGCGTACAATCTAACTTTATTTAAACCTTTTAATTTCAGTTCTTACATTGCCATTTATAATATGGCCCAATTGTGACACTTAACAGTGAACACACAACAAACCCACAGAACAGACCAAAATTAAGCAAAAAAAAAAAAAAAAATAGACAAACACACACACATACACACACACACACACACACACACACACACACACACACACACACACAAAGGAATAATGCATGAAACTGCATACAGTTTTTTCTAATACAGGCATGTTATAACACAGTGTTACAATGTACCCTGCCTGCACGACTGGTATTTAAACATGGCTAGGCTCTTCTGTTGGCTAGCCAAGCATTAAACGACTATGCAAGATGCTAGCTAACAGATTAGAGATAAAATGTTACCAAGTTTGCTTCGTTTTAAATAGCTAAGCTCTAAAAACTAAGATGGAAATTAAGTTTCATATGAATTATTACTTTTTGCTACTCTTAAATGAACTCTCTATTGATGCGACAACAGTTGAACAAATAAAGTTTGTGCCCTGCTCTCCCCTAGTTTATGAGACAAATACTGAAGTAAAAGTATTAAAGTAACTGAGATTAAATTTACTTAAGTATTAAAAGTAAATTGCATAAATTACAAAGCTGAACAAATCTTCAATAGTATTTTACAGCATTTATGATATTTTTGAAAAACTATTCAAATTCATTTTATAGCCAAAAACACAGAATAAAACTTACATGAACGGGCTCTTCTTTATTATTCCCAGGTGGAGATAAAACATAAACTTTCTGGGGTTCCCCTTGTTCATTCATTCTCTAAATGAATCATTCAGTCTGCTTTTGACAGCAAAAGTAACGAAAAGTCTGGAAAAATGTATTGGAGTGTTAGTGAAGTCTAGTGAAGAAGTAATAGTGAAAGTCAACAGAAAAAATTATTAAAACAAAGTATACAGTATATACATATATTTATTCACCTCTGTGTTTCACATCTCTAAATAATGATTTTACCACAATATGTATTTTTTTAAATGTACATAAATAAGCAATTAACAGTCCATGTTGAGATAATATCACAATTTAGTAGTTATTGTAGGAGTATCAATTAATCAATATTTTTTTTAACAATATAGTGATGAGCTTGTTGGTAGGTCAACATATTTACAATTTAAAACCATTCATTGTAAAAAATAAAGTATTCTGCGGTTCAGTTCTTTACATAATTCAGAACATGGTTGTATAAATGCTCATGTTTATGGATGAAGATCCAGTAAACAACTGCTCAAAATAAACCAATACAGTCATGCAATTGTTTTGATAAGACTGAAAAGAACACTTGGAAAGGAAACGTGTGATTGATGAAGACTGGAGATGTATTAGTTATTGGGAGTTTGGATACTGGAATTATGGGCTACCTGAAGTGGTTTTAAGAGAGAGCAAAAAGAAAGGGATTTATTTGGATAATTTGAAGGGCAGAATGTTCTCAATGAGCAAGAGGTAAAAAGATAATATGAATAGAATGTCTAAAAAATAGGTAAAGTCAAAAAAGTTCTATGAAAAAATAATTTCAAAGCAGTGTCTCTTCAGCAGTTTTGTCTCATTTAAGAATTTTTTATAACTTTAAACAAATTAGCTAAACAGTTTTGCATTCAGTTTGCTGAAGGTAGAATAGCTGGATCCTCGCTACACAAAGTGAGCAAATATAGGGAAGCCTTGAGCCAATTGTGGCAGTAATCTAAGGGGTCTAGGGAGGCACTATAGGGACACTACACCACAGGAGTTCAAGGACTAAACACATTTACTCTCATTAGTGCCTAGAAGTCCCCTTCAAAGTGTCCCCAATATACTATCAATACATCTTCATCTATTCTACATCCTTATCTGCCTTAGACATGCTCATTTTAGATGTTTTGATGCATGGATCATTGTTGACATACACATGTCCATTTTAAATGTATGTATAAATCTCACCTTACCAACGAAAAGTAATGTTGTGGGTGTTTTCTGCCACTGAGTTTTAGTCTCTGATGTGCAAAATACTAAACATAGACCCTGCTTTTTAAACAGGATAAATCAGCCTCTGAAGAGAAAACGGTGATGACAGTCATGACTCAGCCTTTAGTAATTCAGCCTTCCAAAGCTCTCACAGTGGATGCTAAAGCCTTTGAATGGAATAGGGCATAGAGATGATCACATCTGAATGGAACGCACCTTGAGACTGTGAGAAAACTTAATATATATATATATATATATATATATATATATATATATATATATATATATATATATATATACTACAAATCTAAACAAACAAGATCTGCATAGAAATTAAGAAAAAAAAAATATTCCTTTTCTGTGCATCTGGTTAATAAACTGTATTAGATTGTGCGCTGAATGGAATAGTGGTAATGCTCTATTTAACAATTTTAGGTTCATAATTAGTTTTGTGTTCTACCACTACCACAAAGAGTTCAATGACTGATCAATTTTCCTCATATGTGCTATGAATAAGTCTTCATATTTTGTTTGTTTGAATCTGATTTAGCATGCTCATTTTAGATATTGTCATGCACGAGTCATTTAAATGTTTTTCATTAAATCCTGACCTTATTACAAAAAATCCTAATTTCTAGCTCTTATACACAAAATACTCTAATGTAACATATTTATCATGATAATTCACTAACCATATTTAACTCTTCTATCCACAGTGAACTGTCAAAAATGAAATTTTTTAGTTCAGTTCAGTTCAAATTCAACAGCTGAATCAGAATTCGAGTATGAACACATTCCATATGAACATCTGTTCTGAAAGGGTGAAAGCTAATTTTTTTCTTATTCTCACATTTTAATTTAATTACATTAATAATTGAACTCCACAGTCTTTTCCCATTTTAGGTTCAAACACACCATTTGTGTGGACTTTAGCTAGTTGCAAAAATGTGGTATGACAGTACACATGTGCTGTACAGTTTGTTGCATGATTCCTTTATTGTGAATTTCAAAAGCTGTCCTTTGAATCAACCCTCATAACTCTACATATCCTAATAGTTACTGATACCAAAATGATAAAACTCAAAATTTCATAATTCTTGGCATAAAGACATTAGTCCAACAGATCAGTTTCTCTGTTCAATACGGATATTCTGTGTTCAGTACAAGTTAAACTCGGTCAGCAGCATTTGTGGCATAATATTGATTAACACAAAAAAAAAGAAAAAAAAAAAAAAAAAAGAAAAAAAAACATTTTTACTCATCCCACCTTTTCTTTTTTTTTTTTTTTAAAAAAAGCAAAAATCGAGGTTACAGTGAGGCACTTACAATGGAAGTCAATGGGCCAATTTTTGGAGGACTCAAAGGCAGAAAAGTGAAGCTTTTAACTTTATGAAGGCATTAACATTAATTTTTATGTTAAAACTCAAACATATTATTTGCTGTAAAGTGTTTTCATGGTTTTTGTAGGTTTTAGTATTTAGTTACTTCATCATGGCAACGAAGTTGTAAAATTGGCTATAACTTTACACAGAAAAGGTAAGCGATTTTATTGCCATAAAATCATGTTAACACAAATATTGTTTACATCTTGTGTCTATACTTTTGAAACAGTGAGTATTTGAATGTTTACAGATTGACCCCCATTCACTGCCTTTTGAAGAGTCTCACTGGAACCCAGATTTTCCTTTAAAAAAAAAAAAAAAAAAAACACATTATACCACAAATGCTGTTTATTATGCTTAACTTGTATTGAACCTGGAATATTCCTGTAAGTCTTTCATACACACTCACACACTATAAAACATACTCAAATTCAAACTTTGACATCTAACTTGCATTGAACTTGCGATTTCCCTTTAAAAAAATAAATGTAAAAAATCTATTCACCTCAACTCTTCATGTTTAAATGGGATGTACAACTCATATTCTTTATTTTCACTCATTATTAATTTTGTTTAACAGATGGTTTTCAATAGCATGCTAAAACACCCCACAAGGAGCGAAAAACTGACACTTTCATACAACAAAAGCTATCAATATATATGTACAGGATAAAGAAATCTTCCACCGAAGACAAAGATCTTAACACAAGTTAAAACTTGTTCATGTTTTTGGGGGTTGCTCAGAGATATGAAACATTTTCCAGGGTTTCTTTAAGAACTAAGAATGATTGGAAAATTATATTTACAAGTCCAAAAAAGGCTGCCGGTATTTTTAGCCTTTTATTATTATAATTATTATTAAAAGAATTACCTTCTTGAAAAATAGAAAAAAAAATTCCAGCTTAGTTTCACTTCATTATTATCCTGAACTTGATCAAGGTATGTATATTGCACTAATCTATGGTCATCTGAGAAAACTACACAGCTCTCATGTCCTCTCTTTTCACAGAATCAGAAGTCTTTTCGTGACTTTTTCTTTTCTTATTCTGGTGTGTCTTTACATGTTTGGCCAAATGATCGCTCCTCATAAACCTCTTGCAACAGTCCGGACACACAAAGCGCTTTTCCCCGGTGTGAGTTCTAAGATGTCTCTGTAACTCGTCAGATCTGGTGAAACTTTTCCCACAGAAGAGCCAGTTACACACAAAGGGTCTCTCGCCCGAGTGCCACCGAAGGTGCGCCTTCAGGTGCGATGTTTTGCCGTAAACCTTCCCGCATCCAGGGATATGACAGATGTGCTGTTTCTTTTTACCAGGCTCATCGCTGGAGCTTGATGATTGACAGTTGGGACACCGGCATCTCCGGCAGCGACGGGCAGTGGCCAGAGGGGATTTGGTGTGCAGAAGGGCCGTGATTTGTGTCTGATACTGTGCAAAGTCTGTGTGTCCTAAGACCAAACCCCTCTGGATGGGGAAGCGATGGGGAGCGAGTGTTGATGGATGGCTGACGTGGTTGCCCTGTTGAATGCTCCACCACGGTATATCCTCCCCCGGGTTTGGAGACAGCTGTCTCTGCTGCTGATGGACCAGGCCTGAATGTCCCGTCATGAAACCAGGTATAGCAGGAGGGATAGGGGCTGGTGCCGCATAGGTAACTGCGGGAACGTAAGTGGGTTGGCATGCTGATTGTAATGACTGCACGGAGCATGGCAACATCTTGACAGGAGAGAAATCATAAGGATATGTGGGGTCAGCCGGAGGGGTTAGCGGGAGCTCATGGTGGGAGGCGTAGGAGCCTTGCAGGTGAGATTTCGCGGACAGTCCAAAGGAGGAATTGCTGGAAAGGGTGGACTGGGGATTCGCCTCGTTATTCCATGGGTGGAAAATCCGCGAGGGAGCGCTGAGGGTCGTGTCGTAGGGAACTTGAATAAAGTCTGTGGGAGTGGATCTGTGATGATGGCCGATCCGGTTACACGTTGCTGCTAAAAGTGCTAATGGAGAATGTTTGCTGTTTTCCGGTGAGGAGTTTGGAGTGCGATCCTGGATCATATAATAAAGAACCGAGTTAATACGTGCTTGAATAACACTGTCTCAAGATTTTAGGCCAACTTTGTAACACAGAGTCTGTTTCATGTTAAAGGAATATTCTGGGTTCAATTCAAGTTAAGCTCAGTTGACTGCATTTGTCACATAATGTTTTTTACTTTCCCCTCCTTTTCTTCTTCTTCTTCTTCAAAAAGGAGGTTACAGTGAGGCACTTACAATGTGGACAAAATTTTGAAGATTTAAAGGCAGAAATGTGAAGCTTATCATTTTATAAAAGCACTCGCTTTTTTGTTTTCTGTTCAAACTTGTGTGTTATTTGAGCTGTAAAGTTGTTTAAATTGTCGTTTTACAGTTGTTTTAGAGTTTACCGTCATAGCAACGAAGTTATAAAATTGGCTATAACTTTACACAGTAAAGGTTTGTTAGTGATTTTATGACACTAAAATCATGTTAACAAACACATTATTTAGTAGCGTGTCTATACTTTTGTAACAGTGAATATTGTTAGGGACAATCATATATATATATATATATAATTTTTTTTATTCACAAGTACTGTAGATTGAGATTAATTTATTGAACCCGGAATATTTTTATTACGAAGACTACAAAAGGCATTTTTTCAAATTATAGACTGTGCAATGTTTTACAATGTTAAATGAGATGAAAAATTATGCTGATGCAATATTAAAATCTGTGAGCAAAAATAAACGAGACAGATGATATTTTCAAAGTTACTCATCTATGTATTTGAGTTCAATTTTGTGGTAATTTGAATATGCATAATTTTAAAATATGTTTAGAATAAAGTTTATGTATGAAAACCTAAATAGTTCTCATAAAAAAGACCACCACATATAGTACAAAAGCTTCATTATGTTTTTACATATAAATATGAAATCATTTAAAACGTGTCTCCAAATAAATTAGATATGTCTCGAGTAAGCTTACTTTTGCCCGTTGTAAGAGAGATCTCGTGAAATACCCGTAATTTATTTGTGATATGAAATTCATTTTAAACACAATTTCAAACTTTTCACGAACCTGAAGAAATGCCTGGAGTGTGTCGTTCCTGAGCACAGCCACAGCTGCCATGGCAACAGCTCATCTGTTTCCTCAAGCTTCCTACTATTAACAAACCAAATTCGATCCGTAATAACGCAAGGTAACGTTTTCTAATGGAAAAGCGTTGTCCCGTCGCGTCCTTGCACTATCTGAGGGAGAGTAGAATCACTTCTTTGGATTTGATAAGGACTTTGGTGGGCCGCCAGCCAGTCAGGAGTCAGATTTATGACTTTGAAGTTCGCCGCTGCCCAATCATCAGAGAAGAGCTGCTCTTTGAGAGATGGAAGCAAATCCTCTGAATCCACACGGTTTGGGGGGTTGTGGGATAAAGGCGGGACAATTAATGAAGTAATCGCTATGTGGGAAATGTATATACACAAATAATTGGATTTTCTTGATCAAAGACCCCTTCGCGCCTGGAGACCCCCACTATTGGATACCGGAGTCACCCGAATCCCCTTTCTGTAATTAAGTATTTGTTGTGTGACAATGCAAGTGTATGTTATCTCCAGTGATATCATACACGCTCATGTGATAACTTCAAAAGGAAGAAATCATTTGACTCGGTAGAACGTTTACCTTACTCTCAATAACCGGGAGGAGAATTGACGTTTGTTGGACAATACAGTTTACAAGTGATTCGACTTGATGGGTTGCTCCAAAAATTCAAAGTTCAATTGCCATTTATTCACTAATTAGAAAGATATAATTTTATACAACAAATACAGTATTCAATAAAGTAAACACATGGGGTATGTAATTTTGTGCCACGTGAAGAGTGCACGTGCAATGGGCAAAATGAGTAGATTTAATCTAGTGTTAATTACCTAAGGGTATAATTGTAAATTGTAAGAATAAGGCTATCCAGGGAGTAAATGCAATAATAACAACAGAATTAATAAAAGCACCCAAATGTTTAAATGAATATGTATCTATGTGTTTGTGTTTGTCTGTATACGTTATATTTAAACATACATGCAATTAAATAAATATTAAGATATTTCAATAATTAGTTATTTTATATGTAAATATAATTAATATGTAGCCTATGTTATACATATCAGGGTCAGAAATTACCAGGGGTTGCATGGGGAGAAAATGCCACCAGAATTGCCAAAAATGCACCCCAAATTCAAAACGTGCTGGCAATAAAAATTCCCCTGTATAATTTTTTTTTTTTTTTTTTTAAATACATTTCTTAATAGTGTATTCTAAGCCTACTTAAACACATTATAGCATAAATTAAACATAGATAATTTTTGTTTACAAACTTATAAATAGTAGTAATATTAGACAAAAATGATGACACTAAGTATATTTTTTAATGGTTACATTAAAAGGACTCCCTCAAAAACAGTAAAAATGCCCCTGAAAAGTTCATTTCTGATTTATTTACCATATATTCTTTATAGATAACTAAAGAAATAATTAAATTTTATATATATATATATACACACACACACACACACACTCACACACATATAAATGGAGGTCATTACTTCACATGCATGTTGAAATTTGAAGAGCTATTAAGATTAATCTTTCAAAAAAATTTAGCATTACATTTAGACTGTCAAACTACTTAATGCTAGCAAACACACATTTTCTCAAATTGGTCTTTATAAATTAGGATGGGTAACAGTATTTCTTTAAGTCAACAAATCAGTTGGATAAATCCTTTAAAACATTCAGTTACTCTATTGGCTGTAGTAATTGCCTTTGATTAAAGTGAGACAAAATAGATGTTCAACAATTACACATTCATTGTCTTCTTTAAATAAACATGACAAATCAGTTAAGAAAGAACAATTGATGTCCCACAACAAACCGTGCTTGTCAAACTCAACTCATTACAATGTGGTGGTGACACGTGACTGGATGATAATGTCTAAGTTCTGTGATGCACAATCAGAAAAAGAGTAGAGAGGAGGAGATCCAATCTTTGAGAAAGTCTGAACATTTTCCAGTTCTCCTCCCTCTGCTCTGCCCCGAACCAGTCAAGCCTTTAATGAGCAACTCAATCTCCAACACGTGTCACCTCCACAAACATGACAAGAATCAAGGACTAAGTATGGCAAATGTGTAATAAAAACTTAAAAGGCTTTGAAGTTGTTTACGAAAAGTAATTTAAGAGCTTTGCAGGCAAGTAAACTGTCTGGAGATGATATTTGATATGTAAAGGTTAGACAAAATAAAAACAAGACAGAGAAAAAAATTGTTTACAAGCAAACACCCACAGAGAGATGTCTCTAATCTATGACTTTTAAACTGTTCATTTTGAGTTGTTTGGAGTGCTTGATGTTGTAGTAGATCAGTTCTTTTGATGGGATTAAGATTTCTGCTCCTGCACTGCACACAGAGGGGGAATTCCCGCAGGGACAAAAGAAGATCTCAGTTTTCCTGAAGTCCACAGAAAATAGCAAGAGGGGACAAGTCTGTTGATTTTTTTTAACCATCACATCAAATTATAAGATGTATTCCTATATACCAAAGAAATCCAGAAAAAGGGAAATCCAACTAAAGGTTCTAGAAGCAAAGGTCATATGTACTGATCACATTATGGTAACCTCATGCGGTGCTGGGCAGTAACACATTACATGTAATCTGCATTACGTAATCAGATTACGAAAATCGAGTACTTGCAATTGGATTGCATCATAATTTATAGAATGCATAATCAGATTACAGTTAACTTTTATAAATGATTACTTTCTTGATCACAATCAGCCAACAGCAATAACAAATTCATAATTTACTGATTATCAGGGGTGTAAACTTGTAAATGTGTAAATCAATTTAATTTGATTAGGATTGTTTCTCTAACTATTATGATGGATTGTGAAATCTGAAATTTTCTCAGAATTTGATTCAGTTATTTGATTCATAATATTCATAATATTAATATGTATTCAGTAGTATTCATAATTATAAAAAATAAATAAATCTGGTCAGTTAAATTGAAAGCACAGACATATATCAGACATATAAGGCTGCAAATAAACAGAAAAATATTATGAATGTTACATGCATTCTCATTGTCTTCTATTTTAGGTTACAAAAGGATTTCCACAAACCCTTTAAAAAATCAAGATTAAAAATAAAATAAAAAACAGGTCATGTTGTTTGGCAACATTATTTTAAAAATTATAAGTTGCAGAAGCTGTGATTGAGAGTCATTGTGTAATTAGCCACATCTGCATTTTTAGATAAATAGCACATGTGTCATTCACAATACAACACCAAAACACTGAGAAAAAAGTAAAGTGTACATAAATAATTATTCCTCATATGTACAGCACATTTCATAGCAAAATGTTGAAGGCAATCTGTAAAAGAAGAATAAAAGATTGCCATTAGTTGACAATCAAATGACATGTACATATTGTAAAACATCATTCTAAACTAAAAGTTCAATGCTGACATTCAGTAAAATACAACTTAAAAGGATTTTTGTGACAGTTTTGATGCAAGCATCAACAGTGAGTTTCATTTTAGGGCATCTTCTGGACAGGTCAGAGCCAATGTCTACCTTTTCATGTTTTCTGGACAGACAGCAGAAGAAAATAAGAAAAAAGGGCTCCACATCTGTCTCGCACACAAGCGCGAGAAAGATGGAGCAAGAGAGATAGCAAGGCAGCGAAATGCTCGGGGCTACCGGCTACGACAGCCTCAGTAATGGTGTCTCGTATGCGAAAACATCTGTGAATTTCCTCAGTCATCTACAACGAAGTCCAATTCAGAGTAGTCACTCAGTGGCCCTTTGAAGTTTCTCCCTGACAGCAAGCTGCCATTGTGTTCTGAATCGACGCTGTGTAGCCTGACTCTGCTCTTGCTAATTTCCAACATTTTCTCCTGAAATCTGTTACTGTTGCCTGCACTCAGGCTGCAGGTTGAAAAGGCAGCGCTCAAGCACTGTGCCGATGGCCCTGTGGTCTGGGGATGTGGGAGAGGTCGGCCCATAAATACCAGCTCGCTGCTGTGTGTGGCAACACATCTTTAACCCAATCTGTTCCTGCCGGTTCACGGTAATTTTGGGGTCACGTCTAGCTTCCTCAAGCATTACCAGAGGTTCTGGATTATCCTGCGGGGCCAGAACATCTAGTTCACAGATATGTACTAATTTTTGATTCAGAAGAATATTTAAGGGTTTTGGAGCCCAGTGCACATCTTTGTCCTTGGAAAAATCGAGGCTCTCTTTGTTAATGATTTAATCAATCAGTTCAGTTTGCCTGTTGAGGGCGAGCTCATTAACATTCAGATTTAACAAGAAACCCAGTTTAACAATTTGGTACAATAGCACAACTTTGATGAACCAATTTTTCATGTAAAAACACATTTAAAGGTGCAACAAAATAATTGAAAACTATGTTAGAAAAATCCCAGAGGAAACTTGTATTGCTCATGAGGTTGCTCTTGCATAGATCAGCAGACAAGTAATTTTGACATTAAGTAGTGACTGACTAATTTTTGTAAATGGCTGATGCCGAGAGCTGGGTGGCCGATATATATAACAATTTGGTTGCACTTTATTTTACATTACGTTTACTTTCAGTATACTTAAAGTGTCTTGGTTACGTATATAACCTCCATTACGTTGTGTCGAAGAAGCAACACTAGGGGTCTCTCTTGAGCGCCGAATATGCCTCTGATCTATGAAAAAAGGCCAATGAGAGTTGGCAATCAGTATTTGCATACCCCGCCCCTGGACATACGGGTATAAAGGTGAGGGAAATACGCTCGTTCATTCAGGATTTTTCAGAGGAGCCGGGATTGTTCTGGCCGCCTTAGCGGCTCGGCTCAGCGACGTGGCCAGGAAGACACGACATCTGGTTCCCTCCATCAGGGAACTGAGGTTACATACGTAACCGAGACGTTCCCCATCTGTCGCTCACTTCGCCGTCGTGTCGAAGAAGCGACACTAGGGGTCCACTTCAAATCATGCCATGCACTGAGCCATGTACGTGTACTGCTGACACAGAAGCGGGCAGGTATTTCACATGCACAAGCGACCAACTGTGTTTCAGACTGCACGTACCCTTCCCCAATGCCCCCAAAAAGTCGTCGGAATCCTTTTGGTTACCCTAGAGGGGAACAAGGCGACGCTTCCAACTAGGGAATGGGCCAAGCCTGGCTGGGCCTCTTTTCTCTCTATGTTTTCTCAGCATAGAGCAAAGAGCAGCCGGGGCCCTTACCGCATCGTGGGAAGGGGGTCTTACCCGAATTCCTATTCTTTCAGGGGGGAAAGACCCTGCTGAGACCACACCCGCCCGAAAGGTGAGGTAAAGGTGGCGAAAATACATCACATGGCCTCTTCGGTCACATGTAGGGAAGAATGGCGCAGTGGTAGATCCAGCCTCGAGGAGGGGGGAGTTGCTACAACACAGTGACCGGAGGGCAGTGAAAGACTGCCTAAGGGAGACGCGGGTCAGCTCGTAAGGTGACTGTACTGCGGAAGTACACACAGGAGGAGTCCGCGTAGGAGGCCTGACCTGTGGAGCACCTATTCCAGTAGGGGTAGCCTTGGGGTACCCGTAGTGGACTGGGCCGGCAAGTTCCTTTGCTGAACTGCGGACACAAGAGGGCTAGGGAGGAATCAACCAGGAACCTAAGGGGGTCTCCTGTTTTACCTCGGCAGAGGGAAAGGGTGCTGGACGCAAGCGATTCACCCGGTCAGACCGTCAACGTGTACCGAGTTCTACCGGCTCGGACCTGAGAAAACACGGGACGAGACTGACTCAAGCCTGAGATTGTAAAATCTTGCAAAGGTGTTAGGTGTTGCCCAGCCCGTAGCTCTTCAAATGTCTGCTAGGGAGGTGCCCCTAGCCAGTGCCCATGAGGACGCCACACTCCTGGTAGAGTGGGCACGAACCCGTAGGGGGGGGTGGCACAGCCTAGGTGTGACAGGCCAAGAGAATGGCGTCCATCACCCAGTGGGGCAGCCTCTGTTTGGAGACAGCGTTCCCTTTCTGCTGTCCCCCAAAGAAGACAAAGAGCTGCTCAGAGTGCCTGAAGCTCTGGGTGCGTTCCAGGTAGGCGCACAAGGCACGTACCGGACACAGCAGTGAGGGGGCTGGGTCTGCCTCCTCCCGGGACAGCGCTTGCAGGTTCACTACCTGATCTCTGAAGGGTGTGGTAGGAACCTTGGGCACATAGCTGGTCGAGGTCTTAGGATCACATAAGTGTCTGCCGGACTGAACTCCAGGCATGTGTCGTTAATAGGGAACGCTTGCAGGTCCCCGACCCTATTGATGGAGGAGAGCGCGATCAGCAGGGCCATCTTTAGGGAGAGGGTCCTGAGTCCAGCTGATTCTAGCAGACCGGCAAGGACTACCGAGAGATCCCAGGAGGGGAATAGGTTTGGCCGGGAGGGATATAACCTCCGGGTACCTCTTAGGAACCTAACGATTAAGTCATGCTTATCCAGAGACTTGCCATCTATTGGGTCGTGGTGAGCTGCGATAGCGGCAACATACACCTTCAAGGTGGAAGGGGACAGCCTCCCCTCCAACCTCTCCTGTAGGAACAGGAGCACTGACCTAACTGCGCACCTCTGTGTGTCTTCTGCCCGGGAAGAACACCAATTCATGAAAATACGCCATTTAAGGGCGTAGAGTTGACTGGTAGAAGGGGCTCTGGCTTGGTTGATTGTGGCTACGACCGTGGGTGGTAGACCAGCTAGATCTTCCACGTCCCGTCCAGGGGCCAGACATGGAGGTTCCAAAGTTCTGGATGCGAATGCCAGAGCGTGCCCAGTCCCTGAGAAAGAAGGTCCTTCCTCAGGGAAATTCGTCAGGGAGGGGCTGTCGTGAGGAGTACAAGGTCCGAGAACCAGGCCCGGGTGGGCCAGTAAGGAGCCACAAGGGTGACTTGTTCCCCGTTCTCCCTGACCTTGCACAGCACCTGTGCAAGAAGGCTCACTGGGGGAAATGCATACTTGCGCAGCCCCACTGGCCAGCTGTGTGCCAGTGCATCTGCCCCGAGGGGAGCCTCTGAGCGGGCGTACCGGAGCGGGCAGTGGGAGGTCTCTCGGGAGGCAAACAGGTCTACCTGGGCCATGCCGAACCGTTCCCAGATCAGCTGAACCGAGTTGGGGTGAAGCCTCCACTCTCCGCCATACAAGCATTGTCATGAGAGCGCGTCCGCTATCACATTGAGGTTGCCGGGGATGTGAGTGGCGCGCAGCGACGCGGTGTGATCGGCGCCCAGACACACGAGACAACGCCTGTGGCCGTCTGAAGCGGAGAGCACTCTACCGCATCCAGGAACTACACAGGGGCGGAATGGCATCTTTAAAAAGACACGTCCTGAAAAGGACGTTCAACGCCGCTGTTTATTGCTCTTTTAGAGAATTAAACTCTTTACAGAGAAAAATCACTCTTTATATAGGAAAACTCTTTTAACTCTGCACTGTCGAAGCACCCAGGGGCAAACTGCACAACATGCAGAGAAGAGAAAAGCCGCTGAAGTGCGCCGTAGATCCAACAGCAAAGCAGAGCATCAGAGGATAGAAGCAGGATATCAGTTGTGTCACTCGCAGCTGGCTGCATACATGACCATCGGCTCCGAAGAAAATTACTGAATGAACGAGCGTATTTTCCTCACCTTTATAACCGTATGTCCGAGGGCGGGGTATGCAAATACTGTTTGCCAACTCTCATTGGCCTTTTTTCATAGATCAGAGGGATATTCGGCACTCAAGTGAGACCCCTAGTGTCGCTTCTTCGACACAACGTCGAAGTGAGCAACAGACAAGGAAACTGAGTTATATGAGGTAACAACATGTACTTATTATGGGTTAAGTTTAGGGTTAGTGTTAGTCCCTAGTAATAATTGTTGTAATTATATAGTACGTAAATGTAGAACAGTAATGTTAAATAAAGTGCTACCCAATTTAATGATAGTAAATTACATGTACCTAAAATTTCTACAAATTAAACTTTTATTTAGCACTATATTTTCAAAAAAAATCTCACAAACATTTTAACTTTGTCTTAACATCACATAACATTCATAAGTCAGAGGTACACAGCTTGAATCCAGACTGATCTAATACATGCTTCAGTGGAAGATCAATAAGTGCTTCACAGGAATACATACTTATTCCTTTCATTTAACTCATATTAGATATTAACACAAGATATTAAAGTCAAAAAGTAGTGCAACGCATTACATTTGAAATTCTTGTAATCAGATTACAGTTACTGACTTTCAATTAATATTAATATCTTTTAAGTATTTTACTTGGGTTACACATACATGTACAATACATCTAAAATCAGAATTCAAACACCTGTTTCATTTTTTTGTGAGCTGAACTGTGAGCTGAGGAAATAGTGATTTTGAATTCATTGAGCAGAAAAACGTCTCAGGGTACTTAAGTGTAACCCTTGTTCCCTGATAAAAGCAGAACGAGATGCTGCGCTGAGAAAAGCGCTTTGGGAACATTAAAACCAGCAGTGAATATGTGTGCAACACGTCAATGAACATTGACTGGGAATTTATAGCCTCTGCCGGTGTAATCATTGGACGCACCTGGGGCAAGGCTATAAATAGATGCGTCACAGGAGCATCGTCAGGTATTTTGTCTGAAGATCAGTCCTGGGGCATCCCAGTGCGGCAGCAAAGTGCAACATCTCGTTCCGCTTTTATCAGGGAACAAAGGTTACACTTAAGTAACCTGAAATGTTCCCATTCAGAAAGCTACACTAATGATGCGGAGTGGCATGATCATCCAAACTATAGAATCTAATCAATATGTGCAGAGAGGACCAGCCTGCTGCATCACAAACATGCTGCAGAGGGACACCTCTAGCCAAGGCTTCAGAGGAAGCGACCCCTCTGGTAGTGTGAGCCCTGATGCCTACGGGCGAAGCTTGACCGCTTGCGTCCAGCCCCGGGGGGGCTTGGTGACTCAGTGAGAAGTAGAGGAGACATTGCGTGTTCATAGTGGCGAAGATGTCCTCTTATGCCCTGTAAAGTCTCACCCAGGTTTGTTCCAAGTGGAGGGAGCCCAAGCACTTAAAATGGTCTCGATAACCTCAGGAGAAAGCCCTGTGTACCTCAGTTGGTACCCCTCAGGGGCCAAACATGAAAGGTTTGGAGAAGTAGAGAGAAGTAGAGGGGACATTGCGCTGTCTGAGAAGAGGCGAAGAGGTCCACTTCTGTCCTGTAAAACCTCACCCAGATTTGTTCCACTACCTCGTGGTGGAGTTTCCACTCCCCCGTAGGTATTTTCTTTCTGGACAGTAAATCTGCTCCCACATTCAGTTAGTATATATATATATATATATATATATATATATATATATATATATGTGTATATATATATATTTATAAATTTATAAATATTTATATATATATTTATATATATATTTATAAATCGCTCCCAATTCAGTTAGTGTATATATATATTTATACCCTTATCTAGTGTATGTGTATTCTACATTGTGTGTATTATGTACATTTGATATGTAAATTGTTGTGTAAGTATGTGTACATTTGTTATGTAAATTGTGTTGTGTAAATATGTTGTTATTGTAAAGTGGTTTATGTCTCGTCACTGTCATTACTGCAATGTTGCTCGGAACTGCACACAAGACTTTCACCTACTGTTGCACTCGTGTACACAGTAGTGTGACAATAAAGTGATTTGATTTTGATTTGATTTTGACATATGGGCATCCAAGGATATAAACTTCCCTGAGTGACTGGAGCTTGCCCTGGGCACCAAGGAGAATCCGACGTGCCAGAGATTCAGCTGATGTGAACGTGGACCTCCTTGATGGTTTATGTAAGAGGCTACCACTGTATTGCCCACCCGCACCAAGACATCGCAGCCTCTGGAGGAAATTTTTCAGTGCCAGAAATACAGCCATCAAGTCGAGACAGTTAATGTGACAATCGAGCTAACGACCTACCCTTTCCCCTTAAGCTGGATGACCACTTAAGACCGCTACCCAGCCCGTCAGGGAGGCGTCTGTCGTTAGCAGCCTGCGATTACAAGACACACCTATAGTGGGACCCAAGGTAAGAAACTGGGGTCTGAACCACATAGAAAGGGAACGAAGCCCGCAGTGCGTAACCCTTATTTGCCTTAGGGGACCGGCCCTTGGATGAAATCCCCTTGCATTTAGCCACAGCTGGAACGGTCTCATGTGCAGAAGGCCAACATCTGCTCTGTTCTGCCCACCACTTTGGACCCATTACAGTTTGCCTACCACAACAACCGCTCCACTGACGATGCCATTGCATCAACAATACACACTGCTCTCTACATTTAACTTGACTACAGCTCAGCTTTTAACACCATAGTGCCCTCCAAGCTTGATGAGAAACTCCGGGCTCTGGGCTTAAACAGCTCGCTGTGCAGCTGGATCCTGGATTTCCTGTCAGGCAGATGTCAGGTGGTTAGAATGGGCAGCAACATCTCCTCATCACTGACCCTCAACACTGGAGCCCCACAGGGCTGTGTTCCCAGCCCACTCCTGTATTCCCTTTACACACATGACTGTGTGGCGACACATAGCTCCAATGCCATCATTAAGTTTGCTGACAATACGACGGTGGTAGGTCTGATCACTGACAATGATGAAACAGCCTACAGAAAGGAGGTGCACACTCTGACGCGCTGGTGTCAGGAGCACAACCTCTCCCTCAACGTCAGTAAAACCAAGGAGCTTGTGGTGGACTTCAGGAAGAAAGACAGAGAGCACAGCCCCATCACCATTAATGGAGCACCAGTGGAGAGAGTCAGCAGCTTCAAGTTCCTCGGTGTCCACATTACTGAGGAACTCACATGGTCCGTCCACACTGAGGCCGTTGTGAAGAAGGCTCACCAGCGCCTCTTCTTCCTGAGATGGCTGAGGAAGTTCGGAATGAACCACCACATCCTCACACGGTTCTACACCAGCACTGTAGAGAGCATTCCTGACTGGCTGCATCACCGCCTGGTACGGCAATAGCACCGCCCACAACCGCAAAGAACTGCAAAGTGTAGTACGAACTGCCAGACACGTCATCGGAGGTGAGCTTCCCTCCCTCCAGGACATATATAACAGGCGGTGCGTGAAAAAAGCTCAGAGGATCATCAGAGACTCCAGCCACCCGAGCCATGGGCTGCTCTCACTGCTTCCATCAGGCAGGCGGTATCGCAGCATCAGGGCCCGCACCAGCCGACTGCATGACAGCTTCTTCCCCCAAGCAATAAGACTTTTGAACACTTGATCTCTCACGATCAACAATCAGCACTGCACTTTATTCATCTTCATCTTGTATCACATACTGGACTGTCAATATATTCTCCCCAATTCACTTAGTGTATATATATTTTTATATACCCTATCTAGTGTATGTGTATTCTATATTGTGTGTATTGTTTACTGTACATTGTATATCAGTAATATGTTGTGTAATTATGTGTACATTTGATATGTAAATTATTGTGTTAGTATATGTATATTTGTTATGTAAATTGTGTTGCGTAAATATGTTGTTTATTGTAATTGGTTTATGTCTCGTCACTGTCATGACTGCTATGTTGCTCGGAACTGCACACAAGACTTTCACCTACTGTTGCACTCGTGTACACAGTAGTGTGACAATAAAGTGATTTGATTTGATTTGATCAGCCAGTCGTCTATGTAATTCAGAATGCGGATGCACCGGAGTCGCAAATGTGCCAGTGCCGCATCCACGCATTTCGTGAATGTGCGGGTTAATAGGGCTTGGCCGAATGGAAGAACCCAATACTGGAAGGCTTTGCCCCCGAAAGCGAACCTCAGGAACTTCCTGTGCTGTGTTGGAATTTCTATATGAAGATATGTGTCCATGAGATCAATCGTAACGTGATGTTGGGCTTGTGACACGATCGTCTTGAAAGTTAGCATCTTGGACTTGAACACCCTGACTGGGCAGTTCAAGCCTTGAAGACCTAATGTCGGACGCAAACCCCCACCCTTCTTGGGAAACAGGAAGTATTTGCTGTAATAACCTGACTCTTTCTCTGGAAGGGGAACACGTTCCATGGCCCCTTAGACCGAGAGATTTTGCAGTTCTTTCCACAGTAAACATGCCTGCTCCGGTTTACGGTAGTGGGGACTACGCCGTTGAAACACGGAGGGCAGCGAGCGAATTGAATTCTGTAGCCCTTTTCTACTGTTCTTAGGACCCACATAAAAATATCTGGCAGAAGTTTCCAATCTTCCAGGTTCTCTGAGATGGGTATTCATTTTAACACTTCCTGTTTAGTGGGTGTCGAGAGTTCCGCGTCCTGGATTAATGCAGGAAGCAGCAAAACACCCAACTTTTTGATGGAAGCCTCTACCTCCCGAAACACCAGAGGCGGTGGGAATGGAGAGGTTTCGTGGGGGTACCGGGAGGGGCGAAGTGGCTGGTGCGCGCGCCCTGTCCCAAGGGGAGCTACCCCTACAAGATTAAGCACAAGACCATCAGTGTTTCTTCCTCTTAGAAATTTGTGTCCTAAGGTCTTGCTTTGGGGGCTGCTGAGGGTGACGAGACTGTCCCCAATCTTTGCGAGGGGGAGCACGACTCGCCACGTTTTGCTTCTGAGCCTCCCTTCTAGCAGAACCGAGGCAGGTCTGGGTGGCCGACGGCCCACCCTCTGAGTGCGGCGAGGAAAAAAATGCCCAAAGGCTTCCTCGTGGCTTTTCGCCTCCTGGAACCTGGAGATGACTGTGTTCATAGCATAGGGGAACACACACGTTTGCCCTGACTTTCTGTCATATTTTTTTATTTGTATTTTTTTTTGCTCTTTCCCCCCCTTTTTTCTTTTTTTGAAAGCAAGAAAGAGAAAAGAGAAAAGGTCTTCTGCGCACTGCCTAACCAATTCTAACTCCTAAAAGAGGAAAGAAAGTTCTGACTGGCACAGTGAAAGCACACACACACACACACACACACACACACACACACACACACACACACACACACAGAGTGATCTGAAGATAAAAGATCTGACGATGCTCCTGTGACACATCTATTTATAGCCCAGCCCCAGGTGCGTCCAATGATTACACCGGCAGAGGCTATAAATTCCCGGTCAATGTTCATTGACGTGTTGCACACATATTCACAGCAGGTCACACCTAAAAGATGTTTCCAAAGTGCTTTACTCAGCGCAGCATCATAAGTGTAGCTTTTTGAAAGGGAACAAAAATGTTTCTATGAAAAGTGTTTTAGAAATTAAATTAAATAATTAATGTCATCGTTTTTCAATGAAGTAATCTGTAAAATAGTATGGTTACAGTTTTCGATAAATAATTTGTAAGTTATAACATATCACTTTTTATTTACTTAATCAAAACTGACGGTATATGATAGAAGTTAGAAGAAGAAGATTTTTATTGCTATTTACTAGTGCTTTTAGTCGATTAAAAATTGAAATCTCAAATAATCACATATTTTGTTTCGTGGTTAATCGTGATTGGTAGCAGATTATGAAAGTGCTGAAATTTGAATCTCTAAATATGCTATTCCTGTCAAAATGAATTTATTTCCTTCTAAGAAAAGAAAACAATACAAAACAACATGATGCTTTATTAACATTTTCCAAACAAAGCCTTCCACAATATAAAGATAAAAATGCATTAAAATATCACCAGTTCAAGTAACCAAAAATTCTAAGTGGGGTTTGACTAATAGAAAGAACTAGTGTCCCCATAGGTTGCATTTTCATTCCAACGGGCTTTACTCTCATCCTCCACAAGATTAATCTGCAGACAGACTGTGGCTATCCTACAGCAATCGCAAAGCCGCATTCATGAGTCGCATTAGGGTGCCAGCACCAGCGTTAAGTTCTGCATTGAACTCCAAATTAAAATCACTTGCAGACAGTTTTGGTGATAGTTAAGACCTAGCGTGCTTCTTTGTTCATTTAAATGTGCCTTACACAGGCTGAAAAATACTTGATTTCTGTCACAAGTTCCATCTAGGCTTGTTTTGTACAACAAATAGCATTAAGAGCTCTTGTTCACTGACACTGAATTGCTGCTTTTGTGTGTTTGTGGCATGTGCTTTAGTGCAGGGGTGTAAAAAGTACTCAGAAATTATACTTAAGTGAAAGTATGGTTACTGATTGAAAATGTTACTCAGTTAAAAGTCCAAGTATCTAGTATCTAGTATCTAGTATTTCTCCCATTTTCTCCCCAATTTGGAATGCCTAATTCCCAATGCGCTCCAAGTCATCGTGGTATAGTGACTCGCCTCAATTCGATGGCGGAGAATGAATCTCAGTTGCCTCCGCGTCTGAGACCATCAATCCACGCATTTTATCACATGGCTTCTTGAGCATGTTACCGCGGAGATATAGCACGTGTGGAGTCTTCACACTATTCTCTGCAGCATCCACGCACAACTCACCACACGCCCCACCGATAGTGAGAATCACATTATAGTGACCATGAGGAGGTTACCTCATGTGACTCTAACCACCCTAGCAACCAGGCCAATTTGGTTGCTTAGGAAACCTGGCTGGAGTCACTCAGCACACCTTGGATTAGAACTCGTGACTCCAGGAGTGGTAATCAGCATCTGTACTCGCTGAGCTACCCAGGCCCTGCCAAAAACATACTTGAGTGAAAGTAAAAATTGTATTAAATTGTACTTGGGTATTAAAAAAGAAAGAGAAAATTCTTTCCTAGCTAGAATGAAATCAAGAGACGAGATAGTGTGAGAGAGGATGTTGTTAAATTTTATTGGTTTGTTAAATCGCCATTTTACTGTCTACAACGACTGTCATATTTCTCCCCCAATGGCATTCACTACCTAGTCAAAATATCATATTACTATAACTGCATTTTTGGCAAAATGATTTTTATGTGGCCTGTTGTATGTAACACAGAAGTTTCCTAGTTGAATGAACACTAGAGGCGCTACAACAACATTTACTTTTATCCCCTTTCACTCAAATCACGAGTAAAACAGTAGATTATCAGTTCATAAACACAAACCTTTCACTCTGTTCCTCACACAATGCCATCTTATGACATATAAACACTTTTACTATAGCGCATGACTCATTTTAAAATTTGTATTAGACAATCAACTGCATTTACAAGCTTGTTTAAATGTAATCAAATTGCGTGGTAACTCAACTGATAAAGCGTTGCACTTGTGATACAAAGGACTGGGGTACACGTGAGCCAAAAGTGTCATAGAAGCACCACAAAATGACACAATTGTGCTTTTCATGTCACATTTGCTTTTTCTGACACTATCGGTTAGGTTTAAGTTTGGGGTAGAAAGGTCAGTTTTGTGAATATATTTTTGAGGTTTGCTACCAAACCTTGCTGTTGAGCAGATAATACAATTCATAATTAATATTCTCTCAGATTCCATTATTTTTATTATCATTATTATCATCATTTTCATTGCTGGTTTTTATAGTTGTTATTATTATAATCATTAGTTACAATAATAATTCAGCAAGTGGTATTAGAAATTCATAGATATGATTTAAATATGATGGCAAGTGTAGAAATAAATTACATGTACACATATAATTACAAAAGAGTTTTGTTCAGATGAGGGTAGAGTAGCCAAAAACTGTACTCAAGTAAAAGTACAATTACTTCAAAAACATAATTACTCAAGCAGAAGTAAAAGTACTAACATAAATAATTACTTGAGTAAGAGTAAGAAAGTATCCAATTAAAAGAGTACTCAAGTAGTGAGTAACTTGTTACTTTCACAAATGACATAATAGATGTTTACTCCCCTATATTCCATTACATAATACACATTGAACATGTACTACAGAATTATGATTATTATTAATGGAAATTCTGTCATCATTCACCATTATGTTGTTCCAAACCCGTATGACTTTCTTTCTTCCATGCAACACAATAAGGAGATATTAGATAGAATGTTTGCCTGAGTAACTATTTACTTTCAGTGAATGTTATATATATACACTCACCTAAAGGATTATTAGGAACACCATACTAATATTGTGTTTGACCCCCTTTCGCCTTCAGAACTGCCTTAATTCTACGTGGCATTGATTCAACAAGGTGCTGAAAGCATTCTTTAGAAATGTTGGCCCATATTGATAGGATAGCATCTTGCAGTTGATGGAGATTTGTGGGATGCACATCCAGGGCACGAAGCTCCCGTTCCACCACATCCCAAAGATGCTCTATTTGTTTGAGATCTGGTGACTGTGGGGGCCATTTTAGTACAGTGAACTCATTGTCATGTTCAAGAAACCAATTTGAAATGATTCAAGCTTTGTGACATGGTGCATTATCCTGCTGGAAGTAGCCATCAGAGGATGGGTACATGGTGGCCATAAAGGGATGGACATGGTCAGAAACAATGCTCAGGTAGGCCGTGGCATTTAAACGATGCCCAATTGGCACTAAGGGGCCTAAAGTGTGCCAAGAAAACATCCCCCACACCATTACACCACCACCACCAGGCTGCACAGTGGTAACAAGGCATGATGGATCCATGTTCTCATTCTGTTTACACAAATTCTGACTCTACCATCTGAATGTCTCAACAGAAATCGAGACTCATCAGACCAGGCAGCATTTTTCCAGTCTTCAACTGTCCAATTTTGGTGAGCTCTTGCAAATTGTAGCCTCTTTTTCCTATTTGTAGTGGAGATGAGTGGTACCCGGTGGGGTCTTCTGCTGTTGTAGCCCATCCGCCTCAAGGTTGTGCGTGTTGTGGCTTCACAAATGCTTTGCTGCATACCTCGGTTGTAACGAGTGGTTATTTCAGTCAAAGTTGCTCTTCTATCAGCTTGAATCAGTCGGCCCATTCTCCTCTGACCTCTAGCATCAGCAAGGCATTTTCAATATATATATATATATATATATATATATATATATATATATTGAAAGGGAATGGTGACAGAGACTGTCAGTCCCTAACATTCTGTCTAACATATTTTGTGTTACTGTATTTTGAGATACTGATTTAACCACTAGAGTCTTATGGGTTACTTTTAAGCTCATTGTGTTTGTTTGTTTAGCTTTAAAATGTTGCCTTGCCACCCATTCACTTGCATTCTATGGACCTACAGAGCTGAGAAATTCTTCTAAAAATCTTCATTTAAGTTCAGCAAAATTTTTGATTGAATTATCCCTTTAAGGGTTCTTGTCAGATCTGGATGAATTTGTCAATTAGAAGAGAGGTTTTGAAACTTTTCTAGTAATTATTACAGTGAAAATGTGAAAATGTCCAAGGACATTTTATATAATGCTGAAATATAATGCCTTCCTTTATATAATGCTGAAATATAATGAATCCTGTGTGGATTCTTATTTCTGTGTAGTTACAGTTTACATTCTGTCACTCACTCGACGTTGTGTCGATTGTAGTGACACAAGGGGTCTATTCTGATAGCCTCGCTTACCTCTGAACTTGAGAAAAGGGCAATATCAAGTTGGCAGACATAATTTGCATGCCCCGCCCTGGACATACGGGTATAAAGGGGAGCAGGGGAGCGAATGTCAGACAGATTTTTTCTTCGGAGCCGAACGGTTGTATGATCAGTGAGCTGTGCGTCATGACTGCTTCACCCACCTCTGCAAGAGAGTTTCTGTTGGCTCTGACGGCGCATTCCAGCAGCTTTCTCCTCTCTGCACGCTGTGCAGTCTCTGCCCTTGTGCATTTCGATAGTGCTTCTCTCATAGAAAAGAGTTGACTTCTCTGAAAGAGTTTTATTTTCCTCTAAAAGAGTTTGTTTTCTAGTAAAAGAGCAACATACACAAGCGGGCGTTGAACGTCCTTTTCAGGCCACGCTGTCACCACAGAAATCTCTCAACTGGGTTGGGGTGCCGTGTGCTAAGGGCACGCAGCTGCTGGCTCCTGGACGGGGCCCCGCCTGCGTAGGCACATCAACTTCCTCAAGTTGTTGGCTGTACTCCTTGCCCTGCAGAGGTTTCTCCCACTGATTCGGGGCAAGCACATCTTGATCCGTTCAGACAGCACTGCCACGGTAGCGTACATAAATCGCCAGGGCGGCGTACACTCCCGTCACATGTCACAACTTGCCCGCCATCTCCTCCTTTGGAGTTAGCCTCGACTCAGGTCGCTGCTCACCACTCATGTCCCTGGTGACCGCAACACGATGGTAGACGCACTGTCGCAACAGGTCTCGCTCAGCGGAGAGTAGAGGCTCCACCCCCAGGTGGTCCAGCTGATTTAGGGCTGCTTTGGCAGGGCACAGAGAGATCTCTTTAACTTCCAAGACAACTCCCACTGCCCTCTCTGGTACTGTCTAACAGAGGTCCCTTTCAGCACAGAAGCACTGGCACACAGCTGGCCCCGGGGGCTGCGCAAGTACGCATTTCCCCCAGTGAGCCTTCTTTCTTCCAGTAAAATGGAAGGAAATAATCTGAAAAAATTTTGCAAATACTTTTCAAGTAAAAAAAAAAAAAAAACTTAAGTATAAAAAGTACAATTTTTTTCTTTGGAAATGTAATTAAGTAAAAGTAGAAAAATTCAGTTTAAATTGCACTCAAGTAAAGTACAAATCCCCAAAAATAATACTTAAGTATAATACTTAAGTATTTTTATGCAATTTATTTTGCTCTTTATTTAATCTCATTGTTGTCTTGGAGAAACAATTGAGAAATGAAAGAGATCCAGTTTTCTTCCCTATGGGATCCCCTGTTTAAAGATTTGGCATTTTAGATGTTTTGTGCTCGGTAAATTATACCACATTAGTAATCCAACCACTTCATACTTTATGTCCATAAATGTAATTTTTCTTGATGAAGCAAGAGCTCATATACTGAAAAACAAGAAACCATTAGCACAGAGACACTAATGGGTCCAGCTGAATAAGATAAATTACTCTCCATAATCGGTCTGACTTCATGGGTACACATTTGACAGAGCAGTGATGGAATTGAACCTTTAGATTTGTAGTTCTATTGCTTGCCCTGACTCTAAATTACAGATTTGTTGTTTTGCCTCTTGAATCTAAACAGTTCTTGGCCACTTCTCTCACCGCTCATCTTCCTTGCATTTATTCAGTGGCAGCTGCGAGCACCATCTGGGAGGGCTTTAGCAAGACCAAACAAAACAGGTTACACCTTCGGCCATGCCAAGTCCTGTAGCCTATTCCTGGTCTGCTCAAACAACAGGGGCTAATCGCAATTTCATGCTCTGATGTTTCCCAGACCTCTCTCCAAGCCCCGCAGGAAGAGAAACTTTAGTTCATTTGCAACAGATATGAGTTACATGTGCTTCCATATGGCCATGTGTAAGATTGCATTGAGCTCAGACTATACAAGATATCACACAATCCAAGATTTTCACATTTATGCTAACATGTTCATGCAAATTGATTCACACTTTAGTCTATACATGTATTCTTTCACCCGGTGGGCTTTTAACTCTTAAAAATGGAGGTTTCTTCAGTCATGGACACTTTTGGCTCTGTAGACTTTATCAGGGGAAAAATTGTTGGTCATGCAGGAAAATATTCTACAACTGCAGGACAGAAGTAATTTGTGGAAAACATTACAGAAATCATTTATAGATATCAAAAATAATTCAATAGATACAATAGATATTGAAATGTTTATTTCACTCTTTGTTTGGAAGATCATAAAAGTGTAATATTTCATGCATTTCTGATGTATTGTAATATTGTAAGATGGAAAGTCTGTGACAATTAGTGTTGGGAAACAAAAACCATTCCATTTAGTTTTTCTTTTTAAATACCGGGACCATTTGATTTCCATGACTTGCGGTACGGTTGACATTTCCTGAACGTTAACGGTTCACAACACGACCAGTGTAGTACGAGCTTCGAACAAACAATTCCAATAACACAGTTCTTTTAAATCTACATCCTGAAACACAGCTCGACATGTGTTGTATGATTCCCGAACAAATGACACCAATGAGCATGTTTTTTTTTATCTGAGCTGGTTCTCTTTTAATCTACAGCCCAAAACATATAGCATGGCAAATGTAGTCTGATTCCCAAATGAATGAATCTTGTGAGCTGATTCTTTTTAATCTACATCGCAAAAAAGACACAGCGTGACAAGTATAGTCTGATTCCCGAACAAATGATTCTAATGAGCTGGTTCTTTTCAATCTAAGCGCAAAACATATCTTGCTTCCGGTTTAATCCGATTCCTGAATGGATGATTCCAATAGGCTGGTTCTTTTGAATCTACAGCCTAAAACTCACATTGTGACTACAGTAGTCTGATTCATTAAATAATTAATCTAATGAGCTGATTCTTTTGAATATACAATGTAAAACATGTGTTGCTTCCGGTGTAGTCCGATTCCCAAATGAATGACTCTTATTAGCTGGTTCTTTTTTAATCTACAGCCCAAAACTCACATTGTGACTTGAGTAGTCCAATTTTCACTACAGAATTGATCTAATGAGCAGGCTCTTTTGAATCTACAGTGTAACATACACCGCTTCCGGTGTAGACTTATTCCTGAATGAATGACTATTATGAGCTGATTCTTTTTAATCTACATCACACGCTACACTTTTTTTTGGTTTGTTTAGATTTGTTATTTAATATATATTTAGGATCTATTACTGGATTGCATTTATGCCTCTAAAAAGTCTAAAAAGAATTGTAATAAATTTATTTCTGATTTGTTTGACTTCTGAGGGCATTCAACCCAATAAGAATAGCATTTCTTATTTCCAAATAATTGTTCCTCAAAGTTACAAAAAGAATGGAATTGTTAAAGAAACAAAATAGTCCTAAGGAATCATAATTGTTAAATTCTTTACGATCCCATCCCTGGTTTTCAGTGTAATAATTAATATTTGTATTATATATTTTCATAATGTAAGAAGTCTGGCTGTGACAGTTGAATAAGGACATCCATTCAAATCAATTCACAAAATAAAGACTAGTTGAGTAAATGTAACCCTATTCTACACAGTGGGCTACTAGCTCAGTCACTACTAGCACAAATGCCAAACATTGGTGAGATTTGGGCAAAGCCCACATTCAAGTCCAAATGCAGCGGAGTAAAATCTCTTACTTTTATCCCCGTGTTATTTACTCAGTGCTCATGCAAATGTGAGTAATTCAGCAGTGCACAGAAAGCCCTCAACAAATTGCAGGTGTGAGGAAGCCGAAACAAAGGCCACTACAAGCCCTAATGGCATCCACCATCATTAGCAACTCATTGATGTGCATACTCCACTCACTCTTTTATCTATTTCTCCCCCACTCAATCCTTCTCTTTCTACATCTTGCACTACCTTCCTCTCTCTCCTTCTGTCTTTTTCTCTCTACAATTCTTCATTAAATCAGTCTTTAGGGAGGGTGCCCACTTCTGTACCCGACATCTGTTTTGCCTGCCTGTCTGTCTGTCAGTCACACCTCAGCATCATAGTGCTAATCTGCAAATATCCTAAAGTACCTGTTTATTCGGAGATGCAGCAGCAATTCCATCCTAAGATGACAAAGTAAATTGTTTACTTGCATTCAAAGCTTTATTATCCCAGCGTGATTATGAAATGCTGCTTGCAGAAAGCATTTACTAGCAACCGAACATATATGCAAGTGTGTGCGTGAGTTCCTGAGTATCAATAGCAGTTACCTGCTTTACATCCCAGCAGGTCTGAAAGAGAGGCTTTGGAAACAGTGCTATTCAAAACTCTTCCTTTGAACTCTAGATTATACAGAGACAGGACAATGCCAGTCTATTTGTGTTACTCCTTTGAAGTCCACCCTGTCTATTAGTATGAGAGAGTGTGCTGTCTGACAATAAATACTCCTCTATCTAAAGATTATGTCTACAAAATATCTGAAGGAGCCACATTGCTCCGCATACTTGGAAAAGAAAACATACCATGTAGAACAAACATTTAACACTGAGGGAGGAGGGGGGACTTTCAGCAGTGTGGACCACATTAAAAGAAATCGTCTGCCGCTCCAGATGCAAAGAGCGCTTTGATGAATGGAAAGAAAAGGCTGTCCTGGTTTTATGGAGAGGTATTGAGATATTAAAGAGCACAGGTGCAGGGCCAACACTGTTTACTTCAGCTGAGCTTCTAACACAAGATCTGGAATCATCAATAGATTTGCTTGTCAATAAAAATATTGTGCTTGTCTATCAAAGATATGTTAATTGGATGATACTCTACCTGCTTGTGATTTTTACAACACAATTTCTTTGATTTGATATTGTCTCTATTGATAAGGCGTAACCACCGTAACGAAAAAAAAAAAAAAAACTTCAGAGGGTACTCGCAAGCACAAAACTAGAGAACTTTTTGAAAATTGATTTCCATGGCAAAACAGGGCCAAAATAATCTTGGGAACCAGATCTTTTGTAATGGATTGGATGTTCTTTAAAGAAACACTTGCGGGTGTTAGAGTGACCTATTTCAGCCTGCGCTCTCTTCAGAAGAACTAAATATTCTCAGACAGGGAATCATGCTCACAGAATATTCTCATTACTACCTTTACCTGATACAGCCAGCTATGATCTACATACAAAACCTCATGAGTTATTAACAGTTTTTTCACATTTCTAGGCAATGAACTGTTTTAGAGCTGATCTTAACTAGAAAAATAATCAGCACATATTATGGTGCGCATAGCATGTTAGCATATTATCGTCATGAATTCAGAATATAAACTAGACAAATGGCGCATTTTCTACTGCATATATATTACTTTAAAGGTGCACTAAGTAATTTTTTAATAATTAAAAATGTTTAACTTCTAAAGACATGAATTGTAATCTTGTAATATATGTAGGAAATCATGACAACTCACATTAAAATGAAGACTGCAGTCATATCAGTAATCTTATAAAAGCTGTTTTATTCTACATGAAGAGGGTCCACACATGGGGGCTGCTATGTTAGAATCAAATAACCAGCCGAATTCTGCTCTCTTAATCTCAGTAACAGTTCTGCTATTTGACAGCTTATTTTACTGACCTCATGTGAATTCTACTCATAGAATGAGGTATAATGTCATTGATAACACATTTTTAATGTGAGATTAGCATCTTGTGCTTCCTCATATATAAATGTCCTTCTAAACACCTCCCAGTATACCGTTGCTTGACTATTTTACACATCTTTTTATTACTAAACGAAGAATGCAGAAGAAATTTTCCAGAAGTACATCAGGGCCTTCAGGAAGGAAATTAGAATTTTATAAAGAACACAGATTAATATTCCTCATCACTAAAATCATCACATCAACACTGCTCCAAATGCTATACGGAAATTCTACAGAAGAGGAAGGAAAAAGGTGAATCAGCAAGAACAAACTATAGCCACAATTTACAAAAACAAACAAGGAAAACTGGAACACATTAAAAAAACAGAATCAAGAAGCTATATATGCATTCAGACAACTGGATAAATAAGACTCATGAGCTAAACTCGGTCTGTGTTTACTGAAATTCGAAGCAATGCCCCCAGTGGCTGAAGTGGGAGGTGTTTATGAATGTAAAATGTCTGATGGGAGATAGCACTTGTTAGTAAGTCGGTATGATGGGGCCGATGCCAGGGTTACATTCAGAAGCAACATGGCAACTTTCAATGTGATCATTTTGGACAAATCCCATCTCCAAACGTTTCTGTACCATAAAGAAGTAACAATCAACAAAATAATTGGCACTTCATGATGAAACATGTTCTTTAAAACCACTAATCTTAAAAAGTAAATACATTTCATAGATCATATTTAGATCTGCCATTCTCAAACTTTTACACATCATTCTCAAGTCGGGCATATTTACCAACAAATATTAATTTAATAATTTAGATGGAAAATGTGTAAACAGCAACCTGCATAAAAACACTGCTAGAACGAATAACTCCCCATCTATAGTGTCAGAAATCTACTGAATAAATGCCAAGCTGGCCTCAAACCAAAATATCTACAAGGAAACAACGTTTTGATTTTTAGTTATCAAAAACAATTAGACACTACTCTTTTGGTATAAAAAAGAGAATAAATTTAACCACTGTGTCACGGTCCTGTCACTCTGGGATTTGGTCTAACAGGACCATGGCATCATCGCCACATGTCTGTCTTGTGTTTCGTTGTCTGTCATTGTGTGAGCACGTGGTTTTGGTTGTATTCCCTGCCGTGCATTCTTTGGTCTGTCTTGTTTAATTTCTGGAGCATTGTGTCTGGATCCTGACTTCCGGTCTGTGTTGAAATCCAGACACTCATGCTCCATGTTCTGTCTGTTATTGACATGTGTGCATTGCACTTATGTAATCTTGGCAGCATGCACTTGCGTCAATAGTTTGTCTGTTTCTTGTGAACATGGGTGTGCCTCACGTTGCTCTCGCACTCGGGTGCAAAAACTGCCTTCCCTGTCTGGTTCAGTTTCTGTTTGTATCGGGATCCGGACACTCATCCTCCATGTTTGTTTATTATTAGTTTGATTTCTCTCCCTTGTGTGTGCTGTCCAGTGCCGGTTCATCTTGTTTTGTAGTCAGTCTTGTGTGTTTGTGGTTCCAGTTGGTCCTGTTTGTCGGTCCTGTTTCATACCCAGCCTGGATACACTTTTTCCCCTTCGGGGTAGTTTATGTTTATTTTTCCCCCTTGTTTTATCCTTTTGTTATATTAATAAATCCTTTGTTTTTTTCTCTGCATTTGGGTCCTGAGCCTCTCTGATCCTGACACACTGTGGGAGGCATTTAGAAGTACATTTAAATATGAGGATGTAACAAGTAAAACCTTTAAAATGTGTTAACAATAACTTAAAGTCATGGTTAGTAAAAGTAGCTGTCTTAACCACTCGATGACGAGTAATATATATGCAGTAGACAATGATTAATTTGTCTTGTTTACATTATGAATTCATGACGCTAATGTGCTAACATGCCATATGTGGCCATAATTACACTCTGTTATTGTAATTTATGATGACTGATACTGGGCATATAAAAAGTGCTAATGCTCATAATACAGATATATTACATAATGATAGAGGCATATCTTACTTGGGACAGATGTGTGAATGGGTTTTGCTGCAGACAGAACATGAATGAATGGGCACTTGAGAGTATTTGACCCAAGATTTGATTCCTTTTGAAGACTAATAAAAAAAAAAAAAAAAAAAATGTAATCGCAAGAAATGTTCTTGGAAAATGTCTCTATGTGAGTTTGGAATGATGTACAGATTTTGCTCTTATGGAAAGAAATTGGTACTTTTATTCACTAAAATGGAATTCAGCAGATCACAATGTATAGTCAGGACATTAATAACTTGAAAATTACTATTACAACTTGAAATGTTCAGAACTTCTTAAACTAATCCTCCACATGCAGCAATGGCTTTGCAGATCATTGGCATTCTAGCTGTCAGTTTCTCCAGATACTCAGGTGACATTTCACCCTGCGCTTCCTGTAGCACATGCTATAGATATGGCTGTCTTGTTGGGCACATCTTACGCACTTTACAGTCTAGCTAATCCCACAAATGCTTAATGGGTTTAAGATCCATAACACTCTTTTCCAATTATCTGTTGTCAAATGTCTGTTTCTTTGCCCACTCTAACTTTTTGTTTTTGTTTTTGTGTTTCAAAAGTGTTTTTTTCTTTGCAATTCTTCCCATAAGGCCTGCACCCCTGAGTCTTCTCTTTACTGTTGTCAATGAAACTGGTGTTGAGTGGGTATGATTCAATGAAGCTGTCAGCTGAGGACATGTGTGGTGTCTATTTCTCAAACTAGAGACTCTGATGTACTTATCCTCTTGTTTATTTGAACATCTGGCCTTCCATATCACTATCTGTCCTTGTTAGAGCCAGTTGTTAGAGGCAATTTCAAGCATTGTATAGATTCCGCTATACAATTCATTCCTCAAAACAATGATTGGCTGATGAGTTTCTAGAGAAAGCTGTTTCTTTTTTGCTATTTTTTACCTAATGTTGACCTTAAGACATGCCAGTCTATTGCATACTGTGGCAACGCAAATACAAAAACAAAGACAATGTTAAGTTTTATTTAATGAACCAAATAGCTTTCATACTGTGTTGGAAATAATGGCAAGTGATTTTCTAGTACCAAATTAGCAATTTAGCATGACTATTCAAGGATAAAGTGTTGGAGTGATGCTTCTGGAAATGGGGCCTGTCTAGATTTGATCATGTGACAGGGCGGAGGGCGGGGCCAAGTCATGATTATACACAACCGGTCCCTTATCAGGCTAATTGAGCCTCGGAGAGGGATAAAGGCCGATTGCAGACGGTGGTGAGGGAGAGAGAGATCGTTTAAGGACATGTCCGTCATGTGTGTGTTTGTATCTTTTGTTTAAGTTTTTCATTAAAATATTATTGTATCGTTACACTCGATAAAAATAATATTTTAATGAAAAATTAAACAAAAGATACAAGCTAGAACCGCCACTGAATGTAGTAGATGGAGCTTCAGGTCACACCTACCCATGACATGGACTATTGGCAGTAAGAAGGTATCCATCAGTTAGAAGTTTTCCTAAAAGTACATCCAGGTGGGCTGTTACAAACCACCGAAACAAATACAAAAACATGTTATTTTTGGCCAGATGTTGTTTTAAATTATGTCACACCTGTTCATTTTTTTATTTTGTATAAAGTATACATGGGCCTTAATTTGGCTTTTGTCTAGCCAGATGATTTTGCGAGAAAAAAAAAATGTAGATATTGACACAGAAACTTTAATTTCAGCAACAAAAGATATGGGTAGTGTTTTCTCCTTTTTAAAAGTTGATAGGATAGCGTTTTCTCCTTTTTAAATGTTGATAGGATAGCAAAATACATAGGCTAACTAGGTGCAATTCATTTTTTCAATTCAGTTGCATGCAAGGCAGGTTGCATTTCATAATTTTCATTTAGCAATGTTTTTACACCTAGAACAGGACTGCGACCCATTTGGTTGTGAGAGCTTCATTGTATATGTTTGTATGCACTATGCTCACTAATGCTTGGGAAATATTGGATGTATTATGGAGAACCTTTGTTTATTAGCCAATAAAGCTTCTTTGACCTGAAAGTGAAATTAAAACAGAGAGAGAAAAGAAGAGCATAAGAGCTAGCTACAGTTTCACTAAAGATCAGATTTTCTTCAGGTCCCTGAGGGGTCAACAACTCAAGATGAACCAAATGATATGCAAATATATAAACATAAAAAATTGCAATATAAATTGTCTAGTGAGTGCAATACAGCCCTTTCTCCATAATTTCTCAACTAGAATTTTACTTCTACACTAGCATCATTGAAAGGCCACATACATGGAGGTGTTTTATAAGAGATCTGGAAAAACAAATACTGAAAAAAAGCATTTTAAAAGAACAAAGCTGAAAATAAATTGAAATGTGGGGCATTCATAACAGTCTTATCTTGCCCTCTCCATGTCTGTATGTCTATGTGTTTCTTTGAGGAGGGGTGGGGTTACTTTTCATGTGCTAATGTTATCTGCCTCCTTGAGGAGAATTCAAATTAATGATTTTATCATTACTAAATTTGATAAACTGTGTTTAATGAAAGAATTATATCAAGAAAGTGGATCAAAATAATAATATTAATAAAAAAATAAATAAAAAAAAGAACATGTAGGGTATTTCTTAAACTTTCCATAACCACAAGAGGCTTTGAAATGCTGATATTGCCTGACACCATGAGATAAGTTCAAACTGTCCTAAACACTGCACAACTTTCACAAGGGCAGAAATATTATTTGATTTCATTTTATATTTTTACAGGGCCCTAAAAACGTCTAGGTTACTGTTGTAACCTCCGTTCCCTGATGGAGAGAACGAGACGTTGTATCGAAGAAGCAACAATAGGGGTCTCTCTTGAGAGCCTTGCGCATCTCTGAACTTGAGAAAAGGTCAATGAGAAATTGTGGTAGTGGTAGATCCTACCTATTGAGAGAGAGGAGTTGCTACAAACATGGTGACCGGGGGGCAGCGAGGACTGCCTAAGGGAGACGCGGGTCCGCTCGCAAGGGGACCGTACCGCAGAAATACACACAGGGGGATTAATCCATACGGGGGCCCGTCCTGTGGAGTACCTATTCCAGTACAGAGTAGTTTCAGTACTTGGAATGGGTTGGGAAATTGAAGCCATGCGTCCAAGCTCCGTGCAAGGGGCACTAAGGGGACGATTGTTTTTGACGTACCTGGCGAGGTTTCACAGCGGGGAGGGGTAGGTAGTGTGACGTCGGGAGGCAAAAGTGTGTCCCAAGGCTCTGGTGTTGAGAGAAGACTCATGCACTTACCTCCCTCCGCACACCCAGCAGGGGATGGGTAGTGACTGAGGAGGAGGTCCCATGTAGGCGTCTTCTGGACTCGTCAGAACTGGCCGGCCTTGGGGCAGCCGTTGTGGGTCCGGAGGCTTGGGGTCCATGTCCGGGGTACCGAGACTACTGAACTGTGGCGCCGAGTTGCTGTGAGGATGGCATTTGCGGGCCAGGTGACCCAGGGAGAGAGGAAATTGCTCTATTATTGAGAATGTGAGAACTGCAACCCAAAGGGGGGTACGGCAAAGAAAATACCTTTAACTGAAGGTTCTCCTCCCGGCCCTCCACCGGGTATGGAGTGGTATGCTTACCAGCTCCGGAGCAAACATCTCATTCCCTGGGTCACCCTCTCAGAAACACTTGGGAGCCTACCGGACCCTCGAGGATTTTCGTGAGACATCCTGCGGGGCGCTGAGCTGGGCCCAGGTTGAAGCAGAGCTGACTGACGTTTGGAAGCCGTGCTGTGCAAAGAAGGAGAAAGCTGCTGATATACGTAGATCCAACAGTATATACTCTTGCAGTCTTGTGAATGCAGCTCGCTGATCATACAACCATTTGGCTCTGAAGAAAAATTACGAACGGACAGATGCATTTCCCTCCCTTTATATCCGTATGTCTGGGGGCGGGACATGCACATTTTGTCTGTCAATTTCTCATTGGCCTTTTCTCAAGTTCATAGATGCACAAGGCTCTCAAGAGAGACCCCTAGAGTCGCTTCTTCAACATAACGTCGAAGTGAGTGACAGGCGGGGAATGTAGGTTTAGACAACAGGACATTTCCCTAAAAAACATTCACTCATTCTATGTTTAATTCTCAGATCTTTTCTGACCATTTCAACATTATTTATAGGCCAAAACAAAAGTCACTGCAATAGATAACAAAATATTTATAAAAATAGCAATATATGATCAAACAAATGGCGCTTGAGCATTTACAGAACTAATTAAATTTTTCTATACTATTGTTGCAATGACTTTTAAATATGTCAAGGTTTGTCACAGTAATTTTCAGTGGACGTATTAAGTTAGATCCCTTCAGGTTCACACAGGTGTCCTTGTAGAGTAACCACAGGTGTTCAACACATTAACATGGCCTTTTCTCTCTCTATGTTTCTCCTCAAAGAGTGTTTGATGCTGCTGGGGCCATGTAGTTATAACACTTATCGGGGAAGGTGTTCTTTTCCAGTCCTATTCTTTCAGGGGGAAAGACTCCATGGAGACAACCTCCTTCTCAGGCAGGGGAGGTGAAAATGTGGCAAATACAACACATGGGCCTATTATGCTACACATGGAAGTGGCGAGGTGGTAGGTCCTGCCTAATGAGCTCTACAAACATGGCATGTGGGGCAGTGGGGACTGCCCAAGGCAGAAGTGGGTCTGCCTGAAAGGGGACAATACCGTGGAAAATACATCACAGGTGGTTACCATGATTACCGGCACCTGCATAAGGGAAGAAGAATCAAACGGTGGTAACTTGGCTGTTAGGAAATGGGGAATCGTACGATACCCACTATCGTCCCCCTGAACAACTATTTACCCCAAATTGACCAATGAGACCCCCAGACCACCATGAGTGGGCGGGGCTGTCTACAGATAAAATATCTACCCACTAACCAACTGTTTTTCCAAAAGTTGACCAATAGTTCCCAGGACCACCAAAAGGGGGCGAGGCTGTCCACAGACCCGCTATCTGCCCGCTAACCAATTATTTTGCACAATTTGTCCAATGAGAACCCCCGACCAACTGTAGGGGTTGAGGCTGTCCAAAGACACACTATCTGACCCCAAACCAACAACATTGCCCACTTTAATGTGAAAGACATAGGTGTGTAACCACAAACTGACTAACTGACCATTTCATATTGAATCTATAGGTGAATGTGTCCACCAACAGACAAACTGCCAATTAGCAATTGATTGTATAGCTATATGTCCACCAACAGACTAACTCTCCATTAGCAATTGATAGTATAGCTGTATTACCACCAACAGACTAACTGACCATTTCCAATTGGTTGTATAGCTGTAGGTCCACCAACAGACTAACTGCCCATTAGAAATTGATTGTATAGCTGTATGCCCACCAACAAGATTAACTGCCCATTTCAAATTGATTGTAAAGCTGTATGTCCACCGACAGACAAACTGCCCATTAGCAATTGATTGTATAGCTATATGTCCACCAACAGACAAACTAACAATATCTAATTGATTGTATAGCTGTATGCATACCAACAAACTAACTGCCCAATAGCAATTGATTGTATAGCTGTATGTCCACCAACATACTAACCTCCCATTAGCAATTGATTGTAAAGCTGTATATCCACCAACAGACTAACTGACTATTAGCAACTGATTGTATAGCTGTATGTCCACCAACAGACTAACTGCCATTTGCATTTGATTGAAAAGCTGTATGTCCACAAAAAGACTAACTGCCTGTTTCCAATTGATTGTAAAGTTCTATGTCCACCAACAGATTAACTGTCCATTTCCAACTGATTGTAAAGCTGTATGTCCACCAACGGACTAACTGCCCATTTCCAAATTATTTTATAGCTGTACATCCAGCAACATATTATAATTGTATAGCAATTGATTGTAAAGCTGTATGTCCACCAAAAGACTAACTGTCCATTAGCAACTGATTTTATAGCTGTATGTCCACCAACAGACTAACTGCCAGTTTCCAATTGATTGTAAAGCTGTATGTCCACCAAAAGACTAACTGCCCATTTCCAATTGATTGTAAAGCTGTATGTCCAGCAACAGTGTACAATTGTATAGCAATTGATTGTAAAGCTGTATGTTCAAAAACAGACTAACTGTCCATTAGCAATTGATTGTATAGGTGTATGTCGACCAACAGATTATAATTGAATAGCAATTTATTTTAAAACTGTATGTCAAACAACATACTAGCTGTCCATTTGCAATTGATTGTAAAGCTGTATGTCCACCAACAGACTAACTGCCCATTAACAATTGTTGTATAGTTGTGCGTGTCCACCAAAAGTCTAATTGCCCTTTTCCAATTGATTGTATAGCTGTTTGTACACCGACAGATTAACTGCCCATTAGCAAATTATTGTATAGCTGTATGTTCAACAACAGACAAAATTCCCATTAGCAACTGATTGTGTAACTGTATGTACACCGAAAAAATAAATGCCTGCTTCCAAATGATTGTATAGCTGTATGTCCACCAACAGACAAACCGCCAATTAGCAATTGATTTTATAGCTATATGTCCACTAATAGACTAATTAACCATTAGCCATTAATTGTATTGCTGTTTGTCCACAAACAGAATCTTGCCCATTTCCAATTGATGGTATAGCTGTATGTCCACCAAAATACTAACTACCAATAGCAATTGATTGTATAGCTGCATGTCCACCAACTGACTACTTTCCCATTAGCAACTGATTGTATAGCTGTATGTCCACCAACAGACTAACTGCGCGTTTCCAATTGATTGTAAAGCTGTATGTCCACCAACAGACTAACTGCCCATTTCCAATTGATTGTACAGCAGTATGTCCACCGACAGACATTCTTCCCAATTCCAATTGATTGTATAGCTATATATCCACAAATAGACTAATTAACCATTAGCCATTAATTGTATTGCTGTTTGTCCACAAACAGAATCTTGCCCATTTCCAATTGATGGTATAGCTGTATGTCCACCAAAATACTAACTACCAATAGCAATTGATTGTATAGCTGCATGTCCACCAACTGACTACCTGCCCATTAGCAACTGATTGTATAGCTGTATGTCCACCAACAGACTAACTGCGCGTTTCCAATTGATTGTAAAGCTGTATGTCCACCAACAGACTAACTGCCCATTTCCAATTGATTGTACAGCAGTATGTCCACCGACAGACATTCTTCCCAATTCCAATTGATTGTATAGCTATATATCCACAAATAGACTAATTAACCATTAGCCATTAATTGTATTGCTGTTTGTCCACAAACAGAATCTTGCCCATTTCCAATTGATGGTATAGCTGTATGTCCACCAAAATACTAACTACCAGTAGCAATTGATTGTATAGCTGCATGTCCACCAACTGACTACTTGCCCATTAGCAACTGATTGTATAGCTGTATGTCCAACAACAGACTAACTGTCCGTTAACAAATGATTGTTTACCTGTATGTCCACCAACAGACTAACTGCACGTTTCCAATTGATTGTAAAGCTGTATGTCCACCAACAGACTAACTGCCCATTTCCAATTGATTGTACAGCAGTATGTCCACAACAGACAAACCGCAAATTAGCAATTGATTTTATAGCTCTATGTCCACAAATAGACTAATTAACCATTAGCCATTAATTGTATTGCTGTTTGTCCACAAACAGAATCTTGCCCATTTCCAATTGATGGTATAGCTGTATGTCCACCAAAATACTAACTACCAATAGCAATTGATTGTATAGCTGCATGTCCACCAACTGACTACTTGCCCATTAGCAACTGATTGTATAGCTGTATATCCAACAACAGACTAACTGTCCGTTAACAAATGATTGTTTAGCTGTATGTCCACCAACAGACTAACTGCACTTTTCCAATTGATTGTAAAGCTGTATGTCCACCAACAGACTAACTGCCCATTTCCAATTGATTGTACAGCAGTATGTCCACCAACAGACATTCTTCCCAATTCCAATTGATTGTATAGCTATATATCCACCAAAAGACTAACTTCCCATTAGCAATTGATTGTATATCAGTGTGTGTCCACCAACACAATAACTGCCCATTTCCAATTGATTTTATAGCTGTATGTCATCCAACAGATAACGGCCCATTTCCAATTGATTGTATAGCTGTATGTCCAACAACAGATAAACTGCCCGTTTCCAATTGATTGTAAAGCTGTATGTCCATCAAAAGACTCACTGCACGTTTCCAATTGATTGTAAAGCTCTATGTCCACCAACAGATTAACTGCCATTTCCAACTGATTGTAAAGCTGTATGTCCACCAATGGACTAACTGCCCATTTCCTAATTATTGTATAGCCATACGTCCAGCAACACATTACAATTGTATAGCAATTGATTGTAAAGCTGTATGTTCACAAACAGACTAACTGTCCATTAGCAATTGATTGTATAGGTGTATGTCGACCAACAGATTATAATAGAATAGCAATTTATTTTAAAACTGTATGTGAAACAACATACTAGCTGTCCATTAGCAATTGATTGTACAGCTGTATGTCCACCAACAGACTAACTGCCCATTTACAACTGATTGTAAAGCTGTATGTCCACCAACAGACTAATTTCCCATTTCCAGTTAATTGTATAGCTGTATGTCCAGCAACAGATTAAAATTGTATAGCAATTGATTGTAAAGCTGTATGTCCACAAAAAGACTATCTAGCCATTAGCAATTGATTGTATAGCTGTATGTCCACCTACAGACTAACTGCCCACTAGAAATTGATTGAATAGCTGTATGTACACCAACAGACTAACTAACCATTTACAACTGATTGTAAAGCTGTATGTCCACCAACAGACCTACTGTCTATTAGCAATTGATAGTATAGCTGTATGTCCAGTAACAGACTAACTGCCCATTAGCAAATAATTATATATCTGTATGTCCAGCAACAGATTATAATTGTATAGCAATATGTGTATAGCTTTATGTCCACCAACAGACTATCTTCCCAATAGCAAATTATTGTATAGCTGTATGTTCACCAACATTTCCAACTGATTGTAAAAATGTATCTCCACTAACTGTTAACTGCCCATTTCCAATTGATTGTATAGCTGTATGTCAACAAACAGACTAGCAGCCCATTAGCAATTGATTGTAAAGTTGTATGTCCACCAACAGGCTAATTATCCATTTCCAATTGATTTTAAAGCTGCATTTCCACCAACAGTTTAGCTGCCCATTAGCAATTGATTGTATAGCTGTATGTACACCAACAAATTAACTTCCCATTTCCAATTAATTGTATATCGGTGTGTCCACCAACAGTTAAATGCCCATTAGCAATTGATTGTATAGCTGTATGTCCACCAAGAGGCTAACTGCTCATTATCAATCGATTGTACAGTTTTATGTACACCAACAGGCTAACTACCCATTTCCAATTGATTTTAAAGCTGCATTTCCACCAACAGTTTAACTGCCCATTAACAATTTATTGTATAGCTGTATGTCCAGCAACAGATTATAGTTGTATAGCAATTGATTATAAAGCTGTATGTCCAACAACAGACTAAACGCCCATTAGCAATTGATTGTATAGCTGTATGTCCACTATAAGACTAACTGCCCATTAGAAATTGATTGTATAACTGTATGTCCACCAAAAAATAAATGCCTGTTTCCTATTGACTGTATAGCTGTATGTCCACCAAAAGACTACCTGCCAATTAGCAATTGATATTATAGCTGCATGTCCACCAACAGGCCAACTCCCATTATCAATTGATTATATAGCTGTATGTCCACCAACATACTAGTTCCCATTAACAATTGATTGTAAAGCTGTATGTCCACCAACAGACTTTCTGTCCATTAGCATTTGATTGTATAGCTGTATGTCCACCAACAGTTAATTTCCCATTAGCAATTGATTGTAAAACTGTATTTCCACCAACATTTAACTGCCCGTTATAAATTTATTGTATAGCTGTATGTCCACCAACATACTTGCTGCCCATTTCCAACTGATTGTAAAAATGTATCTCCACCAACTGTTAAACACCATTTCCAATTGATTGTATAGCTGTATGTCAACCAACAGACTACCTTCCCATTAGCAATTGATTGTAAAGTTGTATGTCCACCAACAGGCTAACTACTAATTTCCTATTGATTTTAAAGCTGCATTTCCACCAACAGTTTAGCTGCCCATTAGCAATTGATTGTATTGCTGTATGTTCACCAACAAATTAACTTCCCATTTCCAATTAATTGTATATCTGTGTGTCCACCAACAGTTAACTGCCCATTAGCAATTGATTGTATAGCTGTATGTCCACCAACATATTAACTGCCCATTAAAAATTGATTGTAAAGCTGTATGTCCACAACAGACTTATTGAATATTAGCAATTGATTGTATAGCTGTATGTCCACCAGCAGTTAACTGCCCATTAGCAATTGATTGTAAAACTGTATTACCACCAACAGTTAATTGCCCTTTATAAATTGACTATAGCTGTACGTCCACCAATAGACTTGCGGCCCATTTCCAACTGATTGTAAAAATGTATCTCCACCAATTGTTAACTGACCATTTCCAATTGATTGTATAGTTGTATGTCAACCAACAGTTTAACTGCCCATTAGCAATTGATTGTATAGCTGAATGTCCACCAACAAATTAACTGCCCATTTCCAATTAATTGTATATCTGTGTGTCCACCAACAGTTAACAGCCCATTAGCAATTGATTGTACAGTTGTATGTACACCAACAGGCTAACTACCCATTTCCAATTGATTTTAAAGCTGCATTTGCACCAACAGTTTAACTTCCCATTAGCAATTGATTGTATAGCTGTATGTCCACCAACAAATTAACTGCCCATTTCCAATTAATTGTATATGCATGTGTCCACCAACAGTTAACAGCCCATTAGCAATTGATTGTATAACTGTATGTCCACCAACAGACTAACTGCCTGTTTCCAATTGATTGTTAAGCTGTATGTCCACCAACAGATTAACTGCCCATTTAAAAATGATTGTGTAGCTGTATGTCCACAAACAGACAACCTCTCCATTAGTATTTGATTGTATAGCTGTATGTCCTCCAACACATTAACTGCCAATTACCAACTGATTGTAAAGCTTTATGTCCACCAACAGTCTAACTGCCCATTTCCAATTGATTGTATAGCTGTATGTCCACCAACAGACTAACCCCCATTAGTAATTGATTGTATAGCTGTATGTTCAGCAACAGATTATGATTGTATATCAATTGATTGCATAGATGTATGACCATCAACAGACTAACTGACCATTAGCAATTGATCATATAGTTGTGTGTCTCCACCAAAAGTTAACTGCCCATTTCCAATTGATTGTATATCTGTATGTCCACCAACAGATTAACCTCCCATTAGCAATTGATTGTATAGCTGTATGTCCACCAACATTCTAACTTCCCTTTTGCAAATTATTGTAGAGCTGTATGTCCAATAACAGGTTAACTGCCCATTAGAAATTGATTGTATATCTATATGTCCACCAACAGACTTACTGCCCATTTCCAACTTACTAACTGCCCATTAACAAATGATTGTAAAGCTGTATGTCCACCAACAGACAAACTATCCATTAGAAATTTATTTTATAGCTATATGTCCACCAACAGATTATCTTCCAATTAGCAATTGATTGTATAGCTGTATATCCAATAACAGTCTAACTGCCCATTAAAAATGGATTGTATAGCTCTATGTCCACTAACATACTTACTGTTGATGTTAAAGCTGCAAAAACCTCCTATTGCTAGACCAAGATCAACAGCAGCACAGACACTCGTTGCGTGTTTAGAACATTCCATACACTTCTCTGTCTTCCCCCTCCACCACCTGACACATCACGGACAGCAGATTTCTTCGCCACATTTTTTACAAATAAGGTTACAACAATCAGCAATAAATATGCAGCACACCACCCTGTCAAACACCTGGCTCCTGTATTCAACTATACATGATACATATGTAGACTACTCATGGCTGATACCTTTGTACCACTCGAGCACTACGGACCCGGGTTCGATCCCCGCCTACGGCAGCCTCGTTACAGCAAGACTGAACCATGGAAGCAAGCCCAGCGGAAGGGTCTTCATCAAACCTTGAACGAATTCTGTCGGCCCTCTCAGATCAAGCCGCGACCATTCAGAGGCATGACCAGGCTCTGTCAGAGATCCTTCTGAGTTGCCAGTCCCAAGTCACTTCATCCCGAGACCCCCCCTCCTGATATTTCACCAATACCTATGCATTCTCTACCATCAGAGCCCAGACTACCTGCCCCTGAACAGCCCCCGAGAGGTGTAGAGTTTTCATCACTCAGTGTGCACTGGCCTTCCAGCTCCAGCCCAGCAGCTTTCCCACTGAAAGTAGTAAAGTGACCTAGATCATAACCCTTCTCACAGGCAAGGCTTTAGACTGGGCCTCAGCCTTATGGGACCAGAGATCTCCACTTACTACCAATAGTAGATGAGATGAGGAGAGTTTTCCTTCACCCAGCTTTTAAGGGAGATGTGGATCTTTGACTGCTTCACCTCGCTCAAGGTCGCCGGAGTGTTGCAGATTTTGCCATCGAATTTCGTACCCTTGCCACAGAGAGTGGATGGAACCAATGAGCCCTGAGAGCCACCTTTCACCATGCCTTGTCTCCTGAGCTCAAGGACGAGCTGGCTCTCCGAGATCCCGCACCTGATGAATCCCTCATTGACTTGGCCATCCGAGTAGACCATCACCAACGCCAACAGGAGCGACAGCAGGAGATCAGATTGCTGGAGCCTGCGAACCCCATTAAACTGCCTTCGTCCCCTAGCGACCCCGAGGAACCCATGCAGCTGGGTAGAACCAGGATATCCCAAGTAGAACGCAACCGACAGATGAGGGAAAGATTCTGTCTCTATTGTGGCAGGTCATTGTCACTCCGCATGCCCTGAGTCCCCCGTGTCTTTGATTCCACCTTCTGCTGTATCCCAGATCTACTAAGAGCATTCCCAGAACCTCGCCAGATATCTCCGGAATTGTACCTCTGCTCCCGAGACCCTGTCCAAGGAAGTCTTGGCTCCTCTCAAGATGGAGCCTGAGAAACCCAAGTCTTTAACCCATCTTCCTGAGTTATCCCGAGTACCCCCCGGAGTATGCAGACCTCCATGAAGTCTTCAGTAAAGACAGAGCTGCCTCTCTGCACCCTCATAGACCTTATGACTGCTCTATTGATCTGCTTCCTAGTACCTGCCCACCTTGTGGAAGGCTCTACTCTCTCTCTGGCCCTGAAAGGTTGGCCATGGACAAATATCTCAAGGAATCTCTGGACAGTGGATTCATCCACCCTTCCACCTCACCTGCAGGAGCCATTTTTTTCTTTGTGGAAAAGAAGGATGGCAGCCTTCGACCCTGCATTGACTACCGAGGTCTAAACCGGATTACTGTCAAGAACTGGTACACTCTCCCCCTCATGTCCACGGCTTTTGAGATCCTGCAGGGTGCCACCATCTTCACCAAACTAGACCTTCTGAACCACCTTGTTAGAATCCGTGAGGGAAATGAGTGGAAGACAGTGTTCCACACACCGACGGGCCACTATGAATATCAGGTAATGCCATTCGGCCTGGTAAATGCCCCAGCCGTCTTTCAGGCCTTTATTAATGATGCGCTCAGGGAGATGCTTTATAAATTTGTGTTTGTCTATCTGGATGACATCCTCATTTTCTCCCACAACTCCCAAGAACACGTTCAGCATGTTCAGCAGGTCCTAGAGCAGTTACTTAAGAATAAACTCTTTATGAAGTTGGAAAAGAGTGAATTTCATGTCCCGGCAGTCTCATTCCTTGGCTTCTGCGCGTCCAAGGGCTGCCTCCAGATGGATCCTGGCAAGATTCGGGCAGTCTTGGATTGGCCCTCTCCAACTTCTGTGAAGCAGGTACAGCGCTCTCTTGGCTTCTCCAACTTTAATAGAAGATTCATCAGAAACTTCAGTTCTGTTGCAGAGCCTCTCTCCGCTCTCACCAAGAAATCAACCAGACAGTTTACGTGGACCAGCAGAGCAGACCAAGCCTTCAACAAGCTAAAGCAACTCTTCATATCTGCCCCCATACTTACCCTCCCTGATCCAGAGATACCCTTTGTATTGGAGGTGGATGCCTCAGACTTGGGGGTAGAAGCTGTCCTGTCACAGAGGGCTAAGACTGATCATAAGCTTCACCCATGTGCATTCTTCACACATCAGCTTACCCCAACTCAGAGGAACTACGACATTGGGAAAAGGGAGCTACTGGCCATTAAGATGGCATTGGAGGAGTAGAGTTTGACAGATCCCGAGGGAACTGACTGGAGAACGTAAGGAGCCGTTCCTAGGGGAGGGACTCCTGTAAGGGATCTCCTCTTTGGGGTGCTGTTCCACTCCAGACCAGCAGAGGGTGCTCGCCTTGGACCTCCCGGGCCATGCTCCTCTCCACTACTGCAGATGACACCAACACCTCTAACCAGGTTCAACCCTCCGCTCATTAACCCTCATACCCTTCACCTGTGCATAGGCCTATATAAGCCTGCTTGTTTTTCAACAATGTGTTCAGTCTTGAGCCTTTGTACTGTGTTCCTCCAGTGACCAGCTCTCAAGTTAAGTCTCATCGTTGTTGTACTTTTTGACCCTTGTGTCTCTTTTGTTTCTCAGTTTTGTAGAAGCTCGGCTGTCCTAGTTTATTTGTACTTTGCTCATTTCAACAAATAAAGATGATATTTTTGGAAGAAACGGAAGTTTCCAGACTCATTGTCTTGGGTTCAACTATTGGGGATTTAGCTTAGTAGCTTAGTGGTTGAACACCAAACACTTGAGGACTACAGACACGGGATCGATCCCCGCCTATGGCAGCCTCGATACAGAGATGGATTACGTCGCTCGTTTGCACTTCCTTGCATTCCCGGATGTCATCCTCGAATTTTGCAACAACCTGAATATTGTGACCTGAATTTCACCACCTGAAATCCAACACTTGAAAAATAAAAACTTGAATGGCACAACCTGCATTTTTTTAGGTGAATTCACACAAAATATTTTCAAATATTTAAAATGAACAGCAAATATTTTTGCTAACATCAAATTATTTTGAAGATCATGAATTCGGAGGCTTTTTCAAATTCAAGTTCTGGTGATATAAAAATTATGCCATACACTATCTACTATAACGTTATTCAATTAAACAATTCAAAGTCACACACATCTGAGATGGCATGAGGATGATTAAATGGATGAGAATTAAAAATTTTTGCTCAGTTTCTGCTTGATACACAAGAGCTGCTTGAGAGAGACACTCTATATAGAAACCATCATCCACCCCTCAAGTCCCGAGTGAGAGAGAGAGAGAGAGAGAGAGAGAGAGAGAGAGAGAGTAGTTATGGTCAGATACATGTTTTTGAGGAATTTTTACAGAAGTTTAAATGACATCTGAGAAACTGTGCATTTCAAGAGATTTAGAGATTATCTTGGGACTATCTACAGTTTTTAGATTAAATAACAAATGGGTTTTCAGTATTCGACATGGCTAACAGGTTATGGTATGGTTATGGACTTTTAGTAGCTACAAAAAACTTGTTCCCTTATCAGGCCACACAGATACACAGTGTAGGAGTGTAGGAAACTTAGGTGTCTCTCAAATATGTTCACACTTTGCTGTATAGAATATTGTGGGGGTTCAGGAAACATACTGTAAGTAGTTACTAATTGCATGGCATGTGCAAAATACAATTTAGCACCCCATTATTATTTTAGTTGCTAAATGAACAATTGCACCCTCTGGGCTGTTTTATGAATCATTCTCATGGCTGTTCTCTGAATAGCTCTGTGAATAGTTTTGGGAATTGCAATGTGATTTCATTACTCTTCCTAAAATTAAGGGTTACTAGGATGTTTTTGTCATTGATGACTAATTTTCAAAGTAGGTTGAAAACACCACTTGAAACACATTTTAGAAAATAGCTGAGAAATAGACTAGTAAGACATTGATACTTTATTGCAAAATTACTGGTTTGAGACACCAATCCCAGATGGGGAATGCAACAAAATATTGATTCTGACCAGAGCACACATTTTACTGGTCAGGTAGGTCAAGAGGTTTGTAAACTTCTGGGGCATCAGTGGTATTTCTATTTTCTAGGACAGGATGGGCATGGTAGAAAGGGTTAATCATGCTATTTAAACATGATAGGTGAAATATGGTTTAGCATTGGTATATGCTCTTACATTAGTTGCATTAACATCAGTTTGTGACATGGCGGAGGGCGGGGCCAGGTCGTGATTCTACACACCCTTCCATTATCAGGCTAATTAAGCCTCCCAGAGGGATAATGGCTTACTGCGGACAGTGGTGCAACAGAGAGAGAGAGAGCATTATGGGCAGCTGCCCCGTGTGTGTGTGTGTGTGTGTGTCTTTTTATTTAATTAAATGTTGTTTTATATTGTCAAGCCCGTTCTCACCTCCTCCTTTTAATTAATCCCTTTACACTGGTGCCAAAGACCTGGGAAGGAGGAGGGATATGCCGTAGTGGAGTTCTCGCCACTACCATCCACCCCAGTGGAGCAGCTGCGGCCATTTGCCGGGGGACGGAGGAGCCCAGCCGCCTGGAAGCGGAGGAACGGCCGCCGACCACAAGGGGAGAAAGGACTACTAGCCAACTGCCTGGAGTGGTCAGGGCCACTCCCAAGGGCAGAGGAGACCCCTACCAGCTGCTAAACGCGGCTGGATCAAGAGAGGACCGCCGATCACGAGAGGGGAGGGGCTCTCAGCCAACCGCCTGGAGTGAGAGAACTGCTGCCAGGGGCGGTGGAGACCCCTTTTGTTCCCTGAGAATGTGGCAGGGAGTTACGTCCGCCAGGGGCCAGAGGAGGCACAGCTGTTGTCTATAAGAGGGTGGAGGAGTGGCCGAGGATCAAGCTATGGCATATTGGAGAACCGGCGAGTGTTTTTTTTTCTCTCCTCTTTCTCTCCCACTGCTGCTCTGCGTTGGCCTTTTCCCTCTCTTTTAAATTTTACAGTGTTCTTTTTTTTTGTTGGGGGGTACTACACTGTTACAGTACCCCCTATTTTATTCATTATTGTTTCCCTCCCCCTGTCCACTCCCAGATTCAGGAAGGCGGGGATGACCTGCAGTCAGATGGGGCGTAAGGCATGCCCTCCCCCAGGGAAAGGGGGGGATGTACATCATGCCGGGGGCTTCCCGGCTTGAGAGAACAAGGTAGGAATGTGACAGGGCAGAGGGCGGGGCCGGGTGGTGATTCTACACACCTGGTCCCTTATCAGGCTAATCAAGCCTCAGAGAGTGATAAAGGCCAACTGCGGATGGTGGTGCGAGAGGGAGAGAACATTTACGCGCAGCTACCACATGTGTGTTTGTTTGTGTTTCTTTTTATTTAATTAAATGTTGACTTATATCGTCAAGCCGGTTCTCACCTCCTACTTTCCATTAATCCCTTTACACAGTTCATCTAATAAAGTTCTGGGCTGAGTTCCTCTGACGTTATTACAGGTCCACCAATGTTGTTACAGGATTCTGTTTTGATGCGTTCCATGGTTTTGACTATGGCTATACAAAGGGTTTAAAAATTAGTTAAGGATGCAAGTATAGTCACCCTTGAGGATGACTGTAGAATGGAGAAAAATAATGAATGAATTCATCAATGAAATATTCAGAAATTTTGCTGAGAGTTTCAAGCCTGATCATACAGAGGACACCGTTGGCAGACTGAAAAATTAACTGTTTCCAGATTTAAGATAATTTGTTTGAAAGAGCAGACTATTAAGACTTTGTAAACTCTAGTTGATTGAGTGAGTTTCATTAATGGAGACATTCTGTGCTACAATAGTAGCAATTGGATGTTTTAGATTGGTTTTAAAATACATTTTAAGATTCATGGGTGAAAGAAAACCAAGATAAAGTCTAATTAATTTTAAGTAACATTTGTTTTGTTTAATCAACATACAGGAGTGTTGTCACATACATCACATTATTGTTATATACCATAATGGATGGTTTTTAATTATCGTACTGAAGAACATGAACAAAAATTATGAGGTTTGTGTTACCAACTATTAATTCAGATATAGTTCTTCATAAAAGATTAGTATGCCTTTCCTGGTCTTTTCTGACTTTTGTACAGTTTATACACAATGAAACAGTGATTGGTGACTGTATATCACAAAAAAATCAGAGACTCTCCTCATGAAATCTGAACACAAGTGGTCACAGAAGACAAGTTTAGTGACCAGATGTAAACAGACATGTGTCTCTCCTGACCACATGCGATCAGATCCCTGAGACACATTTAAATACCAGGTGTAAATGGGGTCACAGTTATACTGCTGCTGATCTTTCTGGCTGGTCAGTAGCATGTGTGTTTAATTGTGTAGATGCAGTGGTCTGCTGTCTATGCAGTTCTCACCAACTGGAGTCAGAGATGTGGACAAGCACAGCTCATCTGGATGAGATGGTGGGAGGGACAAGGGGCGGGGCAGATGGAGGGCTTGGGGAGGTGCCTGATAATACTTCCTCCTCAGAGATGGACTCTACTGCGGACAGTAATTGATAATATTCATCCTCGCTATCCAGCAGTTTGATTTGCCTGGAAAATGAGTGACAAGAAGACCATTACATTGTAAAAAGGTTAAACCAATTAAAGTCTTAAGCTCTTTGAGGTAACAACTGCACAGTTTCAGGTTTTGGGGTAATTAGGTACATAACATATCCATTGACCTGTTTGTTTTTTGTTTTGTTTTTTTAAAGATGCATATCAAGATTTTAGGTAGCAATATATTAATGCATAAGGGAAAGTGTATATATGAAATCCTGCATTAGGTCAACATTTCTCTACACATTTTTCTCAATTTGTACCTTTCTGCCATCACTGGAATATTTTAAATATACCAGTACAAATAATTTATCTAGTCTCTCAATACATATGAGGTCAAAAAGTTGCATGCATTTTATAATAATAAAGTAATTAGCTAATTTTGTTTCAAATAGTTGAACCCTTTAAGCTAAGAAGGTGTTTTTACAGATTTCCTGTGTCAGTGGAATGCCCAAAATTAAAGGCTTATTACTCGACAAAAAAAGGGTTTGGTTTCATTATAAAGAAAAACTTTTCAAATTAATGACATAGATTATGATAAATTCTGAGACTCTGCAGAAAAATCTAAAAATAAATGAATAAAATGTTTTTTCCCTCCCCTTATTTTTCTGATTTGACATTATATATGTCTGGGTGTAAATAAGATAAACTAAAATAAAAACTGCTATTATTTATTCCCAATCATGTCAACTGTATCTGAGAAAAAAATTGTGTTCATACGGCAAAGCAAATAAAAGTTATAGCATTACAAAAATAATTTATCATAGTGTCCAAAAGCCTATCCAAACAAATAAAACATAATAATTGCATATAAAAACTAATTACACATGCAAACACAACAATGACTAAAAGTTTGCATACCATGCAGACATGATTTTAGTAGAGATTTCACAGAATGTGTACATTTTGACTCAATGAGTCTGCATCATTGTGTCTTTTACATGGCGCCACCTCCTGGTGGCCATATGTAACATTGTTCTTCATGTGGATTATCCAATGATCTATGCATCGGATTATAATAACCTCATCTAAGTGACACTATGTGACATTTTAGGTTCCGTTTATTTTTTATGAAGTTATAAGTGAAAACGCGCCATGTAAGCAACAAAATTGTCAAAGACATATACTAAGCTATTCCTCACTACATTTTTGTTTGAGTAAAAAAAAAACAGGCTGGTTGTATTCTACTCTTTGAGAGCTTTCCAACAACATATACACTTTATAATAACGACACAGTATAAAGTATTTGTAAAGTATTAGTTTATAGTTAATTGATCATTTATAAATGATTGTTCATACATAATTATTACATTAATAAGCTGCATATAAACAGTGTTATTTTTACTTTTCACTTTAGAAAAATGATTTATTATTGTTTAATAAGTTCATATATAGGCAATTTGTTAATGTTTTTTTTATCCTTTTTAAACAACTTGTTAATCATACCTAACTGATGTATTTTAGTTGATGCAAACCTGTGGTAAAGCAGTGTTTATCAGAAAATTAATAAAGCATAAACTCATAGTTAATAAAGATATTAAATATGTAATGAATTGGATACACATTTCTGCTTCACTAATGTGTTTATGTAATGTTAAGTAATGTTTTATGAACACTTACAATTAAATCAATTATTACTAAATAAAGGATGCAATAAAGCACTTACTAATGGCTAGCTAAGCAGTTTGTGTGAATTAATCTAAAGCGAGAACTATATATACCTAATTAAACATTTATTAACATGGTTCAACAGAAAGTACTGCCAGTGTGAGAGTTTCGCCCTTTGGGGCCAGTACGGCATTTTCGCTAAGTCTTCAGTTGCTCTTGTAAATGTGTTGTACATGTGTCTTAGTCTGATTATTAAACCACAGCAGCCTGCAATTTAATTTAAGAAATATCCAGTTCTCTTGTGTTGCACACATAAAAGTGATGTGTGAAGGCATTGGCCTGTTAAGACATCACATTAAGATTTTTGTAACCTGTGTATTAGATTACAGAAAGTGAAACGTTCATTTAATGTGAAGCGTGCAGCACATTCCATAGGGTGGAAAATGCTAAAATGTCATTTGAGCAATTAGAGGATCTCTTTTAATAAACAGTGGATTTTCCTTACTCACTCTTATTGCTGTACTTTTGATTTGTATTTGTATTACTGCTTTTTTTTTTTTTTTTTTAGCTTTTTGACCTTTTTAAGCCTTTGTGATTGAGATGCTGTGTAGATGGTTATTTCAGGGCCAAGTTTTTAGAGTAATTGATCATTAATAAATGTTTAACCCCTTAACTGGCACCCCTCCTTTTTAGCATTTACCAGAAAATTATATACTCAGATTTAAATGCCTGTAATTCTTGAATGCTTGGGACTACAAATGCAAACAAACAAAAAATAAATAAATAAAATGCAATAATCAGTTAATCCTTTCATCATGAGTGTTGACATCAAGCCTGATTGGGGTATTAGAGGAACCAGGCAAAACTTCACACAGTGTGAGGTCACATATCTTATAATTAATATGTGCATTTTTATTCTATGTCTTCTCTCCTCCCAAAAATAATACATAAAAAGCTTTTTAAAAAGCTCTGAGAATTTCCATTTGGAGCAAACTTCTGCTAACCTCTTGAGATGTGTTTAGACACAGATTATGAACGCTGTTATTTACCCCAATTTTCTGGGTTTCCTCTTGCTCCCCTGATAATCCAGACTTCTCTGCAGAGAGGACACAGAGAGAACACAGACACCCAGTCACAGACACACACACAAACAAACACACACACACACACACAGACACGCATACAAACAAATGCAAACAAACACACACCAAGTTAGAAATGCTTCAGAAAAGACAAGTACGAACAAACATGCAAGAGAGAATCATAAATCTTTCATTCAAAGTGATTTTGTGTTGAATGTGTGCAGATGCTGATAATATCAGAAGTCACAGCATAATTTTTCTTGATCAAAGCGTGAGGGGTTGTGGCTGATGAGGCAGGCATCTTGCTTGGCTTTGATAAACCACATCAATTATTCACAGTGAAGGGAGACATCCTCACATGAAAGCAACAGATAAAGCGCCAAAGCACATGGTGGAGACAACAGAGGGGCAGAGTGGAGAGGAGGTGGGGGCTCAGGGACTCTGGCACAGGTAGCTTTAATTGTATTATCATCTGGAAACAAAGTTAGACAAAGGCTTCTGTGGAAGGCTTTGAACTCACGTTGAGATGATTGTAATAAAGACTGTCTTCCGGGCTGTTGAGGAGCTTGGGCTGCTGTCCTCTTCGCCGAGGGGAACGGTGATGTTTGTTCACCAGCGGACCTGTGGGACACACACACACACACACACACACAAACACACACACACACACACACACACACACACACACACTTGGATCAGTGACATGTCTCCCATTGTCACCCAGCAGGAATTGTATAAGCAGAGCAGATCGAATAAGGCTGACAACTGCAACATATATACACGACAGATAAACTGTATCCGAATTCACCAACTGTCAAGAACATACTTCTTGGCCATTAATAAAATATGTACTTTATATAATAGAATAAATATATTCCCGGACCTACTTCATTTGGGAACGCAGGGTTATTCCTACAATTCGATACCTTTTATGTCGTCATTACAAGATTACTTTACTTACTAGTTTTTAACTATTTTAATAGGATAGTTAAAAAGACTATTTTTATAATAATACACACTGATGTAGATTTATTTAAATTTATTGCACTAGTATAATTTCCTCATGTCCCCAAATCTGCTCAAAACATATATTTATTTTCTCCATATGATGAAGTGTTTAGTATTACATTATCTCACTAACGTGTCTTCATTTGTGGTGACTTTGAAAATGTTTTAGTGATTGTGGAGGTTTTTTGAGTGTGGACATCTGAAATTTTAAGTTATTGGAGTAACATTGTAAACAGGCAAACAGGAGCAAGATGAAGATGAGATGATGTGAAGAACCCAAGAGCAGTATATTTACAAGACGTGGAAATCCAAAACGTTAAACAAAACATAAAGTCTTTGAATAAACTTGACTACAACTTCAATAAACTATGAAATTAAACCATGAACGAGAACATGAAATTAGAGCTATGTATAAGAACATGAACAATAACAAGACCATGAACAAGAGCTTCAGAGCGTTACACAACCACAATACTGGACAAAGAAAGAGGCAAATGCGAGGGCTATAAATATTCTGACATGGGTTAACAAGTTAACAGGACAACCAATGAAAATACAAGACTGATAACAAGACAATGAAACATGACAAAATAACCAGACATGACTAATAATGAAAGGAACCAATAAGAACAAAACACATAAAACATAGCAGCAACAGGAATGAGAGGAAGGGGAAACATAGCAACTAAACCCTTCAAAATGAAAACATGAAATCAAAACATTAACAAAAACAAACATAATGTTACACATCCCCCTCACAAGGGGTGGCTCCTGATGCCCCACAACAAAACAAAAACATGACAAGTGTCCCAACAGGGAGATATCAGCTAAGGCAGATCTGGAGGCAGTGGTGGACGTGGACTTTGGGGCAGGGCCAGACACTGGCTGTGTGGCAGGGAAACCAGGGGACCAAAAGGGGCTAGAGACCACGGGGGGTCAGAGGGCACTGGAAACCATAGCAGAGCAGAGGGCGGAGCCGGCGATGGATCAAGACACCAGGGAGAATCAGGAGACAAAAGCTGAGCTGGTGGTGGGCTTGGAGTGGCATTGCCTGGCGAGACAGAGCATGGAGCATGGCCTGGTGAAACAAGGTGTGGAGCAGGAGACCAGGGCAGATCAGGAGACCAAGGCTGAGCCGGTGGTGGGCTTGGTGTGGCATGGCCTGGCGAGACAGGGTGTGGAGCAGGAGACCAGGGTATAGCCAGTGGCCGGAGAAGTGGCTCCAGGAATGGAGCAGGTTCTGGCGGTTTGGGTGACAGCTCTAGGAAGGGAGCAGGTGGCTTGGGGGATGACCACAGGGCAGAGGACATGGTCAGGAGGTCTGGGAGACGGCTACAGGACAGGAACAGTGTCAGGAGGCCTGGGAGGCATCCTCGGGGCAGAGGGAATAGAGTTCTGGGCTGTGGCTGCTGGACAGGGTTCAGGAGGGAGCGGCTCATAGGGTGTAGCCGTGGAAGGCTCAGGAATCGAAGCCGTGGAAGGCTCAGGGAGTGAAACCGTGGAAGGCTCAGGTACTGGCCATGACAGAAGAACAGTCTTAGTGGCAGGGTAACAGTCTCCATGGTCGTGAGCATAGACAGTGACGAGGGAACGACCTCTGTGTTCATGGACACTGGCATTGACGGGGGAACAGCCTTTGTGGCTGTGAGTACAGGAAGGGACAGAGGAACAACCTCTGTGGTCGTGGAAACAGCTGCATGATATGAGGTATCAATCGTGTCTGCAGCACAAATGGTGTGGGACATGTTACACATTGAAGTTTAATATAAAGGTTTAGGTACCCCTAAACCTAAGTATGAGCAATAATAGTGTTTAAGACCCCCCAGGGAAATTTTTTTTATTTTAACAAAACTACCGCAGCACTTTTCTAAACATCTGCTTGTCACCGAAGTAGGGTGTAATGCATTACTAAGTAATGAATTACTATAATTAAATTACTTTTTCATTGAAAAACAGTAAATTAAGGGATTACTCTTAATTTTTCAGTAATTCAATTATAGTTACTTCTGATGTAATTGCATTAATTACTGTATAGTCTATTGAACAATTCTATATAAAACCATAGTGAATTTAAAGTCGAAATTTAACATCTAATGTTAAAATGTATGTTTTCTAATTAAATGCAGCCCCCTTAAATTATTTGGCCAGATCATGAATAATTTAGTAGATTTTATATGATTTATTTGAAAGATTTAAAAGAACAGTTTCATGTCTATCCTTGTATTTTTCATCTGGTTGAGGTTGATTAGGTTTTAGAAAGTAATTAGTAATAAGTAATGCAATTACTTTTCAGACAGACTAATTCGTACATTAATCTAATTACACTGAAGACATAATTAGCAGTTAGTAATTAATTACTTTTTTAGAATACTTACACAACACTGTTGTCACTATGGACAGCAACATTTTCCTGATCCATGATGTCATTGCATATAGTGTCTAAAGGTTGATTTTGAGTTAATTTGATCTAACATTTAAAAACGTTTTTTTACACGACACTTTGTGACCTTAAAAAAAGCGAATTTTCCTTAAGGGGTGCCTTTAGACACATTGTACCCTAATGGTGATGCATGACTTAGCAAACATGACAAATACACACAAACAGAATGGCAAACATACAGTATTATATAAATATAAGTTCAGTGATCTACACTATTCTAATGAAGACCTTAAAGTGAATGAATAATATTGACAATAAATCATGCTTTTTAAATAATTCCTACAAGTAGGTAAAATATGCATGGTGTACTTTTCACACTGAAACATGAGATCCAACGATCTGATCCACCTAATTCTGTCGGTTTACAATTATATATCATATACCATGTCAGGAAGAGAAGAGAGAGAAAGTCTTTCTTCCTCATGTTCACTCGGAACCTTTCATATCTACAAACATGACAAAACGAGCAGAAATCCAGGACACCTTTCTACGCCAGCATGCATATTTAATATCTAGGCCTGTTTCATCTCTACTTCCTTTTAGAAAAGTCAGAGCTCCCCCACTCATCAGCTTTCCAGATCCTCTGTAAATCTTCTCTAAAACAGACTTCAGTGACATACTACACTTCGGAACAGACCGGCATGATGGCTTTAAACAGACTGCAGAACATCTCTTTCCTTCGAAAACTTCAAAGCACAGAGATGCAGTCTTTCTCTCACTGGCTGTAATTCCACTTTGCATAGATTTGACTTTCTTCTGCTTCAAAGACGTTTAAAGAGAGGATGATGTACTTTATGGCTGTACAATGATGCTCGGTTCTGGTACAGAAATTCTTCAAATGGGTCAGAACACTAAGTCACATGTAGCAACCGCTTTTAAGTTCAAATTACATTTTTCTTTTTGTAGAAGTTGACTTTTTTCATCACGCAGTGACTTGTTAAGGAAGTGTACACTTCCTGTATAACTGAGCCATTATAAATCAAAACCAGTTAGTACAGAAACTACCTTTTGTCAAGTGAGAAGAGATCAAACAGAGAGTATCACAGTTTATGACAAAGAGATTTAAACAGGAAAAACACATTTACTAATAAATTGTTAGTACAGGGAACCAGTAATAATCATCCGGACACTATACTTTAGAATTTTGTAGTAATCATTTGAATAATTTGAAATACATCATTGGGCATTTTATTTAATCATCTTTTTTAAATAAATAATAAATATATAAACAGGTGAATCATTTTATTTAAAGGTGAATTTGTTTACTTAAAGCCTAACAACTAGCAATGTGACAAGCAATTTCAAGAGACAAGCAATTAGTCTGAACAGAAAACTGCTGTGCCACGTGACACAATCCCAGCCAATCAGAAGATATTTGATATTTAATTAATATACAGTTCAGAATAAACTATTTTAATGGATATGACAAGTTATATAAGTTAGGTTTGGTCATGGTGACAAGATCTGCTTACACTGCTGCAAATCATATACAAAGACTTACTGCTAGAACACATAATCCATACCATTTAGACATGTGGTGCTGGGAAGGAGGAGGGTTTCAGAGAGAAAACTCCTGTAGTGTGCTGCAGTAAGTGTGTCTTACCAGCAAACACATGAGGCAATTGAAATAGACAAAGAGAGGGAGTGTGCTAGTTAATTGGCTGATTACAGATTGCATGTCAAAGGACCTATCAGCTTGTGTAAGGATGATAAAAATGATGTAATACTGATACATTGAATGGGTTGATATAAGTTAAAAGATACTTAAAATTGTCCATAAAAAGGGGAAAGTAAATTTAAGTTAAAATGCTTTAAATCATTACACTGTTTGGTTAAGAAACTGATCATTCATTTCTTTATAAAAAGGAGAATGTTGAAATATACTTATGGTCTATTGATCAGTAATTCATAGCTTTTTGGGTAAAAGAGTATAAAGAGATTAATAGGATAAAAGGACGATCTGTGTTTAAAATGCTGTCTTATTTAACTTCTATAACATTTTGGGGAAATGCACTTTAAATTATAATATGCAGTGTTTGCTTGTGTACATAATTTTCACATTCTTTTGCTGTAAGTTGAAGTACCAGTTTGTGATTGGAGGATCTGTTTGTGATTGCTAATGCCTCGTTCAGCCTGTGTACGGAACGTGTGGCTTACGTTCGTCCATTACAACATTGGACTTGACTGAAGCTACATTGTGTCCGTGTTATATTTTCAATTTCCCCTTTTACAGGTAAGAACGAGGGTTGTATTATGTTTGAACAATTTATATATGTGTTTAATACTGTAAGGAACATGTGGGGAGTAAATGTTAACGTTTGTAGTAATTTAGGTATGCGCATTTAGCAGGCTAAACGTGAAGTATTGCTCTAGTATAGCCTGTATCCTAGCTTTGTCACATGGACCGAGGTCAAAACGTGGTGGAAATGTAACACCGCAGGCGCCGCCGATTTCTCTGTGTAATTCGTTTTATATCATAGGGATAAGGTAAAAGTGTTAGTGTTGAAGTTTAAGAAAAACTAGTGTTTAATGTGAAGAGGCAAGATACTTTTTATGTTTGAGTGCAACACTAATACTGAGATTAAAATTGAATTAATAATAACCATAAAACAGCGGTATTTAGCATTACTGAATATTTTTCTATTGTGCTGTTTATTTTTCTGAACACTTTACAGGGTAAGTTAAATCTATTTTGTTAAATCTGTTTTATTGAATGTACTGTTTCAAGGTTATTTGCCAATACTGTTTTAAGATGTTGTAAACACATTGTGATATCTGTACTCACTTTAAGGGTTAACTCAGGTGTTTTAGTAATAGGGAGTTATAACTGACCAGCTGATATTTTTCCTAATTGTGTAGTTTCTTAGAGGGACATTATGTTGTGAAAAAGGAAAATTATATGTTTAATTGTGACTGTGTAAACATGTTATTATGCTGTTCATGGTAAATACATTACAACATTGGACTTGACTGAAGCTACATCGTGTCCATGTTATATTTTCAATTTCCCCTTTTACAGGGGCGTAACACTTGCACCATGCAGAGTTTCATGACTAAAATTAAACTTAAACACTTTCCGTACTGTCACCTTTCCTAGACACTTCCCATTGGTTGTTATGTTGGAAACACAAATACATTTGAATATTTATATTTAGTGTTACAACCTTACACCCCTAGACCATCTTGTGGTCATACCAAGCAGGATTTTGGACCAATGAGATTTCACTCAGAAATAGAAACAAAGCGATCAACAAAATGTCCTGTCGCTTGTCATGGCTGAAGAGGACAAAAACTTTCACATGGAAGAGTTTTCGCACTTTCATAACGTCATTTTATCGCATCATGCCTAGAACCCAGTGTGAGATTGAGATTTAGGTCAACATGACTCAACTGACTCAATATACTTTCTACTGCATGTTTCTGGTGTTAAGGCCCTTTCACATGAAATGCAAAGTTTTCTGATGTTTCTTGCTGCGATTTTGAATAGAAACAATGGATTCCAATGGAGCCTTTCACACCGTAAGCAAGCATTCGCACACTAACAAAGCAAGGATTTTTATGGTATGTTGTTTTTTTTCCCCCACCCTAGCGATGAAAGTCACAGACCAAAAAAAATAAAAAAAAAGAGCTTTGGATCACATGTCAGGAGTCACTGCAGTTACCAAAACAAATGCCATTGGTGACACTAAAGCAAAAAATCTGTTTTTCCCACTGACATTAAATGCTACAGTAACTCAAGGAAGTAATCCCGTGTCACTCTATCAGAGTAAAATTGACTATCAAACAGAGCCACCTTTTTTTGCATTGCATCCAGTGTGAAAGGGCTTTTAATGTGTATGACTCATCAGTGGATGTTACTCCAAAAAAAAATTTTCATCAAACTTGTTCCACCTCTGAAACACCAAGCCCTCTTTGCCCTCTGCTTCCAATAGATAAAATCAATTGTGGCCTTATTTGTTAGTATATATCATGTTTAACCCAGACTCACTTCTACTCTCGACTTCAATGATAATGTTCAATGATCAAAGACCTAAAATGTGAGAATGTGCAATTGAACAAGTCAAGTGCATGTACATAAAATCTGAGAGAGAGAGAGAGAGAGAGAGAGAGAGAGAGAGAGAGAGAGTGAGAGAGAAAGAGAGAGAGAGAGAGAGAGACAGAGAAAGAGAAATAACAGTATCTCTCTGTTGTATACTCTCCCACACAGCCTTTAAGCAGTTTGACCTTGATCCATTAGTGATCTACTGAACATTGTGTGGGTTAAACCTCTGCCACACACACAAAAATGGGTTACTGTCTGATCTTTTCCTTTATCTGGGAAATCAGCAGCATTTGATCCAGAGCTCTCCCTCCGGGCCGTTGCTCTTCCCCTAATAGAGCAGCAGAACACAGCCTGCCAACAGCAGTCTAAACGTTCTCCAGTCCGCCAAGGGCCTATGCACCACATCAGTGCAGTAGAGAAAACCACCCCTGATAAAACCAGCGCTTTGACCTTCTACAGACAAGATGGCATTACGTCACAATCAGCACTGACATTTTACTTCTTTCCTTAAAAATAAGTCACACTGTAATGCTAAAAGTTTGTGAGATTTGTTAGTTTCTGAATTTATTAAACCTTATATTCATCAGGCTTCTTTTCAATCAAAGATGCCTGTGCTTACATAAATATTTTACATATCTAAAACCTGCAAACCTAAAAATTGTTGGAATCCTACCTCACAAGTAAATAATTTAAAGTATCTTGAAGGGGTTGGGTTTCTAAGACCAGCCTCCAGCTAGCCCACTGTTCCACTGATTATCAGTTGTAAGCTTAATTTAAAGTGCTAATTCACCCAAAACAGATCATTCTCATTATTTGCTCAACCTCATGTAATCTCAAACTCATATGACTTTCTTCTGCAGAACACAAACCAAGATATTTTGAAGAATGTATGATGTGTTTTCGTCAATAAAATGTAAGTCATTGGTCCAAAACATTCAAGCTCAAAAAGGATATACAGGTAGCATAAAGGTAATCCATATGACTCATCATTATATTTATCATTAACTTTTTGGTGATCATGGTACATTTATGCGACTAATTCTTTCACTCACTTTGGCATTTTCAAAACAGTCCATGTGCTTATGAAAACCGCAAACCTGGCAACACTGTGTCTGGTTTGTGAACAGTGCCCTGGGTATGCGACAAGTGCCAGGAAATGCATGAACGAGCTTCTCTCATGAATATGCCAAGGAGACTGCAGATGTCAAGATTTATAGTGAATAAAGAGTTTGGTCAATTTCTCATCCAGAAATAACTGATCTTAATGCTTCAGAAGACATGGATTAAACCACTCGAGTTGTATGGATTATCTTTATGCTGCCTTTATGTCCTTTTTGAAGTTTGACATTTTTGTACCCCATAGAATATATAGACAAAAACTAGTGCTGTCAGTCAATTTAAAATCGTGATTATTCACATAATTGTTTCGTAGTAAATCGTGATAATCAAAGATTTGGAAAGTGCTGAAATTTGACACTATATTACTTCTCTTCTTGTCAAAATGCATTTATTTCCATCTTAGGGAAGAAAACAAAACAATATGTAACATTTTCCAAACAAAGCCTTCCAAAATATCACCAGTTGAAGTAGCATTAATTGTTTCTAAGTCTAAGAGGGAGGTTGACTAATTGAAAGAAGTAGCCTCCACAAAGGTTGTATTTTCATTGTAATGGGCATTACATCTCATCCTCCACAATATTATTCTGCCAATAGACTGTTATCCGCTTTCCTACAGCAGTCGTGAAGCTGCATTAATGATTTCCATCAGAGCATTGAGCCGTGCTTTGAACTCACCATGCGCCTCATATAAGCTGAAAAATACATGATCGCTAAGAGCTTCTTCCTCCATCATTTTATCACTAACAGGGAAGCGCTGTCAGAGATTCTTTTATTTACTTAAATAACAACCTCCGCGGCTCTATCATAGGCAAGAGTACAAAAGTACCACCAATAGAATGTCTATGGGACCGCCGCATTATGCTATTTCATGTTAAGCTTGTAGGCTAGTAGATGGTAGAAGGGCTCTGGTGCTGTTGTGTGTGCGTCATTGTAATGACTCCGGGCAGACACATTACAAATGTTCCGCCCTTCACACCAGTGTTTATGCTGTATTAACAGTACATGCGTTAATCTCAATTAAGAACATTTAACACGTTAAACGTTTTAATTAATTGCATACGTTAACATGTTAATTCTGACAGCCCTAACAAAAACACATCATACATTTTTCAGTTTGTGTTCTGCAGAAGAAAGAAAGTTATATGAGTTTGAGACAGCATGTGGGTGAGTAAATGATAAGAGAATTATCATTTTTGGGTGAACTGTCCTTTTACATAGTAGATAGAGAGTCAAATGGAGTCAGTGTGCACTGCTGCATCTCTCAGAAGTTGGACGTTAACTTCCCAAGCAACTCAAATATCTGCTGAGTTGATGTCCCTGTCATCCCTCTGAAAACAATCATCATGTTTGAAAATATAACTGACAGCAACCAATAAGCTCCTTCTCACACTGAAGTACTAACAAGACATTAACCTGCTCGTATTTTCTGGGGTTCTCCTACAGCCATGGTCAAAAATATTGGCAGTGACATAAATTTTGTGTTTTGCAAAGTTTGCTGCTTCAGTATTTGTAGATTATGTTTTCAGATGTTTCTATGGTAAACTGGAAAACAATTATAAGCATTTCATGAGTATAAAATGCTTTTATTGGCAAAAGCATTCAATATAATCAAAGAGTCAATATTTACAGTGTTGACCCTTGTTTTTCATAACCTCTGCACTTCACTCTGGCATGCTGGATATCAGCTTCTGGGCCAAATCCTGACTGATGGCAATCCATTCTTGCCTTATTAGTTCTAGGAGTTGATCACAATTTGCGGGCTTCTGCTTGTCCACTCGCCTTTTGAAGATTGACCAAAGGTTCTCTATGGGATTACAATCTGGGGAGTTGCCTGGCCATGGATCCAAAATGTCAATGTAATGATCTCCGAGCCACTTCATTATCACTCTTGCCTTGTTACATGGTGCTCCATCATGCTGGAAAATACACAGATAATCACCAAATTGCTCCTGGATCATTGGGAGAAGTTGCTCTTGCTGGACGTTTTGATACTATTCTTTATTCATTGCAGTGTTTTGGGCAGAATTGTGAGAGAGCCCACTCCCTTTGTAAAAAACAACCCCACACATGGATGGTCTCAGGATCACTGTTGGCACAACACAGGACTCATGGTAGTGTTCAGCCTTTCTTCTCCGGACTATTGATATTCCAGATGTCCCAAACAGTCGGAAGGGGGCTTCATCAGAGAAAATAACTTCTCACCAGTCTTCTGCTGTCCAATCCTTGTACTTCCTTCAGAATTTTAGTCCATCCTTCATGTTTTTCTTGGAGAGAAGTGGCTTCTTTGCTGCCCTTCTTGACACCAGGCCATTGTCCAAAAGTCTTTGACTCACTGTGTGTGCAGATGCACTCACACCAACCTGCTCCCAATATTGAGCAAGCTCTGCACTGGTGTTGACACGATTCCGTAGCTGACTCCTCAGGTGCTTGCTGGACACTTTGGGATGTCCTGAAACCTTCTTCACTGCAGTTGAACCTCTCTCCTTGAAGTTCTTGATGATCCGGTAAATGGTTCTTTCAGGTGCAATATTTTTGCAGCAATTTCCTTGCATTCAAGTCCATTTTGGTGCAAAGCGATGATGGCTGCACGTCTTCATTTAGAGGTAACCATTGCAAACAAGAACACAAGAATGATTGGAAGCACTTCTTCCCTCCTTTTATTGCAATCAGTCTGCTCTTATAATCCAATCAGAATAATAGGGTGATTTCACCTGACTAGTACTCGTTCACACTTTCCCAGGTGCTGCTGATATTATTAGTGAAATTATGTTGGCTGGTCATTTTGTGCCAGGGCCAAAAAACTGTGAATTTTTTTTTTTTTTTGTGATAAAGTTTTTGGCCAATGAAGCTTTTTGCAATTATTTTAAATGCATCTGATCACTCTGCACAATAATCTAGAAACAATGTGAATCAACACCACAGCAACTTAAGCAAAAACTTGTATGTCACTGCCTTTACTTTTGGCCATGACTATATACTAAAATGAAGAGAAAGCAAAACAGTCTAAAGCCCAAATCATACTTTGGTCAGACACAAACTCTAGGTGTCTGCGAACAAAATATGTGATGCAAATTTTTCATCAGCGGAGTAATTGAGCATTGAATGCGTGCGGCCTGATACTCTGGATGTAACTGTATGAGCATTTGCCTGGAATTATTTACACTAATTAGCTGGTCCAAAAGGTGGCACTCACAGTTGAGCCATTGCTGTCACGAAGAAGTGCTATAGCAATGTTTCCTGCACCGCTTAACAGCAGAGGCACTCCGCCACTACTAAATCTCCAGTGCCACAGCAAAAGAAGAAGCTCAAGTTGTTAGCTTGCAGTCTGAATTGAATGTGATGAGATAAAATTTGTGCAAAAACAACACGCAGAAATCAAACTATGAACTTGTGTAAATATTAAACCGCAAAGGGCTGTGATGTGATTTAATCAAACAGTCTGTACATGATGCTCATGTGGAGCTCTGTTCTGAGCACATGTGAGACAGTTCTGTGCTCCCTTCACAAATTTTATCTTGTACACAGAATAACAGACGTGTTTCATTGGTTTCAGTTTGGTAAAGTGCGCTGACCGTATTATATGTACAGTGCTCCAAATTCACTTTAACTGTTAACTACAAGTTCCTATATACTGTATAAATCTTAAACAACCCTATGACACCAGGATTTTGTGGACAGAAGAGGAGGTGAGATCATCTCGAAGGTTTTACTAGATCTCATGGCAATGCCACATGCAAGTTTATTAAATTATTAGAGAAATATTACTATTATTGCAGGGAATTTCCAGACTATCTTATTTATACATGTAGCTGAGAACAGGCAAACCAATCCATACAGATGATCAAATCAATCTTGTCTTTGTATCAAACTGTAATTCCACATCTGTGCAAATAAATCATCTCTTCCATGTCACTCTCTCCCTCTCTCCCTTGTACAGCTTTCAGCTACTCATTAAATGATTGAGTTCAGTGTGAGTGTGCATAGTATTCAGACCCCTTCATTTTTTTCACATTTTATGTTGCAGCCTTATGCTAAAATGCTCTAAATTATTTGATTTTTTTCACATCAATCTACACTCCACACCCTATAATGACAAAGCAAAAAACAGATTTTTGAAAACTTTGCAAATTTAATAAAAATGAAAACCGAAATATCACATTGATATTCACATAACTATTCAGACACTTTGAAATGTGTATGATACTTTACATTTAGCTCAGGTGCATCCCATTTCTCTGGATCATCTTTGAGATGTTTCTACACTTTGATTGGAATTCACCTGTGGCAAATTGTATTGTTTGGACATGATTTGGAATGGCACACACTTGTCTATACATGGTCTCACAGCTGAAAATGTATATCAAAACAAAAACCAAGCCATGAGGTCAAAGGAACTGCCTGGAGAGCTCAGTGGCAGGATTGTCTGGTTGAGCTACAGAGATCATGTGTGGAGATGGGATAAACTTGCAGAGTGACAACCATCACTGCAACACTCCACCGATCTATACTTTATGACAGAGTGGCCAGACAGAAGCCTCTACTCAGTGCAAGACACCTAAAAAGAAAAAAAAAAATCACCTAAAAGACTCTCAGACTGTGAGAAACAAGATTATTTGGTCTAATGAAATGATCATGTAAGGATCATGGAGGAAACCAGGCACCACTCATCACCACCACAATACTATCCCAGTGGTGAAGCATGGTGGTGGCAGCATCATGCTGTGGGGGTATTTTTCAGTGGCAGGGACTGAGGGACTGGCCAGGGTTAAAGGAAAGCTGAACAAAGCAAAATACAGAGATATACTTAATCAAAACCAGTTCTAGAGTGCTCAGGACCTCAGACAGGGCCAAAGGTTCACCTACCAACAGGACAATTATAGCTGTCAGTTTGTCCAGATACTCAGGTGACATTTCACCCTACACTTCCTGTTATACTTACCATAGATGTGACTGTCTTGTCGGGCACTTCTCATGCACCTTACAATCTAGCTGATCCCACAAAAGCTCATTGTGGTTAAGATCCATAACACTCTTTTCCAATTATCTGTTGTCCTATGTCTGTGTTTCTTTGCCCACTCTAAAGTTTTCTTTTTGTTTTTATGTTTCAAAAGTGTCTTTTTTCTTTACAATTCTTCCCATAAGCACCCCTGAGTTTTCTCTTTACTGTTGAACATGAAACTGGTGTTGAGCAAGTAGAATTCAATGAAGCTGTCAGCTGAGGCCATGTGAGGTGTCTATTTCTCAAACTAGGGACTCTGATGTACTTATCCTCTTGTTTAACTGTACATCTGGCCTTGCACATCTCTTTCTGTCCTTGTTAGAGCCAGTTGTCCTTTTCTTTGAAGACTGTAGTGTACACTTTTGTATGAAATATTTTTTTTTGTTGCAATTTCAAGCATTGTATAGCCTTCATTCCCCAAAACAATGATTGACTGACAAGTTTCTAGAGAAAGCTGTTTTTTTTTTTTTTTTTTTTGCCATTTTTGACCTAATGTTGACCTTAAGACATTCCAGTCTATTGCATACTGTGGCAACTGAAATAAAAACACAAAGACAATGTTAAGCTTAATTTAAAGAACCAAATAGCTTTCAACTGTGTTTGATATAAGTGATTTTCTTGCACCAAATGTTCAATTTAGCATGATTTATCAAGGATAAGGTCTTGGAGTGATGGCTGCTGGAAATGGGGCCTGTCTAGATTTGAGTAAAAAATTACTTTTTTCAAATAGCGATGGTGCTGTTTTTAACATCAGTAATGTCCTGCCTATACTTTGTGATCAGTTAAATGCCACTTTGGTGAATTAAAGTACCAATTTCCTTCCGAAACAGCTAAATCTGTACATAATTCCAAACTTAGTCTGCTAGTGTACAGAAACAACAATGATAGTAAAAATACATAAAATGAGACAATTATTATCAATCTGTTTATAATATACACGTTATATAAGCAAGGTTTTCTGACTGACTAGGAGATGCTTTGCTGAAGCAATGGTGCAAAACACAACGTATTTTATGTTATTATGAGAAGTTTAAAAAGAATTTTGGTTCATTTTGAAACTGTGGCAAGCCACCACAGTCTAGGTAATTAACAGGAAACACTGCCAAAATCCCCAAGTTGACTGGGTTCCAAAAATTAATGAGGAAAAAGGGGGGTTGGCAGAGGATTACCCCCTGCTGCAAGAGCTGAATTCTGTAGGAAACACTATGCTAGACGATATAATCGCTGCTAAACAACAGGAGATGAATGTGGAAATAACAATAGTGAATGTGCACACTGCATTTGTACAACTCGAGTCTGAAGGAATATAAAGACAAATTTATGGGTCTAAACTACTGTGTATGTGCGCACAGTCAAAAATAAAGTATACTTTGAAAAGCTAGCATTCGACTGTACACAGACGCTAAGCATTCACGTCAAAACCGAAGTATACTTTGAATTTAAGTTTATTGAATGTAATAAGTCTGTGTCCGAAATCGAGTGCTGTCAGAGTAAGAACTTTGAATGTACTTCTTGTATATAATGTATGTTCTTTAGGTATGCAGGTGAGTGGTATGAAAGCATTCCTGGTAAAACAAGCATCATTTATGCACAAGTAACAAGTTTCTTGGTATAAATAGCAATTACAGTTGAAAAGAGCACCAGACATGCGGCTCTACACCATAAAAAAAATTAAATAATAAAAATATTCAGTGTATGAATAGGATATCTCCTCAGGTCCCGTTATATTATGGTATATTATGGCTCTTCAGGACTGTTTTGAGTGTACTGACTGGCACATGTTTAGGGAGGCTGCAACATATGGCGATTCTACCAACTTGGAGGAATACACAGCATCAGTGACCAGCTACATCAGCAAGTGCATTGATGATGTCACTTTCTCCAAGACCATCACAACATGCTCCAACCAGAAGCCGTGGATGACTGCGGAGGTGTGCACGCTGCTGAAGACCCGAGACTCCGCCTTCAGAGCAGGCGATAAGGCAGCCCTAAGAACAGCTAGGGCCAAACTGTCCCGGGCCATCAGAGAAGCAAAGCGTGCACACGCCCAGAGAATCCACAGTCACTTCCAGGACAGCGGTGACACGCGGCACATGTGGCAGGGCATCCAGGCCATCACCAACTACAGGACAACATCCATTGCCTGTGACAAATATGCCTCCCTTCCAGATGCGCTGAACGACTTCTACACTCGGTTTGAAGTGCAGAACGACGTTGTGGCGAGGAAGACCACCCCTCCCCTCAACGACCAGGTGCTCTGTCTCACCACGGCGGATGTGAGGAAAACTCTACGTAGAGTCAACCCACGGAAGGCCGCTGGACCAGACAACATTCCTGGCAGAGTGCTCAGAGGATGTGCAGACCAGCTGGCAGATGTTCTTACTGACATCTTCAACATCTCTCTGAGCAGCGCCATCGTTCCAACGTGCTTCAAGGCCACCACCATCATTCCCATGCCAAAGAAGTCTTCAGTGTCCTGCCTCAATGACTACTGTCCCGTTGCACTCACACCAATCATCATGAAGTGCTTCGAGAGGCTCGTCATGAGGCACATTAAGACCCAGCTGCCCCCTTCACTAGACCCACTGCAGTTTGCATATCATCCAAATCATTCAACAGACGACTCCATCGCCACAACCCTCCATCTGACCCTCACCCACCTAGACAAAAAGGACTCATATGTTCGAATGCTGTTCATAGACTTCAGCTCAGCATTCAACACAATAATTCCTCAGCACCTGATTGGAAAGCTGAATCTGCTGGGACTGGACACCTCCCTCTGCAACTGGATCCTGGACTTCCTGACTGGGAGACCACAGACAGTCCGGATTGGGAACAGCATCTCCACCACCACCACACTGAGCACTGGGGCCCCCCAGGGCTGTGTGCTCAGTCCACTGCTGTTCACTCTGCTGACTCACGACTGTGCAGCAATGCACATCTCGAACCACATCATCAAGTTCGCCGATGGGTCTCATCAGCAAGAACGACGAGTCAGCATACAGAGAGGAGGAGCAGCGGCTAACGGACTGGTGTAGAGCCAACAACCTGTCCCTGAATGTCGACAAAACAAAAGAGATGGTTGTTGACTTTAGGAGAGTACAAGGTGAACACTCCCCGCTGAACATCGACGGCTCCTCTGTGGAGATCGTCAAGAACACCAAATTCCTTGGTGGTCACCTGGCGGAGAACCTCACCTGGTCCCTCAACACCAGCTCTATCACCAAGAAAGCCCAGCAGCATCTCTACTTTCTTCGAAGGCTGAGGAAAGCACATCTCCCACCCCCCATCCTCACTACATTCTATAGAGGGACTATTGAGAGCATCCTGAGCAGCAGCATCACTGCCTGGTTTGGGACTTGCACCGTTTTGGTGCTGAGAAGATCATCGGGGTCTCTCTTCCCTCCATCAAAGACATTTACATAAAACACTGTATCCGCAAAGCAACCAGCATTGTGGATGACCCCGCACACCCCTCACACAAACTCTTTACCCTCCTGCCGTCTGGCAAGAGGTACCGAAGCATTCGGGCCCCCTCACAACCAGACTGTGTAACAGCTTCTTCCCCCAAGCCATCAGACTCCTCAATACTCAGAGACTGGTTTGACACACACACATGTTTTCTGAGTTGCACTTTAATAACTGCCACTTTATAACTGTCTGCTACCTCAATAACTGCTATGTGCATCGAACACTATCTCTGTCACAGATCTCCCTGTCTTTCCCTGCTTCTATGCTTCACGCTCCCTTTCCACTAATCACTAATCACCTGCACCTGTCTCTTGTTTCCTTCCACTCGTTAAATACTCTGTTCTCCCCTCACTCTTGGTCTGGTCTCGTTTATCGTTAAAACGTATACAGACTCACTCCTTCGTTCCTGTGACCTTCCTATCTCCACGCTCCTTCGTTCCTGTGATCTTCCTATCTCCACGCTCCTTCGTTCCTGTGATCTTCCTATCTCCACGCTCCTTCGTTCCTGTGATCTACCTATCTCCACGCTCCTGTGTATAACTTCCTATCTCCACGTTCCTTTGCTCCTGTGCTTACAACCCAAGCACCTCGCTCCTTTACTCCAGCAGAGATCTCGGAAGCTCAACGATCTCGGAAGCTCAACGATCTCAGAAGCTCAACAATTTCCCAAGCTCAACGATCTCCCAAGCTCCACGCTCATTCACTCCAGTGACGTCACACCAAGCTCCGCGCTCATTCTCCAGCTCCACGCTCATCCAAGCTCCACGCTCATTCACTCCAGTGACGTCACGCCAAGCTCCGCGCTCATTCTCAAGCTCCACGCTCATTCACTCCAGTGACGTCAGCCTAAGCTCCACGCTCATCCAAGCTCTGAGCTCATTCTCCAGCTCCACGCTCATTCACTCCTGTGACGTCACCCCAAGCTCCACGCTCGTCCAAGCTCTGCGCTCATTCTCCAGCTCCACGCTCATTCACTCCAGTGAAGTCAGCCCAAGCTCCACGCACTTCTGATACTCATCTCCTTCCCTTAACTCTGTTATTGAATAAACACAACCTCCGGGTTTAACACTACTCCTGTGTCTGAGCGCATATGTTACAATCTCATAGTATGTTATGTTTACATTTGGCATTTAGTAACTGTCATCTTTTGGCACTACTGTATACTGGTCGGCGCTGCACTGTCTATCACTGTGCCTATTGTAATGTTCATTGTTAGAAATTTATTGTACAGTCCCGTACTTTTGCACACGTTTTTGCACGTGCACTTTATATAGGTATTTTATATAGGTATTTTTATTTAGTCTGTGTAGTCTCATGTGGTTCTGTGTTTGTCCTATGTTGTTTTATGTAGCACCATGGTCCTGGAGGAACGTTGTCTCATTTCACTGTGTACTGTACTAACTGTATATGGTTGAAACGACAATAAAAACCACTTGACTTGACTTGAGTAGGCAAGTGTGAATTTTCAGTTGTAGCCAATGTTTTCTCAATGAAGCTGAGCATGAACAAAAACTTTCTACAGCAAACCTAAAGGGACAAATAGAGTACATGATCACACACATTCACAGGATTAAGTTGCTTCTTTAATTACATTCTAGTTCAGTTAATGGGAAAATTACTTACTGCATTTTTGCACCCTTGAAGGGCACTGCGAGAAGGGGATGGCACTAAAAGTGTCATTCGAAACAAAAGTAAGAAAATTACTCTTTGACGAAGGAAAAAGTCATAGACTGTTACATTCATTCCGTAATGCCATGCTCCCTTAACAGTACCTTCATCAAGGACTCTGCCCTTCGGATAGAGACAACTTTTGATTGGAAATTTGTTTAGTCTGTCTTCCATTCTTAAATAAATATTCTAGGTTCATTACAAGCTCAATCAACAGCATTTGTGGCATAATGTTGATAACCACAAAAAATAATAATAAAAAAAATTCTTTCTAATCCAAAAATGCTGTCAATTGAACGCAGAATACGCTTTAATTATGAAATATTGATAATTAGAGACATTAAACTGGAATGAAAAATGACAGGATCACACACAAATCTATCAACACCATCACAAACCACTGTATGTTTCTTACAGTTTGTGTGTGTGTGTGTGTGCGTGTGTATTGGGAGGGCCAGCAATCACTGCTGTTTTGAGCAGATATACTGTAATCCTTTATTCAGCACTTATTGATTTGTCTTATGGACTGCTGGATGAAAAAAAGAAGAAAACAGCAATCAAATAAACACTAAGGGGCTTGAATTTATGTTTTACTATTTGCCTTGCATATTGTAAATGTTTGTATTTGATAGATAAAAAGGCAACGAATGCTTCTCGGAGTTTTTAATTTGACGAGACTCGGGCATGTCTAAAAAAGCACCTCTAAATCCCTTAAAAATCAGAGCGCACTTCAGAAACTACATAAAAGAGATGCTAAAAGGGGTTTTAACCGTACAAACGCAGGAGGCGTATTGATTCCCGTCATTCACGTGCACTGATCACCTGACATGTCTCAGGCTGGGCTGAGCTGCTGGGGTTTGTTTAAACAGATGGAGGGGAGAGGAGGTGGTTATAAGGCAAAATCATCAGCAGCACTCTTTGATGTCTAAATGAAGTATGTGCAGACCAGAACATACACACACACACACATTACTGAGCATAGACACAAAGAAACAACACACACACACACACACACACACACACTCTCACAGAGAGAGAGATAAAACCATATAGACAACAACCACATACCTACATACACACACAAATGCAAAGAGAAACATCACACCCACCGACACACATGCTAACAAAGGCTGCATTCCTGATGCTCCCCAAAAAAACTGCTGAACAAGACTGAAGTGAGACATTTGGGAAAATTTTCAGGCCAGTGTGGAACTGTTCCCAGATCAGACTCTCAATAAAGTCTGAAGAATGCTATTGAAACAGGCATGTTCAAATCTAATAGCAATTCACTTGAAGTTTCAGACACATAGCAGGGAAATCACAAAGCACAGACAATGAGTATTATAATGCAATAAAAAAAACCTTCAACTTCAGCATTAATTAAATTCAGTATAGACACTACCATGATGTCATAAGAAAGCATTGTGTGAGGAACAGGGTGAAGAGTAAATGTTTATGATGTGATAATCTGCCATTTTTCTCACATGAAACTGCTGAGAAACGTACAAGACATGTAAAATAATTTTGGAAAAATATAGGTATAGTAACGTGATTATATGAGACCATATTGACATTTTCAGTGATACACACAAATACACAATGTTGTTCTGAATACAGACACCAAGAATATAAGTATGCTAAGGTGACTCACAAGAACTGTCAAGAATTCTCAAAAAATCATACTCTCATTACTGTAATATTGCTATTCATTATTAAAATTGCAATATGGTCTCATATAATCACATTACTATACCTACATTACTGCACATTAGCCCAACATTTCAGAAAAATAATTTCTCACATTGCAGGGCACAAACAAGCACAAACAAATGTGTCTGTATGCCCATCCTCACATGTAACACACACACACACCTCAGTCTCTATGCCTTGTGTCTGTGGTCATGGGAAATCTGACATGATAAGACAAGTCTTTGAAACAGTCACACCTCCAGAGGATGAACAGAAATCCACCCAACACATCACCAAAACTTAAACCATAATACCACTCATACAAATATGCTAATACAAGGGACAGTTTAAGACAGACATTCTTCTTTGGAGTATCATTTTAAAGTCTGTTGCTGTCCTGTGTGAAAGTACATCCTGTTAAACTCTGTTAAAGTTACTATGTATCTCACTGACATTAAGAGGATTTCAAAAGTTGGCACCGAGTTAACTAGACGTTCCCACGAAGTAGTGCTCAGTGAGCCAAATCTCACATACTGAAACAGGTGCAGAAGTTAAGTGAGGGTAGGACAGGATGTTAGATCAAATACCAACAACAGAGATAATGAAGATACGTAAAGTATTTGGTAGATTAATGATGGAGCACAAACTTTTGTGATACATATATATATATATATATATATACACTCACCTAAAGGATTATTAGGAACACCATACTAATACTGTGTTTGACCCCCTTTCGCCTTCAGAACTGCCTTAATTCTACGTGGCATTGATTCAACAAGGTGCTGAAAGCATTCTTTAGAAATGTTGGCCCATATTGATAGGATAGCCTCTTGCAGTTGATGGAGATTTGTGGGATGCACATCCAGGGCACGAAGCTCCCGTTCCACCACATCCCAAAGATGCTCTATTGGGTTGAGATCTGGTGACTGTGGGGGCCATTTTAGTACAGTGAACTCATTGTCATGTTCAAGAAACCAATTTGAAATGATTCAAGCTTTGTGACATGGTGCATTATCCTGCTGGAAGTAGCCATCAGAGGATGGGTACATGGTGGCCATAAAGGGATGGACATCGTCAGAAACAATGCTCAGGTAGGCCGTGGCATTTAAACGATGCCCAATTGTCACTAAGGGGCCTAAAGTGTGCCAAGAAAACATCCCCCACACCATTACACCACCACCACCAGCCTGCACAGTGGTAACAAGGCATGATGGATCCATGTTCTCATTCTGTTTACACAAATTCTGACTCTACCATCTGAATGTCTCAACAGATATCAAGACTCATCAGACCAGGCAGCATTTTTCCAGTCTTCAACTGTCCAATTTTGGTGAGCTCTTGCAAATTGTAGCCTCTTTTTCCTATTTGTAGTGGAGATGAGTGGTACCCGGTGGGGTCTTCTGCTGTTGTAGCCCATCCGCCTCAAGGTTATGCATGTTGTGGCTTCACAAATGCTTTGCTGCATACCTCGGTTGTAACAAGTGGTTATTTCAGTCAAAGTTGCTCTTCTATCAGCTTGAATCAGTCGGCCCATTCTCCTCTGACCTCTAGCATCAACAAGGCATTTTCGCCCACAGGACTGCCGCATACTGGATGTTTTTCCCTTTTCACACCATTCTTTGTAAACCCTAGAAATGGTTGTGCGTGAAAATCCCAGTAACTGAGCAGATTGTGAAATACTCAGACCGGCCCGTCTGGCACCAACAACCATGCCACACTCAAAATTGCTTAAATCACCTTTCTTTCCCATTCTGACATTCAGTTTGGAGTTCAGGAGATTGTCTTGACCAGGACCACACCCCTAAATGCATTGAAGCAACTACCATGTGATTGGTTGATTAGATAATTGCATTAATGAGAAATTGAACAGGTGTTCCTAATAATCCTTTAGGTGAGTGTATGTGTGGCAGGGCGGAGGGCGGGGCCGGGTTGTGATTATACACACCTGTTCCCTTATCAGGCTAATTAAGCCTCCGAGGGGGATGAAGGCCGATGGCAGACGGTGGTGCAATGAGGGAGAGATAAATTACGGACATGTCCGTCATGTGTATGTTTTGTCTTTTGTTTAAGTTCATAATTAAAATATTATTTATATTGTCAAGCCGGTTCTCGCCTCCTCCTTTACCTTCTTAAATCACGTTACAATATATTATATTATATTATATTATATTATATTATATGATCCTAATATACATGACCACTTTGGTCCTAATAAAGTGGCTGACATGGTCCTCTGCTGTTGTAGCCCAACCGCCTCAAAGTTTGACGTGTTGTGCATTCGGAATGATATTCTGCACAATAAAATTACTGAGTGTTTTTGATTTTATGATTTGTGAAGCACCTTGTGCTTAGTTGCAAAAAAGTGCTATATTAATAAAATTATTATCATTATTAAGCCTAATAATTCTAATAAACCTAATAACTAAACCCTTCAGCCAGGCTCATGATGGGAGTTGGGCGGGAGAGCGAGAAGAGGTGCATAATTAATAAGCCTCGTTTAGTCAGTGGTGAATGAAGCAAACATGATGGGAATAATGCTTCATCACTGCTGTCTTCAAAACATAGAGGGCACTTCTTCTTGGGGAACCGGCTTCAAATCTCCACGTGTGCACACACTGGTATCCTCGCATGCCCAGGCGTTGATGAGTCGCCGGGGGTGAAGCATTCACATTCCTTCCGACGGGCTTGCCGCGGGCCTGGGAATACCGGCTGCCAGTGTCGCTGCCGCCCCTTGCACCGTGGACCTTCGAGGGGTGTGTGAGTGGCTAATTGACCCAGCTTATGCCTGGACCTTCCTATGGACACCATACCACCCTTTCACAGCCAGATAAATAAATCCAATAAATGCCTCTTAGAGGCTTGACACCATACCCACTGTGTCTGTCTCTTGCTCAACCTACCACAGTGGCTATCTGAGCTACCTTAGACTTAGTCAGTTTGAAACAGTCTGGCCATTCTCAAGTTGACCTCTCTCATCAACAAGGCACTTCTGTCAGCAGAACTGCTGCCCACTGGATCAGGGTTGCAACTTATGATTATTTTGATAATCAATCAATCTAACTATTATTACAATGATTATTCGAGTATTCTGCAATTATTGCAATGATTAGTCATTAGCTATTACCCGATTATTCAGCTTGTGCACCGATTTAAAAGGTTGTATTAAACGTGCCTCTTAATAAAGAGGAGTTACGTTTTAATTAAAATATTAAATTTAATTCAGTAAAGAAATTCACTGCAAAAAATCCTATTGTTATCAAGTGTTTTTGTCTTGTCCTTAAATAAGATATATTTACGTGAGAAGCAACATATAAGATATTTAAACTTACTTTAAGAGAATGTATCTTAAATATAAGTGTATTTTTTCACTTGGTTATACTTCTGCAAGTGCAGTAAAGACAAAATATACTTATATTCAATATATATTCTCTAAAAGCAAGTCTAAATATATTATATGCTGCTTCTCATGTGAATGCATCTTAAAAAAAAATATATGTGTAGATTTGGTCGAAGTTGGCAACCCTGGCTCTGGGACGGACGAGGCTAGCAACGCTGGCTCTGGGACAGACGAGACTTCCAGCTGTGGCCATGGCAGGCATGAGTGTTGGCTCGTTGGCCATGGCAGACATGGCCGTTGGCTCGTTGGCCAATGCAGGCATGGCCGTTGGCTCATTGGACGTGGCAGGCGTGGGCGTTGGCTCATTAGCCGTGGAAGACATGGACGGACGAGCCATGGAAGGCTGGGGGGTGACCAATGAGGGAGGAAATTTAAAGCACTCTTCCTCTACACCCACAGTGAAAGGTGAGCCGCTAACTCGCAGAGCCTCCTCCACAAACTCAAGGAACATCCAGTGAGGATCCACTGGAGGCAATAGCTCCTTTAGTGCACTACTGAGACCCACCCTGAGGAAAATCACCATAGAGTATTCTGGGTAGTGCACTAAATTCGCCAGCTCTAAAAACTCACAGACATGATCCTCAACTGGACGGTCCACTTGCTTGAGGAGGAGAATTCTGACAGCTGCTAGATCCATCTTTAGGTCAGTTTTTCTGTGACGAGGCAGGCAAGGAATGAGGATCTACACGTAACTGCACGTGAAAAATAAACAAGCTAACTCAGAATAAAAGGAAAAGCAAAACACAGGGAACCTAGCACAGAGCATAGACAAAAGATGCAAAAACTGACAAAGGAAACAGGGAAAACAAGGGCTTAAATACACAAGGGAAAACAAGGAACACCTGGGGAAACAATCGGGGAATAAAACTACAAGGACTACAAAACTAACACAGGAAACAGGAAACTAAACAAGAATTCCAACATACAAGCACAAAATAAAAGACAACAGGGAATATGACACACACACACACACACATATATATACACTACCGTTCAAAAGTTTGGGGTCACTTGTCTGAAATGTTTCTCATGATCTTAAAAATCTTTTGATCTGAAGGTGTATGCTTAAAAGTTTGAAATTAACTTTGTAGACAAAATATTATTCTGCCAAAACATATACATTTATTTAATTACAAATCTAAAATTTCCTAAAAAAAAAAAAAGTTTTTGAAATGGATGAATTGGATCAAAATATGAAGAAAAGAAGCCAATAAGTGCCCAACATAGATGGGAACTCCTTCAATACTGTTTAAAAAGCATCCCGGGGTGATTCCTCAAGAAGTTGGTTGAGAAAATGTCACGAGTACATGTCTGCAAAATCTAGGCAAAGGGTGACTACTTTGAAGATGCTAAAATATTACATAGTTTTGGATTTATTTTGGATTTTTTGGTCACAAAATAATTCCCATATTTCCATTTCTATTATTCCATAGTTTTGCTGACTACTATTATTCTAAAATGTGAAATAAATAAATAAATAAAGAATGAGTAAGTGACCCCAAACTTTTGAACGGTAGTGTATATATATATATATATATATATATATATATATATATATATATATATATATATATATATATATATATAAGAGCTAATGATTAATCATTGCAATTATCACTGAATAGTCGAATAATCATTTTAATAATCATTAGATTAATCGATTATCAGCCCTATTCCAGTGAGTGGCAGTTCTGCTGAGAGAAACACCTTGTTGATGAGAGAGGTCAACAGAGAATGGCCAGACTGGTTGTCTGGCACAAAGCCCTGGTCCTGTTTGTTGTGCCGTACTGGCTCAACCAGACTTGGCTCCCGGATCTGATGCTCATGGCTGTAGCACCTCCCTGGCGCATTCCCCTGAGGCAGGACCTTCTCACTCAGGGGCAGGACACGCTCCAGCACACGCGGCCCGACCTCTGGAATCTCCAAGTCTGGCTCCTGGACAGGACATGGAAGACAAATTGGGCAAGTGGTAATAAATACGATCAATCAGGCCAGAGCACCATCTACGAGGCGGCTGTATGCCTTGAAGTGGCATCACTTCGCGAAGTGATGTTCTTCCCATAGGAGAGGAAGAAGACCCATAGAGATGCGCCGCCGGGTCTGTGCTGTCTTTCCTTCAGGAAGGGCTGGAGAGATGGCTGTCTCCCACAAGGCTGAAAGAGTACATGGCTGACATAGCAGCATACCACAATACACTGGATGAGAGACCTTCACAACAGCATGACCTTCACAACAGGTTCCTCAAGGGCGTGAGGATCTGCTAGCACTCCCTTCAGAGGTGGAAGACCCGGTCTTGTCGTTGCTGTGTCTAGTTCGTTCCCAGCAAATCTATCTGGACCGCACGCAGAGCTTTAGATGCTCAGAGCAGCTCTTTGTCTGTTTTGGAGGCCAGCAGAAAGGGTAAGCTGTCTCCAAGCAGAGGCTGACCCATTGGATTATGGATGACATTTTCCTTGCATATCAATCGCAGGACTTGCCGTGCCCCTTGGAGTCCGGGCGCAATCCACAAGAGGTGTTGCGTCCTCCTGGGCACTGGCAAGGGGGGCCTCTCTAGCAGATATATGCAGAGCTGCTGGTTGGGCTACACTCATTACCTTCACGAGGTTTTAAAACTTACGCATAGAGCCGAGTGTTACTTGGTAACAGCAGGTAGGCTGGGCGGACGGTTGAGAGTATTGCTTGCATTGCGCCTTTTCCATAGATGATAATGTGTGCCTTTTGTCCACAATAGTTCCACGTATCCGGTGAACCACGGACGCCTCTTTAATTCTTAAACACTGTTCAGTGACGAACTCGGCAGGGGAGTTATGAAACCAGGTCCAGTACTCCTGGTATGCCCCTTTTCAGGTGAGCCCGTATGCTCGGTCTCAGTGCTCCATACGTGGTGATTCCCCTTGGTAATACCGTAAGATGAGTTTCCACTGTTCGGTTTCCCCTTAGGTGAACCCCTGTGTTTCCCCTCGCTAGAGCATTCTCTGCCTCTGCCACTGTTGCTGTGTACCCTCTCTGTAGATAGGGTCCTCCAGTGGTATCATTCCATATGTGAACTTCCCTGTTGGTAAGTCCATGTGAGGTATTCTCCACATGTTATCCTCCCTCCGGCAGGATGTGGTCTCCGTAGTGACATATAGGACTCATTAGGACTCATATACAATGTTCCAAATGGACAATTATCCCAAGAATACCTCCAAATTTTAGGCAAAATAGCTTAAGGACAAAAAAGTCTAGGTATTGGAATGGCCATCACAAAGCCCTGACCTCAGTCCAACAGAAAATTCGTGGGCAGAACTGAAAAAGCGTGTGCGAGCAAGGAGGCCTACAAACCTTACTCAGTTACAAGTTCTGTCTGGATGAATGGGCCAAAATTCCAGCAAATGGAACTTCCACAAAAAGCTTGTGGAAGGCTACCCAAAACGTTTGACCCAAGTTAAACAATTTAAAGGCAATGCTACCAAATATTAACAAAGCGTATGTAAACTTCTGACCCACTAGGAATGTGATGAAAGTAATAAAAGCTGAAATAAATAATTCTCTCTAATATAATCCTGACATTTCACATTCTTAAAATAAAGTAGTGATTCTGGTGGTGGAGCATGATAAGGAGGGGGCATGGCTGGGCCATGATGACGCATGCCTGGCACTGAAAAGACTAATCAACAGGAGAGAGATAAGGGGGAGCCGAAGAAGCCAGATCAAGAGAGAGAGAGAGAGAAACGCACATACCTGTGTGTGTGCGCATCTTTGTTTGTTTTGCAGTTTATGTTATTTATGGGTTCATTTTGTTATTAAAGTTTTACATTGACTGTTCCCACCTCCTACATGCCCATCTTAAGAACCTTGTTACAATTAGCAAAAGTGGGACAGATGTTTTTAATTTATCTAAATATGTTTACAGCAATTAAACCCTTTAAAGGATTTTGTATTCTGCAGGATACAAACATTTGAGAGGTTGGCGAGAGGAGCAATGAGTGAGTCAGTCAATTTTTTGGTGAAAAATATGCAGCAAAAAAGCAGCAACAGTTACAAAAGAGTCCAACTTTACCCATCCCATGTCTAACAATTTGAGCTAAAGTGAGAAATTACTTCAAATATGAAACCCTCTAAAATTATTAAATCAAATTTTGCAACAATGCATACTTTTTGTAATTGTCAACCCAATCATTTAAAAAACACCATAAAAGTGTTTTGTAGGTGATTTGAACTGTGTATACCGTGTTTGAGAGGAGTATTTTCAATTGCCACATTTTCCATGTGTTTGCTGGAATAAGTTGCTTAATAAGTTTTAATATGTCCACAATGAATGTCAGGCAAATTAAAACATGGCTAAGAAATGTGGCTATTATTAATGACTGTTGCATTTGGTTGTCACCAAATAATTAAATTGCAACTGATCATTAAACTTATTTGTCCTACTTTACCTGATGTCCCAATTTTACTGAACACACCCTTTATATTACACTGCTGTAATGTGTGGGAGGACTGTTATTGTTTGAAACAGCAGAGAGATAGAGACTGTAGACAGTCTGGCTGGGCTCCAGATGGTTTGTGTAGCAGAGTTGATGACTATGTTGGTGACAATAACTCACCCAAAAAATAAACCCCAGATCTGTGTTTGTCATACATGATATGACATTTTCCCTACGGCCGACACAGTCAACAACACAGTCAATTAGACACAGTCAATGATTTCAGCGCAGTGCGGACAGCCTGTGACTTTACAATGTTCTCTTCTACTGCTGATATTAATGAACAGAACCTGACACGCAGATCAACAGTGAATGACAAGAATAACCATATCAAAAGATTAAAAAATTATTTATATTGTAATTGGTGGCAATTAAAAACATTTTCCTTTCGCATTGGCATAAAATACAGTGTAAGATGTAACAATAAAGTCCCAAGTCTGGGGTTCTACCAAAAATAAATCAAATCGGTAGCACTTTACACTAAAGCAATATTCAAGGTTAAATAGACCTTAAATCAAATAGGTCTATGGACAGTATGCAACATGCTGTTGATCACCACAGAAAATTATTTTGAAGTGTCCCAAAGTAATTAAAATTGAAATTGTGTTTACAAAATTTAGTTCCCCGTCGGTCACTCACTTCGACGTTGTGTCAAAGAAGCGACACTAGGGGTCTCTCTTTTGCATCTCTGATCTATGAGAAAAGGCCAATGAGAAATTGGCAGACAGAATTTGCATGTCCCTCCCCTGGACATACGGGTATAAAGGGAGGGAAATACATCTGTTTCATTCAGAGATTTTCTTCGGAGCCGATGGTTGTGTATGCAGCGAGCTGCGAGTCACACACTGTTCCTCCCATCTCTGAGTGCGATTGCTGTTGGATCTATGGCGCATATCAGCGGCTTTCTCCCTTCTCTGCACGGCAGTGCAGCTTGCCTCTGGGCGCTTCGACAGCGCAATTAAAAGAGTTTATTTTCTCTAAAAGAGTTATTTTCTGTAAAAGAAAAACCATTCCACTCGGTTACGCAATTCAGTTTGCCAGGTTGCAGAGGCAGCCCTTGCCCTGCTTTGGGAAGCAGGCTCCGCATACTCAACTACCTTGATGACTGGCTCATCCTGGCCAACTCCCGAGAGTTACTATGCACCCACAGAGACCAGGTGCTCAGGCAACTCAGCCATTTAGGGCTTCAGGTCAACTGGGAAAAGAGCAAGCTCGACCTTGTTCAGAGCATCTCTTTTCTCGGCATGGAGTTAGACTCAGTCTCAATGTCAGTGTGCCTTACCAACGAGCGCGCGCTTTCAGTGCTGAAATGCTTCGCCGCCTTCAGGCCGGGCACAGCAGTCCCTTTAAAACTTATCCAGAGGCTCCTGGGCAATATGGCGTCCTCCGTGGCGTTCGTGCCGCTGGGGTTGATGCATATGAGACCGCTTCAACACTGGCTTAAAGGATTTTGCCGCGGCACGCACCGTGTGATCATCACCCCCTCCTGCCACCAAATGTTCAAACCCTGGACAGACCTCTGCTTTCTGCGGACAGGAGTCCCCTTGCAGCAGGTGTCCTGACGCGTCGTAGTCACTACCGATGCCTCCAAATTGGGTTGGGGCGCCGTGTGCAACGGACACGCAGCCGCGGGCCATTGGAAAGGGGTCCCGCTGCACTGGCACATCAACTGCCTAGAGTTGTTGGCTGTACTTTTTGCCCTGCGGAGGTTTCTCCCTCTAATTCAGGGTAAACAAGTCTTGATCCAATCATACAGCACCACCACGGTAGCGTACATAAATTGCCAAAACAGTGTAGGCTCCCGCCACATGTCACAACTCACCCGTCATCTCCTCCTTTGGAGCCAGCAGCGACTCAAGTCGTTGCGTGCCACTCACATCCCGGGCAACCTCAACGTGGTGGCGGACGCGCTATCATGACAATGCTTGCCCAGCGGAGAGTGGAGGCTTCACCCCCAGTCAGTCCAGCCGATTTGGGAACGGTTCGGCAAGGCTGCCCACTCTGGTATGCCCGAACAGAGGCTCTCCTCGGGGCAGACTTGCTGGCACACAGCTGGCCCATGAGGCTGCGCAAGTACGCATTTCCCCAAGTGAGCCTTCTTGCACAGGTGCTGTGCAAGGTCAGGGAGGATGGGGAACAAGTCACTCTAGTGGCCCCCTATTTGCCCACTCGGACTTGGTTCTTGGATCTCGTACTCCAGGCGACAAAAAGGACCTTCTTTTTCAGGGACGGGGCATGCTCTGGCATCCGCACCCAGAACTCTGGAACCTCCAAGTCTGGCACCTGGACGGGATGCGGAAGATCTAGCTGATCTACCACCTGCCGTCGTAGACACAATCAACCAAGCCAGAGCCCTCTCTCCCAGGCTTTACGCCCTGAAGTGGTGCTTGTTCGCGAATTGGTGTTCTTCCCGGGCTGAAGACCCACAGAGGTGTGCAGTTAGGTCAGTGCTCTCATTTCTGCAGGAGAGGTTGGAGGGGAGGCTGTCCCCCTCCACCTTGAAGGTGTACGTAGCTGCTATCGCGGCCCACTATGACACACGATGGCAAGTCTTTGGGTAAGCACGACATGCTTGGACCGCACGCAGAGCTTTAGACGTTCTGTCTCCAAACTGAGGCTTTCCCACTGGGTGGTGGAAGCCATTTCATTGGCCTATCACACCCAGGCCATGCCCCCCCCTTGTGGGTCCGAGCACACTCAACAAGAAGTGTTGCGTCTTCATGGGCACTGGCCAGGTGCACCTCCCTAGCAGATATATGCAGAGCAGCGGGCAACACCCAATACCTTTGCGAGATTTTACAATCTCAGGGTTGAGTTGATTTTGTCCCGTGTTTTCTCAGGTCCAAGCCGGTAGAACTCGGTAACACGCTGACAAACTGACCGGGTGGATCGCTTGCACCTAGCGACCTTTCCCTATGCTGAGGTAAAATCATGCACTGTTATCCCAGGAGATCCCACTAACTCGCCTCCCTGGATGACTCCTCCCTAACCTTCTGGTCTGCGAATTCAGTGGAGGAATTCATCAACCAAATCTAATGTGGGTACTCAATCTACCCTGTTCTGGAATAGGAGCTCCACAGGTTGGACTCCTACATGGACTTCCCCCCTGTGTGTATAGTCCGCGGTACTGTCCCCTTGCGAGCGGACCCGCGTCTCCCTTGGGCAGTTCCCACTGGCCCCTTATCACTGTGTCTGTAGCAACTCCTCCCTCCCAATAGGCAGGATCTACCACCGCGCCACTTTTCACATGTGACATAAAAGCCCATGTGATGAATTTCACCACTCTTTACCTCCCCCAGTCTGGGCAGGTGTGGTCTCCGCAGGGTCTTTTCCCTCTGAAAGAATATGAATTGTGAAAGATCGCCTTCCCCGATGCATATGATAGCATTAAGATGGCCCCAGCCGCTTTAGCTCTATGCGACGTACATAGAGAGAGAAAAGGCGCGGTTGGCGCGGCCTGCTCCCATGCTTGGCACAACGTCGAAGTGAGCAACAGACGGGGAACGTGTAGGTTACGGATGTAACCTCCTTTTCCTGATGGAGGGAACAACACTTTATGTCCTCCCAGTCACGTCGCTGAACCGAGCCACTGTTGCGGCCGAACCATTGTCGGCTCCTCAGAAAAATTTTGAATGAAACAGATGCATTTCCCTCCCTTTATACCCATCAGAGATGCACAAGAGAGACCCCTAGTGTCGCTTCTTCGACAAAACGTCTCGTTCCCTCCATCAGGGAACGGAAGTTACATCCGTAACCTAGACGTTTTTAATTGAGGCCTATGGAATAATATTTTAGATGGGATTATAGAAGGCCTAAAAACAGAAAGCACCTAGAAAGCTCACTAAACAATATTTATTTGTTAAAAGTTGTCTAAATTGTCCTTAATTATGAGGTGTGTCCACGATAAACTTTTAGCTATGTGTTAATGATATAACTCCTACTCCATTACCAGGGGCGCAACTAACATTCGTGCCCCTTGTATCTGTTGAGCAGGGGAGTGTGTAGATGGGGAGGGGGGAGTGCTGCATAGGGTCCGGTGGCTTTAGTGAGCCACCGCCACTGCCCCTATGGGGCCCCTATGCATTGCATACATTGCATATATGGTTTTTGTGCCTCTGCCTAACATCCCTTTCTAGTATCTTTGCGCATATAATGTAAAAGCAATGGGGTTTACTGGATTTACATCAGTGGTGATTGCTTTAGGGCCCTACAGGAAAATAAATAAATAAATAACTACAGTCTTTGCTAACACAAAACAGGTATCATTTGAAAGTTTAGAAGCTCTACTTTTCAATGCATGCATCCATTATGAGCAAAATTGCAAGTGCTCTGAAATTTGCAGAAAATCATAAGTGTTCTGTTTTAATAATTTATGAAAAATTATGCACTGTATATATTATTCCAATCAGTAAAAACAACTCAAATAGCCACGTCTCAAAGAGTAGAATACACCCAGCCTATTTGTTTTACTCACAGACAAAAATACAGTGACTAGTAGCTAAGTATATGTTTTTGACATTTATGTTTCATGTGGAAAGGTGTTGCTTATATGCTGCATTTTTGCTTATAACTTTACAAAAAATAAACAGATCATAAAATAACACATATATTACTTAGAGGAGGTGATTATCTTTCAAACGAGCCAACACACAAGGTAATTGGATGCATAGATTATTAGATAATTTACATGATGCACAATGTGCACAGTGCGCACAGCATCTGGCTATCTGGCATCTGGCTGAAAACACGTTAGCTTTCCTGGATCAGATGACATCATTGTAAATGGGGAAGCATCATGGAATGCAAAACCAACCGGATTGGGTTCAGATCAGTGCAAAAATCATCCATATTTGGGCAGAGAGACATGTGTTTGGTGATTGTTACATATGATACACCAGGAGATGGCACCAAGTACATGACACAGATTCAATAATTCACTCATTGAGTCAAATGGCACTCATTCTGTGAAATCTCATTAATAAAATAATGTCTCCATGCTATGCTAACCTTAAATCATTGTTGTGTTTGCATATGTAATTACTTCTTATGTACAATTATTATGTTTTATTTGTTTTTGAGAGGCTTTTGGACACTCTGAGACATATTTGTAAATTGGGATAAATTATATTTGTAATGCTATAACTTTTGATTGGTCTGTTGAATCAACACACAATTTTACTCAGTTAGAGCTGACAGGATTGGAAACAAAACAAAAGCAGCTTTTCTGGGCCACCTTACTTTACACCTTGATATATATAATGTCAAATCAGAAAAATAAAAATAAAATTTTTGTTTTGTTTTTGTCAAAGTACTCGGCACTGTAATTTGGCACTGAAAAGTTTAATATACATAAGACTAATCTATATTAGATATTAATCTTTGTGTATTTCAATATTTGAGGAATTAAAAAGTGATAAAATATCACACATCAATATTGTACTGTCCGTTCAAGTAATGAAATCTGTGATGTTCCACATGAAAATGTTTACAGAAGTCAGTGGACGAAAGGCCCACAGAGCACTACTGAAACCGTGCTTCAATGGGAGAATGGCAGAGACGTGTGCCATTCAAATCAATGGTGCAAAAGATCGATATTGATTGAATGAGAGGCTCTAGAAATTGGAAACAGTACTTTTATTTTGCTCCTAGTGGCCAGTGTTGTTGGATTGGAAACTGCTGATGCAATGCTCATCCGGTTGCGCCACAGGGGAAGGTACACATGCTGGAGTTGAAGCAAAAATTTCTGATGGGAGATCTAGGGTCGATTCTAGGGTTCTGGAACTCTCGGATAGAACACTTTGGCTCAAAAGACGTTATTTTGGGTCCAGTCTGGATGCCGTGCTTCTCTGGGAGTCTACGTGAGCTTCATGAGCACTATTTGCACTGGAACACATTTTTTTCTGGAATGCTAGTTAAAGCATGCCACAGAAGTTGTTTTTAAGGAATATCCCATTAAATTCCATTATTATGTCATTAATAAATGTAACACATAGATAAGTAGTACATTCAAATATAAAAACAACAAAAAAAAGTACTTGTGATCTATTTAGCATTATACAACTTAGTTATAGAGTTATTTTAGTGTTACTGTAAAATCTCATTATTTTGCTTAATGGCATAGCCTCCTGTATAATGTTGTTTCTTAACAGTTTCAGAACAAATCAAACAGAAGATGTTGGCTTCAGCCCAAACTAAGTATAAATTAATTTGGACACAAACTACTTAAAGGAAATGTGCACTTTAATGAACCTAATCCACCGACTTGACTAAAGGCACACTAACTAGGGATGACTATCTATTTGTGTGCACACATTCATTTGTTGTGTTACTTATTTCTCTTAATCTTGTAAAACCTTTGATCTTGTATATGATAATGTATTTACATGACATGTTCAGAGGTGTGTTTTACAGTCAACATACTGAGTAAAGCCCAGATCAGAGTATTCTAACACTCCCGCACCCCAGAACCCTTCAGGCCAATGTGCAGGCCTGTCATCCACATGTAAATAAATAAGAAAAGGCAGCATAAAGTGTTTCTTCCTAGAATTTTCTTTATGCCTTTCAAGGACACTTATGTATATGCAATAATACATCATTGTTTTTATACGTCCATTCTTCACAAGTGCAAGTTAGTTTGCTTCTGTTGCTCTCTCTGGTAAACAGGATCAGACTTCATGGTTTAAGAAAGCTGAGCTCTTTATCTTAACCCACTTTATGGAGATTATGCTTTTGGTAAACATACATGTCAGTGGTAAGAAAACAAGAAAGGTAAATTATGATGCGGCGGGGCAGAAAGAGAGAGCGAGAGATGTTAACTCCCAATCTCGATTTTGAAGTAATGTCAGCACTGCTACATTACAGTAATTTCCTGCTACATTACAGTGATTTCCTGCAACAATACAATCATTTCCTTGCCCTGTAAAATATACTGTGAATGTCTTGTAACAAGTAACCATAAGTATACTGTAAAAAAAAAATTTGAGTGCTTAAAACTTTTTTTTTTGTAATTATTTTAATAATACATAGAATATAATTAGATAAAACTAAATAAAAATGTCTTAAAAATTTCACAATAACAGTAATAATGTTTTATTATGTGATTTCTTTGTAAATTGCGGAAGCATTAAAGAAAATGAGGCGGAGGTGCCTTTAACAGCTCGCTCTTCAGCTGATCGGTAGTGATCTACTCACTCCGAAGTGCCTAGCCCTTAAAGTGGGATTTTGAAGGGACATTGCATTACTATATGAATGTCCCCTTCTCTAACAGTCTTGTGAAAGGGCCCTTTGATTAATTTTCTCACTTACGAGTGGGCTTCTTTTCCTGCAATAGTGGCCATCAAGGGAGCAAAAATGCAGCTTTGCATTTGCCCTGGACCATCTAAGAGGCATTGCCTCAGTAGAGTAAGAGGCTAAATAAAAAGTCCACTCTATGTATTGTATTGTAAGTTCATCAAAAAAATGCTACTTGATTGCTACCGCATTTCCAACATCGCACACCAGCAGCGTATACAGCTTTATTAATTATAAAGGGAGTGGTTGTGTCGCATTCAGTCAAAATAGAAATTCAATACGTCTTACAAAGAATACTGCCATAAACTGATGGAGCTGTCTGATTCAGCCAAAGGCATGTTTTTTTTTTTTTTTTATTTTACTAATAAGCCATAACACAAAAATGTACCATGGTATTACCATTTTTTTGGACAAACGCTAACACGGTAACCATTCAGATCAATGGTATTACTATCTTGCTAACATCATTGTACCATGGTTCCATCACATTATTGATGTAAGGTCCTAAATATTAATGCCAGGATATAGTAAAATAACATTACATTATTTTGAAGAATAAATAAACACTAAGAAGTGTGGATGATGAGGATGATGAGAGGATGATGAGGTCAAAGAGGAAGCAGCAGAGATTTACATTTACATGTAGTCATTTAGCAGACACTTTTATTTAAAGTGACTTACAAATGAGGAACAAAACAAGCAAATTACCATTTGAAAGTAAACAAAATCTTCAGTATTGTACTGCCAAGTTCTCACAGTGGCTGGAGCATTACAGATGCTAGCACAGAAGAAAAATACAGACAAAGATTTTTTTTTTTTTAATTAAGCATTAAGCAAGTGTTGACTGGTTAAGTGCTTGTGGAACAGATTTTCAGCTGTTTCTTGAATGCTGAGATGGTATCAGCTGATTGTGTGGAGGTTGGAAGCTCATTCCACAACAGATGACCAGCAAGAGTGAATGATCGTGAAATAGACTTTGTGCCTCTTTGCGACGGGACCACCAGGCACCACTCATTCATTGACCGCAAATAACAAGTTGGGATATAGACCTGCAGGAGTGAATTTAAGTAAGTGTGAGCTGTTCTGTTAGCTGTTCTAAAGAATTGTAGCCTTGAATTTGATGCGGGCAGTTATTGGAAGCCAGTGCAGTGAAATCAAGAGTGAGAGGATGTGTGCCATCTTTGGCTGTTTGAAGGTCACATGTGCTGCAACATTGTGGAACATCTGCAGTGGCTTAATTATGCTAGCTGGGAGACTGGCAAGCAGAGAATTACAGTAGTCCAGCCTTGAAATGATCAGAGCTTGGTCCAGGAGCTGTGTGGCATATTATGACAAGAAATGTCTGATTTTCCTGAAGTTGTAAAGTGTGAAACTGCAAGTCCAGGTGGTTGACGTGATGCTGGCAGTGAAGTTAAGCTGGTCATCCACCACCACTCCCAGGTTACGGGCTGTCCTTGTTGACATTAGTATAGTAGTAGCATAGAGATGACAAGATAAAGTGATGGAGCAGAGATGAGAGAAAGTGAAGAGAAGAGTAATGAGAGTTAAGAAAAAGATTACTGTGGAGTTATGGGGTAATACCATGAATAGACTTTACTTTAATAGACGTCACTCTTTGGAACCAATGCCACCTGGGTGGCCCAGTAACTGTGGGATACATCTATTACCCCCATATCCAGCATGGCCTTTAATGCTTCCCAAATCACTTCAGGTAACTGGACAATAGCGGCTGTTGGCGGACCACCCACTGGGTGCTCAGCCATTTCCATGCTTCAGCCACTTGCTCAAAGAGCTTGATGAAAGCCTCTAGGTCGTCCTGAGGTCTCATCTTGGACAACACAATGTACAGCACGACCATGAGTGGGTCCAGGGTCGCGGCTGAAGACCCATCCTGGTGTACAAAGCTCCATAGCACCTGCTGGTCCTACGTTTGAGCCTTGAACAGCACCTGGAACCAATGCTTCTGTTCTGTGCGTAGCTCAAGCAGAGCCTGATGTTGGGCTTGGTGGATGCCGGCGAGGGTCTTGACAACTTCGGCTAGCGGATAGGAATCCATGGCGGCATTACTTCCTCCTTCGATTCCTGGGTTTTTGGCACCACTGTGACAGGCTTGTGACTCTTTTTATGAAAGACGAAGCGAGAGCCAGGCAAACAATCCAACATAAATTTCTTTGACACACAAATATAAGCTTTTCAGCAACATGAAAGGCGCACACAATTCCTGCTGTGTGTGTCTCTCTCTCTTCCTCCCTCGGCGGTCTAGATTGCATTTTTAAATCCCTCTGTGCTCTCACTGCAAACACAAAACAGCTGTTAAGAGGTGAATTCTCACAGGTGTCAAACCTTACTGCATTCACTCTCTCGGCCTCATTCTCCACAGACATCACATGGCCACGCCCCCATCACCACAGTTCATAATTCATGATTTTGGCAAGGTACTCCAAGGTATTTCAAATGTCAAAAACATGGCATTACCACAGACCATGTCTAAAAATATAAAATCAGTGCCCTTTTTAAAACCTCAAGTAAGCTTCAGTTTTCACGCATTGCATCTGCATACAGTTGAACACGAGCCTTTCAAAGTATACTTAATTTGACTGTGCACGCATACATAGGTGGTTGGCACATGCGCTCTTTGAGATACGCTGGACAATTCCTCCTCAGGAGTTTAGACACATAGAGATGCCTTTATATTCCTTCAGTCTTGAGCCATACAAATGCAGGTATCTGCAGACCTCACATATGAGCTCTTGATGTGCACATACACTGCTGTTGTTTCCATATTCGTCTTGTTTGTGTTTTTTAGCAGCTATTACATCTTCTTCAAGCACTTTGTGACAGCAATGGCTCAAATGTGAGTCTTGCCACCTTGTGAATCCACTTATTAGTGCAAATAATTTCAGGTGCGCACATTCAGTGCTGATGACAAAAATTGTGTCACGCACCTTAATTGCTGACGCTTAGAATACATACAGAAACTTAATGCTCAGTCACAGACTGTTCACACACACACACACACACACACACACACACACACACACACACACATACACACACACACACACTCATACATACATACATACATGAGCTGAGACTTGTGCACTTAATGTCCAGTTAAGCCAAGGGAAGTATGTTTGGATCTCTGTACACTGGCCATGACCTCCAGAACATATGATATGGAGAGGTTGGTCAGGGATAATGAGTGTGTGTGTGTGTGTGTGTGTGTCTCTTGGGTGACAGCAGCAGGATGAGAGGAAGTGAAAAGAACTCCAGATATATGGCTCTGCTGCCATCTCCCCTGACACACACACACACACACACACACACACACACACACACACACACACTCCGATCTTCTCTGAACAAAGTGTGCCATGCTTACCCTTACACAAGAATGAAGCCTTTAGTTTACCCAGCAGCTGATGAAGGCATCAAACTGTTATCTAATACCAGTTTCCATGTGTATGTGTGCAGGGTCTCAGGGCAGTCCAGTCAGCACTTACATTTTTGCATATTTAAGATGAGATCATTTGACTTTTTAAGGCCCCAGCATACTTATGGCAAAGTGCTTCTTTGTTCTTCGCTTAGAGCCAGAACTGTTTGCAAACATTCAGACACCCCCACACTTCTGTGGGAGGTTGTTTAAAGGTTGTTTAAAGTAGGGCTGCAACTAACGATTATTTTGATAATCGATTAATCTAACGATTATTAGAGCGATTATTGCAAAAATTAACCGATTATTCAGCTTGTGCCCTGGCTTAAAAGGTTGTATCTTACTAACAATAAAAAGGACAAAATCATCTTTTAAAATTACCTTGAAATAACATTTACTGAATTAACAGGAAAAATATACTTTTTAAGTTTAATTCAGTTAAGAAATTCACTGATTTTACACATCCGGTCCATATCAGGCTAATCAAGCCTCCGAGAGGGATAAAGGCCGACTGCGGAGGGTGGTGCAAGAGAGAGAGACCGTTTACAGTCAGCTGACCTTCATGTGTGTGTTTGTGTCTTTTGTTTAAGTCACAAGTGTTTTTGTCTTGTTTTCCATTTAATATTGTCTAAAAATCCTTAAAAAAGATACATTTACTTGAGAAGCAACATAAGATATTTAGACTTGCTTTAAGAGAACGTATATTAAATATAAGTGTATTTTGTATAAGTGTATTTTTTTCACTTGGCTATACTTCTGCGAGAGCAGTAAAGACAAACTATACTTATATTCAAGATCTATTCTCTAAAAGCAAGTATAAATATATTATACGCTGCTTCTCAGGTGAATGCATTTAAAGGATTTTTAGATATTTTAAATATTTGTATTTTTAATATTATATTCAACATAGATAACATTTTTTATGCTGCAGTATACAGTAGCTGCTAAAGAAAATTTACATTCTTTTTAATGAGTTTTAGATATTATTTTTGGAAAACAATCCAAAACAAAAACAAATCAAAAAGTATTTTGTTGCAGTGTATAATGGGGCGATGACTTCTGTTTCCTTTCTGTTCACATCAATCCATCTTTAACTCTCAAAAAAACAGTCTCTCTTATTAATAAAGCTGTGTATTGCCAATTTTCTTCACGCTAAGAAATACACAGTGACACATATTTTATGATTCAATACTAGAAATGACTGTTTCGGAGTTTGTAGTTATTTACGGCAGGGTGCTTCCTTTAAAAACATTCGACAAGCAAGTTTCCCTTCAGTGGAGCAGCAGCTCCAGCTCCACAATGAGAGTACGTTTGTATTTACTTATTTTGTATTTTTGTATTATAATTCCCTCATTCTTTGCGAGTATTTACCAGCAAAAGAGGGACTGAAGCGGTTGTCATAATGAACCAGCTGCTTAAATTCCACGTCTGTCGCTCACTTCGACGTTGTGTCGAAGAAGCGACACTAGGGGTCTCTCTTGAGCGGCGAATATGCCTCTGGTCTATGAAAAAAGGCCAATGAGAAGTTGGCAGACAGTATTTGCATAACCCGGCCCAGACATACGGGTATAAAAGTGGGTAAATACGTCGAGTTCATTCAGAAATGTTCTTTGGAGCCGATGGTCATGTATGCAGCAGCTGTGAATCACACACGAGATTCCTTCTTCTGTTCCTCTTACGCTCTGCTTGCTGTTGGATCTACGGCACAATTCAGTGCAGCTTGCCCCTGTATGCTTCGACAGCGCAGAGAGTTAAAAGAGTTATATTTGAAAGAGTAATATTAAGAGGCTATCTCTCATATTCTGCCCTGCCGCAAGCCTGCCGCCATGGGCCATGCCCCGTCTGCACGCCAAGGGCGTCCTGCTGCGGTGGAGGTCCGGGAGGAGAATCCTTTGATCAATTTATTTCATTTGCCAACCCCCCCCCCCCCCCCCCCCCCCCCCCACCAACGCGGCTGTGGTACCCACATTCTCAATAAAAGAGCTATTTCCTTTGACTCTGGGTCACCTGGCCCGCAAATGCCGTTCTCACGTCACTCTGCCGCCAGATCACAACAGTACCAGCACGCTGGACGCAGACCACCCGGTTCCGATGAGTCTAGATGGAACCTACGTTGGACCTTCTCCTCAGTTGCTAACCCGCCCCCTGCCAAGGTAAGTGCTTTGAGTCTTTTCTCAGCACCAGAGCCTTGGGATGTGTCTTTGCCTCCCGACGCCGCTTTACCTGCTCCTCGGTTGAGGTAATACTGTGCGCTTTCTCTCCCAGGAGATCCCACTCACCTGGGTCCCTGGTTGATTCCTCCCTAGCCCTTTTGGGTCCGCAGTTCAGTGGAGGAACTTGCAGACCCAGTCCACTACGGGTACTCTAATCTACCCTGTACTGGAATAGGTGCTCCACAGATTGGAACTCCTACACGGACTCCCCCTGTGTGTATTTTCCACGGTGTGGTCCCCTTACGAAGTGGACCCGCATCTCCCTTAGGCAGTTTTTGCTGCCCTCTTGTCGCTATGCTGTAGCAACTCCCCCCTCCTTGAGGTTGGATCTACCACTGCGCCACGTTCCACATGTTGCCTAAAAAACCCATGTGATGTATTCGCCACCTTTACCTCCCCTTTTGGGCAGGTGTGGCCTCCGCAGGGTCATTTCCTTCTGAAAGAATAGGATACTTGTTAAGACCCTCTTCCCTTAATGCGTGTAAGGGCCCTGCTGTTCTTGCTCTATGCCAAGAAACATAGAGAGAAAAGAGGCTCAGCCAGGCTTGGCCCGTTCCCAGGTTGGCAAGCGTCACCTTGTTCCCCTCTAGGATAACCAGAAGGATTCCGACGACTTTTTTGGGGCATTGGGGAAGGGTATGTGCAGTCTGAAACACAGTTATAAATACCTGCCCGCTCCTGTGTCAGCAGTACATGTACACGGCTCAGCGCATGCCGTGATTTGAAGTGGACCCCTAGTGTCGCTTCTTCGACACGACGTCGAAGTGAGTGCCAGACGGGGAACGTCTCGGTTATGAATGGTAACCATGGTCCTCCCGGCCACATCGCTGAGCCAAGCCACTGCAGTGGCCGGACCATTTCCGGCTCCTCAGAAAAATCCTGAATGAACTCGACGTATTTCCCTGCTTTTATACCCGTATGTCCGGGGCGGGGTATGTAAATACTGTCTGCCAACTTCTCATTGGCCTTTTTTCATAGACCAGAGGCATATTCGGCGCTCAAGAGAGACCCCTAGTGTCGCTTCTTCGACACGATGTCTCCTTCCCTCCATCAGGGAACGGAGGTTAGATACGTAACCGAGACGTTTTCAACATCACAATAACTTTATTTTTAAATGTTACAAACATTCAAACAATCACTACATTAGTTTTACCGTCAGAGCAGAGTTTTGATGTAGCGATGCGGCAATGTTTTCTGATATCAAACAAAGAATGTACACTATAATATATAGTATATAACTAGTCAGTCCAATCGAGCCTTATCCCATTACATCCAACCACTTCTGGTGCTGGGAAAGTGGTAAGAATGAGTGACGGATGGAATGCGATAAAGCTTGTTATATGCTTGATAATATTTAATCTGACCTTTAGTGCACCATCTGTGATATAATCTGTCCTCCAGTGCATCTGCTGTGAAGTGTAAGGTGAGATATGTTTGTATTATTATTACAACGATTGTATAGATGGGGGCAAGTTTGCACCAGCTCGCTAATAGCTGCATGCCGTTGTGTTAATGTTGACTGATTGAAAAATGTAACTTAAATATCTGTCGGCCTCAAAGTAGGTGGAGATCCATGTTACAACTACAGATGGCGTGGACCAATGGCACTAAGGTGTTTAGCAGCCGGTAGTACAGTACAAAGTTTTCCTGAGAGTTTGCACTGGCAAGCTGTTACAAACCATTGAAACAAACTCCAAGACAGACACCGTTTTTTGGCCAGATTTTGTTCTAAATTATGTCACACCCATTCATTCTATTTTGTATGAAGTGTGCTGGGGCCTTTATTGTGCAGCACTCCATTAGTGTAAATATAATATATGAATTGTGACTAACAGAGAATGAACTGGGCGAGTGAGTGAATTTTCACTTGCCTCACGATTCAATTACGATTCTAAGAGTAACAATTAAATTATAAAAAGATTGTCGATGCTTCACGATGTATCTTGTCCTTCAATTTCTTCTAAGTGTATTTTTTACACTTAACCCTTTCATATTTTTATTTAACAGCTTGTAAAGGGATTTCGACAGGCAAGGAGGAGGTGAGAACTGGCTTGGCAATATAAATAAGGTTTTAATAATAAACTTAAACCAAAGGACAAACACACACATGACGGACATGTCCGGAAATGATCTCTCTCTCGTCGCACCAGATTTGCCATAACACTGCGTCCAAGAAATCAAATTGTTGAAAGATATTCCTATTTTTGTTTGAGGCACTTAGCAACAAGTAAACTATATATACACAACTTTTAGATTTGTTTTCTATCTGCGATATAATAAGTACCTATTACTTTGAACAGAAAGAAATTCTGATTACAAAGTCTACACACATTTTTAGACATTTTGTTTAATGTGTTTATAACCACTCACAGTCTGCGGCACTATTATTCCAAGCTGGTCTGATACATCGATTTCATAAAAATATATTGCCGCAAACGGCAACTTTTAGGGTCCAAGCAGTTTGGAAAAGTGGAAAAAATAGTCAAAACTGTCAAGGGGAAAGGATTTCATAACTAAGTTCTCTAGTAGTTACTTTGTAGGTCTGATGTTTGCAGACTTACAAGGACTGGTTATTCTTGTTATAACATTAGCTTATTATAGCACCAGCTTGTAGCCGATTCTCACAAAATTACTAACTTTGGCAGCCTGTAAGTTGAGGCCAAATTTCAGGATGATTGGCCATTCAAATGAAAGTTAGTAGTGCCCATTTTGGTTGAGTTGTCCAATCAATATTTTAAGGATATGTTAGCACTTGACCATAAGAAAATGCATGCCCAACTGCAACTTCCACGATCAAACTGTTGAGGAGTCAACTGTTTTTTATTCGTATCGCTCACTATGGGCAGAATTTGATAAAATTTGACATGCATGCACAAAGTGTCAAAGTTTCCCAAGTTTTGTTATGTTCAGACTCTTTCAGAAGATATAGCTTGATGAGTGAATCTGGGCTATGGCCAAAAGATTAATTGACTTATATCTTCTAAATGACTTGATAAATCAAAATGATTTTGAAAATATTATAATATTTCATTTATTAAATATTCAAACTTAATAACAACCTATTTAGATTGAACAAGTTACTTGTTGTATTCAAAATAAATCTGAAGACATATTTTAGAAGTAAGACACTTTTTTAATTCATTTGTTTTATTTGCCTACCCTTTCGAAAACCGTATGTGGTGCGGTGGTGGACACGGGGTCTGGTTCGTCTGTTTAGATCTTACATGGTGGAATTAAAACACTGATAGATTATATTTGGCTTCTTACCAGTCAAATCGATTGTATTTTAGAAATTAAAAACAGCCATTTGTGTTGAGAGTTTCAAATCTATCAACAATTGGTTCTTACAAGAGCAGACGCAAAAATAATGACGATGATCTGTGAAATATCATAATTTTTGTCAAATTTTGAGTTTGTTCTGATCTATCAATCATAATGAAAATCTAAAGATGTTCAAAATCTTTTTTAAACAGGGTGTTTGAACTCCACCAACAGCACTCTTGGGGCTGATTGGGTGCCAGAAGAACCCAGAAGTGCCTCTGCCGAGCATTTGTTTGTAAAAAATAAACTTGAACTACAGTGGCAAACACAATAATTCATACATAATATTATTATTAATCATTACATCGAAGAGTAACATATTATCATCACCAGGTTTAGATTTTTTCTGCAGATTACAAGTGATATTGAGCATTTTTTTGTATGTTTGTACTATAAGAATGTAATCTCTGATAATGTGTGTTTGTTTCAGACAGACTGAGATGAGTGGGGTCACCTGCTCTCAGTCTCAGAGTGAGACTTACCGCTGCAAGTTATGGTGATCTGACAGTAATCCTGTGCCATTGCGGTGCAGAGGGTGTTACATTATCTGTCTTAATCCGCTAATCCGTGGACACATAGCTAATCTCAATCCCACCCCCACACACACCTTCTTCAGTAATCACTCTAATGACGGACTCTTGGCAACTGATCCCAGCAGTCCCGCCCTTCCAGTTCCCCCTGATTGACACACCTCTTCTGTTTCTTTGTATAAGCACACACACACACACACACACACACACACACACACACACACACACACACACACCGATCCCAGGCAACTCTCATTAATGGAATTCACAGCCCAGGGCGAAACACAAAGCAAACATTTGTTCAGCAAATATGTGTGTTTTGATCTCTGTGTCACTGTGACTATGAGGTTCTAGTAGAGTCACTGGAGTGTTTAAGATTTTGCTGTGATTGTCAAGGTTTTTAAAAACCTTTAAAAATTCACAGAAGACACACTGCCACAGCCAATATGCTGATATGACAGGATGCAATAACGAGACAGACAGAGAGAGAGAGAGACAGAGAGAGATAGAGAAGCATGTACTGCTGACATTACAGTAGAGGAATTTTTCCAGTAGATCACAAAATTAGATGCTTTTTTTCCCCCAAAATCTACACACAGCTTTTTTCCATACAATGAAAGTGTATTGTGACCTGAGGGTGCTGATGTTCAAAAATGACAATAAAAATTGATAATTAGTTTAAAATTAGTCCATACTCCTAATTGGCCGTTATCACCAAATGCGCTTTTTGACATCTTTGGTAGTTGCAGGAGTGCCATGTTTTTAGACATCATGTCAAGTTAAAAAAAGTTCATCTCTAAAAAATGCATCCCGAGACATCTGCGTTCAGTTCTATTCATTGACCTGCATCTAGCATTTTTTTATCACACATTCAGACTGAACGGCATCCAAGTCTTCTGAAGCCCTGATATAGCTTTGAAACAGACTTATAATTTGAGCCTTTATTCACTAAAAAAATCTTAACTTTTGTAATAGCTCTCAAATGCTTTTCCACTTCTGTGTATTTAAATGCTTAACATAATTGGTTCTCATGTGTCTTGACAGAGCAGTAAGAACACACTGCTAAACGCACGTCATATGGGTTTTGAACGACAATAATTAAATGATCATCAGTAAATTATGATTTATTACTCTAACCAATCCAGAAGCATAAGAGCACTTATCATCTTATAATAATAATAATAATAATAATAATATAATAATAATAATAATAAACTCCATTTCCCCGTCTGTCGCTCACTTCGACTCGTGTCGAAGAAGCGACACTAGGGGTCTCTCTTGAGCGCCGAAAGATGCCTCTGATCTATGAAAAAAGGCCAATGAGAGTTGGCGAACAGTATTTGCATACCCCGCCTCCGGATACGGATATAAAGGCGAGGGAAATACGCTCGTTCATTCAGTAATTTTCTTCGGAGCCGATGGTCGTGTGTATGCAGTCAGCTGCGAGTAACACAACTGATCCTGCTTCTGATCCTCTGACGATCTGCTTTGCTGTTGGATTTACGGCGCACTACAGCGGCTTTTCTCTTCACTGCCGGCGTGCAGTTTGCCCCTGGGCGCTTCGACAGCGCAGAGTTAAAAGAGTTGAAAGAGTGATTTTCTCTGTAAAAGAGTTTATTTCTCTGAAAGAGCATTACACAGCAGCGTTGAACGTCCTTTTCAGGACGCGTCTTTTTAAAGATGTAATTTCCGCCCCTGTGTAGTTTCTGGATGCGGTGATTTCTCCCCACCTCTCTCGGTCATAAAAAACTGTCTTGCATGCCTGGGCTGTGATCACACGCAGGCAGCGTTTTATGAATGGTTCATGTTCTCAGTGCGAGAACATAGCCATGGCAACATTGCGGTCGTGTGGCTTTCTTTTGTAATGAGAGAAAGCCGCTCCAGCCGCCCCCCGCGCCTCGCCTCCTTCCACGGGATTGACGCAGGCGCCGCGGGCGACGAACACGATTTGGGGACAATGACGGGCTCTGTTCGCCGGGTAAACCCCCTCGAACCTCCCGCCTCCCCAGCATGCTTGTTTGCTTCCGTCTGAGCCCGGGATGAGCATTCTCTCCAATGGTTCATCTTCTCAGTGTGAGAACATGGCCGTTATAGCATTGCGGTCGCACAGCTTTCTTTTGTAATGAGAGAAAGCCACTTCAGCCGCCCCCCGCACTCCGCCTTCTTCCTACGGGATCGGCGCAGGCGCCGCGGGCGATGAAGGCGATTGGGGGAATATGACGGGCTTTGTTCGCCGGGTAAACCCCCTCGAACCGCCCGCCTCCCCGGCACGCTTGCTTGCTTCAGAATTGGATGACATCACCGCTGCATCGGAGAGCGTTACAGCGGCATCGGATGCTGATCGCTCGCCTGGGCCGCCACCTACGGGTCTGCCGCCCAGCCTGAGCCTGACGCACGGAGATCCGCTATGCTTTCCCGGGCTACTTGATCGGTCCCGCGGGCAGGTGCGCCGCTCACAGCCACGCCCCCCCCCCCCCCCCCCCGGTTCCTTTCTTCCCGGATGTGCACGACGAGTTGAGCAAAGCCAAGGCTTCTTCGCTCCTCCGCTCTCACTACCCTCGCGGTGGAACGGTCCCAGACCGCTTCCACTCTGCACGCCACGGCCCTTCCTGCAACCAACGCCAGGCCAAGGCACTTCAAAACTTGCACCTTGGGTAGTCCTGTTCTTGATGTGCTGCAGGAACTGCGCTGGATGACCAACCGCGCCCCCGGGCCACAGAGGTCAGAAGCGCCGGCATTCGAACAGGCGATGGCCACCCGTTGTGGTCCAGAAACGCACCTGTGGACTGGACCTGGTCGAAATGCGGGAGGTAGACAAGGCACACCTTCTCCCACACCCCCGTCTCCCAGCTCCGTCCGTTCGGCGCCACCGTTGACGACTCTGCCCAGCAGTCCTCAGCGGTGAGGCAGACGGAGGCCACTGCACATCCTGCCCCGCCGCAAGCCTGCCGCCATGGGCCATGCCCCGTCTGCTCGCCGAGGGCGTCCTCCTGCGGCTATGAAACACCCTGCTCTGCCTCAACGCGGGCCCAGCTCTCAGCTCCAGCGTCGAGCACTCCGCAGGAAGCAGACGTCCCCGTCTCACGGACCCCCTCGAGGACCCGGAAGGCTCCCAGGCTGTCCGTAGACGCTCAACTCAGGGACCAAGATGTTAGCTCCGGAGGTGGTAAGACCGCTCCGTCCCCGGTGGAGGGCCGGGAGGAGAATTTTTTGTCGAATTAGTTTTCACATTCTCATATTCTCTGTAACAAGCTATTTCCTTTTGTCTCTGGGTCACCTGGCCCGCAAATGCCGTTCCCACGGCACTCTGCCACCAGATCTCAGCAGTCCCGGCTTCCTGGACACGGACCACCCGTCTCCAGCCCCACGACTGCCCCCCCGGCCGGCCGGTTCCGACCAGTCTAGAGGACGCCTACCCGAGACCTCCTCTTCAGTCGCTAACCCGCCCCCTGCCAGGTGTGCAGAGCAAGGTAAGTGCATTGAGTGTTTCTCAGCACCCCAGCTGCGGGTCGCCCTGTCGACGCCCAACGCTGCCCTGCCTGCTCCGCCCCGCTGTGAAGCCCTGCCGGGTACGTCAAAATTAATCGTCCCCTTGGTGCCCCTAGTGCAGAGGTTGGACGCGTGGCTTTCACTTCCCAACCCGTCTCGCTGGCTGGCCCGGACCATCTGACTCGGTTATGCAATTCAGTTTGCCAGGCCCCCAACCGAGATGAAGGAGGGTTTCTACAGCACTTACCTCATCGTACCCAAGAAAGGCGGTGGCTTACAACCAATCTTGGACTTGCGAGTTTTCAACGAAGCGTTGCACAAACTCCCGTTCAAGATGCTCACGCAGAAACACATCTTAACCTGCGTCCGGCATCTAGATTGGTTCGCAGCGGTAGACCTGAAGGACGCGTACTTCCACGTCTCCATCCTGCCCCGACACCGCCCCTACCTGCGGTTTGCGTTCGGGGGCCAGGCGTATCAGTACAAAGTCCTCCCCTTCGGCCTGTCTCTGTCCCCTCGCGTCTTCACGAAAGTCGCAGAGGCAGCTCTTGCCCCGCTCCGCGAAGCCGGCATCCGCATACTCAACTACCTCGACGACCGGCTCATTCTGGCCCACTCGCGAGAGTTACTATGCGCCCACAGAGACCAGGTGCTCAGGCACCTCAGCCGTCTGGGGCTTCAGGTCAACTGGGAAAAGAGCAAGCTCACTCTAGTTCAGAGCATCTCTTTTCTCGGGATGGAGTTAGACTCAGTCTCAATGTCGGCACGTCTCACCAACGAGCGTGCACAGTCAGTGTTGAACTGCCTCGCCGCCTTCAGGCCAGGCACAGCGGTCCCCTTAAAACTTTTCCAGAGGCTCCTGGGGCATATGGCGTCCTCCGCGGCGGTCGTGCCGCTGGGGTTGATGCATATGAGACCGCTCCAACACTGGCTCCAGACTCGAGTCCCGAGACGAGCATGGCGCCACAGCACGCACCGGGTAACAATCACCCCCGCCTGCCATCAGACATTCAACCCCTGGACAGACCTCTGTTTCTTACGGGCTGGAGTGCCCCTACAGCAGGTGTCCAGACGCGTCCTGGTCACGACCGACGCCTCCAGATTGGGTTGGAGCGCTGTTTGCAATGGGCACGCAGCCTCAGGCCGTTGGAAAGGGGCCCAGCTCCGTTGGCACATCAACTGCCTCGAGTTGTTGACCGTCCTTTTGGCCCTGCGGAAGTTTCTCCCGTTAATTCGGGACGAACATATCCTAGTCAGGTCGGACAGCACCACTGCGGTCGCGTACATAAATCGCCAAGGCGGCGTACGATCCCGTCACATGTCACAACTCGCCCGTCGTCTCCTCCTTTGGAGCCAGCACCGACTCAAGTCGCTGCGTGCCACTCACATCCCCGGCAACCTCAATGCGATAGCGGACGCGCTGTCATGACAACGCTTGCCTGGCGGAGAGTGGAGGCTTCACCCCCACTCGGTTCAGCTGATTTGGGAACGGTTCGGCAAGGCCCAGGTAGACCCCTCTGCCTCCCGAGAGACCTCCCACTGCCCGCTCTGGTACGCCCGCTCAGAGGCTCCCCTCGGGGCAGATGCACTGGCACACAGCTGGCCGGTGGGGCTGCGCAAGTACGCATTCCCCCAGTGAGCCTTCTTGCACAGGTGCTGTGCGAGGTCAGGGAGGATGAGGAGCAAGTCACTCTCGTGGCTCCTTACTCTCGTGAAGCGCGAAGCACACACCTTCACAAAAGCTTACTGGGATAACTCCGTCGAATTGATCCCCAATCCTTGATTTTCTTCTTTCACATTTGTTCATAAACCTAAATTTTAAACTTTACAAACGTGTGAACATATCTCCGATACTCTTTATAAAAAACAATCAGATTTCTTTGATATCGCTACTTATATCCAACTTTCCGAACTTCCGCTACTAGTCTTAGCCCGCTAGCACTGCACGCGTGGTCTCTCGCCTATCGATCGTCTTACTTACACCTGTATAACTGAAAGCTATAATTCGCCATTATAGCACATCTGCTATAATGGCGAATATAGCGGATGTGTGTCTAATGCTACCTCTGTGTGCAGGTGAAGACACCTTTGAACTACATTCGGTGCAGTTGGAGCTCGAATCCGTCGAGAGGCAGATCCACGACCTGCTAGAGAGACAGGCCGAGCTGCGAGATCGGCGGTCTGCGCTTGAAACATCATGCGCCGATGCTCACAGGTCAGTGGTTAATAATTTTTTGACTCCGACCTCGACTACTCCGTGTGTTTCTCTGCACAGGTCCCGAGCAACCAGGACGCGATCATCCCTGGCTTCATTCACTCCGGCACCGACACATCACCACGGACCCTGGGTGATTCCACGGCGGAAGACGCGAGCCAGGACCAGACCAAGGACCTCCCCGCCCCTCCCGGCTTTCGAGATCTCCACCCAGAACCGCTTCTCACCTCTTCGCTAGTCGGAGCGCGACGACGCCGTGATCATCGGCGATTCCACCGTCCGTCATGTCTGCGCTATCTCTGGCAAAGGTAAGGTGCGCACTCACTGCTTTCCTGGTGCTCGTGTTCTTGATGTCTCTACGCAGGTTCCCGAGATCCTGAATGGTGACGAGCGCGTCGGAGCTGTCGTGCTGCACGTGGGAACGAACAACACCAGGCTGCGGAAGACAGAGGTACTGAAAAAGGACTACAGGAGCCTGATCGAGACGGTACGCAGCACTTCGCCAGAAACAACGATCGTCGTGTCTGGACCGCTTCCCACGTACCGACTAGGACAAGAAAGGTTCAGTAGATTATTTGCTCTAATGTCATGGTGTAATGAACAGAGACTGCTCTTTGTTAATAATTGGAATCTGTTTTGGGAGCGACCTAGGCTCTTCCGTGCTGATGGCCTTCACCCCAGCAGAGTCAGAGTGGCTGTTCTGTCGGACAACATCTCCAAGACGCTACACACCATATGACTAGTAAGTCAAAGTCCAAATCACAGCATTTGCTGTCCCAACTTAATTGATATAAGTACCAATGTAGAACATTATATAGAAACTGTGTCTATTCCTCGTTTAGTAAAGCCAAACAATACATCTACTGTAGGATCTAGGAAAAATCTAATTGTAATTAAACCAGAAAATCTCAATATCAGTGAACAAAAACAATTTCTAAAGCTAGGTCTTCTAAACATTAGATCGCTCACACCTAAGGCGGTTATTGTAAATGAAATGGTCTCAGATAATAGTTTTGATGTATTTTGCCTTACCGAAACCTGGCTTAAACCAAATGATTATTTCGGTCTAAATGAGTCTACTCCGCCAGGATACTGTTATAAGCATGAACCCCGTCTGATTGGTCGTGGCGGCGGTGTTGCAACAATCTATAGAGATATTCTTAATGTTACTCAGAAAATAGGTCACAGGTTTAATTCATTTGAAGTACTTGTGCTAAATGTTACACTCTCAGATGTAAGAAAAAAATCCCTATTATCTCTAGCCTTGGCTACCGTATATAGACCTCCAGGGCCTTATGCTGATTTCCTAAAAGAGTTTGCAGACTTTCTATCAGATCTATTGGTCAATGTCGATAAAGCAATAATTGTTGGAGATTTTAACATACACGTAGATAACACAAATGATGCGTTAGGGGCTGCGTTTACAGATTTGTTAAACACCTTCGGGGTCACGCAAAACGTCAGTGGTCCCACTCATCGCCTAAATCATACGCTAGATTTAATTATATCATATGGAACCAATCCAACCGATATAGATATTATACCGCAAAATGATGATGTCACTGATCATTACATGGTAACTTGCATACTACGTACCACTGAAATCTGTCATATTGCGCCACGTTATCGACCAAGCAGAACAATCCTTCCAACCACAATATATAGATTCTCAAATAGCTTACCTGATCTATCTCAGCTGCTCAGTGAACCCAAACAAACAGATGAACTAGAGGAAATGACTAGCAGTTTGAGCACCATTTTCTCTGGTACATTAGAAATTGTTGCACCAATTAGATTAAAAAAGTTTAGAGAAAAAACTAGAGCACCATGGTACAACAGTGCTACGCATGCTATCAAGAGAGAAACTCGTAACTTGGAGCGTAAATGGAAACAAACTGATATAGAGGTCTTTAGAATCGCATGGAAAGACAGTATGTCACGTTACAAAAAGGCTCTAAAAACAGCCAGGGCTGAGCACCCCCGCAAACTAATAGAAAATAACCAAAATAATCCAAGGTTCTTATTTAACACCGTGGCTAGACTAACAAATAAACAGAGATCACCTGAGCAAAATATTCCGTTACAGTTTAGTAGTAAAGATTTTATGAATTTCTTCACTGAGAAAATAGAAAACATCAGAAACACAATTGTAAACACAATTGTTAATGTACAATCTTTTATGGTGTCTTATGATTCAGCCTCAATTATCGCCCCTCAAGAACAACTACACCGCTTTACAACTATAGGACAGGAAGAGCTAAATAAACTTATCATTGCATCTAAAACAACAACATGTTTACTAGATCCAATACCCACTAAACTACTGAAAGAAGTGTTACCTGTAGTGGAAGAGCCTCTTCTCAATATTATTAACTCGTCTTTATTTTTAGGTCATGTTCCAAGAATATTTAAGCTGGCAGTTATAAAACCTCTCATTAAGAAACCACAATTAGATCCAAATAACCTAGCAAATTACAGACCCATCTCAAATCTTCCATTTATGTCTAAAATATTAGAAAAAGTTGTGTCCGCTCAATTGTGCTCTTTCTTGCAAGAAAATGATATCTATGAAAAATTTCAGTCAGGATTCAGACCGCATCATAGCACAGAAACTGCGCTAGTTAAAATTACAAATGATTTACTTTTAGCTTCTGACCAAGGCTGCATCTCAATATTAGTTCTACTCGATCTTAGCGCTGCGTTCGACACTATAGATCATAAAATATTCTTGGATCGACTACAAAACTACACTGGTGTTCAGGGACAGGCATTAAGCTGGTTTAGATCGTACTTATCAGACCATTACCATTTTGTCTGTTTAAATGGGGAAAAATCGAAGATAACGTCAGTAGACTATGGAGTGCCACAAGGATCTGTGTTAGGCCCTCTATTATTCTCAATATATATGCTGCCACTTGGTAAAATTATAAGAAAACATGGAATTAATTTCCACTGTTATGCTGATGACACTCAATTATATATCTCATCATGACCAGATGAAAACACTAACTTATCTAACTTGACAGAGTGTCTTAAAGATATAAAATGCTGGATGACGCGTAATTTCCTGTTATTAAATTCCGATAAAATGGAGGTATTACTTATTGGTCCAAAAAACTACCCACAAAATCCCTTACAATACAACTTTAATTTAGAAGGATGTCCTGTTACATTATCCACTACAGTAAAAGACCTGGGTGTTATACTAGACCGCAACTTGACTTTCGAAAATCATATTTCATCTGTTACGAGTACAGCCTATTTCCACCTTAGAAACATTGCTAAGCTACGTAACATGCTATCTGTTTCTGATGCAGAAAAGTTAGTTCATGCATTCATGACCTCGAGACTAGATTACTGTAATGCTTTATTAGCTGGTTGCCCTGCATCCTCAATAAACAAGCTACAGTTAGTCCAAAATGCAGCCGCTAGAGTTCTTACTAGGTCAAGAAAATATGATCATATAACACCGATTTTATCATCTCTACACTGGCTACCTATTAAGTTCCGTATCAATTACAAAGTATTACTACTGACCTATAAAGCCCTAAATGGTTTAGCTCCTGTGTATTTAACGGATCTTCTATCGCCATACAATCCATCGCGCTCTTTAAGATCACTAAATTCGAGGCATCTGGTCATACCTAGGATATCTAAGTCCACTAATGGAGGGAGGGCGTTCTCACATTTAGCTCCTAAACTTTGGAATAGCCTTCCTGATATTGTTCGAGGCTCAGACTCGCTGTCCCAGTTTAAAACTAGATTAAAGACGCATCTCTTTAACCAAGCATTCACATAATGCTTACTTTTTATACTACTGCTGAATCAGTTATAATGCATTAATATTATGAACATCAGCTATGCTAATTATTTCCCATCTGCTTTTCTGCTGTTATCTCGGGACGCCAGTCCCGAGGTAAATAGCATTCGTCAGCTCCAGTTTGTATCCAGCCTCTCACGGAGACTTCAGATGCCCCATCACCATGGACTACGATCTTGAAATGGGATACATAGACTAACTATTGCCAACAAAAGCCTTCATCAGCCAAACAAGGACAATTGCATCTAAGTGAACTTCTGGAATTTAATCAAGGATGGACTTCAAAGACACTGGTCACTAATCTTGCAGTTCAAACACAATCACTGTCTAAATACTGACCCTTAACACTTAATAAGTTTAATAATTTTTTAAATCATGTTTTTTAACTATAAATAATTCTTATTTACATTATTCATGATGTTAGCCAGAGGGGAACTGGCCCCCCATAGTGAGTCTGGTTTCTCCCAAGGTTATTTTTCTCCATTAACCATCATCTTTTGGAGTTTTGTGTTCCTTGCCACAGTCGCCTTCGGCTTGCTCACTGGGGTTATTAATACAATTATTATTTAATTATTTTTAAACACGATAAAGAATCATATCTTATCTAATTCCACAACAGGGCTCCAAACAAAAAATCAATTAAGGAGCCACTGGCTCCTATAGGGGGAAAAACAGGCGCCAAATATTTTCATTTTTAACTCCTTCCATTCCTTTTCGTCCCGCAGCTCGCATGCAAGAAAAACTGCACGTGCTAACAGTGTAGTCTGTGGAGCATTCTTCGCAATTATGTGATCACGTGCATTTTTTATGCTTGTTACTGTCACCGTGTTTTATCACAGTCTCTTTTTTGAAATGGTTCGTTCCTGCAATGAACTCCGTTTTCCCCGCTATTTCTTTGATATAAACTTTTGTAATGTATTTCGGGAAATGTAATGCAAATTTTAAAATCAAAGGGAGTAAATTTTTACTGTCGCCAATGGCGACCTTGACAGAAATTACACTCGCAAATAAATTTATTTGGTCACAAATGCGACCATTTTTTAGTCACAGTTTGGAGCCCTGCACAATGATGATGATTTATCGACTTTATAGACATTACATTTTTATCGTCTGTTAATGCTGAACTTCTGTAAAGCTGCTTTGAAACGATGTGTGTTGTGAAAGGCGTTATACAAATAAAATTGACTTGACTTGACTTGACTTACTGGCCCACCCAGGCCTGGTTCTTGGACCTTTTACTCCTCGCGACAGCCCCTCCCTGGCGAATTCCCCTGAGGAAGGACCTTCTTTCACAGGGACGGGGCACGCTCTGGCATCCGCACCCAGACCTTTGGAAACCTCCACGTCTGGCCCCCGAACGGGATGCAGAAGTTCTAGCTGGTCTACCACCATGGTCGTAGCCACGTTCAACCAAGCCAGAGCCCCTTCTACCAGGCAACTCTACGCCCTGAAATGGCGTCTGTTCGTGAATTGGTGTTCTTCCCGGGCAGAAGACCCAGAGGTGCGCAGTTAGGTCTGTGCTCCTGTTCCTACAGGAGAGGTTGGAGGGGAGGCTGTCCCCATCCACCTTGAAGGTGTATATTGCCACTATCGCAGCTCACCACGACCCAGTAGACAGCAAGTCTCTGGGTAAGCACGACTTAATCGTCAGGTTCCCAAGAGGTGCCCGGAGGTTAAACCCCTCCCGGCCAAACCTGTTCCCCTCCTGGGATCTCTCGGTGGTCCTCGCCGGTCTTCAGAGATCCCCCCCCGAGTCGCTAGAATCAGTTGGCTCAGGGCCCTCTCCTAAAAAGACAGCCCTGCTGATCGCGCTTGCTTCCATCAAGAGGGTCGGGACCTGCAAGCGTTCCCTACTAACGACACTTGCCTGGAGCTCGGTCCGGCAGATACTCATGTGATCCTAAGACCTCGACTGGGCTATGTGCCCATGGTTCCTACCACGCCCTCTGGAGATCAGGTAGTGAACCTACAAGCGCTGCCCCGGGAGGAGGCAGACCTAGCCCTCTCACTATCGTGTCCGGTACGTGCCTTGCGTGCCTACCTGGAACACACCCAGAGCTTCAGGCGCTCGGAGCAGCTCTTTGTCTGCTTTGGAGGACAGCAGAAAGGGAACGCTGTCTCCAAACAGAGGTGTCTCACTGGGTGGTGGATGCCATTCAGTTGGCCTATCACACCCAGGCCGTGCCCCCCCCCCTTTTTTTGCGGGTTCGAGCCCACTCTACTAGGAGCATGGCATCCTCATGGGCACTGGCTAGGGGCACCTCCCTAGCAGACATTTGCAGAGCTGCGGGCTGGGCAGCACCTAACACCCTTACGATCTCAGGGTTGAGTCAGTCTCGTCCCGTGTTCTCTCAGGTCCGAGCCCATAGAACTCGGTACACGTCGACGATCTGACCGGGTGAATCGCTTTTTTCCAGCGCCGTTTCCCTCGATCGAGGTAAAACAGTGCGCCTTCTTTCCCAGAGAACCTAGGTCCCTGGTTGATTCCTCCCTAGAGGGACTTGCTGGTCCAGTCCACTACGGGTACCCCAGGCTACCCCTACTGGAATAGGTGCTCCACAGATCAGGCCTCCTACGGGACTCCTCCTGTGTGTACTTCCGCGGTACGGTCACCTTACGAGCTGACCCGTGTCTCCCTTAGGCAGTCTTTGGCTGCCCTCCGGTCGCCGTGTTGTAGCAACTCCCCCCTCCTCGAGGCGGGATCTACCACCGCGCCATTCTTCCCACATGTGACCCAAGAGGCCATGTGATGTATTTTGCCACCTCTACCTCCCCTTTCGGGTGGGTGTGGCCTCCGCAGGGTCTTTTCCCCCTAAAAAGAATAGGAATTTGGGATAAGACCCCCTTCCCTCGATGCGGTAAGGGCCCCGGCTGCTCTTGCTCTATGCCGAGAAAACATAGAGAGAAAAGAGGCCCAGCCAGGCTTGGCCCGTTCCCTAGTTGGGAGCGTCACCTTGTTCCCCCCTAGGGTAACCAAAAGGATGCTGACGCTTTTTCGGGGCATTGGGGAAGAGTACGTGCAGCCTGAACACAGTTGGTCGCTTGTGCACGTGCAAATACCTGCCCGCTTCTGTGTCAGCAGTACACGTACATGGCTCAGCGCATGGCAAGTTTTGAAGTGGACCCCTAGTGTCGCTTCTTCGACACGACGTCGAAGTGAGCGACAGATGGGGAACGTCTCGGTTACGTATGTAACCTCCGTTCCCTGATGGAGGGAACGAGACGTCGTGTCTTCCCGGCCACGTCACTGAGCCAAGCCGCTGAGGTGCCCGGAACACTCCCGGCTCCTCAGAAAAATCCTGAATGAACGAGCGTATTTCCCTCGCCTTTATATCCGTATCCGGAGGCGGGGTATGCAAATATTGTTCGCCAACTCTCATTGGCCTTTTTTCATAGATCAGAGGCATCTTTCGGCGCTCAAGAGAGACCCCTAGTGTCGCTTCTTCGACACGACGTCTCGTTCCCTCCATCAGGGAACGGAGGTTACATACGTAACCGAGACGTTCTTTGCCCATTGTCCTTATATGCTAGCATCTATACTACTCTAGATACTCTTGAAACATGGTAGTCCAAACTGCTGATACTGTTGACTATTGAATGACAAATTGCTTTTTGATGTTCCTCAGTTGTAAATCGCTTTGGATAAAAGAATCTGCCAAATGACTAAATGTAAATCTGTGACTTTTTATTAGTCTTACTGCTTTTATAGCCAACATTTGGGAAGATTCCATTTTGAGAAACTTTGCAAATTGAATTGTAGCTAATATGATAAACATTTATCATCTGATATTGCCGCTACTCAGAGTATGCCGCACACACCCGCTAGAGAGTGCCACTCACTCACGCATCGCTGACTGAAGCACTGAATGCAGACTGTATTTTAAAAAGTAGCCTTTTGAGGTTTAGTTATCGTGCAAGGTCATATCATGATTTCAGTCTTAATTCAATCATTTGTGCAGCCTTAATTGATACCATACCGATGTCTCAGTGTCTGCAGGTTTCAAAGCAATTTGGATGGTTTTTCAAAATGTTCATTTTTGTCACATCTGTAATGCAAGACTGAATATTTTTTTTATGTCTGGACTCTGTCTACAGAAGTTTTTGATAAGCATACAAATAGCTTGATATAGTAGTAATGAGTACTTTCTATAAGACATTAAATTTCACGTTTAGACTGCCAATTTCATGTCCGTAATGCTGGAATTGCTCAGAGGTGATGCGCGACACATTGTGTCATGTAAACTTGGGCAGATGGATCAAAACTGTAGCTCACTGTACGTAAAAACCCTATGTATCTTCAATATAACTGCATGTAAACGTACTGTATGTGGCACTTTATTTGTAAGCAGGGTAGGCGGGGCTGCATTCGGGCTAAGCTAAAGCTAAATCCACATCGCCCAGCGCTACCGAGCATCTACAAGAGGAGACAACACTCTTGATCATGTTTATACAAACATCTCTGATGAATACAAAGCCACCCCCTCCCCCATGTTGGACAATCTGATCACGTATCCCTGTTCCTATTCCCCTAATACACCCCCATCATCAAACGTGTGAAACCCACAGTGAGGTCTGTAAAAGTGTGGCTGAAAGGAGCAGACTCTTCACTACAGCATGAGTTCCAGAACAAAGACTGGGATGTGTTTTCTTCTCAGGCCAATCTGGACTCCCAAACCAACATTAATAGTTACACAAATTCTGTTCTGCAACACATCAACAGGTGTGTCAACAAGGTAACCACACATAAACATTTAAAACACCCCAATCAGAAACCCTTGATGAAGAAGTTTAGAGTGTTTATATACAGCAATCTGTTTGTCTGTTTTTTGCAGTGTGTTTATGTGCAGTAATTTGTGCATAAGTTTTGTGTTGTGCTTTTATATGCAGTAATTTGCGATTCTGTTTGGTTTAGAGTGTTTATATACAGCATTTTGTGTGTCTGTTTTGTGTAGTGTTTTTATTTGCAGTAGTTTATGTGTCTGTTTTGTTTAGAGTGTTTATTTACAGCAATCTGTGGGTCTGTTTTGTGTAGTGTGTTTATGTGCTGTAGTTTGTGTGTCTGTTTTGTTTAGTGTGTTTATATGCAGTAATTTGTGTGTATGTTTTATGCTGTATGTATATAATCTGTGTGTCTGGTTTGTGTAGCGTATATGTGTGGTACTTTGTGTGTCTGTTTTTTGATTTGTGTAGATATATACAGTAATGTGTTTGTTTTGTGTAGTGTGTATATAATGTGTGTCTGTATTTTATATTGTGTATATATGTGGTACTTTGTGTATCTCTTTAGTGAAGTTTGTATATATATATATATATATATATATATATATATATACAGAGAGACAGAGAGAGATCGGACCAAATCTTTCCCCTGGTCCCCCTCACCCAGAGCTTGGATGCATGGCTCACGCTTTCCAACCCGTCGCGATGGCTGACCCGGACCATCTGACTTAGCTACACAATTCAGTTCGCTAGGCACCCGCCCAGGTTAACCGGCGTCCACTTCACCAAGAGGAAAGACAAGAACGCCGCCACCTTGCACGCTGAAATCACCACCACCATTCTACAGAAGCGCACGACAGAACCTGTCCCTCCAGACGAAATGAAGAGCGGGTTCTACAGCCCCTACTTCAATGTACCGAAAAAGGGCAGTGGGTTGCGGCCAATCTTTGACTTACGAGTTCTGAACCGGGCATTACATAGACTTCCGTTCAAGGCGTTGACATTAAGACGCATTCTAATGAGCGTCCGGCATAAAGATTGGCTTGCGGCAGTAGACCTGAAGGACGCGTACTTACGCATCTCTATCTTGCCTCGACACCGACCCCTTGTACAGTTCGGGTCCCCCTACAGCAAGTGTCCTGACACATTCTGGTCACCACAGATGCCTCCAAACAGGGTTGGGGCACCGTGAACAATGGCAATGCAGCCGCTGGCTCCTGGAAATTACCCCCACTGCATTGAAACATCAACGGCCTAGAGATTCTGGCTGTATTCCTTACCCTGCGGAGGTTCCTCCCACTAATTCAGGGCTAGCACGTCTTGATATGCTCAGACAGCACCGCTACGGTAGCATACATAAATTGCCAATGCGGCGTGCATTCTCGTCATATGTCACAACTCGCCCGCCATCTCCTCCTTTGAAGCCAGCAGCGACTCAGGTCCACTCACATCCAGGGCAACCTCAACACGGCAGAGGACGCACTGTCGCAACAAGGTATGCTCAGTGGAGAGTGGAGGCTCCAACCCCAGGCGGTCCAGCTGGTTTGGGAACGGTTCGGGAAAGCACAGGTAGACCTGTTCGCTTCCCTGAAGACCTTCCACTGACCGCACTGGTACTCCCTAATGGAGGCTCCCCTCGTGACAGATGCGCTGGCACACAGCTGGCCCTGGGGGCTGCACAAGTACGAATTTTCCCTAGTGAGCCTTCTTGCACGGGTACTGTGCAAGGTCAGGGAGGATGAGGAACAAGTCACTCTAGTGGCCCCCTACCGGCCCACTCGGCCTTGGATCTCGGATCTCATGCTCCTCGTGACAGCCCCTCCCTGGCAAATTCCCCTGAGAAAGGACCTGCTTTCTCAGGGACGGGGCACCCTCTGGCATCCACACCCAGACCTCTGGAACCTCCATGCCTGGCACCTGGACAGGACGTGGAAGATCTGAGTGACCTACCATCTGTGTTTGTAGACACGATCAACCAAGCCAGAGCTCCCTCCACCAGGCAACTTTATGCCCTAAAGTAGCATTTGTTTGCAAATTGTTGTTCTTCCCAGTCCAAAGACCCAAAAAGATGCGCAGTGCGGTCAGTGCTTTCATCCCTGCAAGAGAGGTTGGAGGTGAGGATGTCCCCCTCCACCTTGAAGGTGTATGTAGCTGTTATCGCAGCCCACTACGACGCAAAGGAAGTCCTTGGGCAAGCACGACTTCATTATCAGGTTCCTTAGAGGCACCCGGAGGCTGAATCCTCCCCGGCCAAGCCTGTTCCCCTCCTGGGATCTCTCAGTGGTCCTCTCGGGCCTTCAGAGACACCCCTTTGAGCCGCTTGACTCAGTTGAGCTCGAGGCCCTCTCCTTGAAGACGGCCCTCCTGATCGTGCTTGCCTCCATCAAGAGGGTTGGGGACGCAAGCATTCTCTGTCTGCGACACCTGCATGGAGTTTGGTACGGCTGACACCCATGTTGTCCTAAGACCATGACCGTGCTACATGCCCAAGGATCCTACGACCCCTTTCAGGGACCAAGTAGTGAACCTGCAAGCGAAGCTGCCCTGGGAGGAGGCAGACCCAGCCTTTTCGTCGCTGTGTCCGGTGTGTGCTTTGCGTACTTATGTGGACCGCACACAGAGCTTTAAATGTTCTGAGCAGCTCTTTGTCTGCTTTGGTGGACAACAGAAAGTGAATGCTGTCTCCAAACAGAGGCTTTCCCACTGGGTCATTGATGCCATAGTATTGGCCTATCATGCCCAGGCTGTGCCCGCCCCCTTATGGGTTCGAACACACTTGTCGAGAAGGGAGGCATCCTCGTGGGCACTGGCCAATGACACCTCCTTAGCAGACATATGCAGAGTAGCGGGCTGGGCAACACCCAATACCTTTATGAGATAAAATTATCTCAGGTCTGAGCCGGTAGAACTCTGTAACGTGGAACAACTGACCGGGTGTACAGCTTGCACTTAGCGCCTTTCTCCTCCACTGAGGTGATCATGTGCGCTCTTATCCCAAGAGATCCCACTAACTCAGCTCCCTGGATGACTCCTCCCTAGCCCTCTGGTCTACAAATTCAGCGTAGGAATTCCCCGACCAGACCCACTACGGGTACTGAAACTACTCTGTACTGGAATAGGTGCTCCACAGGATGGGCCCCTGTGTGGATTAATCCCCCTGTGTGTATTTTCCACAGTACGGTCCTCCAACGGGCGGACCTGCGTCTCCCTTGGGCAGTCCCCGCTGCCCCCCGGTCGCCGTGTTTGTAGCAACTCCTCACTAGCATCTAGTAGGACCTACCACCGCGCCATTTCCTCATGTGGCCTGAAAACCCATTTGATGTATTCCGCCACTCTTTACTTCCCCAAAGCCCTGGGAGGTGCTGGGGTCTTTTCCCCCTGAAAGAATAGGAGTTGGAAAAGAACGGCTTCCCCAATGTTTGTGATAGCGTTAAGATGTGAGAAACATAGAGGGAGAAAAGGCACAATTGGCACGGCCTGCTCAAATGCTTGGCACATCGCCTTGTTCCCCCCTTCGGTGTGCCGGGAACCTAAAAGGTTTATGATGATTTTATGGGGCGTTAGGGAAGGGTACGTGCAGTCTGACGCAGCCTGTCACTTTGGCACACAACTGCCTGCCCGCACCTGTGTCAGCAATGCACGTACATGGTTCAGCGCATGGCGTGATTAAATATGGACCCCTAGTGTCGCTTCTTCGACACAACGTCGAAGTGAGCGACAGACGGGGAATATCTAGATTACTATTGTAACCTCCATTCCCTGATGGAGGGAACGAGATGTTGAGTCGAAGAAGTGACACTATGGGCCTCTCTTGAGAGCCTCACGCATCTCTGAACTTGAGAAAAGGCCAATGAGAAATTGGCAGATAGAACGTTCCCCATCTGTTATATGCAGTTATCTGTGTGTGTCTGTTTTATGTTGTGGGTTTATATGCATTCATTTGTGCATCTGATTTGCATAGTGAGTTTATGTGCTGTAATTTGTTTTTCTATTTTGTGTAGTGTGTTTAGGTACAGTAATCTTTGCATCAGTTTTGTCCAGTGTGTTTATGTGCTGTAATTTGTGTGTCTGTTTTGTGTGGTGTGTTTATGTGCAGTAATTTGTGTGTCTGTTTTGTGTAGTGTGTTTATGTGCAATAATATGTGTGTCTGTTTTGTGTAGTGCGTTTATATGCAGTAATCTGTGTAACTGTTTTGTGTAGTGTGTTTATATAGAGCAATCTGTGTGTCTGTTTTATTTAGTGTGTTTATATACAGAAATCTGTGTGTCTATTTTGTGTAGTGTGTTTATATACAGAAATCTGTGTCTGTTTTGTGTAGTGTGTTTATATACAGCAGTCTGTGTGTCTGTTTTGTGTAGTGTGTTTATATACAGAAATCTGTGTGTCTGTTTTGTGTAGTGTTTATATAGAGTAATCTGTGTGTCTGTTTTGTGTAGTGTTTATATACGGTAATCTGTGTGTGTGTTTTGTGTAGTATGTTTATGTGCCGCAATCTGTATGTCTGTTTTTTGTAGTGTGTTTGTATGCATCATTTGCGAGTCTGTTTTGTCCAGTGTGTTTATATACAGCAATCTGTGTTTCCCCGTCTGTTGCTCACTTCGACGTCGTGTCAAAGAAGCGACACTAGGGGTCTCTCTTGAGCACCGAAATATGCCTCTGATCTATGAAAAAAGGCCAATGAGAGTTGGCGAACAGTATTTGCATACCCCGCCCCCGGATACGGATATAAAGGCAAGGGAAATACGCTCGTTCATTCAGTAATTTTCTTCGGAGCCGATGGTCGTGTGTGCAGCCAGCTGCGAACGACACAACTGATCTGCTTCTATCCTCTGACGTTCTGCTTTGCTGTTGGATTTACGGCGCACTTCAGCGGCTTTTCTCTTCTCTGCACGGCATGCAGTTTTCCCCTGGGTGCTTCGACAGCGCAGAGTTAAAAGAGTTTTCTTATAAAGAGTAATACACAGGTTTGCGGCGAGGCAGGATGTGAGCCATGACTGACACCTCCAGATTGGGTTGGGGCACCGTGTGCAACAGGCACGCAGCTGCAGGCTGTTGGAAAGGGACCCAGCTGCGTTGGCACATCAACTGCCTCGAGTTGTTGACTGTCCTTTTTGGCCCTGCGGAAGTTTCTCCCGTTAGTTCGATACGAACATATCCTGGTCAGGTCGGACAGCACCACTGCGGTGGCGTACATAAATTGCCAAGGCAGCATACGCTCCCGCAGCATGTCACAACTCGCCCGTCGTCTCCTCCTCTGGAGCCAGCAGCGACACAAGTCGCTGTGAGCCACTCACATCCCCGGCAACCTCAATGTGGCAAATTCCCCTGAGGAAGGACCTTCTTCCGCATCCACACCCAGACCTTTGGAACCTCCACGTCTGGCCCCTGGACGGGACGCGGAAGATCTAGCTGGTCTACCACCCACGGTCGTAGCCACGTTCAACCAAGCCAGAGCCCCTTCTACCAGGCAACTCTAAGCCCTGAAATGGTGAATTGGTGTTCTTCCCGGGCAGAAGACCCACAGAGGTGTGCAGTTAGGTCGGTGCTCCTGTTCCTACAGGAGAGGTTGGAGGGGAGGCTGTCCCCTTCCACCTTGAAGGTGTATGTTGCCGCTATTGCAGCTCACCACGACCCAATAGACGGCAAGTCTCTGGGCAAGCACGACTTAATTGTCAGGTTCCTAAGAGGTGCCTGGCTAAACCTATTCCCCTCCTGGGATCTCTCAGTGGTCCTCGCCGGTCTTCAGAGATCCCCTTTTGAGCCGCTAGAATCAGCTGGACTCAAGGCCCTCTCTCTAAAGACGGCCCTGCTGATTGCGCTCACCTCCATCAAGAGGGTTGGGGACCTGCAAGCGTTCTCTACTAATGACACTTGCCTGGAGTTCGGTCCGGCAGGCACTCATGTGATCCTAAGACCTCGACCGGGCTATGTGCCCAAGGTTCCTACCACGCCCTTCAGAGATCAGGTAGTGAACCTGCAAATGCTGCCCCGGGAGGAGGCAGACCCAGCCCCCTCACTGCTGTGTTTCCGGTACGTGCCTTGCGTGCATACCTGGAACGCACCCAGTGCTTCAGGCGCTCTGAGCAGCTCTTTGTCTGCTTTGGAGGACAGCAGAAAGGGAACGCAGTCTCCAAACAAAGGTTGTCCCACTGGGTGGTGGATGCCATTCTGTTGGCCTATCACACCCAGGCCGTGCCACCCCCTCTGCGGGTTCGAGCTCACTCTACTAGGAGCGTGGCATCCTCATGGGCACTGGCTAGGGACACCTCCCTAGCAGACATTTGTAGAGCTGCGGGCTGGGCAGCACCTAACACCTTTGCGAGATTTTACAATCTCAGGGTTGAGTCAGTCTTGTCCCGTGTTCTCTCAGGTCTGAGCTCACAGAACTCGGTACACGTCGACGGTCTGACCGGGTGAATCGCTTGTTTCCAGTGCCTTTTCCCTCTGCCGAGGTAAAACAGTGCGCCTTCTTTCCCAGGAGACCCCCCTTAGGTCCCTGGTTGATTCCTCCCTAGCCCTTTTGGGTCCGCAGTTCAGCGGAGGAACTTGCCGGCCCAGTCCACTACGGGTACTCCAGGCTACCCCTACTGGAATAGGTGCTCCACAGGTTAGGCCTCCTACGCGGACTTCCTACACGGACTTCCGCGGCACGGTCACCTTACAAGCTGACTCGCGTCTCCCTTAGGCAGTCTTTTTCGCTGCCCTCCAGTCGCCGTGTTGTAGTAATTCCCCCCCTCCCTGAGGTGGGATCTACCACTGCGCCATTTTTTGCACATGCGACCTAAGAGGCCATGTGATGTATTTCGCCACCTTTACCTCCCCTGTCGTGTGGGTGTGGCCTCCGTAGGGTCTTTTCCCCCTGAAAGAATAGGAATTCGGGTAAGACACCCTTCCCTCGATGCAGTAAGGGCCCCGCCTGCTTTTGCTTTATGCCGAGAAAACATAGAGAGAAAAGAGGCCCAGCCAGGCTTGGCCCGTTCCCTAGTTGGGAGCGTCACCTTGTTCCCCCCTAGGGTAACCAAAAGGATTCTGACGACTTTTCTGGGGCATTGGGGAAGAGTAAGTGCAGTCTGAACACAGTTGGGGCCCGCTTCTGTGTTGGCAGTACACGTAAATGGCTCAGCGCATGGCATGATTTGAAGTGGACATCTAGTGTCGCTTCTTCGACACGACGTCGAAGTGAGTGACAGACGGGGAACGTCTCGATTACGTATGTAACCTCCGTTCCCTGATGGAGGGAACGAGACGTCGTGTCTTCCCGGCCACGCCGCTGATATAAATATCCCGGCTCCTCATAAATATCCTGAATGAACGAGCGTATTTCCCTCGCCTTTATATCCGTATCCGGGTGCGGGGTATGCAAATACTGTTCGCCAACACTCATTGCCCTTTTTTCAGAGATCAGAGGCATATTTCGGCGCTCAAGAGAGACCCCTAGTGTCGCTTCTTCGACACAACGTCTCGTTCCCTCCATCAGGGAACAGAGGTTACATACGTAACCGAGACGGTCTGTAATGTGTAGTGTATTTATATACAGTAATCTGTGTGTCTGTTTTGTGCAGAGTGCATTTGCAATACTTTGTGTGTGTGTTTTTTCACCTTGTTTGCTCAGTGCAGGCCTGTCTCTCTCTTTTCTGCCATTCTGTCTGTCTGTTTTCAGCACAGGCACATCACTGGATCTGTTGTCTGTACTGACTGGGTCTTTATGTCCAACCTGAAAGAACAGACACACATACACACACCAATCAAAATCATGTCAGAAAAAAAAGCAAACAAATAACAAGTGCATCATAATGAAGAAAACAGCAGCAAATCTTTTGTGTGAATTAATTATAGTAATTTATTAAGAGCAGCCTTATTTTACCAGGGTCCACTTACTTAGTGTTTGCAATGTTGTGTGCTAATGCGCTGCTACTCACTCACTCACTCACTCACTCACTCACTCACTCACTCACTCTCTCTCTCTTTCTTTCTCTCTCTCTCTCTCTCTCTCTCTCATGCTGGCTTCATTGTAATGCAGGAAATAACAGAGGCCGTCCTTGCAGCCTTCCACACACATTTAATTTTATCTTTGAATGAAAGAGCTATAGGAAAGAATTAATCTGCTTAACATTTCTAAGTACACCCTCCAAAGAAGTAGGATGTTTTAATCTTACATGTGCTCAGCAGAGTTACTGGCAAAAACTGTACATTTTCTTCATCTCATCCTTTCAACATCAAATGGCGAGCAGCAAAAATTGGATCAGACTTCAAAGCTTGGCGATGTGCTCCAAGTCACAGAGTGGCTCTACTATTTCACATATTGAATTCGAGCACAATATCAAAGTCCTAGCAAAGAACCTCAGGTCTTTACTGGAAAAAGGAGCTCCAACATCTGTAGCGAGAGCAGCGAAAAGACAAATCACCTCAGGGAGAAGTCAGCGTTTACTCTCTAGCATGCTTTTCCACTCTTTTTCCACTCTCTCTCTCTCTCTCTCTCTTTCAACAAGGGAACTGTCTATTTTGTCTCAAAGACTGTGCTGTTTGATTTGAGGGGTTCTCCATGTAATATTAGTGCAGTTAAGTGACAGTAGGGTTCACATTATCAGCAGTACCTGTCATATATTTAAAGGAATAGTTCACTGAAAAATTTACATTTTCTATTAGTTTACTCATGCTTGTTTCGTTCCAAACATGTATGACTTTTTTTCATCACGGAACACAAAAGGAGATATTATGAATAGGGCTGTCAATCAATTAAAACAATTCATTGAATAATTACACGGTATGCCGATTAATTAATCAAATTAATTGTATATATAAATATTTGCTGAGAAACCCCATATAACAATAATTTAATATATGATGATGTTTTTTGCAATTGTATTTGTCAATCAGTCCGAAAATATTTTATGAGGGCTTGTCCCATCAATGTACACCTGCATAAGACGGATGCTTTTGGAGGGTCTCACTTTGATTGCGTCGGATCATAAAACATCAATAAAATCTTTAGGTTGCTGAGTTAAGTTAAACGTAGTTTAATACTTAGAAAAACACATCTTGAGATCCCTACGTTTGGATTTGCGCTCCATCAAGCTTTTGAACTCGTGTTGTGCTGTCATTTTTTGAGTGCAGGTGTTCCCATGTATGCGAAGGCTGGCAATGTGTGGGCATCGCATCAGCCCTCATTATGTCAGATATTAAACATATTCTGTGGCGTATCCTGGCAGCGTTTAATAAAAAGAGGTACAATTGCTTCAATCCTGCAAATAAAACTCTCCACGAAGCAAGGAGGATATTCAACTGCTCCATCAAGACAAGGCAAGCTTAAGATAATATGCATGATGTAGTGGATGGAAACTTGCAACAAATCATAATTTCTTTAGTCACATTTTTTGAAATTAAAAAAGTACTTCAGAAATGTGAAACATTTTGATGGAAACCCAGCTATAGTTGGAAAGTCTGGGTCTGGGACAAGGCTAAAACTAATGATGAAGGTCTGTTAAAAAGTTTCCAACTCTGTTTTAATATGACCTTCATATAACAAAAAGAAAAACAGTGAAATATGTTCATTTTAATTAAAATCAAGGTGCACCTGAAGTAATAGAAGAAGGCATAAAGCTTCTGAAGCCCTACGATAACTTTTTGTGAGGAACAGGCAAAAATGTATATAATTTCTAGCTGAAAATTATACCCTCCGCCGAAGCTTTCGAACATCTTATACACATGCATGTTTAATGTTGACGCATGAAGAAGCATCACTCTAGGTTTCATGTCAGTGTTAGCAAACGACACTGGCTCTTGTAACAGATCGCAATGCTGTAAGTTTGAGGATATGGAACTGCACTAACATTTGAGAGCTTTGGTAGAGGGCCAACATTTAAGCTGATTTTTTTTTTTTTTTTTGTCATTTTTTCTTTTGTTGTATGTAAAAGAACAGCATGAACATTCTACAAAACATCTCTTTTTGTGTTCAATAGAAGACCGAAAATTACACAGGCTTGAGTAAATGATCATATCTTACCTTCTCCTCCAGGATCTGATTGGTAGAGCTTCTTCTTTCTGATGTGTCTTGTCTATAGAGACAAAATCAAAGTACTGAACTATTCAATATAATACAATATGATGTCATTGATTTTAGATTATTGCACATTAAATAAAAATCACAAATGTGATCTCTTTAATATCTCAATTGTTTCTTCTAGACAGCAATACGATTAAACGGATAGCGAATTGAGACTTTTGAGACGTTTCTCCTGAGAAAAAAGACCCAGTAATATCACATGTCTCATAGAGTTTCAGAAGAGATCTCAACAATTTCTCACACTGTGCTAAGATTTGCAGTCAAAAGTCATACATTTTAATATGAACTCGCATAATATGAAGACATTTCTCATTACATTTGCCCAAGACCAAATAATCTGAGTTATGCTATCCACATGCTACATTTATAGCTCTACATTCTTACAGTACATTAACAATTTTATAATTTGTGTCTAATATATTTCTCCTAAGGAACTTTAGGACAGTAAATATTTGCATTCGGCATGAATAGGCACCTCTGAGCAAAAACGTATGCCTCTGGGTACGTGGCCCCTACCGATATCAATGTTGTCATCGTCAGCTTCGCCACAACCACCAACAGTGACATATATTCAGTGACATTTTTTAGTGCAGCAAATTTGACACACATGTATGATAAACATGTAATGATTTGAATGCACACACACTAATATCATCGGACACCTGCTCCTGTCAGCTACTGAGCATGTAGGTAAGTTTACAAACTTTACAAGAAAAAATTGGGTTGATGTCAAAATAAATCCATAACGATCCTCTCCAGCCCTGATGAAACAGAATAGCAAAGTGTGAGGTTTGAAGTTTCACCACTGAGACTTCTGATATTTACAAGCATTGAGAATCCCCTCTGATAAACACACTGGCTGGAGGATATATACACACATAAACACACACACACAAACACTCTCAGATGTGGGCGAATTGAAAGCTCGGACTTAATGAAATGCATTAAAATTAGTTCTTAAATAATTGTCAGCAATCTTTGTGCAGCTGGCGTCCTGTATTGGGGAGTAAAAGTTTTTGCTTACACAATGGAGGCACAAGCTGGAGGCGCCAGTTCTCTCGAGAGATGCACATGGCTGCACTGCGTGTGTATGTGTGCGTGCAATGTTGGATTAAGTTTACCATTAAATTTTATGTTTACTGTTCAGCTGGTTCCTGCCTGCTCCTTACCCGTCCTTTATGTGTTGCACACACACTCACACAACATCACTGAGACAGGATATAGGAGACCCTACTGTATTGAACAATCACCTGAACACACAATCATGCATAAATACACTACAATAACACACAAAAACACAAAGGAAACCAACACAAAGAAACACAAACTCACCCATTCCATTGTCGACTCTGTTTGTAGTCTTTCCTGACCCTATACCCTCTGTATGCTGTAACACATATATTCACATAACAAAATACATGAATAAAATAACACAATATTACACAGGTTCAAAATATGATATTGTGAAGAAATAGCATCAAAGCAGCTTTTATACAATTATTATAACTATATTCCAGATAATTTCTTGTACATTATCCAGTTTTCATGCAACATTACAGTGACCACAATGACAAGATCAATATTCATGTAAGATTTAAAAGTTTTCTTAAGAAATTTGAGTGTTGTTTGTCTGTGCAAAACTTGCCACCACAAGACTAGGTGATTGTGAATGGTGGTTAGCATGTCTTGAGAGGTTGCTAGGTGGTCTGATTAACGCTATTTATTTATTTTCTATTTGTCCACAAGTAGTTTTGGTTTTGATATTCTGTTACACATTCAAATAAATCATTTCCTGTGATCAAAAATGATTAAATTAATGTTTGGATTAAAAAGCACAATGAGGTCTGAGTGAGTAATTAGTACTTTATCACTTTTAATAAATTAATTTATTTAATTACAAATTAATTTAAACCTCAGAACACATGAAAGCATCAGCGCTGCTGTAAAACACCGAAGCAGTTATTTATTCTGCACTCAACATTCAATTAAATCTCTCAACACTCCGCACTTTAATCAGAGCAGTGGTGGGTGTGAACACGTACACACACATGGCCGGGAACAGTGCGGGAGTGTATTGCATGTCAGGTGTAAGTTTTTTGCCTGGTGTTCAGATCAGCCAGAGTGTGAATTAAGGCTTGAACCCCCCCAAAAGAAGTCAAAACCAAAGGATAGGTTCTTAAACATTTTCATTTTCAACATAAAACTTTTGAACCCCAAAAAGACTGCATATGTTCACCGATCGTTAAATTAACAGAAAACTCATGAACAAAAATTGCATTTGATTGAGGAGGTAACCATATCAACAATAGGCTGTCCGAGCATTCTGCATCAGGAGTATCATTGGATGATACATTGAACAAAATAAATACTGTTAATATTTATAATTGTCAAAAAAACTAATACAAATAAATAAAATAATGAATTGTTCAAAAGTGTAAAAGATTGGTGCCAAAAGCAAGTAATGCGAGGAATTCACTCAAAAGGAAAGCATCTAATCATATGCCCTAACCCAAACCCTAAACCTAGTAGATTAAAATTTTCATTTTAGATCAAAAATGCAACCAAATATGCAAACTGCAAAATATGCATTTTTTTATGTGAATGCAATTACTGTTTTTTCCAGTATATGTTTTGTGTGTATTTTTTTTTTTTTATCATCTGAAAGTTCCTTTCGATGTACAGTTTAAAGTAGGACAGCATAATTTAGGGAAATAAAATCGAAATCGCGATAAGACCTGCAAAAAAAATGCAGAAAAAAAAGCGCAAACAAATATCAATATTTAAGTCCTTTTCACTACAATTGTTAACTTCCGGTCGCTCCTCTCCACGACGGGATTCAGTTCCCTCCGCCTCTCGTGAAAAGTAAGCACGCTGGCATGTTCAAATGAAAGCAAAACCAATAAAGCTTGTGAACAGCATACTCTTGTAAACAAATCGAGTTGCACTTCCAGCTGTATCACGTCAGTTCTCGATTTAACATGTCAACATTCAAACAACAATCCAAACTGACATAACAGAAAATGTGGAATCACATTATATGAAACCTAAAACCCTTTCCCCCTGAATTAGCAAGGAATAATATACTGATGTCTTGTGATCTTTTCCAAAAGCAGTAATAGCAACTCCCAGAGTATCTGCTCCTTTAGGGGGTGAATGCTACTCCCACAAATAGTACAAAGCAAGTGGAGCAGCTGTAAATACCCCAAAAAATTGAGACTCACAATATGTTAAACCATATTTTCAAAGGACAACACTCCACTCTCATATAGGTCACCAAGCTTATTAACCTCCATCACAATCCACTCTGTCCAGCAGAAAGGGGACTTATTAATACATAATTTTGGGCTAAGCCATATGCTCGAAGCAACATTTAAATAAATGACAGAATTAAACACTTTGTACAATTTTGTCCATACACGTGCAAATGTAAGACAACGGGTTGTAACTTAACTTCTCAGATTAGTTGGATAAAAAGGCTTTACAATGGTAAAATAGGGGCAAGCACTTCATGTTCAATACAAAACCAGGGAGGGGCTCTCTCAGTTTGAAGCGACCAATGAGCCAAATGTCAGAGACCGAATGCATGTTAATAAAACAAAATCTTGTGTAGGCTTAGCCCACCTTTGTCAATCGGCCTATGCAATTTTCTGAAATGTAATCTGGGACGTTTGCCACTCCAAATGAAGGACTTTGCTATGCCATCAAATTGCTTGAAATAAGAGAGGGGGACATCTATAGGGAGTGACTGTAGCAGGTAGTTGAATTTTGGAATACAATACATTTTAATAACATTAAACTTCAGAGTCAAAGATAAATCTAATGAGGCCCACCTGCCCACATCACTCAAAAACCTTTATAATAAAGGGTCAAAATTAACTCAAAATAAATCACACAAATTTGCTGGGAATAAAATAACCACATTATTAATGTCCTGTTTGGGCCACCCGAAGATGCCTGGCTGAAAATCCATTACTAGACAGTACGCTGTCAAAGCCAAAGCTTCGGATTTAGACCAATTAACTCTGTATTCTGAGAACTTAGAAAAGGAATTCATAATTCTGTGGAGGCAAGGCATAGATCTAGTAAGGTCAGAGACAAATAATAATATATAATCTGTGTAAAGTAAAAGCTTATGCACCACACCTCCCACCACCACACCTGGAAAATCATCCTTCTTTCTTATCACGGCTGCTAATGGCTCCAGGGCAAGACAGAACAATAATGTGTAAAGAGGGCTTTACCCTATCCAGAGTAAAGTAATCTGAAATGAATCCATTTGTTTGTACTACCACTACCGTGTGTCTATAAAGTAACTTAATCCATCCAATAAAATTATTCCCGTTTCCAAAATCTTGCATCAAGTGAGATGGCAGTCTGATCATTCGCTACTGACATGATATTGATGAAATGCCTAATGTTATCAGAAGAGTTATGGCCCTGAATAAACCCCACCTGTTCTATATGTATAAGAGATGTTATAACTTTACATTATCGGTTAGCCAAAATTTGTGAAAATATTTTTACGTCTAGCTGGGTCAGGGAAATTGGACGGTGACTCTTACACTCGTTTGGATCTTTGTCCTTTTTTAAGAATCAAACTGATCCGGGCTTCTGTCATGGTTTCCAGAAGATTTCCATTCTTTAATGATTCTAACGATCTAGCAAAAGTAGAGCCACTTCTGTAGCATAAGATCTAAAAAAATCAGCGGGAAATGCATTGCCAGTAGGCAAGGCCTTAATTAACTCGCCAAACTCCTCCAAGGTTAACTCAGAATCATTTAACTCAGAATTTTTTTGCTCAGTCGTCAGTTTAGGAAGTTCTAATGGTTCATCAGTTGACGAAGACTTAGAACTATAAAGATCAAGATATAATTCTTTAAAAGCATTTTTAATATCTATGGCCAAGATAAATATTGGTAGAGGGGATGGTGAAGACAGTCTGTCTTCCAAAGCAGACAAAGTGCAGCTCAAAGTGTCTAAAGCTCTGCGTGTGGTCCAAGTAGATGTGCAAAGCATGCACTGGAAACAGCAAGGACAAGGCTGGGTCTGCCTCCTCCTGGGGCAGTGCTTTCAGGCTCACCACCTGATCACTAAAAGGGGTAGTGGGAACCTTGGCCACATAGCCCGGTTGGGTACAACGCCTGCAGGTCCCCAACCCTCTTGATGGACGTGAGTGCAGTCAGGAGGGCAATCTTCAATAAGAGAACCTTTAGCTCAACAGACTCTAGGGGCTCAAACGGGGCACTCCGCAGGCCCAGCAGGACCACGGAGAGATTCCCTATGAGGGAATGAGTCGCAGCCTAGGAGGATTCAACCACCCAACCGAAGGAACCTGATGATCAGGTCGTGCTTACCGAGTGACCTACCGTCCCCCGGTCATGGTGCGCCATTATAGCTGCCACATACACCTTCAAGGTGGACGGGGACAGCCCCCACCACGGGGGTCAGGGTGTACTAGAGCGGGCAGTGGAAGGATTCCAGTTGAAGCAACCAGGTCTACATGTGCTTCGCCGAATCGACATCAAATAAGCTGGACCACATAGGGGTTTCCACTCTCCCCTGAGTGTAACCTGCCACGACAGCGCATCCGCTGCGTGTTTGAGATTGCCCAGGATGTGAGTTACCCACAACAACATCAGTCGTTGCTGACTCCAGAGGAGGAGACGATGGGCAATTTGCGATATGTGATGTGAGCGTAAGCCACCATGGTGGTTTAGATATACTACCGTTGCCTTGTTGTCCATCCAGACCAACATGTGCTTGCCCTGGATCAATGGCCGAAGCCTCCGCTGGGCCAGCAATACCACCAGAAACTCGAGGCAGTTGATATGCCAACGCAGTCGTGGCCCTGTCCAGGAGCCCACGGGTGCAAGACCTATGCACACGGCACCTCAGCCTAACTTGGAGATGTCTGTTGTAGGGCTCTACGTTTAGGAGCGGGTTTGGTTATTAGCAATAATTAACAATTATCATAGATAATTATCAATTATTAAAATCAATAAAACACTGATTAGAATCAATGTTAGCTTTATAATCCTTTATATATATAATCAACAATCATCAAAGACAACCATAAATTATCAAATTCAATAGAATATTAATTATTATCAAAGATAATCATTCATTATTAAAATTAATGGAACATTGATTAGAATTAACACTAGCTTATTGATCCTTCAAATTCAACAATAATCAAAGATAATTGCCATTTATAAAGGCAATGGAATATTAACAATGATTAATGTCGCCGGGTCAACACCCTGGAATCAGGGACTAATAACCAGACAGTATAACAGTCTCAATATTAGATTGTTCTCTTAGGAAAATCGACATCCGGAGAATATGAATTTTCAAAAGGGAACAATGAAGGCTTGAATCCGAGCACTGACTTCCTCAGTCAGCCTTTGACACATGTGTATGCAAACCAAAACACTTGTCTTTGAAATATAACAAAGTTTATTGATGCAGTAATATCAATTAAAATCAATAAATCAAGATTTAAAAAAATAAATCAAGAAGTAAAATCAATACAGTGCAGTCAATAAACTTCTGACTTACAACGACAAACTAAAGAGTGACATGATTAGATATAGTAACCAAAAAAAAAGCATACAACACATGAGGAATGTGTGTGTGTGTGTGTGTGTGTGTGTGTAGTGATTCGCGCAAAATGGCGGACGTGACTCTCACGGAGAGTACGTCACATGAGATTTCCGAGAGTATGGCCGCGAATATGGGGCGGAGAGAAGCCGGTTAATGGTGTCTGCACATTTACCGCATGTCTCCGCTTGTACGATAACTTGGGGACAAAGCTAAGCTTTATCACGAAGATATCTACTAGCCAAATGTTTGTGAGGGGTCTCGCGTGTGTGCAGTTAGTACGACAGAGAGAGAGAGAATAAAGTGGCGGCGCCAAAGCCGGTTTTGTGATCATGGGAGAGAAGGCAACTGTTGGTTTATCATTCAGAGATGCGGTGAACAACTCGTAACCCGTCCAGCGGATCCTTTAATGGATAAACACAGAGTGCTGGTCTCATCCGCGATGGCGTAAACACACAACAGTCCAACTTTATTGCGTCATGAGTGGAGTCGGTGGTCCGTAAACTGTACAAGCAATAACCACACTATAATATTCTTGTGATACACAAGAATAACACACTATAATATACATATAATATACTTGAACCTCGTGAGGACGCAAGTAGAATGTGTGTTCATCAGTCGTTTGACTCCGACTCGGTTCCTCGAGGCTCAGGTGATGACGGGAGGCCATTTCCTCGCTCTGTCGGTGGGTGGTACGGCTGCTGATTCTTGGCGGGCTGGCGGAGAAATCAGCGAAGTCGACTCGATTAAAGATGGAAGAGAAGTCTTCTTCACTTCTGCAGGCAAACAGATGAAGATGAGGATTGCTCGGCTGTTTCCTTCGGATCCGTTAGTGTTCGGTGGAACACAGAGTAATCTCAACTCATCCAGGCAAGATGGAGATATTATTGCCACAGTTTCATAACTTCCTTGTGCAACGACGGGCTGGTTTGAGTATTTCTGTAACTGCTGATCTCCTGGGATTTTCACACACAACAGTCCCTACAATTTAATCAGAATGGAGTCTGTAACGGGGTTCAGAAGACTGACGAGGAGGGTGGACACAGAGGCAGGGGTGTAACTCAAAAGGTAAGCTTTTAATTAATATTTGGGGAAACAGTGTACACAAAACAATCTTTACAAGGGCTCTCTCTCATAGCCAACACTGGACTGGCATTCTCTGAATAACTGGCGGTGCTGTGGCTCTTTTATGCCGCTCTCCCCATGCTCACTGGAATTAGAGACAGGTGTTAGACATAATTTAGCTCAGGTGCAAGCGCCCTTACCGCTTTCCCTCTCCGGCTGCCACATACCCCCACCGCCCGACTCAGGCCGGGGCGTCATCCGGCCTGCCTACCACTCCCCCCCCATTTCTGGAAAGGAAGTCGGCGACAGCCATCTGCACCCCCGGTCTGTGGACCACCTCGAACTTAAAAGGCTGGAGAGCCAGATACCAACGGGTGATCCGGGCGTTAGTATCCTTCATGCGGTGGAGCCACTGCAGTGGGGCGTGATCCGAGCAGAGAGTGAAGGCCCGCCCCAGCAGGTAGTAGCGGAGCGTGAGGACCACCCACTTGATGGCCAGACACTCCTTCTCTACAGTGCTGTACTTCGTTTCCCTCAAGGAGAGCTTCCTGCTGATGTACAGCACTGGGCGCTCCTCCCCCTCCACCACCTGCGAGAGTACGGCCCCCAGCCCTCTGTCTGAAGCGTCCGTCTGCAATAAGAAAGGGAGAGAGAAGTTAGGCGAATATAAGAGCGGCCCTCCACAGAGTGCGCTTTAACTTGTGTAAATGCCTGTTGGCACTGCTCCGACCATTGGACCGGATCTGGAGCCCCCTTTTTAGTTAGGTCAGTCAGCGGGCTGGTGACATCCGAATAATTGGGCACAAATTTTCTATAATAGCCAGCCAGCCCCAGGAACTCCCTCACCCCCTTTTTGGTCTTAGGTCTAGGGCAAGTCGCAATCGCCGTGGTCTTGTCAATTTGGGGACGCACCTGGCCATGACCCAAGTGGAACCCCAGATACCGTACCTCCACACGCCCAATCGCGCACTTCTTGGGGTTTGCTGTGAGCCCCGCCCACCGCAGCGACTTCAAGACCGCCCTCAGGTGTTGTATATGCCGCTGCCAGTCATTACTATAGATAATAATATAATCTAAATAGGCAGCGGCGTAAGCGGAGTGCGGGCGGAGGATACGGTCCATCAGACACTGGAACGTGGCTGGAGCCCCGAACAAACCGAACGGAAGTGTCACAAATTGGTGCAATCCGAACGGCGTGGTGAAGGCGGTTTTCTCATGGGAAATTGGTGTCAAGGGGATCTGCCAATAACCCTTTGTCAAATCCAATGTCGAATAAAAGCGAGCAGTACCTAACGATCGAGCAGTTCATCAACGCGAGGCATTGGGTACGCGTCAAATTTAGACACTGCGTTGACTTTTCGATAGTCCACACAGAACCGGACAGATCCATCACTCTTGGGAACAAGAACGACCGGGCTAGACCAGTCGCTGTGGGACTCTTCTATTACCCCCATATCGAGCATCGCATCCAATTCGTCCCGAACAATTTTCTTTTTATGCTCGGGGACGCGATAAGGGTGGCTACGAACCACCACCCCCGGCTCGGTCTCGATGTGGTGTTCGATGATGTTCGTACGACCCGGTAGAGGAGAAAACACGTCTGCAAACTCTTTTTGCAACTTGGCAACCTCTGAACGTTGGCACGGGGAGAGGTGGTCTCCGCAAATGACCGGGGCATTGTAATCGGGCTTTGGATTTACCTCCGGTCCGAGCTCCGCTCTCTCTGGAACCACCATAGCCAATGACACAGGGACCGCCTCCCTCCATAATTTAAGGAGATTGAGGTGGTATATTTGACGGGCGTCCCCCCTATCGGTTCGCTTAACCTCATAATCGAGATCCCCCACTCGTCGTGTGACCTCAAAGGGCCCTTGCCACTTGGCGAGCAATTTGGAGCTCGATGTGGGGAGCAATACAAGAACTTTGTCTCCCGGTGCAAATTCCCTTAGCTGAGTACCCCTGTCATACAGCCGGCGTTGGCGGCTTGAGCCTGGAGCAAATTCTCCTGTGTTAGTTTCCCCAGTGTGTGGAGTTTTGCTCGAAGATCAAGAACGTACTGAATTTCATTTCTACTACTCGAAGGTCCTTCCTCCCAGGCTTCAGGATGACGTCCAGCACTCCGCGCGGGTGCCGCCCATACAGCAGCTCAACCCGTGGAGGCTTGCGGGACCTCTCGTACTGCAAATAACAGGGGGTCAAGCCATTTATCCCAATTCCTAGCGTCTTCGTGTACGAATTTACGAATCATATTCTTGAGCGTTTTATTAAATTGTTCCACTAGGCCATCTGTCTGCGGATGGTACACGCTAGTGCGAATTGATTTAATGCCCAATAGATCGTAAAGTTCGCGAAGTGTGCGTGACATAAATGTTGTGCCTTGGTCGGTGAGGATTTCTTTTGGAATCCCCACCCGGGAGATTATTTTTAATAGTGCCGCAGCAACACTGCGTGCTGAGATGTTGCTTAGAGGCACTGCTTCCGGATATCGCGTTGCATAATCCACTATGACTAACACAAAACGATGTCCCCGTGCTGTCTGTTCTAATGGACGGATGAGGTCCATTCCAATTCTTTCGAAGGGGACCTCGATTAACGGAAGAGGGCGCAATGGCGCTTTTGGGGTGGCCGGTGGGTTTACCAGCTGGCATTCACGGCACGTCGCACACCACCATCGGACGTCGCCGGAAATGCCCGGCCAATAAAAACGGGCTATTAAACGGAGAAGTGTTTTTCTTTCTCCTAGGTGACCCGCCATGGGATTATAATGAGCCGCCTGGAATAACATTTCCCGGCGGCTCCGTGGAATCAACAATTGAGTGATATTTTCTATTGTTTGAGTGTCCTGCGTCACTCTGTACAACCGCTCATTTATAATCGCAAAATAGGGGTATGCAAGAGCGATGTCCGGCTGGAGACGCTGACCATCAATCGTCTTCACCTGGTCAAACGCGTGCTTAAGGGTCTCATCCCGTGACTGCTCCAAAGGGAAATCTACGTCAGGGAATTCCCTGCGAAGGGGAGGGGCGGAAGGCCCTCCCCTTCCCTTGTCATCCCGATTCGGAGCAGCCGAGGAAGGCCCCGGCTCCGCCTCCCCTACCAAAGCATCGCACATCGCACATCTCCCCAGTCTAATGCAGGACCCATCCTTCCCAGTTCCCCCCAATACATGCATAAATGCAGGCCAATCAGTTCCCAAAATCAGAGGATGGGTGAGGCGGGAACTAACCGCTGCCTCCACTTTATGTTTTTTTCCCCGAAATTTAAGCAGCAAAGTCACCATCGGATAGCTGTGAAGATACCTGTGCACACACCTCACCCTTACCCGCTTAGCCGTGCCCAAAGCCTCGGGTTGAACCAAGTGTTGATGGATGGTGGTCTGATTACAACCGGTATCCAGCAAAGCTTGGTGTGTACCCCCCTGGATTCTTACCGGAACCCGGTACGCTCCAGCCCGATCGGGGGCAGCGTGTGGGAGATCGGCGACCCAGACCACCGCCCCCACCTTCATCAACGGACACCGCTCGTGGAAGTTGCTCGGGTCCCCAGACCTCCGATAGGCTGGCCCAGGCACCACACCCGTACCTGTTCAACGGACGCCCCCACCTGAGGGGGAGAGCGGCTGTAGGTTATGGAGGGGGGATGTGATGAGGCTGACTTCTGTGGTGTTGAACTCTGCCAGGCTCCTCGCCTGCGTGGGGCAGGAACGGGACCTGGAGAGAGGACAGAGCGAGAGGGTTGGGGGGAGTGGGGAAAAGCGGAAGTAAACACAGGGGGACGGGGAAGAGAGGGAGAGAGAGAGAGAGAGAAAGAGGGCTCGTCCGCCCTCGGGATCACCGCGATATGGTCCTCCGCCAACTGGACGGCAGCCTCCAGCGACGCCGGGCGGTGGCACTGGACCCACTCCGCCGTTTTCTGGGGCAAGCATTGGATGAACTGCTCCAGCACCACCTGATGGACAAGACCCTTGACGTCGCGGTCCCCCACTAACAGCCACCTCCGGCAGGCATCACGGAGCCACTGGGCAAAAGCAAACGGGCGGTCGGACTTCTCAAGCTTCATGCCCCGGAAGCGCTGTTGGTTTTCCTCGGGGCTCCGACCTACCCGCTGCAAGATGGCTTTCTTTAAATAGGCGTAGGCCTGGAGGCTTGTTGTTGGCAGTTGCTGCGCCGCGAGTTGGGCTTCCCCGGACAAGAGAGGAATGAGGCGGGCTGCCCATTGGTCTTGCGGCCAGCCCCAGATTTCCGCCGTTCTCTCAAACAAATCTACATAGGCTTCTGCATCGTCGGCCGCCCCCATCTTCTGTAACGTGGGCGGTGGCAGCGTGGCACGGGCGTCCGGGGTTGCGGCTGTGACTGGTGAGGCCTCCTGGCTGAGCAGGCTCCGGATGACGCGGCGATCCTCTGCTTGAGCCCGCATGATCTCGAAGAACCGCCGATCTTGGTCCTGCCTGAGCTCAAGCAGGGACTGTTGGTGGCTCTGATGGAGGGTAGCGAGGGACTGGAGGACTTCGGCCAGCTGGGAGGACTCTACGGGGTGACCCTTCTCCATCGTTGGAAGTATTCCCGGGTTTCGGCACCAGTGTAACGGGGTTCAGAAGACTGACGAGGAGGGTGTAACTCAAAAGGTAAGCTTTTAATTAATATTTGGGGAAACAGTGTACACAAAACAATCTTTACAAGGGCTCTCTCTCATAGACAACACTGGACTGGCATTCTCTGAATAACTGGCGGTGCTGTGGCTCTTTTATGCTGCTCGCTCCGTGCTCACTGGAATTAGAGACAGGTGTTAGACATAATTTAGCTTTAGGTCTTTATTGAGTCTCTCAGCTCTGGGGATGAATATAGGAAAACTTCTCCACATTGTCTCATTTTAAGTCTAGCACGACGCTCAAAGTCATACAATTTTTTTAGTAACAGATGACTGGATAGGTAAACCAACATAAAAGTGGATATTAAAACCTTTTATAATCTCAGAAGATGCATTGAGTCTGGTCATGTGGGAAAAATTATTCAGTGAAAAAAGAAGAACCATTATGTGAGAGATTATAATGCAGTTAAAATGAAGTTGAAGTTAAATACAGTATTGGTATTTAATACAGTGTAAATCTGTCTTATCTGGTTAGTGGATTATTTTATTGAAGATTCCTTTTTGAAATTCGTCTGTAGCATCTGTAGGTGTCTTTGAAATGACTCAAAGTCTGACCAGAGATCAGAAAAACAAAAGTCTGTGCAGCAGGGGGTGGGGTGTGAGGTGAAGGTATATGTGGGGTGGTAAGGGGGGTCAATCATGAATAGTCAACAATGGAGGAGACCGGGGCTAGTTTTTACTCCAGTAAATATTTCTCAGAGTAGGTATATTTTTTAAAGTCTTTTCTGTATAGACAAACACCTTAAAGCCGTGGCTGCAAAAAAAGCTGTTTAGCACCTCCCAAGTTTTAGCCCAAGAAAAATTAGGACAAATTAGCACACATTAAAAAACAGCATGTTGTTGTGAATTATCCATTAGCAATTTAAAATAACTATTAAGTTGTAACAGGCGTTGAATATTTACATAACTAAAAAAAAAAATATTCAGATACATTTCTGTTTTTAAAATCAGTTTTTTTCTGTAATGTCTAATAAATAAAAAAAGTAAAATAAAACGTAGATATAATTGAATATCACCACTATTTGGTTAACAATTTTTACATTCAGAGTGTTTATTTTAGCATGTTTGTCTGTAAAGTAATATAATTTGCTGTAGCCAACAATAAGCCAAACTTTCATTTATTTGCCTTCCCCTGTACTCTGAAACACAGGAAGCACTTCACACTTTTCACTCACAGTTGTCAGTCATTAACATATAAAGGCTCTCACGGACTGCCATCAGTCATCACAACTAGATGAATTTCAACTATAAATGTCCATCAAATTTCACAGTTCCCTGAACATGTCTGCTAAATCTAGGTATGTGGATTTTTGTGGACGTTAACAGTTACACGTTACTTGTTTCAGTTTTTTACTAATACATCAGACAAACTAAGTCGGAGTTTACTATTCCCACATTTTTCCAGATTTTACTATTTTCATGCAGTGTTGTGAGTCAGTAGATGAAAATACTTAATAATACTTACATTCTCTATAATTTAATGGAACATACATCCAAATTCTGACTCCACATTTTCTACACTTTTAAAACGAGCGTGTCAGTGTCATAGAAATAAGCCTGACATTCATCAAGGATGCAGTTAATGCATAAAAGTATGAATGTCCATATTTCTGTTCTTTTAATTCATTGCAAATAGTCCATGTACACTACCAGCTTCTAATACATGTGCTGTATTTGTTTATGTCTATTGTGCTTGAGGGAATTGGACTACATAATAGGACCAGAGAAGTATCTCAGAATAAAATTGTACTTGGTCCAGCCTTTTTGTACGAAATGAAGTGTAGTTGTATGCCAATGTTTTATTATGGTAACACGATGGCATGTAACAACACACCAAACGTCTAGGTTACGCCTATAACCTCCATTCCCTGATGGAGGGAACGAGATGTTGTGTCGAAGAAGCGACACTAGGGGTCTCTCTTGAGTGCTGAATATGCCTCTGATCTATGAAAAAAAGACCAATGAGAAGTTAGCAGACAGTATTTACATACCCCGCCCCCGGACATACGGGTATAAAGGCAAGGAAATACGTCGAATTCATTCAGGATTTTTGTGAGCAGCTGGAAATGGTCTGGCCACAACAGTGGCTCGGCTCAGCCACGTGGCCAGGAGGACACAATGTCTCATTCCCTCCATCAGGGAAAGGATATTCCATACGTAACCTAGACGTTCCATACATAACCTAGACGTTCCCTGTCTGTCACTCACTTCGACGTTGTGTCGAAGAAGCGACACTAGGGGTCCAATTTAAATCACGCCATGCACTGAGCCGTGTACGTATTCTGCTGACACAGGAGTGGGGAGGTATTTTACGTGCAAAGGTGACCAGCTGTGTCAGACTGCACGTACCCTTACCCAATGCCCCAAAAAAGTCGTTGGAATCCTTCTGGTTACCCTAGACAGGGGAACAAGGTGACACTTCCCAAACTGGCAATGGGCTGAGCCTGGTTGGGCCTCTTTTCTCTATATGTTTCTCTGCATAGAGCAAGAAACGGCTGGGGCCCTTACATGCATCGAGGGAAGGGGGTCTTACACAGTTTCCTATTCTTTCAGGGGGAAAAGACCCTGCGGAGACCACACCTGCCCGGAAGGGGAGGTAAGAGTGGCAAATACGTCACATGGCTTTTTAGGCGCCATTTGGAAAGTGGCGCTGTGGTAGATCCAGCCTCGCTAGGAGGGGGCCACGCCAACCGGAGGGTAGCTGGGACTGCCTAAGGGAGACGCGGGTCCACTCGTAAGGGGAACGTACCGCGGACAATACACACAGGGGGAGTCCACGTAGGAGTCCTGACCTGGGGTGTCGTGAGGTGTACGAGGTCTGACAACCAGGCCCGGGTGGGCCAATAGGGAGCCACTAAGGTGACTTGTTCCTTGTCCTCCCTGACCTTGCACAGCACCTGTGCAAGAAAGCTCATTGGGGGAAATGCATACTTGCGCAGCCCCGCAGGCCAGCTGTGTGCCAGTGCGTCTGCCCTGAGGGGAGCCTCTGTTCGAGCATACCTGAGCGGTCATTGGGAGGTCTCTCGGGAGGCAAACAGGTCTACCTGGGCCTTGCCGAACTGTTCCTAAATCAGCTGGATCGACTGGGGGTGAACCCTCCACTCTCCACTGGGCAAGCATTGTTGTGACAGCGCATCCGCTACCACATTGAGGTTGCCGGGGATGTGAGTGGCACGCAGCGAGTTGAGTCCAAAGGAGTAGACAACGGGCGAGTGGTGACATGTGGCGGGAGCGTACACCACCTTGACAAATTATGTACGCTACCACAGTGATGCTGTCTGACCTGACTAGGACATGTTTGTCTCAAACTAATGGGAGAAACTTCCGCAGGGCAAACAAAACTGTCAGCAACTCCAGGCAATTGATGTGCCAGCGCATCGGGGCCCCTTTCCAACGGCCCGCGGCTGCGCGCCCATTGCACACGGTGCCCCAATCCAATCTGGAGGTGTCAGTCATGGCCAGGATGCGTTGGGACACCTGCTGCAAGGGTACTCCTGCCCGCAGAAAGCAGAGGTTTGTCCAGGGTTTGAATGTTTGGCGACAGGCGGGGGTGATCATCACACGGTGCGTACCGTGGCGCCATGCTTGTCTTGGGACTCGAGTCTGAAGCCAGTGCTGAAGCAATCTCATAGGCATCAACCCCAGCAGCGCGACTGCCGTGAAGGATGCCATATGCCCCAGGAGCCTCTGGAAAAGTTTTAAAGGGACCATTGTTCCTAGCCTGAAAGTGGTGAGGCATCTCAGCACGACTGCGCACGCTCGTTGGTGAGATGTGCTGACATTGAGACTGAGTCTAACTGGTGTCGAGGCAGAAAGTACGCGTCCTTCAGGTCTACTGCTGCGAACCAATCTAGATGCCGGATGCAAGTAAGATATGTTTTTGCTTGAGCATTTTGAACGTGAGTTTGAGCAGAGCCTGGTTGAAAACTCGCAAGTCCAAGATCAGTCGTATGCTGCTGCCTTTCTTGGGTACAATGAAGTAAGGGCTGTAGAAACCCTTCTTCATTTCGGTTGGAGGGACAGGCTCTATCGCGTCTTTGAGTAAAAGAGTAGCGATATCCGCGCACAGGGATTTGGCATGCTCACAGTGTACTGCGGTAAAGCGGACGCCTGCAAAGGGGGTGGGGGGGGTGGGTATGGCAAACTGAATTGCATAACCGAGTCGGATGGTCCAGGCCAGCCAGTGTGACAGGTTGGGAGGTGAAAGCCACGCATGCAAGCTCCGTGCTAGGGGCACCAAGGGCACGAGTATTTTTGACGTACCCGGCGGGGCGGAGCAGCAGGGCGGAGCAGGTAGTACGGCGTCGGTAGGCGAGGGTGTGTCCCGAGGCTCTAGTGCTGAGAAAAGACTCAAAGCACTTACCTTGCTCTGCACACCCGACGGGGGCGGGGGGGGGGGGGGCTGAAGGCAGGGGGTCCATGTCCAGCATGCCGTGACTGTTGAGATCTGGTGGCAGAGTGCCGTGAGAACGCCATTTGTGGGCCATGTGACTCAGAGACAAAGAAATAGCTCTGTTATTGAGAATGTGGGTACTGCAGCCCTGTGCTCGACGGGAGTCAACGAGTGTGCTGGGGTGCGGGTGGTCTGGGCGTACCTGGTGGAGCTGCACCCGCTGCCATCCCCAGATCGCCTCCATCGCCAGCCATATCATCCTCAATCCCGTGGGAAGAAGAAGCAATGCGGGGGACACCTGGAGTGGCATGCATTCTACTGAAAGCGAGCCGTGACCGCAACGTTGCCATGATCATGCTCTTGCAGTGAGAGCATGAACCATCCACAAACGCTGCCTCAGTGTGATCGCTGCCCAGACACACGAGACAACACTCTACCGCATCCAGGAACTACACATGGGCAGAAATGCATCTTTAAAAAGACGCGTCCTGAAAAGGATGTTCAATGCTCCTGTGTATTGCTCTAATAGATGAAAATACTCTTTTATAAGAAATATCACTCTTTTCAACTCTTTTACAACTCTTTTAAGCTCTTGCGCTTTCGAAGTGCCCAGGGGCAAACTGCACTTCCGTGCAGGGGAGGAGAAAGCCGCAGGAGAAAGCTGTAGTGTGACTTACAGCTCACTGCAGACACAACCATCGGCTCCGAAGAAAATTTCTGAATGAATTTGACGTATTTCCTCACCTTTATACCCGTATATCCGGGGCGGGGTATGCAAATACTGTCTGCCAACTTCTCTTTGGCATATTTGACACAACGTCGAAGTGAGCGACAGACGGGGAACGTCTAGGTTACGGATGTAACCTCCGTTCCCTGTTTAAGGGAACGACACGTTGTGTCCTCCCCTAGTGTTGCTTCTTCGACACAACATCTCATTCCCTCCATCAAGTGAGCGACAGACGGGGAGCTGTGATTAAATCAGATGAATCTTTCAAGAGCAAGCAGGTGCTTCTTGGTTGCACTCAAAACAAATCTGCCTAACTGAAAAATGTAATGCTGGTAATGTAAAAATACAGAATATTGTCCGACATATTGCCAGGGCCGGAAAGAATCTCAGAATAAAATTGTACTTGGTCCAGCCTTTTTGCACGAAATGAGGTGTCGTTGCTTGCCAGTATTTTATTGTGGTAGCACGATGGAATGTAACAACACACCAAACTGTGATTAAATCAGATGACTTTTAAAACTAGTTATAATAGCAACTATCTCGGCTCTGAGTTTTTACATTTTGGGGATATCAACCTATTAATGGCTTTCTCTAATGTATAGTTTGAACATTTGAAAATGTAGTGTTTATTTTAAAAATACTAATGGGGCCCCCCTGAATGTGTATACACACACCTCTACATGGCTCTGAACATGTGCTTGTATACTGTACTACCAGCACCACTGAACACACTGTGCGCATGAGAGATGCCTGCCAAAAAGTGGAATTGGAGTACTCCAAAAGAGAAGAGGAGAATAATAGCATCACTCTTCCCTCTCCTTCCTTCCCCTGGACCCCTGCTCCTCCCTATCTCCCTCCCTCCCTCCCTCCCTCCCTCCCTCAGAAGACGAGTGATGCAAATGCGCCTTGAGAAGGTTAATATGCCGGCTTTGATCTCCGTTAGGCCACACCGAGTATGAATTAATTTTCATTTCAGATGAAATACGGTGACAGTATGAAAAGTCATCTTGTTTCTGGTATGTGAGAGTCTATAATGTGTCGGGAAAGTGAGAGAGGAAGTGGCAGGGAACAGAAGGGGAATTTCAAACCCCTCCGCAACCCTCTCTTTCTGCGCTCCGCTGTTGGCTGCACTGGGAAATAGATGAAAGGAATGAGTACAGCTCAAAATGCTTCATTCTAGTCAAACATGGGGATCAAATGCTGTGACCCAAAAGAGACACTGGCTCCACACATTATTAATGTATCACTGTGTTATGGGATTGTTTGTTAAGATAAAAAAAGGTAATTTATGAAAATGCTAAAAAAGTTAAAAAGTTCAAATTAATAATTAAAAAAAATTCAAGTTTGGAGGGAAAGATTGAGTTTGAGAGAGAGAGAGAGAGAGAGAGAGAGAGATTTGCCTTGCCTTGTCTATTTCTCTAAACTTGCAGAAGAGCTACTGTAACGCAAATAGCAAAAACTTAATGTTATCCATGATTGAAAGGTGTCAGAACACACAGTGCATCACAGCTTGCTGTGTATGGGGCTGCATAGCCGCAGTCCGGTCAGTACGCTAATGCTGACCCCTGCCCACCACCGAAAAAGCCTACAATGGGCATGTGAGCATCAGAACTGGACCATGGAGCAATGGAAGAAGGTGGCCTGGTCTGATGAATCACGTTTTCTTTAAGATCATGTGGACGGCTGGGAGCGTGTGCGTCGTTTACCTGGGGAAGTGATGGCAGCAGAATGAACTGGGGAGGCATGGCGGAGGCAGTGTGATGCTCTGGGCAATGTTCTGCTCGAAAAATTGGGGTCCTGGCATTCATGTGGATGTTACTTTGACACGTACCACCTACCTAAAGATTGTTGCAAACCATGTTCACCTCTTAATGGCAATGGAATTATCTGATGGCAGTCGCCTCTTTCAGCAGTATAATGCACTATGCAAAGAAGGAGTATCCAAATTCCCCAGATCTCAGTCTGATTAATCATCTGTGGGATGTGCTGGACCAACAAGTCCAATCTAAGGAGGCTCAACCTCGCATCTTACAGGACTTAAAGGATCTGCTGCTAATGTCTTGGTGCCAGATACCACAGGACTCCTTCAGAGGTTTTGTGGAATCCATGCCTCGACGGGTCAGAGCTGTTTTGGCAGCACGAGGTGGGCCTACATGATATTGGGAAGGTGGTTTTCATGTTGTGGCTGATCAGTGTATATTCACAATGTACATTTATAGACATTAAGAAATTACCTATGTCGTTCTGCCAAACAGAGTGCAATTTAAGTTGAAAATAGGCTTTAGGCATTATAAAAATATACAAATAAATCTTACAAATATATTAAAATATCTACGCATTTTACAAGCTTGACTTGTCAATGTTGTTGTTACAAGCTTGTTGCGATGTTGACTTGAGGAAGTTGTTCTGGCAGTGTGTGCCATCCTTGTTGGTGAAGACACTGATGAAAATGTGTGTCTCGGATTTCTCCACACAGAAGCCATGCTAGAGGATTGCCCTAATTGCAAGGTGATGAATTTATGGACACTATGCACAAGGCTTGCCTCCTTCACGGCGGTTTCGTGTAGGAAGCGTATTCCCTCATTTTCAGTAGGTACCACTGCCATCAACACGATTTTAATGTAAACACAGCCCTTAATGTCTTGTATCTCAAAATATTGGATATGTGCAATGTGTAAATGCAGCCTAATATTTATTTTTTTAATTAAATATAAACTTCTTCCTCCGAGGTATCCACAGTTGAACACGTTAAACTGCTAAAGATATTACTACTAAATATGAACTACTAAAGGCAGATATCACCGTACATTAATCAGACTTCAAGGCTTTTTGCTAGTAGGAAAGAAAGAAAGAAAGAAAGAAAGAAAGAACGAGAAATATGCATCATTGGCTGCCAAAAGTTTGGAATAATGTACAGATTTTACTCTAATGGAAAGTTGTACTTTTATTCACCAAAGTAGCATCCAACTGATCACAATTTATAGTCAGGACATTAATAATGTGAAAAATTACTATTACAATTTAAAATAAAAACATTTTGGAACTTCTTAAACTACTTCAAAGAGTTCTCATCAAAAAAATCCTCCATGTGATTACTTGCCATAGATGTGGCTGTCTTGTCGGGCAATTCTCACGCACCTTACAGTCTAGCTGATCCCACAAATGCTCAATGAGGTTAAGGTCCATAACACTCTTTTCCAATTATCTGTTGTCCAATGCCTGTGATTCTTTACCCACTCTAACCTTCTCTGTGTTACGTTCCATATTTTCTTTTGTTTATGTACTTTTATTTGTAAGTTTCTGGCACCTGTTACGTTCCATATTGTCTTTTGTTTATGTACTTTTATTTTGAAATTATTGTTAAGTTCCTGTTTCCTGGTCTTTGTCTCATGTCCTGTTTTCCCTCCACGTCTATGTGTCTGATTTTCATTGGTTCATTGTTTAATTACCTCAGTATCAGTTTTAATTTGTCATTGGTTTCAGTTTATTGCCTTATCATCTTGTTTTGAGTTTCAGTTTTCCATTGGCTTACGTTTCCCCTTGTTTTAGTATTGAAGTCCTCATGTTTCCCTTGTACCTGGTCGAGTATTGTTGTAATCCTGACCCCTGCCTGACGTTACCCCGATGTCTGCCTGTCAATAGTTTATGTTAGTGTATCTTAGCCATAGTCTGTTCCAGTTCCTGTTTCTAGTTCCTAGTCCTAGTTCTTAGTCTTGTTATCGTTTCCAGTTCCTGTGTCACCATCGTTCTATCAATAAATCTGCACTTGGATCCTTCATATCGTCTTCATCCTTGCCTCGACTGCTACCCATCGTGACACTCTGTTTGTTTTTCAGCCTGCGTAAGGCACACTTTAATTATCACAGAATCACATCAAGTCTTAACTATCAGAATGACAGAATGAGTTGTGTTTGGTTACAAGCTCTTTTCATGGTGAGTTCAAAGCGGTATTGATGCCCTGTCGCGAATCAAGAATGCAACTTGACGACTGCTGTAGGAAAGCAGATCTACCGGCAAATTAAAATTGTGGATGATGAGAGTTTAAGAGATTTAAAGCCCATTGTAATGAATGTGCAACCAATGGGGAAACTAGGTCTTTCAATTAGTCAACCTCGCACTTAGATTTTAGGAAACGTTTAATGTTACTTGAATTGGTGCTATTTTAGTGCATTTCTTGTGAAAGGCTTTGTATGGAAAACATTACTAATGCATTATATTGTTACAAATTGTTTTGTTTTCTTTCCTATGATGGAAATCAATGCATTTTGACAAGAAAATAAGTATATATAGTGTCAAATTTCAGCACTTTATAAATCTGCCATTAATTGTTAACTACAAAAAATTCTGTGATTCATCGGGATAAAAATTTTTAATCAACTGCGCTCAGAAATACTGTACCTGACTGAATCTGCACAGCGGCATGCTTGCGCTCTCTCTTTGTCAGCTTCAGATTCCGACGGACTACGTAACCCCTCCAAGCTACAGAGAGAGAGAGAGAGAGAGAGAGAGAGAGAGAGAGAGAGAGAGAGAGAGAGAGAGAGAGAGAGAGAGAGAAGCAATAAGCTATGATATACAGTAGGCTTTGTTAAATCATAAATGTAGTCATGACTAATAGCCGTTGTTAGACACAAAGCACAAAGTTCTACAAAAGAGAGCCTAATTGCTTTTTTTAAATGTTTACAACACAATATAATATTAAGGGCACACATTTTCATTTAAATGTTCCACTTTTCACAAAGTGTCATCCTTCTGGCTAGATGATCTAGTCCCTGACATGTAACTAAGGATTAATAATTGGCCTTGATATGTATTGTGCAGTAATATACTGTACAGCGTAGCTATATTAACAAGGGTTTCATGTCATAGCTGTAACTACATTGGGTATTTTAGAAAAACTAGAATGTTGTGTTAACCAATTTTGAAACAATTAATTTTCTAAGAGCGGAATATAATGCACATAAATAATGCTACATAAAAATAGAAAACAATAAAACTGTGTGTGTTTAAAATGAGTCTGGGTCATGGGTACCTGACTGTATGACAATTGCCCCTTTGTGTCGTTTCTCTCTCTCTCTGCGGTAGCGTCGAGCTCCCAACCAGCCCTTGATGTAGGCTTGCATTAACACAACCCACGCGATCACATCTCGCAACATCAGATTGAGCTGCTCCACGTGATAGTACTTTAAAAACACCTGCCACACATAAACATATGATGAAAAGACATGTACACAGACTTACATGCATGAAAATACAAAATAATTGCAATCAAGAGGAAAAAGTAACTTTGCACTTTCCCTTTTTCAACAGATGATCACAGATGTCAAGCATCTGGTCAATTAGATTCACAGATAACTATTTTAACTTCTCAAAAAGAGAAAAAAAAACAAGAGTGACTGATTTTTTTTTTTTTTTTTTAATGAGCTAGATATCAGGAAATCTGGCACTTTTGCACTCTAGGAAACAATTTCCAGGAGCATGATTAATATTATGGTTACTTTGTCTTGAAATAAGTGTTCTTGGAAACGTCTAGGTTACGGATGTAACCTCCGTTCCCTGTCTGTTGCTCACTTCAACGTTGTGTCGAAGAAGCGACACTAGGGGTCTCTCTTGAGCGCCAAATATGCCTCTGATCTATGAAAAAAGGCCTATGAGAAGTTGGCAACCAGTATTTGCATACCCCGCCCCTGGACATACGGGTATAAAAGCGGGGAAATACGCTGAGTTCATTCAGGGTTTTTCTGAGGAGCAGGAAATGGTCCGGCCACTACAGTAGCTCGGCTCAGCGACGTGGCCGGGAGGACACAACGTCTCGTTCCTTCCATCAGGGAATGGAGGTTACATCTGTAACCTAGACGTTCCCCGTCTGTCGCTCATTTCAACGTTGTGTCGAAGAAGCGACACTCGGGGTCCAATTTAAATCACGCCATGCGCTGAGCCGTGTACGTGTTCTGCTGACACAGGAGCGGGCAGGTAATTCTACGTGCAAAGGCAACCAGCTGTGTCAGACTGCACATACCCTTCCCCAATGCCCCATAAAAGTCATCTGAATCCTTCTGGTTACCCTAGGCAGGGTAACAAGGCAACACTTGCCAACCTGGGAACAGGCCAAGCCTGGCTGGGCATCTTTTCTCTCTATGTTTCTCCGCATATAGCAAGAACGGCCGGGGCCCTTACATGCATCGAGGAAGGGGGTCTTACCCAGTTTCCTATTCTTTCAGGGGGAAAAGACCCTGCCTGAAGGGGGAGGTAAAGGTGGCGAATACATCACATGGGTTTTTAGGCGGCATGTGGAGATGGTGCAGTCTTGCTAGGAGGGGGAGTTGCTACAACATGGCGACTGGAGGGCAGCTGGAACTGCCTAAGGGAGATGCAGGTCCACTCGTAAGGGGACCGTACCGTGAAAAATACACAAATGGGGAGTCCGCATAGGAGTCCTGCACTGCGGGGCTCACCGACTTGGGTCGGTGAGTTCCTCCACTGAACTGCAGACCCAAAGGGCTAGGGAGGAATCGTCCAGGGATCCGAATGAGTGGGATCTCCTGGGAGAGAAAGTGCACAGTTTTATCTCAGCCGAGGGAAAGGGTGCTAGGCGAAGGCGATCCACCCGGCCAGACCGTCAGCGTGTTACCGAGTTCTACTGGCTTGGACCTGAGAAAACATGGGACGATACTGACTCAACCCGGAGATTGTAAAAATCTCACGAAGGTATTAGGTGTTGCCTAATAATCATGCTTACCCAAAGACTTGCCATCTACTGCATAGTGGTGGGCCGCAATGGCAGCCACATACACCTTTAGGGTGGAATGGGACAGCCTCCCCTCCAGTCTCTCCTGCAGAAATAAGAGCACTGACCAAACTGCACACCTCTGTGGGTCTTCAGCCAGGAAACAACACCAATTTGCGAACAGGTGCCACTTCAGGGCGTAAAGATGCCTGGTAGAAGGGGCACTGGCTTGGCTGATTGTGTCTACGACGGCAGGTGGTAGACCAGCTAGATCTTCCGCGTCCCGTCCAGGGGCCAGACGTGTAGGTTCCAAAGATCTGGGTGCGGATGCCAGAGCATGCCAGAAAGAAGATCTTTCCTCAGGGGAATTTACCAGGGAGGGGCTGTTGCGAGGAGTACGAGGTCTGAGAACCAAGCCCGGGTGGGCCAATAGGGAGCCACTAGGGTGACTTGTTTCTCGTCCTCCCTGACCTTGCACAGCACCTGTGCAAGAAGGCTCAATGGGGGAAATGCGTACTTGCGCAGCCCCGCAGGCCAGCTGTGTGCCAATGCGTCTGCCCCCAGGGGAGCCTCTGTTCGGGTGTACCAGAGAGGGCAGTGAGAGGTCTCTCGGGAGGCAAACAGGTCTACCTGGGCCTTGCCGAACCATTCCCAAATCAGCTGGATCGACTGGGGATGAAGCTCCCTCTCTCCACTGGGCAAGCGTTGTCATGACATCGCGTCTGCTACCACACTGAGGTTGGCCGGGATGTGTCGTGACATGTGGCGGGAGCGTACACCACCATGGCGATGTATGTACGCTACCACGGGGGTGCTGTCTGACCTGACTAGGACATGTTTGTCCCAAACTAACGGGAGGAACTTCCACAGGGCAAAGAAAACAGTCAGCAACTCTAGGCAGTTGATGTGCCAGTGCAGCAGGGCCCCTTTCCAACGGTCCGCAGCTGCATGCCCGTTGCACACGGTGCCCCAACCCAATCTGGAGGCGTCGGTCGTGACCAGGACACGTCAGGACACCTGCTGCAAGGGTACTCCTGCCCGTAAAAAGGAGAGGTCTGTCCAGGGTTTGAATGTTTGGCGGCAGGTGGGGGTGATCATCATACGGTGCCTATTGCTCTAATAGAGGAAAAACACTCTTTTAAAAGAAATATCACTCTTTTAATATGCTCTGCGCTGTCAAAGCGCCCAGGGGCAAACTGCACTGCCATGCAAGGAAGGAGAAAGCCGCTGTAGTGCGCCGTAGATCCAACAGCAGAGAGCGTCAGAGGAACAGGAACAGGTGTGTGACTCGCAGATCGCTGCAGTATAACCATCGGCTCCGAAGAAAATTTCTGAATGAACTCAGCGTATTTCCCTGCTTTTATACCCGTATGTCCAGGGGCAGGGTATATACAGGTATATATAAATACTGGGTACCAACTTCTCATTGGCCTTTTTTCATAGATCAGAGGAATATTCAGCACTCAAGAGAGACCCCTAGTGTCGCTTCTTCAACACAACGTCGAAGTGAGCGACAGACGGGGAACTTTAGACTTCCAATAAATACATTGAAAGAAAATGCCTTCTGGGCTATTAAAGGTGCATTTAATAGGGTTAACATTCCTGTGAAAGGAATATTACAAATTATATTAAACATATTGAGCTCAATCGACAGTATTTGTGGCATAATGTTGTAAAATGCAAAAAATTTGAAAAAAAAAAAAAAAAAAAAAAACAAGGTTCCATTGAGTCACTGGGAAGTGAATTGGGCTAATTTTAGGAGTGTTCAAATGCAGAAATGTGCAGCTTACAATTTTATAAAAGCACACATTAATTATGTTAAAATTTGTGCATTAATTGATCTGCAAAGTTGTTTAAATCGTCATTTGTGTTGGACTATATTTTGGGATATAAAGGGTTTTCTGCGTCAGGTTGTCATGGCAAAGAAGTTGTCAAATTAATTATATAACTTTACAAGAGAAGGTTAGTAAGAGAAGATTAGAAATAAATATTTCTCATAAAATCATGCTAACACACATATTGTTTACGTCTTGTGGCAATACTTTTGAAATGGATTGGCCCCTTCACTTCAATTGAGTCACTGTAACCCTGATTTTTTTCTTATTTCCTTTTAAAGAAAAGCCTAAATTAACATTTATGCCAGAAATGCTGTCGACTGATCATAACTTATGAAGTATTGAATTAAAAATATTCCTTTGGGGCCTGGGTAACTCAGCGAGTAAAGACACTGAATATCACCCCTAGAGTCACTTGTTCGAATCCTGGTTGTTGTCCTGGTCCTGGAGTGACTCCAGTCTGGTCTCCTAAGCAACCAAATTGGCCTGGTTGCTAGGGAGGGTAGTCACATGAGGTAACCTCCTCGTGGTCACTATAATGTGGTTCTCGCTCTCGGTGGGGCACATAGTGAGTTCATGGTGAGCCTCCACACACACACTATGTCTCCGCAGTAACACGCTAAAATGCGTGGATTGATGGTCTCAGATGTGGAGACAACTGAGATTCGTCCTCCACCACCCGGATTGAGGCGAGTCACTACACCACCACAAGGACTTAGAGTGAATTGGGAATTTTTTTTCCATGTGAAATAATGTAATATCACTGGTGTATTATGTATTTTTTTTTCTCTCTCAGTCTCTGTTTTGTCACAATGATAATATGTTGCACAGCTCTAATCAGATTAATACCTCCCTTTCAGTCTTATTAATTTGTTCTAGCAGTTACCATTTTTAAATGTCTTTCATGCTTGATAAATCACTTTGCAGATGTAAATGAATCCATTTATATCAACACCATTCTTTATTTTGCGCATGTTGGAGGTATGCCCTGAAAATTTTAGACCTTTGTTAAATCAGGGCCTAAAACTTATCTACATGGTACTTTTAGAGTGAAATCAATCTCACACTAAACTGAACAAAATAGACAGAGAGAAAGAAAGATGATAGAAATAGAGAGAAAGTTTATATAGAGAGGGAGTATATTTCATCATGAGGATGATGACCGTACCTTGGTCTGGCCTAGAACCCAGTTGTCGAGTTTGGCTCTCTGCAGTATAAAGATGGCGTTCTCTCTACTGCCTTCTGGCATCTGAAGAGCACGAAAGGCCAGATAGTAATACCTATTGGAAATCAAAATGATTTGTCTCTCATTACAACATTCAAGCTTGACAAAGCCAACAAACTGTTATTCTACAAACTTTTAGTTTTTGTTTTTGTTTCTTCAAATTTCCTAAATTGAGACCAACATTTGTAACACTAACTCCTAGAGCTTTCAAGCTACATCCACTAAACTTGGCACAGACCTTTACACTGTTCTGAATTATGGTTTTCCTGTAGATAATTGGTCAACTTCTCTAGGCCAAACTTTTGTCCAAGGTGACTGATCATACTGTATCAAACATAAAGTTAAAAAAAAAGTGCAATTGGGTAATATTTTCTATGTTAATATACATTACCTTATTATCCACATCCACATGCATGGACATTGTATTTTGGCTTCACTATACACAACCAGGGCTGGACTGGGAAGAGAAATCGGCCCAGAATTTTTACATAGCAACTGGCCCAAAGGCGGTTTGTTGTCTGTTTTCTCATTTTAGCTTATCGCTTATGTATATGTTATGGCCCGTTTCGCGGCCGACCCACTGGCCCGCTCTGTTCTCCAAATGGCCAGTCCGCCCATGAATGACCCCAAAGTACGCCGGCCCACCGGGAAAATATCCGGTATGCCAGATTGCCAGTCCAGCCCTGAACACAACACATAATTTTAATTAATTTAAACTGACTGAATACTGTTCACAAGACTCTAGACTGTAATTTAAGTCACACAACACAACACCATGACATCAATTTCCATAAAGCACTCCTACGGATGCAGCACCAACAAAATTTCCACTGGTAAGAAATCTCTTTAAGTTTTTAATTGAAACCTGTTTGGTTGTAAAGAGTAGAATTTAATTTCATATGCCATTTAAAACATTTTGCGCGTTAGCATGCTGATAAACATGATGTCCCCATATGTGGATTTTGGTACATCATTCCCTCAAAAGTTGAAACATCTGTGGGTCATTTAACTTAATTTTAATATACATTTTGTTATATTTTATTTTGTTATCACTGTGCAATAAGATTCTATTCATTAACATTAATAAATGCATTTCTATAGTTACTGTGCATTTTCACAAAGAATGTTGCTTTCAGAGGTTTTATATGGAGTTAAGATGAAAATAAGGGGCATTTCAAACTGTTTTGAGACCAGCGCAGGCAGTCAGCACACTGGTGGTTAAGTTATTCACTAAATAGGGATCATGTTATAGCTTTCTATAAAGCTAAGTTCATTCACTCCTAATATCTGACCAAAAGTTCAGTTTCAGGCTGCAGATGATGTTTGGATCACTTAACATGTTTGGCAGGCATGAAACAATGGTAATCAGTACAAAAATTCAGAATATATTATGTATCATTTTTAGGGCTGTCATTAGATTAATATTTTTAATCAAATTAATTACATGGCATGCCAATTAATTATTTGAATGAATCGCATACATAGATGTTTGCTGAGAAAGCCCCACAAATAATAATAATTTAATATATAATGAATAAATAATTCTAAATAGTTATATTTGAATTATAAATAAAACATATACAGTATATTATAAAATAATATTATACAGATAATTTAAGTGCATTACATTATTTTGGCACACAAGTTAAACATTAAAAAATACAATCCAATAAGTGGCTTTACAATACAACATATTATTGAACATAAAACTATCACTGGCCTACAGTTTACAGCAATCCATTTTGCAATTTAATGTTTTAATGCGTTCTCATTGGTAAATGTGTTTTGTTCTCTGCATAAGCTGTGTGTTGCCTATACAGCTGGAGTTTCACTTACTGCCCCTGAAGAAAACAAGTGGTACTTCAAGCTTGAATTGATCCGATTTAAGGAATGTTCATTATTGCGGTCTGGGGATATGATTAATTGCATTTATTTTAACACATTATTTGTTGAAAAATTAATCGCTCTAAATTAATGTGTTAAATCGACAGCCCTAATAATTTTATTTTAACATGGATGGCAGTGATTGGATGATGCTGGCCAGTAATTTTTAATTATGCATTTCTGATATAATGTTTGTAACATCTCAAAAACCAACACTTCTTGAAACATAAACAATTTGATGAAAAAAATCTGACTTTCTATAGCTTGGTATTACTTAAATTTTCACAACTTAGTCCCACTGTTTTTTTTTTTTTTTTTTTTTTTTTTTTTTTTTTGCATGTTTATTGGGTGCGACTAGTTACAAGTGAAAAGGGGAAGTAAAAAAGCACACAGCAGTCAATCTCAGGTTAATATGCAGAGACAAAAGCTTGTGAAACCATTTGCAGGATGACTTCCAGAAAACTGAAAATATTGTAGCATTTTTTTAAGCAGTCCAACATGTATGGCTGAACAAATTATGTGAGTTTGGGGTTGCACTATCTATATGTTCAACCAGTGAAAGACGAGAGTGTTTGGAAAACCTGTTTGGAAATAGTCATTCTATTATCAATTCCATTCGATCAGTGTACACGTAACACAAGAACCTGAACATTAGGGCTGGGTATCGATACAGATTTCTAAATTGTTCACATTTGAGCTTTTTACAAATGAACAAATCAATGTATTTAATCAATAACTATGATTGCATATATATTTTGTTACATTCTTTTGTTTAAATGCATAACTTGTACTATTTATAGGTATTTACATTGATTTGTTGAACATGTGCTAAAAACTGGTACCGTCTCTTTAAGGAAATTTGGCCTTCTGTAAACAGTGTCTTTACAGTGCATTCAGAAAGTATTCAGACCCCTTCATTTTTTTCAACTTACAGTCCCCATCCAACCTGACAGAGCTTGAGAGGATCTTCAGAGAAGAATTGCAGAAAATCTAAAAATCCAGGTGTGCAAAGCTTGTCTCATCATACCCCAAAAGATTTGAGGCTGTAATCACTGCCAAAGGTACTTCAAATAAGTCCTGTGTTAAGGGCCTGAATACTTATGTCAATGTGATTTTTCAGTTTATTCTTTTTAATAAATTTGCAAAGTTTTTTTTTCTTTGTCATTATGGGGTATGGAGTGTAGATTGATGTGAAAAATATATAAAAGCATTTTAGCCTAAGGCAAAAATATCACAATAACAAAATGTGGAAAAAATGAAGGGGTCTGAATACTTTCTGAATGCACTCTAAATTAGCGCATGTTAACGAGAGAGACTTGACTGGCTTTATCTCATCTGTGGTATGTCTGATTATAATTAAATGTTTCTTATTTGTTGTTGTTTATGATCAACAACTCTGTGAAAAGAACAGAAAGTGTATTAAAAGAGAGATAATTAAATGATAGATGGGTTGCGTGGATCTCGTCTTTGGACACAATAACACAGAACAATTTTTACTCTCAATACGCAGTGAAAGGATCTGAATACTTCACCACTATACTACACAATTACTGGTGAGTGAAATTTAAACATTTACCAGCCAGTTGCCAAATACTTTATATAAATTTTTTGTCACATAGCATGAAATTCGGTTGCAGATGCGAGTGATTTCCTCTCATTCTAGTAGAGGGTTGTGCATAGAGTAAAAAAATGATCCATGGCTTTTGAGAATCTATATAGAATCAACCAAATATAAAATGAATTATAAAACTATTAATTGAAAGCCATTCTTATTTTTCTAAACATAAGGAATTCACAACAGAATAACTCCAGTCTGTTAACATTCTATTATCTCAGGAACTCAGGTTTTCAGGACAGTTTTTTCTCATGTTGTTAGTTTGCACCTATTAATCTTTAATCTTCATGTTTGACACGTTTAAATAACTGTACAAATGTATATATTTTTCTAAATATTTGAATATTTTGTTAACATTTGGTGAAATATGTTTGCCATTTTGCACATTATCGTCAACTAAAATATGTTTTTTTGTAGACTAAACATATATGCCATTTTTGTAAAATGAATGAATATGACATGATGGAATACTGACTAAATTTAAAGGATATTTTCGTCAAAAGACAAAAATTATGATTAAAATAAAAAACTGTGTGAAAATTAACACACAATTAACTGTGTTCTGTGCCGCTGGTTTCACACAAATTACACACTTTACCTTTAAGACAGTTTAGTGCAAAACAAGATAAAAGACTGCGATTCAATCATACAAGTTAGATTAAGACTAGTGATAGTCTAACAATAATATCTCTCTACTACAAAAAGCTTTAAAAGTGAGGAGCAAAATGTAGAGTACAGGGTGCTTAATTTTCTGATAAACTGCTACAAATTCTAACGACTGCTACTGTTCCCTTGTTTGTTACTGGGAGGCCCTCAGTTATACTTCTGAAAATACCTGCCTATATAGAAACTGAAATAAAGGAACCTCAAAGAAGCTCCTGAAGCTTGCGGTTGATCCATGGTATTTATTCACTTTGAAGAGGAAGATACCAGTCTTTGTGTTCAAGAAAGAACCCTGCCTTTGATTCCACTTGAACGCCGCCTTTCATAATTATGTTCCTAATAATGAATAATAATGTCTTTGAGAGCTCTCCTTCACAACATCAGAGGAGGCTTTCCAAAAAGATACATGTAAATCCATTTCTTCATACAGAAGCTGGTTTAATGGAACCAGTGTCAGTGTGGATCAGGCAGGAAGATCTCTAGACATTGTCCGACGAACTAAATGCAAACAGAGCGGTCATAGTGCATTTCATTTTTTAATGTGATCTGGTTGAGGAAGTCTGGGAAAAATACGGATAATCAGGACACTTCTGTGATCAAAAGGATGACAGAGAAAAAAGCCTGAGAGGGTCTTGCCGTTTGAATGGCCCCTCAGTGCGCTGAGAAATTGTCTGGGATGTTTATGTAAAAGAGATGACCTACATGTCCACCATCTCATGGCCCACAAGAGAAAGAGATAGATGGGTTGAAAGAAAAAGAGAAAAGTTTACGGAAAAAGAAGTGTGATTTCCCGAGCCTCCAAAAAATAAATCTGGAACATGAATTTCCTCAGCGTTGTGAAACTTTCATCGGATTCACTCCGCCCCTTCAAAGTACCGCTTCACCACTAATTACTCAACCAGAGTCTAATTTAGCATCACTTGTATTCTCAGAGGGTTAAAGTCCTATTATTGATGAGATTATGGTTATCTTTCATAACTGTCAAAATATAGAAATAAAAAACCTGTGTGAGATTCCCAGGAGCTTTAGGGAGCACCAGAGGAGGTGGTTAAATTCAATATTCGCTCATGCATCAGTCTCCAGGCTTTGATCTTTACAACTGTCTGTTTTTTTTTTTTTTTCTTTTCTTCGTTTTGTGAAGCCCAAGAGCTATGGCTAATTAAATCTAATAACATTCCTGTAGTCCAACCGGAATGCCCGGAATAATGTAATTTAGAATGTATAACCAATGGAAGTTTGGCCTTAAAATCAGACTTTCAGACTTTTTTCTTACAAGATGACATCTTTATTATAACCTCCATTATTAACATGATGGTAACACTTCCTATAAATCACACATTTCTAATGCATTTTAAAGGCGAATCACTTAAATGATTCACATCATTAAAGACACTGTATTAGTAATATCTCATTATACACCTACAGTGTATGTTATAACTTCTCATAAATAGTAACGTCTAGGTTACGTATGTAACCTCCGTTCCCTGATGGAGGGAATGAGACGTTGTGTTGAAGAAGCGACACTAGGGGTCTCTCTTGAGCGCCGAATATGCCTCTGATCTATGAAAAAAGGCCAATGAGAAGTTGGCAGACAGTATTTGCATACCCCACCCCCGGTTAAATGGGTATAAAAGCGGGGAAATACGTAGAGTTCATTCAGGATATTTCTGAGGAGCCGGAAATGATCCGGCCACAACAGTAGCTCGGCTCAGCGACGTGGCCGGGAGGGACACCCCCTGCATCAGGGAACGGAGGTTACATACGTAACCTAGACGTTCCCCGTCTGTTGCTCACTTTGACGTTGTGTCGATGAAGCAACACTAGGGGTCCATTTTAAATCACGCCATGCACTGAGCCATGTACGTGTTCTGCTGACACAGGAGCGGGCAGGTATTTTACGTGCAAAGGCGACCAGCTGTGTCAGACTGCATGTACCCTTCCCCAATGCCCCATAAAAGTCATCAGTCATCCTTCTGGTTACCCTAAACAGGGGAACAAGACGACGCTGGCCAACCTGGAAACGGGCCGAGCCTAGCCAGGCCTCTTTTCTCTTTATGTTTACACGCATCGAGGGAAGGGGGTCTTACCCAGTTTACCCAGGAAAAGACCCTGCGGAGGCCACACCTGCCCGAAAGGGGGAGGTAAAGGTGGCGAAAACATCATATGGGTTTTTAGGAAACATGTGGAAAGTGGCACGGTGGTAGATCCAGCCTCAAGGAGGGGTGAGTTGCTACAACACATTGACCGGAGGGCAACTGGAACTGCCTAAGGGAGACGCGGGTCCACTCGTAAGGGGACCGTACCGTGGAAATTACACACAGGAGGAAGTCCACGCAGGAGTCCTGACCTGTGGAGCACCTACTCCAGTGAAGGGTAGATTTGAGTACCCGCAGTGGATTGGGTTGGCAAGTTCCTCTGCTGAACTGCGGACCCACAGGGCTAGGGAGTAGTCATCCAGGGAGCCGAGTTAGTGGGATCTCCTGGGAGAAAAAGCACACAAATTTACCTCGGCCGAGGGAAAGGGCGCTAGGCACAAGCGGTCCACCCGGTTAACCATCAGCGTGTTACCGAGTTCTACCGGCTCGGACCAGAGATAACATGGGACGAAACTGACTCTACCCTGAGATTGTAAAATCTTGCAAGGGTGTTAGGTGTCACCCAACCCGCTGCTCTGGATATGTCTGCCAGGGAGATGCCACTGGCCAGTGCTGTACTGGACACAGCAATGAAGGGCTGGGCCTGCCTCCTCCCGGGGCAGCTTCTCTTGCAAGTTCACAACCTGGACTCTGAGGGGAGTTGTAGGAACCTTGGGCACGTAGCCCGGCCATGGTCTTAGGATCACATGAGTGTCTGCCGGACCGAAGTCCAGGCAGGTGTCACTGACAGAGGACGCTTGCAGGTCCCCGACCCTCTTGATGGAGGTGAGCGCGATCAGGAGGGCCGTCTTCAGGGATAGGGCTTTGTTTAACTGATTCTAGCTGCTCGAAAGGGGATCTCTGAAGGGCCGAAGGACCACTGAGAGACCCCAGGAGGGGAATAGGCTTGGCCGTGAAGGATATAATCTCCAGGCGCATTTTAGGAACGTGCTTACCCAAAGACTTGCCGTCTACTCCGTCATGGTGGGCCGCGACGGCAGCAACATACACCATCAAGGTGGAAGGGGACAGCCTCCCCTGCAGCCTCTCCTGCAGAAATAAGAGCACTGACCTAACTGCGCGCCTCTGTGGGTCTTCAGCCCGGGAAGAACACCAATCTGCGAACAAGCGCCACTTCAGTGCGTAAAGTTGCCTGGTAAAGGGGGCTCTGGCTTGGTTGATCGTGTCTACCACGGCAGGAGGTAGACCAGCTAGATCTTCCACGTCCCATACAGGGGCCAGACATGGAGGTTCCAGAGGTCTGGGTGTGGATGCGAGAGTGTGCCCCGTCCCTGAGAAAGAAGATCTTTCCTCGGGAATTCGCCAGGGAGGGGCTGTCGTGAGGAGTACAAGGTCCGAGAACCAAGGCTTACTGGGGGAAATGTGTACTTGCGCAGCCCCGCAGGCCAGCTGTGTGCCAGTGCATCTGCCCCCAGGGGAGCCTCTGTTCGTGCATACCAGAGCAGGCAGTGGGAGGTCTCTCGGGAGGCAAACAGGTCTACCTGAGTCTTGCTGAACCATTCCCAAATCAGCTGGATCAACTGGGGGTGAATCCTCCACTCTCCACTGGGCAAGCTGTGTTGTGTTGACGATTTATGTACGCTACCATGGTTGTGCTGTCTGACCTGACTACGACATGTTTGTCTCAAACTAGCAACTCTAGGCAATTGATGTGCCAGCGCAGCGGGGCCCCCTTTCCAACGGCCCGCAGCTACGTGCCCATTGCACATGGTGCCCCAACCCAATCTGGAGGCGTCGGTCGTGACCAGGACTGCCCGCAGAAAGGTCTGTCCTGGATTTGTATGTTTGGTGGCAGGCGGGGGTGATCATTGCCACGGCACAATGCTCGTCTCGAGACTCGAGTCTGAAGCCAGTGCTGTAGCGGTCTCATATGCATCAACCCCAGCAGCCGCGACAGCCACAGAGGATGCCATATGCCCCAGGGGCCTCTGAAAAAGTTTAAAAGGGACAGTTGTGCCTGGTCTGAGAGTGTCAAGGCATCTCAGCAACAACTGTGCATGCTCGTTGGTGAGACGTGCTGACATTGAGACTGAGTCTAACTCCATGCCGAGAAAAGAGATTCTCTGAACCGGGGCGAGCTTATTCTTTTCCCAGTTGACCTGAAGCCCCAGACAGCTAAGGTCCCTGAGCACCTGGTCTCTGTGAGCTCCACTGTTGATGGTAGTGAGAGCGGAGGAGTGAAGAAGCCGTGGCTTACTCAACTCATCATGCACGTCCGGGAATAAATGAACGGGAGGGGGTGGGGGATGCCCGCCGGACCTATCAAGTAGCTGCGAGGGGGGGACGGGGTTTACCGGTCCAGCCTCACGCTCGCGGTTGCCTGGGAAACTCTCGGGAGTGGGCCAGAATGAGCCAGTTGTCGAGGTAATTGAGTATGTGAATGCTGGTTTCTCGGAGCGGGGCAAGGGCTGCATCTGCGACTTTCGTGAAGATGTGAGGGGACAGAAACATGCCGAAGGGGAGGAATTTGTACTGATACGCCTGGCCGTCGAACGCAAACCATAGAAAGTGTCAGTGTCAAGGCAGAATTGAGACGTGAAAGTACACGTCCTTCAGGTCTACCGGTGCTAACCAATCTAGATGCTGGACGCAAGTTAAGATGTGTTTTTGCGTGAGCATTTTGAACGGGAGTTTGAGCAGGGCCCGGTTGAAAACTCGCCAGTCCAAGATTGGTCGTAAGCCGCCACGTTTCTCGGGTACAATGAAGTAAGGGCTGTAGAAACCCTTCTTCATTTCAGTTGGAGGGACAGGCTCTATCGCGTCTTTGAGTAAGAGATGGTTTGCACACGCAGGGATTTGGCATATTCGCCGTGCACTGCGGTAAAGCGGATGCCCGCGAAGGGGGGAAGAGGCCAGGCAAACTGAATTGTGTAACCGCTGGCCAGCCAGCGTGATGGATTGGGAAGTGAAAGACACGCATCCAAGTGAAAGACACACATCCAAGCTCCGTGCTAGGGGCACTAAGGGGACGACTATTTTCGACATACCCGGCAGGGCTTTGCAGCGGGGTGGAGCAGGTAATGCGGCGTCGGGAGGCAAAGGAGCGTTCCAAGGCTCTGGTGCTGAGAAAAGACTTGAAGCACTTACCTTGCTCCGCACACCCGGCAGGGGGCAGGTTAGTGACTGAGGAGGAGGTCCGGTAGAGGCGTCCTCTAGACTTGTCAGAACCGGCCGGCCAGGGAACAGTCATGGGGCTGAGGGTGGAGGGTCCACGTCCAGCGTGCCGGGACTGTTGAGGTATGGTGGCAGAGTGGTGTGAGCATGGCATTTGCAGGCCAGGTGACCCAGAAAGAGGAAATTGGTCTATTATTGAAAAAAGTGCAAAAAATACCTTTAACTGAAGGTTCTCTTCCCGGCCCTCCACCAGGGGACGGAGTGGTCTGTTTACCAACTCTGGAGCAAGCGTCTTGATCTCTGGGTTGTCCGTCTTAGGAGCGCTTGAAGGGGGGTCCTCGAAGGGGTCTGTGAGATGGGGGGCGTACGCTTCCTGCAGGGTGCTCGACGCTGGGGCTAAGAGCTGGGCTCACTCTTGGTTGAGGCGGAGCAGCACATTTTTTTTTGTTTTGGAAGCCGCAGGAGGACGCCCTTGGCGAGCAGACGGGGCATGGCCCATGGCGGCAGGTTTGCGGTGGGGAAGGATGTGTGAAATTGCCTCCGTCTGCTTCTTCACTGCTGAGGACTGTTGGGAGGAGTCGTCAACGGTGCCGCCGAATGGACGGAGCTGGGAGAAGGCGTGCCTTGTCTACCTCCTGCATTTCGACCAGGTCCAGTCCATAGATTACATTTCTGGACCACAAGGGTGGCCATCGCCCATTTGAGTGCCGGCTCTTCTGACTTTCATGGAACCGGGGACGCAATCGGTCAATGAGCGCAGTTCCTGCAGCACATCAAGAACAAGACTACCCAAGTGCAAGTTTTGAAGTGCCTTGGCCTGGCATTGGTTGCTGGAGGGGCGATGGCCTACAGGGCGAAAGTGGTCTGGGGCCGCTCCACCGTCAAGGGTAGTGAGAGCGGAGGAGCGAGGAAGCCGCGGCTTACTCAACTCGTCATGCACGTCCGGGAATAAATGAACTGGGGGGGGTGCCCGCGGGACCAATCAAGTAGCCTCAAGGGGGGGGGGCAGGGTTTACAGGTCCAGCCTCACACTCGCGGTTGCCCGGGAAAGCATAGCGGACCTCTGTGCGTTAGGCTCAGACTGGGCGAGTAGACGCGAAGGTGGCGGCCCAGGCGAGTCATCAGCATCAGATGCCACTGTAACGCTCTCCAATGCAGCAGCGATGTCGTCATCCAATTCCAGGAGTGAAGTGGGCCACACTCAGCTCGGGGGAAGCAAGCAAGCGTGCCAGGGAGGCGGGTGGTTCGAGGGGATTTACCCGGCGAAACGGAACCCGTCATTATCCCCAAATCGCCTTCATCGCCTGCGGCACCTGCCCCAATCCCGTAGGAAGGAGGCGAGGCGCGGGGGGGGTGGATTAAGTGGCTTTCTCTCATGACAAACGAAAGCCGTGACCGCAATGCTGCCATGGCTATGTTCTCGCACTGAGAACATGAACCATTCATAAAAAGCTGCCTGCGTGTGATCGCAGCCCAGGCACGCGAGGCAGGTTTTATGACCGTCAGAGGTGGGGAGAAATCAACCGCATCCAGAAACTACACAGAGGTGGAAAAGACGTCTTTAAAAAGACACGTCTTTAAAAAGACACGTCCTGAAAAGGACGTTCAATGCCAGCTGTGTATTTGCTCTTTTAGAGAAACAAACTCTTTTAGAGAAAACAACTCTTTTAACTGCGCTGTCGAAGCGCCCAGAGGCAAACCACACTGCTGTGCAGAGAAGGAGAAAGCCGCTGGAGTGCGCCATAGATCCAACAGCAGAATCAGCTCAGAGGAAGTGTGTCACAGGTCTGTGACTCGCAGCTCACTGCATACATGACCATCGGCTCCGAAGAAAATTTCTGAATGAACTCGACGTATTTCCCCGCTTTTATAACCGTATGTTCGGGGGCGGGTTATGCAAATACTGTCTGCCAACTTCTCATTGGCCTTTTTTCATTGATCAGAGGCATATTCGGCGCTCAAGAGAGACCCCTAGTGTCGCTTCTTCGACACAACGTCGAAGTGAGCAACAGACAGGGAACCACAATTATAATACATTATAATAGTGTACTTATCTATTCATAGATATACCTTAGAGTATAATGCATTATAATACAAGCAACATCCATTTGTATCTACAGAAGTTATAATGTATTGTACATATTTGTAATATATATAATAGGTATGCTTTTAAGTAAAGTGACAAAAGCTAGGTCTCCTTTTAAACATCCATACTGTATTTTTAAATGGTTCAAATGGCAAGACATTACAGGTCATGCTGGAAGTTATAAACATTGCACATGCACAAAAGAAATAACACACAATCAATGCAAAATTTTTAGATATTCTGAAAAACACTTATACAAGGTTACAATATATCAGAAACTCTCTCTCTGGTACAGTATGCTGATCACACAAGTAGCAAATCTCCAACACACTCAAGTATAATAATAATAATAATAATAAAATCAAACTGATTCTATACTGGACTCTACTACAAAAAACTTTAATGTTTGTGCATCTTATTTGGATATTATTTTATAAATAACTTCCATTGTATAAGTTTGACTTGGATTGTAAGTTACAAGTTTATGTTAGGGCTGTTTTTAAGAAGATTTTGCTTTTGTAACTTTACTTAAAGCAGGCAAAGAACACATAATATGATCATAAAGTTTTTTGACTGTTTACATTATGCAGCACTATGATTAAATTTATTATCTTCTGATGCGTTAAAATTGGATGTTGCTTCTGTTATAATGCATTATATTCTTAATGGGTCCATGTCATGAGGAATAAAACTGTTATTGAAAGATGGGGCAGTTAAAAACACTTGGACCAGATGCAAAACAGTAAGTAAAAAAAGTTCCATTCATTAATATTTTAAATGTCATGACTGTGTGATATTTTATGGTTCTGACACACTGTTTACACTGAGTGCATCCGATGACACAACACCACACAACAACTTGAGGCTGTCTACTCCGGGTGTGTCGACACAAACTTTCTAAAAAACATTTTTGGTCCTGTTGGCAGTAGTAGCACCGGCGCGTGCAGCACAAAATGGAACAGGACATTTTACTTCCTGCCTGTTTACTGTTGGCGCAAAGCAATGCACTGCAACAGACGCTTCCATGGCAGACAGCATTATTGATTATAAGTTCTATTGCTTTTGACGTGACGTGACCATTGCATCCAGTGAAAGACAGGGTGTGAGTGTCAACAGTTGTGCTTGATATAAGCAGTTTAATATATTCAGATGCAATGTGTTGATGTTCATTATGTGTAACCCCTGACATTTCATTTTATAATGTTGTGGTGCTTGTTCATTCTATGCAAATTGAGTTTCAAATATGGCTGAATTTGAGTGGTTGCACGATTTTAGCCAGTTGTAACAGTTTACATTGATGTTTTAAGGAGGTGATTATGCCAGAACCAAGCGTTTCAGACAGAGAGCCAGAGACAGGGAGCAAAATGATCATATATTATAAAATTATTACTGTTTTAATGCAAACAAACTTTACTAACATTATCAGTGGACCTCAGGTAAGATAATAAAACTATAGAAAAAGATAATTTCTTGACCCCTGTATGTATAACTTTGAATAGGGGAAGTCTTATTATTTATGAGAAATTTATTAACTTATTATAAGGTATATTATGAGACATTCTGGATGCAGTATAATGCATGCATAATGTCTTTACAATGCAATATAAATATGGGCTTCAAAGAAAATGTTACCAACATGATCTCTGTCAAATTGAAGAGGAATACCGGTCAATAATGAAAAAAAAAATGATACTACCTGGCCTGGTGGTTGCTAGGGTGTTCTGGTGGTTGCTAGGTTTGTTGCTACCTTGCCTGGTGGTTGTAAGGGTGTTCTTGGTGATTGCTGGAGTGTTTGGGGTGGTTGCTATGTTGTTGTGTTTGCTAGATTTGTTGCTACCTAGACTAGTGGTGGCTATGATGTTCTGGATGGTTGCTTGAGTTGTGTGTGTGGTTGCTAGGGTGTTCTGGGTGGTTACTTGGATTGTTGCTACCAGGCTTGGTGGTTGCTTGGGTGCTCTAGGTCGTTGCTAGAGTGTTGTGGGTAGTTGCTAGGGTGTTCTGGGTGCTTGACAATGTTTTCTGGGTTGTGGCTAGTCCCCAAGTCTCTATGATATTTTGTTCTCTAGATATGGCTTTGGTCAATCCTTCAGTGTAAGTCTATGGGACTTTTCTGTCCATTTTGCTGCCTGCCAGGCAAAAATCGTAAGAGTGAATGCTTAAGAAAAATAATAGCACACCTGATTTGAGGTACCATTCATCTCCGTAGAATAGCAGGATGAGTTATGCACAGTACTTTAACACTCAGGGTTAGGGGTTTTGCAAATGTGTTATGTTAGGTTAAGGATCAGTAATATTACTGATGCTTGCTCGCAACCACAACCAATTAAATTCAATCACTGAACCAATGAAAACCTTTTATTTTGTTTAAATAAAAAACATTCCCATTTTATGGAAAATGGCAAGCTGATTGGTCCTTACAATCTGTAATCTGTAGACATGTTAGCCTATTGTAGTCCCTCTGTGCCTAGTATTTAATTGTCTTTGTTGTTTGCTGGTAAGTTGGCATCACTGCAACACAATTTGATATTTTTCTCTCTGACACCCTCCTCCTCTCCAGCACCACAATTCTAGATCTGCTTACAGGGATTGTATGTATATCTACTGATAGTGCAGCAGCACCATGTCTTACATGCTTGATGTAGAATGTATTATGTATGTATATTTGCACAGCAGTAGAAATATCCCTAACATGTTTGACACAGCCTGTCTCTGCATTCTAGCAGTTGTAAGCAGATGTAGCTGCATAACCAGATCTAGTCCACCAAGACCAAACCTACTAACTTGCCATCCATTATAATACTTAAAAATTTATTTTGTATTGAGAGTTGTCATGACTGAACTCTCTTTCTGTAAATTGTGTCAGTCTTTTCTCAGGATGTCATGTTCTGTCATTCCTTTGCTCTTATTAACAGCTCATGTTTTGACTGGTGTTTGTTGTTTCTCTGTTCCTGTGGGATGAATATGACACTCTCTCTTTGAGTGTTGCGTTACTCTGCGACTGTTCTCTACCTGTGAACAAACTCATTGATGAGGATGCGGTGAGAGTAGCCCTGTCGCCGGATGTTGACGGTCTCCAGGATTCCAGTGTACCGCAGCTGCACCATCACACACTCTTTACTGAAGCGGAGAGCCTGGCGGTCATCGTTGGGTTTGATACAGCGAACGAAATGAGGAGTACCAACAACCATCTTTGACAGCAGGTCCATGAGAGAGTACTGAAAAAGGAGATACACAATATTGACACAGATACATAAATGTAGTCTTTAAATAATGGTTGACTAGTTTGTTTTTTGTGCTTAAGTTTTTGCTTACTCGCAATAAAAGATTAGGAATATACAGTAATATACTGTGATAGAAAAATATAAGACAAAACTAATAATGTAAAGAGCTGAAGACTCACTCTGAAGTATGACGCCACAGTCTGTCTCCTCATGTTAGTGGTTTCCTCTGGGTGACGCATCATTTCCATGGTGTCCACCTGAACACAGATATAAACATACCTGCTTTGACTACATACAGATCACTAACATTCCATTTTTGTCCACCCATGAACCAAATGAACATTTCTGTCCATATATGACAGATAGCACAATACACATAATCTTGATTATCAACTTGATTACTACAAACAATATATAAATTACAGAGAGGTTTCTTGTTTAAACAGAATGACAAAACAAGAACTTTGGACCCTAGATCAGGTAGATGCCAAATTAAGTTTGAATGAAAACAAGGCTGTGAGGGATAAAAGTGCAGTCTTTTCAATATACTGCACTTCAGGTCCTAGATCGTGTCTGATTTTCACAATAATCTGTATGATTATCAGAGTATCAACATAAGAGTACAGCCCATTGAGTCATCTTCCCTTACTAAGTTCCATAGTTCAGCAATTAGCATTGTGATAAGTTACTATGCTAATAAAAAGTTAGGTTAATATTACATAATTCTATAAGCATGTGTATTTATGTGAAATAAGAGTGAGGGGTGAATTCAATAAACAGCTGTGACACTTTTGCACACTGTGTTGCAGAGCAAAAACATATTTCTTATTCACTAACCACCTGCAATCTGTGCCATATTAAACTATTATGTACTTACATAAATAAAAATAAATAACAAGTATTTGATACAACCATAAGCATGTGATACTTATTTTGTCCATACATGTTACAATTACAATAACGTCACAATTAGTCAGTTAGCAGACACTTTTAACTAAAATAAGGAACATAACAAGCAATTTGTCATACAAAAGTCAACCATTTCTGCAGTATTGCACTGTCAACTTCCCAGAGTGGCTAGAACAGTATAGAAGTTAGTTGGTTCTTTAATGTTGGTATGGTTTCAGCAGATGGGGTGTGGGTTAGAAACTCATTCCACCACAGAGGAACAGAGAAAGTTAATTATCATGAAATGGACTTTGTGCATCTTTGCGATGGACCACCAGGTGCTGCTTGTTCATTGACCGCAGAGAGCGAATGGAGATATAGACCTGGAAGAGGGAATAACGTAAGAGGGAGCTGTTTTATTAGCTATCCTGAAGACCACAGTCAAGCCTTGAATTTGGTGCAGGCAGCTACAGGTAGCCAATAGAGTGAAATCAAGTGGTGGGTGATGTGAGCCCTCTTTGGTTCATTGAAGACCTGGCATGCCACTGATTTTGGAACATCTGCAAAGGCTTAATCATGCAAGTTGGAAGGCCGGCCAATAGAGCGTTGCAGTAGTCCAATCTTGAAATGAGCAGAAGGTGGCATTCCTTCATCTAGACTGAGATCTCTGAGAAGCAGGCACAGATACAATTTGAGACGGTGGGGTCGTCAGAGTGGAATACAGGTACAGTTGTGTATCATCAGTGTAGCAGTGGTAGGAAAAGCCATATGTCTTAATGATCTGTCTGAGTTATGTAGTGTAGATAGAAAAAAAGAGAGGTCCAAGCACTGATCCCTAAGGAGCACCAGTGGTTAGCTGGTGTGACTTGGACACCTCTCCTCACCAGGAGACCTCGAAGGATCTGCCTGTGAGGTATGACTCAAATGATCCAAGTGAGAATGAGGACATATAATCGCCAGTCGCAGGGTTTCAGAAAGAGGACAGTTTCATGGTTCTTGGTACTTAGAGCATTGTGCTTACATTGAAAGTTCCTGCCTCTATTTATATATGTAATTACTAACGTTGTCTCATAGAATAGCATTACTATACTTAAATCTTTGCAAAATTAATTTTGCATGGCTCAATGCACATATTGCAGCAGCTTCTGGGGAAATAAACACAAGAGGCACTACAGAAATAATGACTTTCATTCATTTTCACACAAATCATGAGTAAAACAGAAGATTATCAGAATGCTATCTTAAGATATCAAACCACTTTTAATATATTGTATGTCTTGTAAGGTGATGCATTATATATATCCAACTACATTTACAAACTCTACATGTTTGAGTGCAATAAAATTGCACTGTAGCTCAACTGACCAGGATACGACAAGTTGACAAGTAAGACAAAAGCGTCATCGAAGCACTACAAAATAATGTGGTTACATCAGCAATTGTGTTTTTCATCTCACATGCTTTAGGACACAATCAGTTAGATTTAGGTTTAAGGTTTATGGTAGGGAGGTAGGTTTTGTTGATTTAAAACTCGATAGGTCATTATCTTTAAAAACCTCATCTTTTGGGGACATATTTTGGCACTCTTTTAGCACTACACAGTGGACATTTCACCTTGGAATTGCCATGATATGTGCAAGGGACCACATAATATTGTTTTGCAAACATATTGTCACAGTCACATAATTTTCATAAGATCAGGCTGAAAATTACACTGTTAACACTACCCTTCCCCTAATTATGCCCTGTGGAACAACATGCACGTAAACGTCTAGGTTATGTATGTAACCTCCATTCCCTGATGGAAGGAACGAGACGTTGTGTCGAAGAAGCGACACTAGGGGTCTCTCTTGAGTGCTGAATATGCCTCTGGTCTATGAAAAAAGGCCAATGAGAAGTTGGCAGACAGTATTTGCATACCCCGCCCCGGACATAAGGGTATAAAAGCGAGAAAATACGTCGAGTTCATTCAGGATTTTTCTGAGGAGCCGGAAATGGTCTGGCGACGTGGCCGGGAGGACACAACGTCTCGTTCCCTCCATCAGGAAATGGAGGTTACATACGTAACCTAGATGTTCCCGTCTGTCGCTCACTTCGACGTTGTGTCGAAGAGCGACACTAGGGGTCCAATTTAAATCACGCCATGCGCTGAGCCGTGTACGTGTAATGCTGACACATGAGCAGGCAGGTAATTTGTGTCAGACTGCGCGTACCCTTCCCCAATGCCCGAAAAAAGTCATCAGAATCCTTCTGGTTACCCTAGGCAGGGGAACAAGGTGATGCTTGCCAACCTGGGAACGGGCTGGGCCTCTTATCTCTCTATGTTTCTCCACATAGAGCAAGAAGAGCCGGGGCCCTTACATGCATCGAGGGAAGGTGAGTCCACACCTGCCCAAAAGGGGAAGTAAAGGTGGTGAATACATAACATGGGTTTTTTAGGCAACATGTGGAATGTGGCGCAGTGGTAGATCCAGCCTCAAGGAGGGGGGAGTTGCTACAGCATAGCGACCGGAGGGCAGCTAAAACTGCCTAAGGGTACAGTACATGTAGGAGTCCCAATCTGTAGAGCACCTATTCCAGTACAGGGTAGATTGAGTACCCGTAGTGGACTGGGTCAGCAAATTCCTCCGCTAAACTGCGGACCCAAAAGGGCTAGAGAGGAATCAACCAGGGGCCAGACGTGGAGGTTCCAAAAGTCTGGGTGCGGATTCCAGAGCGTGCCCCGTCCCTGAGAAAGAAGGTCTTTCCTCAGGGGAATTCGCCAGGGAGGGGCTGTCGCGAGGAGTACGAGATCTGAGAACCAGGCCTGGGTGGGCCAATAAGGAGCCACAAGTGTGACTTGTTCCTCGTCCTCCCAGACCTTGCACAGCACCTGTGCAAGAAGGCTCACTGGGGGAAATGCGTACTTGCGCAGCCCCGCAGGCCAGTTGTGTGCCAGTACGTCTGCCCCGAGGGGAGCCTCTGATCGGGCATAAAAGAGCGGGCAGTGGGAGGTCTCTTGGGAGGCAAACAGGTCTACCTGGGCCTTGCAGAACCATTCCCAAATCAGCTGGACCGACAGGGGGTGAAGCCTTCACTCTCCACCAGCAAGTGTTGTCATGACAGCGCGTCCACTACCATATTGAGTCACTGCTGGCTCCAAAGGATGAGATGACGGGCGAGTCGTAACATGTGGCGGGAGCATACACCGCCTTGGCGATTTATGTATGTTACCGCAGTGGTGCTGTCTGACCTGATCAGGACATGTTTGTCTCAAACTAACAGGAGAAACTTCTGCAGGGCAAAGAAGACAGTCAGCAACTCCAGGCAGTTGATGTGCCAGCACAGCGGGGCACCATTCCAACAGCCTGCTACTGCGTGCCCGTTGCACACGTTGCCCCAACCCAATCTGGAGGCATCGGTCGTGACCAAGACGCGTCGGGACATTTGCTGCAAGGGTACTCCTGCCCATAGAAAACAGGTCTGTCCAGGGTTTAAATGTTTGTAGCGGTGAGCTCATCCACCTCGAGCTCTAGTGGATAGGCAGTCTGGCCGTGAGGCAAGCCGCTTTTGCCTCAAGCACGGACAGGAGTCAACGAGCGTGCTGATCCGAGGGGGCGTACCCGGCAGAGCTGCACCCGCTGCCATCCCCAGATCGCCTCCAGTGCCAGCCGCATCATCCTCAATCCCATGAGAAGAAGGAGCGACGCGGGGGGCGGCTGGAGTGGCGTGTTTTCTGTTGAAAGCATGCCGTGACCTGTCTTGTGAGAGCATGAACGATCCACAAACGCTGCCTCTCTGTAATTGCTGCCCAGACACACGAAACAACGCCTGTGGCTGTCTGAAGCGGAGAGAACTCTACCGCATCCAAGAACTACACAGGGACGGAATGGCATCTTTAAAAAGACGCGTCCTGAAAAGGACATTCAACGGCGCTGCGTAAAGCTCTTTTAGAGGAAAATACTCTTTTATAGAGAATATCACTCTTTTATATATAACTCATTTAACTTTATTGCGCTGTCAAAGCGCCCAGGTGCAAGCTGCACTGCCGTGCAGAGAAGGAGAAAAGCCGCTGAAGTGTGCCGTAGATCCAACAGCAAGCAGAGCAGGAACTGGTGTGTAACTCAGCTGCATACATGACCATCGCTCCGAAGAAAATTTCTGAATGAACTTGTATGTCCCCGCTTTTATACCCGTATGTCTGGGGCGGGGTATACTTCACATTGGCCTTTTTCATAGACCAGAGGCATATTCGGTGCTCAAGAGAGAACCCTAGTGTCGCTTCTTCGACACAACGTCGAAGTGAGCGACAGACGGGGAACAATAAGTACACTGTATCACATGCATAACTTTCAGGAACAATTTCAAGAGACTGTTAACAGCAGTAATTCATGAAACAATGGATAAGAGCCATGGTGTAGATTCATGTAGATTTTCTGTGCAATGATGGTAAATTATCAGTATCCCATATGCATGTACACATAAATGTTGTACACTCTATTTGTTCCTCAATGTGGCCCTGTTGTTTCATCGATCGACTTGATTTACGTTTGACATTGCAATTTGACAAAGAAGCAACGTGAAAGTAAACTATCTCAAGTACAACACATGAACAGTATATGTCTATTGTCATTTGGGTGTACTACTGACATTATGTAAGTTGTATGTCTATTTACACTCAATAATTATCTGAGAAAGTACATATGTATAGCATATATGTAGCTTATGTGTTATGTGTAGCTCAGAGTGGAAGTAATGAATCCCATTCTATAATTTGTTGCAACATCTTTCTGATATATGAAAAATAAAACATCTACATAATGTATATCAGAAGATAAATATATTATTTTCAAATTGTCTTGAAAATGCATGGAAAATGTGACAGTATCTAGGTATTTTTAAGATTTATTTGAGACAGATGTTGTTTAATTTAGACATTTAACACTTAATTTTTGTGTAAAGACAAAAAACAAACTTGAAAACATAAAAGTTAAAGTATGGTTATACAGGATTCTAATACTGAAGGGACGTGTTTTTATAATGAACTTAATGCTTCCAACTGTGTCTTAACAAGGACAAGATATTATATGTATAACTGTCATCTCTACAAAAGATCTCACTAATTTATCAAGATATTAAATAATGTACCATGAGTCTATAGCAGCAAAGTGTGTCTTAATATTCTATTTCATCTGTGTGTAGAGAGACAGGTGTGTGTGATCTTTACAAGATATGTCAGTGTATATGAAGTTTTGGACATGCAGTACGAATAAGAGACACCTGAAGTGAATGAGATTTTTACTTTGCAGAGTACACACATATATCCATTCAGAAGGAGAAACTAAAGCAATGGAAATTAAATCAGAAAACACAACACTGATGGAATAAGTATGAATATCTTGACATGACTGAGTGGAGAGAAGTGGAAGACGCTTACCTTTAACAGGTATTTAGGAGTCTGAGAAGAGAGAGGAGCATTTAGATACAGAGAAAACAGATAAAAGTAGGGAACAGCAAAGAAAAGTTTTTTTAACACTGAAAAACAATCACAAGCTCACACAGGAGTTCAAATGTTCAGACCACCAAATGCATTAATATTAACTTGCAAAAGAGATTTAGATCACAAACTTCAGTGCTAATAGTCAGCTAATCTTAAGTCACAGTCTATTTTTGATTCAAGTATTTTGGACTTGATCATGTGGTTTATGGTCAGGCAGCTTAAAACAAGTGTTGTAATACCTGCTTAAAACATCCAGTGAACTATACAGAACCATCTGACATCTACAATACACAGTCCAAGATGCTGGATTTTATAAAATGTAATGTGACTGAGTTTTCTAAATTAGCACCATTAATGTTTAATGAATTTGAAAGTCTTAGAGCATGTGTTATATATTATATGCTGGAATATGTGAAAATTGCTGTTCATGTATCATGTATCTGAAAATCATCCCTACATATTTATGAACAGAATATTTTTGCGACTGATGTTTGAATGTACAGCAGCCTTTAAAATGGTGTACAGATGAGCAGTACAAACCTTATTTCTGCTACTGTTCAGTTGTGGAGGCAGAGATCTGGATGCTGCAGTCACTCGAGCTCTGGATGTGGCCAAGTTTCCTGCACAGCACAAACATAGACAAATTAGATACTTTCTCTGAAGCACAAATTAATATAACAATGTAGGAATGTAGTGGTACAGGGTCTGGGCTGATTACCCAAAAGATGAGAAAACTTCAACCTAACTAATGGATATTTTCACATGCAAAATAGCTTTGCTGATAATTGTCCATTGTTGCCAAAGGTTAGCAGCAGGTTCACCACTACCACTGAAGAGCTGCAAACTTCTGGCAAACATTTATGGCAAAAATAATTTGAGGCAAATTTGCTTTGTGGATAGTTTGCCAGAATTCTAGATTTTTTTGTTGGGGAAGGAGAAAGCAGAATATATACCATTGTTCCAAAAAACACCAAAAGAAACTAACAATAGGAATAAAGTGTTGTAATACCTCTGTTGTGCTGTTTCCATGTTTCCAATTTAAGAAGATCCCTGATCTTTTCAGGCAAGTTTGAGTGGCACATTACAACATTGTCTGTTTTTTGAATCTGGCAAAATGTAATGCAGCTTTGAATGATGGGGAAGTTTGAAACTTTGCTGGACCCAACAGCAAACAAGATTTAAACACTCATTTAATATATATATATATATATATATATATTTTTTTTTTTTTTTTTTTTTTTTTACCTGGTGGCTTTCAGAAAACAATGCATGATGGACACATGCATTTTGTCAAGGATATCAAGACAAGTGCCTCAAAATGGCAACACCATTTAAGATATCAAGTAACCCTTCACAATTTTACATCAGCTGAATGTTGATATTATTGGAAACAATTTTTAAGCGATTTGAGTAAATGTAAGAGGACTATTTCAAAGCATGTTGTAAATGCAACACTTCCTGCTGCCAGGTGTTGGCACTATGACTGTGACCTGCAATAGCCACATCCATTTGATCAGCCCCAAAGATCAAACATACAGCTCAATTTTGATCTAAATCACACAATGCACCCATGAGATATAAAACACTTCTTGTTTCCTTTTTTTTTGCCAATAATTTATTGCCTCGCCATGGCAACAGAATTCAATATATTGAAAATATTTTAGCAATTTAGCATCTTCAATGCCTTGGCATAATGTTGTCCAAATGTGATGACAGTCGCATGAATCCCCTAGGAGTAGTAATTAAAATTTCAGAGCCTGCGATATAAAAAAATGCTAAATATCTGACTTCTTATTGGGCAGAGTTAATAACTCTATAAATATAAGTTGTACAACTTGATGAGAAAAATATATGTACCAAGTTTGGTGACTCTATACGAAAATGGGGGTGATACAGAGGCCATCTTAAACACCCATTTTAAAGGGGGCACTAACTAGTCCCCCCGAACATGCCCTCCCCCCATCAACTTTTCCCAGGTCTAATGGCTGAGTAACCTTATGTGTTTGCAAGATTTCATGAGTTTTCATGCATGTTAAGCACCCCAAAAGTACTGAAAACCTTGAATATATATATATATATACAGTATCTCACAAAAGTGAGTACACCCCTCACATTTTTGTAAATATTTGATTATATCTTTTCATGTGACAACACTGAAGAAATTACACTTTGCTACAATGTAAAGTAGTGAGTGTACAGCTTGAATAACAGTGTAAATTTGCTGTCCCCTCCAAATAACTCAACACACAGCCATTAATGTCTAAACCGCTGGCAACAAAAGTGAGTACACTGGTGAAAATGTCCAAATTGGGCCCAATTAGCCATTTTCTCTCCCCAGTGTCATGTGACTCATTAGTATTACAAGGTGTGAATGGGGAGCAGGTGTGTTAATTTTGGTGTCATCGCTCTCACACTCCCTCATACTGGTCATTGGAAGTTCAACACTGCACCTCATGGCAAAGAACTCTCTGAGGAAAAGAATTATTGCTCTAAATAAATATGGCCTAGGCTATAAGAAGATTGCCAAGACCTTGACACTGAGCTGCAGCACGGTGGCCAAGACCATACAGCGGTTTAACAGGACAGGTTCCACTCAGAACAGGCCTCGCCATGGTCAACCAAAGTCGTTGAGTGCACATGCATATCCAGAGGTTGTTTTTGGGAAATAGATTGAAGGGGTGGGGGGTCAGCCTGTCAGTGCTCAGTGTACCATACGCCACACACTGCATCAAATTGGTCTGCATGGCTGTCATCCCAGAAGGAAGCCACTTCTAAAGATGATGCACAAGAAAGTCCGCAAACAGTTTGCTGAAGACAAGCAGACTACAGACATGGATTACTGGAACCATGTACTGTGGTCTGATGAGACCAAGATAAAATTATTTGGTTCAGATGGTGTCAAGCGTGTGTGGCAGAAACCAGGTGAGGAGTACAAAGACAAGTGTGTCTTGCCTACAGTCAAGCATGGTGGTGGGAGTGTCATGGTCTGGGGCTGCATGAGTGCTGCCGGCACTGGGGAGCTACAGTTCATTGAGTGAACCATGAATGCCAACATGTACTGTGGCATACTGAAACAGAGCATGATCCCCTCCCTTCGGAGACTGGGCCGCAGGGCAGTATTCCAGAATGATAGCAAACACACCTCCAAGATGACCACTGCCTTGCTAAAGAAGATGAGGGTGATGGTGATGGACTGGCCAAGCATGTCTCCAGACCTAAACCCTATTGAGCATCTGTGGTGTATCATCAAACAGAAGGTGGAGGAGCACAAGGTCTCTAACATCCACCAGCTCCGTGATGTCGTCATGGAGGAGTGGAACAGGACTCCAGTGTCAACCTGTGAAGCTCTGGTGATCTCCATGACCAAGAGGGTTAAAGCAATGCTGGGAAATAATGGTGACCACACAAAATATTGGCACTTTGGGCCCAATTTGAACATTTTCACTTAGGGGTGTACTCACTTTTTTTGTCAGTGGTTTAGACATTAATGGCTGTGTGTTGAGTTTGAGGGGACAGCAAATTTATACTGTTACACAAGTTGTACAATCACAACTTTACATTGTAGCAAAGTGTAATTTCTTCAGTGTTGTTACATGAAAAGATATAATCAAATATTTACAAAAATGTGAGGGGTGTACTCACTTTTGTGAGATACTGTATATAGCTGAAAGCAGCGATGATGTGCCCAAGCACCATGGGTCCATTTCCACCTGGTGGCTTTTGGAAAACAATGCAAGGTGGACACATGCATTTGGCATTTTAAATTATTCTAAACAATTTTGAAGCAATTTGGTTAAATATAAAATCTGCTCACACTTCCTACTGCCAGGTGGTGGTATTGTGACTGTGACCCAAAATAGTCACATCCATGTGATAAGACCCTGAGACTAGACACACATCTCAATTTTTATCTATATCACACATTGCACACAGAAGATGAGACACTTCCTGTTTCCAATTTTTCATATTTGCCTCACCATAGCAACTCCATTCGATCATTCAATTTAGCATTATTAATGTCTTGGCATAATGTTGCCTAATGTGGTGACAGTCTCATGAATCCCTTAGGAGTATTTTAAAGTTCAGAGACTGCAATATACAAAAAATAAAAAAATGGCCAAGTACCTGTTAGGCAGAGCTAATAACTATAATTATGAAAGATGTCTGGCTTGATGAGAACAAAACATGTACCAAGTTTGGTGACTCCAGGTGAAAATGGGGGTTCTACAGAGACCCTGTTACATGCCCATTTTAAAGGTGGTGAACCTTTGCCCAGACAAAATGGCCGATGACTCTGATGTGTGTGCAATATTTAATGAAATTTTAAGCATACTAAGTGCCTCAAAACCCCCAAAATATAGGAAGAAATGAAGAATAATGTTGAATAAATAGAAATGTATACATTGCCATGGCAACAGTATTTCAGATAATATTCCTTTAATATTCCTATAACATAAATATTCCTTTAAAATTTTACATCAGAAGTGTCTTGACATTATTCCACACATTTTGAAGCAATTCATGTAAACATAAGAGAGCTATTTCAAAGTCTGTTAAAAGTGCCATAATTCCTGCTGCCAGTTGTTGGTGTTATGACCGTGACCATAATAGATGCATAACTGTGATCAGCCCCAATACCAAACATACAGCAGAATTTTCATCAAAATCAAACAATGCTGACAGAATATATAAGCCTGTTTCCATTTTTTACCATATATGTATTGCTTCGCCATGGTAAAACAATTCAAAATATCACAACTCCCATTTCATCAAGATACAGGAATGTGTTATGTCACACAAACATTTTGGCACCCAGGGCAGGGAGGTTTACAGTTAGTGACGTACATTCACTTTTATTAAATTTTTATTCACTTTTATTTAATATCAATTATCAAGTCAAAGTTCTTACATTAAATGTTAATAACATTTAATAATGTCACAATGCACACAGAAGATATGGCACTTCCTGTTTAATTTTTTTTTTTCACCACAAGCTTATTGCTTCGCCATGGTGACACCGTTCAAAATATTAAAAAATCCATTCGCAATTTAACATCTTCAATGTCTTGGCATTATAATGCCTAAATTTCATGACAATCACAAGAATACCCTAGGAGGAATATTCAAAAGTCCTGCAATTAAAATAAAATGCACTTTCAATCCAAAATGGCCGACTTCCTGTTGGGCGGAGGATGCCCATCTTTTAGGTGGCGCCGCAGAGCCCCCTCTACACACCCATGTATGAACTTTTGCCAAGCCCTAATGGACGAAATCTCTGAGGTATGTTAAGTGCCCCAAAAGCCCCTGAAACCTTGAAAAAAATGTATAATATAAATATTAATCCTTAGAAGAATATTAGGGCCTCTGAACTTTCAGAGCTTGGGCCCTAATAATCCTTAGAAGAACAATAGGATTTTCGCACTTTCAATACAATTATAAAGTATGGTACAACGCTTTTAACATACAGCAACAAGGGCAGTCTGTGTTGACCTTATGACCTATACCGTAGAACAAAGGGGTTGTTCAGGATCAGTGAGGCATCAATGTCACCCATCTCTATCTCTATCTCTTTCTCTCTCTCTCTCTCTCTCTCTCTCTCTCTCTCTCTCTCTCATTCTTTATACATTGTCGCTAAGGTTCCTCTTCTCTCTCTTCCATATACACACACACACACACACATACACAATTCTGTGGATATGTAACCCAACTGTTGCATATGCAGCACCGTCTGAGCTTTTCAACAGTTTCTGCACAAGATGCCCAAATGTTTTCCTTGGCTGTGTCTTCAGAGACTAAACTCTGATTAATGGTACCGAAGGAGCCTTTGAAGCCGGATTGGTGACATCAAAGTGCTAATCCATGGGTGGCAGGAGTTTTATAATGAGTGGGAAGCATTTTAGCATGTTTCAAAGGCTCTGGCACATGAATAAACAATGGCAGCACAGATGTGCCACACACCTTTAGAAAAATACCCACCGCAGAAATGGTAAGCAACTGTAGTTGCAGCGCTGCAGTATGTGTGTGCGTGTGTAAAAGTTTGAAGGAATCCAGGGAAAATAAACATCTGTTGCGCTTGTAGTCTGTGCTACAGTAATACACCAGATGACAGATTAGAAAGGTTCACAGACTCAAACAAACAAACAATAAGTCAACAAAACACTTATCGTTTCTCTTCCCCGTCGCCACGCTCATTTCATAATGACCCGCTGGTGTGAATGAGCGCACACAGATCGCAACATTCAGGGCAGATCAGGTTTAATTGCTATATTTGTCAGGGATTGAGTTGTTTCAGATCTAACTATAGCTCAGGAATCCCACACTCTTGCTGATGGGATTAGACGTGTAGGCTGCTGGTAAATGTTGTCTCCGCTGTAGTGAAAACTCTGACACAGCACTGTAAGTTGTGTCCATGAATGCTTTATCCACCGAGAAGGTGCCATCTGGAACCGTTCCATGTATTTCCACCAAAAAATAAAAAAGTTATTTTGGGTGAGAAAAAAAACTGCTAAAAATGATGGTCTCAAACCAGGAACTGGTCAAATTTCTTTAGCAAGTAAAGAACAACTGAAAAGAAGATTCTACAAGACTAGATCTTTGATAATAATAAACAAAGCCATGTTCCTAGGGGTCTCTCTTGAGTGCCGAATATGCCACTGATCTATGAAAAAAGGCCAATGAGAAGTTGGCAGACAGTATTTGCATACCCCGCCCCCGGACATATGGGTATAAAGGCGAGGAAATACTACAAGTTCATTCCGAAAATTTCTTCGGAGCCGATGGTCGTGTATGCAGCCAGTTGCGAGTCACACGCACCAGATTTCTGCTTCTGTTCCTCTGACGCTGTGTTTGCTGTAGGATCTACGGCAAACTTCAGCAGCTTTGCCCAGTGCAGTTTGCCCCTGGGCGCTTCGACAGCGCAGAGAATTGAAAGAGTTATATTGAACGAGTGATTTTCTCTGTAAAAGAGTTTATTTCTCTGAAAGAGCAATACACAGCGGCGTTGAACGTCCTTTTCAGGACGCGTCTTTATAAAGATGCCATTTCCGCCCCTGTGTAGTTTTCTGTATGCGGTGATTTCTCCCCACCTCTCACGGTCATAAAAGCTGCCTTGCGTGCCTGGGCTGCGATCACACGCAGGCAGCGTTTTATGAATGGTTAATGTTCTCATTGCAGCTGAGAACCTGCGGGGCTGCACAATTCCCCCAGTGAGCCTTCTTATACAGGTGCAAGGTCAGGGAGGATGAGGAACAAGTCACCCTTGTTGCTTCTTATTGGCCCACCCGGGCCTGGTCCTCGGACCTCGTACTCCTTGCGACAGCCCCTCCCTGTGAATTCCCCTGAGGAAAGACCTTCTTTCACGCTCTGGCATGCGCACCCAGACGTTTGGAACCTCCACATCTGGCCCCTGGACGGGATGCAGAAGATATAGCTGGTCTACCACCCACGGTCGTAGCCACGATCAACCAAGCCAGAGCCCCCTCTACCAGGCAACTTTATGCCCTGAAATGGCGTGTGTTTGCGAATTGGTGTTCTTCCCGGGCTGAAGACCCACAGAGGTGCGCAGTTAGGTCAGTGCTCTTATTCCTACAGGAGAAGTTGGAAGGGAGGCTGTCCCCTTCCACCTTGAAGGTGTATGTTGCTGCTATCACAGCTCACCACGACCCAGTAGATGGCAAGTCTCTGGGTAAGCATGACTTAAATATCAGGTTCCTAAGAGGTGCCCGGAGGTTAAATCCCTCTCAGCCAAGTCTGTTCCCCTCCTGGGATCTCTCGGTGGTCCTCGCCGGTCTTCAGAGATCCCCCTTCGAGCCACTAGAATCAGTTGGCTCAGGGCCCTCTCTTTAAATGACGGACCTGCTGATCGTGCTCGCTTCCATCAAGAGGGTCGGGAACCTGCAAGTGTTCTCTGTTAGCGACACTTGCCTGGAGTTCGGTCCGGCAGACACAAATGTGATCCTAAGACCACGACCAGGCTACGTGCCCAAGGTCCCTACCACTCACTTCAGAGACCAGGTAGTGAACCTGCAAGCGCTGCACCGGGAGGAGGCAGACCCAGCCCCTTCATTGCTGTGTCCAGTACATGCCTTGCGTGCCTATTTGGACCGCACTTAGAGCTTTAGGTGCTCTGAGCAGCTCTTTGTCGGCTTTGGGAGTGCGGAAAGGGAACGCTGTCTCCAATCAGAGGCTTTCCCACTGGGTGGTGGATGCCACCTTACTGGCCTATCGCACCCAGGCCCTGCACCTACCCACTATTGCATCCTCGTTGGCACTGGCTACGGGCACCTCCCTAGCAGACATTTGTAGAGCAGCGGATTGGACAAGACCTTTGTGAGATTTTACAATCTCAGGGTTGAGTCAGTCTCCTCCCGTGTTTTCTCAGGTCCGAGCCGGTAGAACTCGGTACACACTGACAGTCTGACAGGGGTCAGGGACACAATCGCTTGTGTCCAGCGCCCTTTCCCTCGGCCATGTTAAAACAGTGCGCCTTCTTTCCCAGGAGATCCCACCCACCCGGGTCCCTGGTCGATTCCTCCCTAGCCCTTTTGGGTCCGCAGTTCAGCGGAGGAACTTGCCGATGCAGTCCTCTATGGGTACCCTAGGCTACCCTGTACTGGAATAGGTGCTCCACAGGTCAGGCCTCCTACGCGGACTCCTCCTGTGTGTATTTCCGTGGTACGGTCACCTTACGAGCTGACCTGCATCTCCCTTAGGCAGGTTTTCGCTGCCTTCCGGTCGCCGTGTCGTAGCAACTCCCCCCTCCACGAGGCTGGATCTACCACCGCTCCATTCTTTCCTACATGTGACCGAAGAGGCCATGTGATGTATTTCGCCACCTTACCTCCCCTCTTCGGGCAGGTGTGGCCTCTGCAGGGTCTTTTCCCCCTGAAAGAATAGGAAACTGGGTAAGACCCCCTTCCCATGATGTGGTAAGGGCCCCGGCTGCTCTTGCTCTATGCTGAGAAACATAGAGAGAAAAGAGGCCCAGCCAGGCTTGGCCCGTTCCTAGGTTGGCAAGTGTCGCCTTGTTCCCCTCTAGGGTAACCAGAAGGATTCAGATGACTTTTGGGGGGCATTGGGTAAGGGTACGTGCATTCTGAAACACAGTTGGTCGCTTGTGCACGTGAAATACTTGCCCGCTCCTGTGTCAGCAGTACACGTACATGGCTCAGCACATGGCGTGATTTAAAGTGGACCCCTAGTGTCACTCTTCGACACGACATCGAAGTGAGCGACAAACGGGGAACGTCTCAGTTACGTATGTAACCTCCGTTCCTTGATGGTGGGAACGAGACGTCGTGTCCTCCCGGCCACGTCGCTGAGCCACTGCAGTGGCCGGACCATTTCCGGCTCCTCAGAAAAATCCTGAATGAACTTGTAGTATTTCCTCACCTTTATACCCGTATGTCCGGGGGCGGGGTATGCAAATACTGTCTGCCAACTCCTCATTGGCCTTTTTTCATAGATCAGAGGCATATTTGACACTCAAGAGAGACCCCTAGTGTCGCTTCTTCGACACGACGTCTCGTTCCTTCCATCAGGGAACGTAGGTTACATACGTAACTGAGATGTTTTCTCTGCATTATAACATAATTTTTTACTGTTGTTTTAGGGTTTATGGCGTTATGTCATCATAGCAATTAATTTGAAAAAATTGATTCAACTTTATTCAGGAAAGGTTAGTAAGCAATTTTAATTAAAATCATGTTAACGCACAGATTGTTAACATTTTGTGGCGATACTTTTTTTTTTATTATTGCTATATGTAACTCACAAAATAACATGTAACCAAAAAAAGATTATTCACAAAATAAACATTTAAACAAATAAATAATTATAATAAAATAAATAATAGCATATGAACACAAAGATAGCATAATATGTAATCTATAGAGTATAAAGTTTAAGTGTATTGAGTGTATTAACATTTTCCTTTTTAGTTCTGCTGTCGGGCACCAGGCCAGGGAAGCAGAGGGAGAGGGAGGAGGGAACAACAAACCCAATACCATATCATAATTGTAATAGTTATACCATTGTTTTAATATTAATAATAAGCGAGGGAAATTATAGAGATTTATAAAATGTAGGAGAAGTGGGTTATAGGGAAAGAAGAATGAAAAATAATAACAACAACAATAATAACAATAGTGATAATAATATTAATGATAATAATAATAATAATGATGACAATGATGATGATATAATAATGAATAATAATAGTAATGTACCTACATACATTTTTATAGAAAAAAAAGTTTGGAGGTTCAGAAAAAGCAGAAAACTATTTATTAACTATTTATAAACTATTTCACTCAACGTTGTGTCGATGTTGTGACCCCGGACATACGGGAATAAAAGGAGGGAAGTGTGCGTCTGTTCAGACAGTATTTTTCTTCGGAGCCAATTGGTTGTGTTTCAGCGAGCTGAATAAATCCACTGCTGTTCCACTCACCTCTACAAGAGCGTATGCTGTTGGAGAAATGGCACAAATCGGTGGCTTTTCTCTTCTTCAGACAATGCCCCTTGGTGCTTCGACAGCCATCTAAAAGAGTTTTATTCTCTAAAAGAGTATATTTCTCTAAAAGAGCAAGCACTTGGATGTTGAATGTCTTTTTAAAGACACGTCTTTTTCAAGATGCCTTTCTTTTACCTCATTGTGAGAACATGACCATGGCAACGTTGCAGTCGCTGCTTTCCTTCTTCGGGGGAAAGTCACTCCAGGCCCCCATGAACGTGGAACCTCCGCCTTCATATGCAACACTGCACCACACCCACGCCTCAGGCTGGCAGGTGGTGACGAGTTCAGAGGTCGACACTATAGAACCTCCTCCTCAGTTGCCTACCTGCCCAAGGGCAGGGACACAGAGCAAGGTAAGTGCTTGTCCCATTAGAGCCCCTCGCCCAGAGCTTGGACGAGTGATTTACGATTTCCAACCCGTCGCGGTGGCTGGCCAGGACCATCTGACTTGGCTATGCGATTCAGTTTGCCAGGCGCCTGCCCCATTTCAGCGGCGTCCACTTTACCTCGGTGCAGGGTGAAAACGCCTCCACTCTGAATGCGGATATGCAACCATTCTTTGTAAGGACGCGGTAGAGCCTATCCCTCCAGCCGAGATGGAGAATGGTTTCTACAGCCCTTATTTCATCGTACCCAAGAAAGGAGGTTGGTTGTGGCCAATCTTGGACCTATGAGTTCTGTGCCGGACTTTACACAGACTCCCGTTCAAGATGCTTATGCAGAAACGTTTTCTGACATGCATCCGACATCAAGATTGGTTCGCAGCAGTAGAGCAATTACTCCATTACAGACCCTTACTATGGTTCACTTTCGAGGCACCTGTAGGCTGAAACCTCCTAGGTTATGCCTGTTCCCCTCATGAGATCTCTCTGTTGTCCTCTCGGACCTTCAGAGAGCCCCGTTTGGGCTGCTAGAATCAGTCGGACTAAAGGCCTTCTCCTTGAAGACAGCCCTCCTGATTGTGCTCACTTCCATCAATAGGATAGTGGACCTGCAAGCGTTCTCTGTCAGAGACCCTTGCCCGGGCTACGTGCCCCAGGTTCCAACGACCCCTTTCCTTAGGGTTCAGGGAGTGAACCCGCAAGTGATGCCCAGGGAGGAGGCAGACCCAGCCTTAGCATTTCTGTGTCCTTTGCGTACTTTGCGCACCCACTTGGATCGCACACAGAGCTCTAGACACTCTGAGCAGCTCTTTGTCTGCTTGGTGGACAGTGGAAGGGGAATGCCGGTTTCGTCCCATGTTTTTACAGGTCCGAATATGTCGAATTCGGTAATATGGTGACAACAGCTGGCCTGGTCCACTTCCCTGATGTGAAGACGTGCGCTCTACTCCCCCAGTCGAGTTCACAAGACACAGACCATGGTTGTCCTTCCTCCCTAACCCTCTGGCTCCGAACTCAGCGGAGGAAGTTCACAGCCAGACCTACCGCAGGCACTGACTTGCCTGCGCTGGAATAGGTGCTCCACAGATTCTGATTATTCCAATATCTCCTGTGATGTTTTTTCCATGGTACGGTCCCCCTGTCTCCCTTGGGCAGAGCTCCCTCTGCCCCCTGGTCTCTGTGTCTGTAGAGCTCCTCCCCGTCGAGGCGGGACCTAACACCGCGCCACTTCTATGATTTCTAATGTTTTTTGGCAATAGCTAGAGATAGAATTATTGTTTGCTTGTTTTGGGGGTGATAAGTTTATATGTGATGTATCACCTAGCACACATAGGGTGGAGCTGAATGACACTTCATAACAAAAATATTGTGATAATGTTTTTGTGACTTCCTCCCAGAAAAGCTTAACTGTTGGACATCCCCAAATGGCATGGAAATATTTTTCCAGAGTGTTAAGGGTGCAGTGTGTACATGTGTCTGTTGTGTTATATGGAATCTTTGTATGACTTCATGCTGTATTAACTGTATGTTCGTGTTTCTAATCATTCTAAATGTGTTTTTGCAAATACTTTTCCAGAATTTACTGTATTTGCTAATCTTAAGATCCTTTTCCCATTTAATTATAGGTACTGAATATTTAGAGTTAGACAGTAATATGGATGAGATTAGGGATTTGACAGGAATTAGTTTTGATGAATCCTTTATGGGGTTTTTTTATGTTTGCAACAATTGGAGGTAGGTTCGGAGGATTCCGTATATTAATTTTGGAATTTATTACACTTTTTATTTTGTGATATTGTAAGTATTGCTCTTTACTTATATAATATGTATTAGTTCTGGAAAGCTAATGAATGTATTTTCACTGAATAGATTGTGTAAATGTGTGATACCCTTTTCTTTCCATTTTAAGATAGCAAGAGGTAATTTGTTAATAGTGAAGTCAGGATTATACCATAAAGGTGAGTTTGTGTTTGGAGTTTTAGTGTGGCCTGCCAACTTATTAACTTCCACCATACTAATTGTGTTGTTTTATTTATAGAGTTTTCATATAGAGTTAGTATGATGTTTAATAAATGAGGAGATATGGGTTAGATCAGAAATGGAAAATTCTTTGCATTCTGCATGTTCTATTTGAAGCCATGGGTTATTGTTATGGTTGTCCTGAACCATTTACAAAGGTATTGTACTTTGCTGGCTAGATAATAAAAGTGAAAGTTAGGTGCAGCGAGTCCTCCTTGTTCTTTGCTGTTTTGGAGTGTATGTAATTTGATTTTGGGGGTTTTATTTTTCCAATAGAATTTAGATATTAAGGTGTACAAAAAGTCAATCCATTTAGTGGTGTGTTGTACTGGGGTGAACAGGTTGTTGACTTTGTGTAGAACAGACATTTAAACTGTAGCGATTTGTCTTGCGAGGGACAGTGGCAAGTTCATCCAATGCTTTAAATCATCCTCTATTGTTTTTTTTGTTTTGTTTTTTTTGAGCGGTATGAAGTTTACAGTAAATAGATCAGATATGTTTGAGAAGATGTGTATTCCTAGTTCCCCGTCTATCGCTCACTTCGACGTCGTGTCGAAGAAGCGACACTAGGGGTCTCTCTTGAGCGCCGAAAGATACCTCTGATCTATGAAAAAAGGCCAATGAGAGTTAGCGAACAGTATTTGCATACTCCGCCTCCGGATACGGATATAAAGGCGAGAGAAATACGCTCGTTCATTCAGTAATTTTCTTCGGAGCCGAAGGTCGTGTTTATGCTGACTGCTGCGTATAACACTGCTGATCCTGCTTCTGATCCTCTGACGCTCTGCTGCTGTTGGATTTACGGCGCACTACAGCGGCTGTTTTTCTCTTCTCTGCCGGCGTGCAGTTTGCCCCTGGGCGCTTCGACAGCGCAGAGTTTGAAAGAGTTCCACTATATAAAGAGTTATATTTCTCACAAAGAGTTTATTTCTCTAAAAGAGCAATACATAGCGGTGTTGAACGCCCTTTTCAGGGCGCGTCTTTTTAAAGATGCCATTCAACCCCTGTGTAGTTCCTGGATGCGGTAGAGTGCTCTCCGCTTCTGACGGCCACAGGCGCTGTCTCGTGTGTCTGGGCGCCGATCACACCGAGGCTGCGTTTGTGGATGGCTCATGTTCTCACTGCGAGAACATGACCATGGTAACGTTGCGGTCGCGGCTTGCTTTCAATAGAAAGCACGCCACTCCAGCCGCCCCCCGTATCGCTCCTTCTTCCCACGGGATTGAGGACGATGCGGTTGGCGCTGGAGGCGATTTGGGGAGGGCAGCGGGTGCGCTTCCGCCGGGCACGTCCCCTCGGACCACCCGCCCCCCGACACGCTCGTTTACCTCCGTCCAGTCTCGAGGTAACGGCGACTCGCCTCCGGGCCGGTCTGCCTATCCTCTTGAGCCTGAAGCCGATGAGCTCGCCGCTCCATCGGAGAGCGTGGCGTCTGACGCTGACTCCTCCCCTGGACTGCCGCCTTCGGGCCAGCAGGCCCAGGTTGAGGCGGATGCGCAGATGTCCAACATGCTTGCCCGGGCCGCCGTCGGGGTGGGGTTGGACTGGAGACCTCCATCCTCCCCACACCCGTCACGGTTGGATGACTGGTTCCTGGGGTTTGGGCGCCGCTCACAGCCACGCCCCCCCCCGGTCCCGTTTTTCCCGGAAGTGCATGACGAGCTGACGTCGTCATGGAGAGCCCCGCTCTCCGTCCGTCAAAAGCCCTGCTCGTCCGCTCTCGCTACCCTCGACGGCGGAGAGGCCCACGGGTACACGGCGATTCCCCAGGTGGATAGGGCAGTTGCGCTCCATCTCTGTCCCGGTGACCCTACCACCTGGCGCGGGCGCCCTGTACCCCCTTCCAAGGCCTGTAGGACTTCATCCTCCCTCAACAACAAAGCCTACAGCGCCGCGGGACAGGCCGCCTCCGCCTTGCACGCCATGGCTCTCCTGCAAGTCCACCAGGCCAAGGCGCTCAGAGATCTGCACGAGGGTAGCCCTGATCCCGACGTGTTGCAGGAACTGCGCTCAGCGACCGACCTCGCCCTTAGGGCCACGAAGGTCACCGCGCAGGCACTCGGGCAGGCGATGGCCACCCTAGTGGTCCAGGAACGTCATCTGTGGCTCAACCTGGTCGAGATGCGTGAGGCCGACAAAGTTCGCTTCCTCGACGCCCCTGTCTCCCAGCTTGGCCTCTTCGGCGACACCGTCGAGGACTTTGCCCAGCAGTTCTCCACGGTGAAAAGACAGACGGAGGCCATCTCACACATCCTGCCTCGCCGCAAACCTGCCGCCAGGGCCACTGCCCCGTCTGCTCGCCGAGGGCGTCCTCCTGCGGCTAAGAAATCTGCTCCGCCTCAACCCGGGCCCAGCTCTCAGCCCCTGCGTCGAGCACACCGCAAGAAGCAGACGCCCCCCGTCTCCCGGACTCCCTCGAGGACCCGGAAGGCTCCCAGGCGGTCCTGAGACGGACGACCCAGCGACGCAGACGTTAGCTCCGGAGGTGGTAAGACCACTCCGTCCCCCGGTAGAGGGCCGGGAGGAGAATCTTTTGTTTTTAAACAATTTAATTTGCCGCCCCCCCTTAGATGGGGTTGCGGTACCCACATTCTCAGTAAAAGAGCTATTCCCTGTGTCTCTGGGTCACCTGGCCCGCAAATGCCGTTCTCACGGCACTTTGCCCTTAGATTCCGACAGTCCTGGCCTCCTGGACACGGACCACCCGTCTTCAGCCCCACGACTGTCCCCCGGCCGGCCGGTTCCGACGAGTCCAGAGGACGCCTACCCAGGACCTCCTCCTCAGTCGCTAACCCACCCCCTGCCGGGTGTGCGGAGCAAGGTAAGTGCTTTGAGTCTTTTCTCAGCACCTCAGCCGCGGGTCGCCCCGTCGCCGCCCAACGCTGCCCTACCTGCTCCGCCCCGCTGCGAAGCCCCGCCGGGTACGTCAAAATTAATCGTCCCTTTAATGCCCCTAGCGCAGAGGTTGGACGCGTGGCTTTCACTTCCCAACCCATCTCGCTGGCTGGCACGGACCATCCGACTCGGTTACGCAATTCAGTTTGCCAGGCCCCCGCCCCCCTTCATGGGCATCCGCTTCTCCGCAGTACACGGCGAACACGCCCACTCCCTGCGCGCGGAAATCGCGACTCTTCTGGCCAAAGACGCGATAGAGCCTGTCCCTCCAACCGAGATGAAGAAGGGTTTCTACAGCCCCTACTTCATCGTACCCAAGAAAAGCGGCGGCTTACGACCAATCTTGGACCTGCGAGTTCTCAACCGAGCGTTGCACAAACTCCCGTTCAAAATGCTCACGCAGAAGCATATTTTAACCTGCGTCCGGCATCTAGATTGGTTCGCAGCGGTAGACCTGAAGGACGCGTACTTCCACGTCTCTATCCTGCCCCGACACCGCCCCTACCTACGGTTTGCGTTCGAGGGCCAGGCGTATCAGTACAAAGTCCTCCCCTTCGGCCTGTCTCTGTCCCCTCGCGTCTTCACGAAAGTCGTAGAGGCAGCTCTTGCCCCGCTCCAAGAAGCCGGCATCCGCATACTCAACTACCTCGACGACTGGCTCATCTTAGCCCACTCGCGAGAGTTACTATGCGCTCACAGAGACCAGGTGCTCAGGCACCTCAGCCGTTTGGGGCTTCAGGTCAACTGGGAAAAGAGCAAGCTCACTCCAGTTCAGAGCATCTCTTTTCTCGGGATGGAGTTAGACTCGGTCTCAATGTCCGCACGTCTCACAAAGGAGCGTGCTCAGTCAGTGTTGAACTGCCTCGCCGCCCTCAGGCCGGGCACAGCGGTCCCCTTAAAACTTTTCCAGAGGCTCCTGGGGCATATGGCATCCGCCGCGGCGGTCGCGCCGCTGGGCTTGATGCATATGAGACCGCTCCAACACTGGCTTCGGACCCGAGTCCCGAGACGAGCATGGCGCCGCGGCACGCACCGGGTAACAATCACCCCCGCCTGCCGACAAACATTCAACCCCTGGACAGACCTCTGTTTCTTACGGGCTGGAGTACCCCTACAGCAGGTGTCCAGACGCGTCTTGGTCACAACCGACGCCTCCAGATTGGGTTGGGGCGCCGTTTGCAACGGGCACGCAGCCTCAGGCCGTTGGAAAGGGGCCCAGCTGCGTTGGCACATCAACTGCCTCGAGTTGTTGACCGTCCTCTTTGCCCTGCGGAAGTTTCTCCCGTTAATTCGGGACGAACATGTCCTAGTCAGGTCGGACAGCACCACTGCGGTCGCGTACATAAATCGCCAAGGCGGCGTACGCTCCCGTCACATGTCACAACTCGCCCGTCGTCTCCTCCTTTGGAGCCAGCACCGACTCAGGTCGCTGCGTGCCACTCACATCCCCGGCAACCTCAATGTGGTAGCGGACGCGCTGTCACGACAACGCTTGCCTGGCGGAGAGTGGAGGCTTCACCCCCACTCGGTTCAGCTGATTTGGGAACGGTTCGGCAAGGCCCAGGTAGACCTGTTTGCCTCCCGAGAGACCTCCCACTGCCCCCTCTGGTACGCCCGTTCAGAGGCTCCCCTCGGGGCAGATGCATTGGCACACAGCTGGCCAGTGGGGCTGCGCAAGTACGCATTTCCCCCAGTGAGCCTTCTTGCACAGGTGCTGTGCAAGGTCAGGGAGGACGAGGAGCAAGTCACTCTCGTGGCTCCCTACTGGCCCACCCGGGCCTGGTTCTCGGACCTCGTACTCCTCGCGACAGCCCCTCCCTGGCGAATTCCTCTGAGGAAGGACCTTCTTTCTCAGGGACGGGGCACGCTCTGGCATCCGCACCCAGACCTCTGGAATCTCCATGTCTGGTCCCTGGACGGGACGCGGAAGATCTAGCTGGCCTACCACCCACGGTCGTAGCCACGATCAACCAAGCCAGAGCCCCTTCTACCAGGCAACTCTACGCCCTAAAGTGGCGTCTGTTCGTCAATTGGTGTTCTTCCCGGGCAGAAGACCCACAGAGGTGCGCAGTTAGGTCAGTGCTCCTGTTTCTACAGGAGAAGTTGGAGGGGAGGCTGTCCCCGTCCACCTTAAAGGTGTATGTTGCTGCTATCGCAGCTCACCACGACCCAGTAGACGGCAAGTCTCTGGGCAAGCACGACTTAATCGTCAGGTTCCTAAGAGGTGCCCGGAGGTTAAATCCCTCCCGGCCAAACCTGTTCCCCTCCTGGGATCTCTCGGTGGTCCTCGCCGGTCTTCAGAGATCCCCTTTCGAGCCGCTAGAATCAGCCGGACTCAGGGCCCTCTCTCTAAAGACGGCCCTGCTGATCGCGCTCGCCTCCATCAAGAGGGTCGGGGACCTGCAAGCGTTCTCTACTAACGACACTTGCCTGGAGTTCGGTCCGGCAGACACTCACGTGATCCTAAGACCTCGACCGGGCTATGTGCCCAAGGTTCCTACCACGCCCTTTAGAGATCAGGTAGTGAACCTACAAGCGCTGCCCCGGGAGGAGGCAGACCCAGCCCTCTCACTATTGTGTCCAGTACGTGCTTTGCGTGCCTACCTGGAACGCACCCAGAGCTTCAGGCGCTCTGAGCAACTCTTTGTCTGCTTTGGAGGACAACAGAAAGGGAATGCTGTCTCCAAACAGAGGTTGTCTCACTGGGTGGTGGAGGCCATTCAGTTGGCCTACCACACCCAGGCCGTGCCGCCCCCCTTACGGGTGCGGGCCCACTCCACTAGGAGCGTGGCATCCTCGTGGGCACTGGCAAGGGGCACCTCCCTAGCAGACATTTGCAGAGCTGCGGGCTGGGCAGCACCTAACACCTTCACGAGATTTTACAATCTCAGGGTTGAGTCAGTTTCGTCCCGTGTTCTCTCAGGTCCGAGCCCGTAGAACTCGGTACACGTCGACGTTCTGACCGGGTGATCCGCTTGTACCAGCGCCGTTTCCCTCTGCCGAGGCAAAACAGTGCGCTTTTGTCCCAGAGGACCCAGGTCCCTGGTTGATTCCTCCCTAGCACTTCGGACCCGCAGCAGTTCATCGGAGGAACGTGCTGGTCCAGTCCACTACGGGTACCTCCGGCTACCCCTACTGGAATAAGTGCTCCACAGATCAGGCCTCCTACGGGACTCCTCCTGTGTGTATTTCCGCGGTACGGTCACCTTACGAGCTGACCCGCGTCTCCCTTAGGCAGCCCTTTGCTGCCCTCCGGTCGCCGTGTTGTAGCAACTCCCCCCTCCTTGAGGTTGGATCTACCACCGCGCCTTTTCCTCCCACATGCCCCAAGTGGCCATGTGATGTATTTTTGCCACCTTTACCTCCCCTGTTGGGCGGATGTGGCCTCCGCAGGGTCTTTTCCCCCTAAGAATAGGAATTCGGAATAAGACCCCCTTCCCTCGATGCGGTAAGGGCCCCGGCTGCTCTTGCTCTATGCCGAGAAAACATAGAGAGAAAAGAGGCCCAGCCAGGCTTGGCCCGTTCCCTAGTTGGGAGCGTCACCTTGTTCCCCCCTAGGGTAACCAAAAGGACGCTGACGCTTTTTCGGGGCATTGGGGAAGAGTACGTGCAGCCTGAACACAGTTGGTCGCTTGTGCACGTGCAAAATACCTGCCCGCTCCTGTGTCAGCAGTACACGTACACGGCTCAGCGCATGGCGAGTTTTGAAGTGGACCCCTAGTGTCGCTTCTTCGACACGACGTCGAAGTGAGCGACAGACGGGGAACGTCTCGGTTACGTATGTAACCTCCGTTCCCTGATGGAGGGAACGAGACGTCGTGTCTTCCCGGCCACGTCGCTGAGCCGAGCCGCTGAGATGCCCGGAACACTCCCGGCTCCTCAGAAAAATCCTGAATGAACGAGCGTATTTCTCTCGCCTTTATATCCGTATCCGGAGGCGGAGTATGCAAATACTGTTCGCCAACTCTCATTGGCCTTTTTTCATAGATCAGAGGTATCTTTCGGCGCTCAAGAGAGACCCCTAGTGTCGCTTCTTCGACACGACGTCTCGTTCCCTCCATCAGGGAACGGAGGTTACATACGTAACCGAGACGTTTTGTAATGTTGCCTATTTTGAATGGGAGGGTTTGTTTCATATTATTACAGTATATTCCATTTATGGGTAATATTGTAGATTTAGACTAATTTATAGTGTAGTCAGATATCTTTAAAAAGTGGTTAATAAGCTTGCAGGTTTCTTGAAGGGTTCTGTAGAAAAAGAAGAATATCATTGGCACACAATAAGATTTTGTGGCTTATTTTATTAAACAAGTTACTGTTTATGTTCTTATTTTGTCTTATAGCGGCAGCTAGTGGTTCGATGAACAATGCAAAAAGTAGAGGACATAGGAGGAATCTTTGCCTGGTCCCTCGCTCTAGTTTAAATTGTGGTGATATTGTGTCTTTTGTGATTACTGCTGCCATAGGGTGATTATATAGTGTTTTGATCCAATTGATTCAATATTTTCCAATACCACATTTTTCTAATGTTGCAAATAAGAACTGCCAGTTTACTTTTTCAAATGATTTATCAGCATCTAATGATACTATCTTTGTTTTGTAATTTTACCATTTGCAAATATCTACAATGTTGAATAAGCATTGAGTATTACTGGAAGAGTGCCATGCTTTGATGAAGCCGGTTTGGTCTAGGTGAATGAGATGTGGGATGACTGATTCTAATCGGTTAGCTATTGTCTAACTAATTATTTTTAAATCTGTGTTAATGAGAGATAGTGGGCGATAGTTCAAACATTCAGTAGGATCTTGTTTGAGAAAGACTAAAATTAAGGCTGTGTTCATGCAGGTTGGGATTGCAGATGTGTGTTCTATTTGGATTGCCATTCTGATAAATTGAGGAGAAATAGTTTCCCAAAAGTGTAGGAAGAACTCTGGGGCTTTATTATTTGATAATGAGTGAACTACTTTGCTGAATTAATTCACTGTCAGTTGAGATTTTAGTGTCTCTATTTGGGTTTTATTTAATCTGGGGAGATTTATATTACTCAGAAATTTTCAATTTCTTTACATGATCTACTTTGTCACTAGTGTATAATTCTTTGTAATGTTTGAGGAAAGTCTTGTTTATGTTAAAGTTTTTTTTTTCTGTTTAGATGAAGTGGTAGATTTATCCAATGACTGATATATTAATGTCTCCTCCAGTGATGATGGGGGATGTTGAAAAGTTATAAAGCATTGAGAAGAAGTTAGGGGAAAAAATACCATCATCTGAGACAGGGCCATAAATATTTGCGATAGTTATAATGGAGTTCTTTATTGACACGTTGATAATGACATAACGTCCTTCCGGGCCCATAATATTTGTTTTATTGAGAATTGCTGTTCTTTTATGAACAAGAATGACAACCCTATCTTTTCCTTGAGTTATATGAGACTGAGTATACGTGGGCAATTTGTCTTGTCTATCATTTTTTGTGTTCTGATTCTGATAGATAGTATTCTTGAAGTAGGCATACAACTGATTTATAATTTTAGTTCTTCTTACTAGAATTAGAGTTAATGCCTCTGACATTTCAACTAAGAAATTTTAGTTTTGACATAAAAAATGTATTTTAACCAGCAATTTCAATAAACCACTTAATACTATGCTGATGTATGACAGGGAGATTACATAAGGAGCATTGGATGTACAGATAGAACATGTGAACAGAACATAACAAAGACGATGTAAAACATAAAAGAACATCGATGTAATTTATGGAACATACAGGTGTAGGGACGAATGAGATGATTCTACGTTTTTATGAAAATGTACGTATATATACATATACACACATGTACACATATACACATATGTTAAAAAATTGTATATTCCATAATGAGTTCCACATAATTCCTTTCCTTTGTTTTTACCAGTTCTTTGTGCTTGAAGTGTTTGAATTTTGCAACAACTGGGCGACATGTTATTGCAAGAGGTATTTTTTGTACAGAGGCGGTGAACGCGTTGGAAAGTGATTGTGATGAAGAGGTGGGTGGGGTCAGGGCGTGAGGAAACATGGCCAGCCCTGGTGGCACACACACACACACACACAAACAAACAGGGCCTCATTAATGAAACACGAGCAGAACTAATTTTTGTATGAACAAAATTGACATCTGCTCCGGACCAGTAAATCGTAAGACATCCAAATGTCTTGTGTTCTTTCAGACAAACTGCCAAACATTTTGAAGTGAAGTGAAATAAAATAAATAATGAAAAAAAAAAACTAAGAATTAAATTAGTAAAACTAATCTTAAAAATAACATAAATAAAAAAAGCAGTTTGTCGCTTTCTATTTAAACCATATTCTTATTTAAAAACTGAACATTTTTTAAAACTAAATCTTCATATCAAATCATTTTAATTGGCCTCTTGGACTGTTTGATTCACAAAAGTACCTCTGGCAGCCAAAGTATGCAAAGCCAGTAAGTTACTCACTTTGTGACCACACTAGCATGTTTCCTAAATTAAAATTGTACGATGTGAATGCACTTCATTCATAAAAACAATTTTATCTATTGTTCCACATAGCTATTAAGTTCAGTTACATAATTTAAAGTATGTCGAATGTTTTGCCGGTTCCCTCCTCCTCCTTGCCCCTCATGAACCTGTTACAGTGAGGTTATCAACAGTATCTTTGGGAAATTTTAGAGCTGAATACATAAAGTTCCTGACAGCATTTTTCGGGTTGTTCTGAGGTTGTTTGGCTATCCCTGAGAATATCAGATTGTCTTGCATGCTGTGGCACTGGAGATCTAGTATGGTTTATTTCATTTGTTTATTCTCAGCTGTGATGTTGTCGGTTTTCACTGCAAGTGATTTGACTACTGTTTGCAGTTCGCTGTTTTCATTTTGGAGAGCTTGTATTTTCAATTGACTAAATTAAAGACTGGTTTTCAAGTCTTTGGTATCTTGATGTAGCAGGTCAAAGATTGATTGCTTATTGTTGATGTATTCTAAAACACTGACCTCAATAGTTGTGGTGTTTTCATCTGAGTCAGCTGAGTTTTCGCACCGTGGTTGCTTTTTCTGGGGTTGAGGGATGGTAGATGTCCTAAGGAATTGCTCATTTGATAAAGTGTTCCAACGATTCCAAGCTTTACACAATTTTTTTATAAACGGTATAAACAGATACATATATGGTGGCGGTATAAACATATATATATATATATATATATATATATATACGGTGGTGGTATAAACAGTTGTGTACAGTAGCGTATTCTAAGCACTGGCTGCCGCCATGATGGATCTTGCTCGTCTTCCTGCAAGACTCTCACAGGTCCAAAGTTCCTCCTCCCTTCTAATGTCTCTATCAATGTATTTTAAAACAGTCAGTATTTCAACATTTACGGATTGGCCCCATTCACTTCCAATGTAGTGAAAATGTGGTAATCTTGGTCCAGAACCAGCAGGTTTAAGAGGCTGGTGTGAAACCGGAAAGGCACTGGCTCCAGCACCAGGACTGTGTCAGTAGTACAGGGGTAGATGATGGTGATGGGTGTCAGGTAAAGCTGGTCTAATTTCACTGATATTCTGTCTGCCAGGTCACACAAACAATTGTCAAAAGCAAATGAGAAGAACTGTCATTGTTTCCTCTCTGCCCTCTCTGCTCTACACCTCTTCCTGTTCCTTCTGTCTGAAATGCTGTCTGTCTGAGACTCTCCCATACTCTTTCACTGTCTCATCTCTTGCAGATTATTAGAGGACATTTGTCAAAATTAATTAGCGCGAGTGGAACAAGCATGCAGCCCATAAGTGCATTTTCACGCTTTTCACAAACACATCATGGCCTGATGAAGGGGATCTACCCTGAAGTCAGCTTATAACTCACCTACGCACACTGACACACACTTGCAGACTCTCCTTCTCTCTCTCTCTCTCACACTCTCACACACACAGGCCCTCATTAATGAAACACGACCGGAAATAATTTTTGTAAATCATTTGTAAAGCCATTCGTATTTTCAAAATGTAAGTTTGTATGAACAAAATTTACATCTGCTCTGGACCACAAGTAAATCGTAAGACAACCAAAGGTGTTGTATTCTTTCAGACAAACTGCCAAACATTTTGAAGTGTATGGAGGACAAAACCTGCAAAAATAATAAATAAATACATAAATAAATAAATGTAATAATAAGAAAATAAATAAAGGAATAAATGCCTTGATAAACCAAATATAATTAGTTTTTAATGAAAGTTATTCCTGAATTTATTTTTGTAGACTTTTTTTTCCTTTATTTATTATTTTCTCTTTTTATTTGTATTCTTTTTATAACTTTTTTTAATTCTTTCATTTGTTTTTGTTTTTTATTATTATTTATGTATGCATTCATTTATTTTTATATTTATTTATTCCCACCTGTATTTATTTCCATATTTAAATATTCCCACATGTATTTATTTTTATATTTATTCGTACATTTCTGTCTCTTGTATGATAATGATGTGGGCGGGTCCTGCTTACCATTGGTTTATCATTGAAGCGTGTGCTCGATTACTCTTGACTTGTTTTGATGTGACGTTAGGTCATAGCCATATCGTGTAAACTATAGCTGTTTGTGGGGCTAAAAACATAAGAGCTTAAGTCAATCCGAGATTTATTGGTTATACTACAATCACAAAATAAATGGGGAACTGTTTCTTCAACAAAACCACAAAATGAGCAAGGTTCATAAATGATATGATTTAACTTTATGCTTTTCTTTTGTGTGTGTGTGTGTGTATATAACTTCATATTTTGATGTCCGCAAATTCAGAATATTGTTTTCTGTTGTTATGATTGTTCATCGTAAAAGATACAACCATGCTTAATTTCCCTGTTCTTGTGTGTACGTATGTATGTATGTTCTGCAAAAAAAAATAAAAAATCTATAGCTGACGCTTCACATATATCTAAAGAGTTGCGCAACTTAGGGAATGAAGTCGATAACCACGCATCAAATGACTATTTCATTTAGAGTAGAGGTGCTTATTGGTGGTTTAGGAGAGCTGTAGGCCGGTATGAATGTCAAAGCACATCCTGGATTGTTAGACTCTCTGCAAAATGTTTCCCTGCATATTCTAAATCTGTGCGAGTCAGGGCATGCTAAGGTGGGACGTCCATCTTATTGCTTCCGATAAGTACAATTGAGCTCTCAACCAATGATGCACTGGTGCTACGTAAGGACCGCTTCCCTCATTTCCATGTTGCACACAGAAAAGTAAAAATAAATAAATGTATAAATAAATGAATATATATGGGAATATATAAATATGGAAATAAATATATGTGGGAATAAATAAATCAAAAAAATAAATGAACGAAAAAATTAAAAATTACGCAAAATAAATTAATAAATAAAAATAAAGTTACGAATAAATATAGAAAATAATAAAGGAATAAAGTCATACAATAATAAATTTTATTAAAAACTAATTATATTTGTTTTATCAAGACATTTATTCCTTTATTTATTTTTTTCAGGTTTGGGCCTCCATAGAAGTGAAGTGAAATAAAATAAATTATGAAACAAAAACAAACTAAGAATTAAATGAGTAAAACTAATCTTAAAAATAACAAATAAAAAAGAAGTTTGTAGCTTTCTATATAAACCATATTGTTAATTAAAAACTGAAAATTTTTAACACTAAAATTTTAATTGGCCTCTTGGACTGTTTGATTCACAAAATAACCTCTGGCAGCCAAAGTATGGAAAGACAGTAAGTTACTCACTTTCTTTGTGACCACACTAGCATGTTTCCTAAATTTTACATTGTACAATGTGAATGCACTTCATTCATAAAAACAATTTCAACAACTGTTCCCCGTCTGTCGCTCACTTCGACCTTGTGTCGAAGTAGCGACACTAGGGGTCTCTCTTGAGCGCCGAATATGCCTCTGATCTATGAAAAAAGGCCAATGAGAGTTGGCGAACAGTATTTGCATACCCCGCCCCCAGACATACGGGTACAAAGGCGAGGGAAATATGCACGTTCATTCAGAAATTTTCTTATGAGCCGATGGTCGTGTATGCAGCCAGCTGCGATTCACACACACCAGATTCCTGCTTCTGTTACTCTGACGCTCTGTTTGCTGTTGGATCTACGGCACACTTCAGCGGCTTTCTCCTTCACTGCACGGCAGTGCAGTTTGCCCCTGGGCGCTTCGACAGTGCAGAGAATTGAAAGAGTTACATTGAAAGAGTGATTTTCTCTTTAAAAGAGTTTATTTCTCTGAAAGAGCATTACACAGCAGCGTTGAATGTCCTTTTCAGGACGCGTCTTTATAAAGATGTAATTTCCGCTGTGTAGTTTCTGGATGCGGTGATTTTTCCCCACCTCTCACGGTCATAAAAGCTGCCTCGCGTGCCTGGGCTGCGATCACACGCAGGCAGCGTTTTCTGAATGGTTAATGTTCTCAGTGCGAGAACATAGCCATGGCAAAATTGCGGTCGCGGCCTTCTTTTGTCATGAGAGAAAGCCACTTCAGCCGCCCCACACGCCTCGCCTCCTTCCTACGGGATTGACGCAGGCGCTGCAGGCGATGAAGGCGATTTGGGGACTATGACGGGCTCTGTTCGCTGGGTAAACCCCCTCGAACCACCCGCCTCCCCGGCACGCTTGCTTGCTTCCGTCTGAGCTCGGGATGAGCGATTCTCTCCAATGGTTCATCTTCTCAGTGCGAGAACATGGCCGTTCTAGCATTGCGGTCACGGCTTTCTTTTGTCATGAGAGAAATCCACTTCAGCCGCCCCCCGTGCCTTGCCTCCTTTCTACGGGATTGACGCAGGCGCCGTGGGCGATTTGGGGACAATGACGGGCTCTGTTTGCTGGGTAAACCCCCTCGAACCACCCGCCTCCCCGGCACGCTTGCTTGCTTCAGAATTGGATGACATCACAGCTGCATCGGAGAGCGTTACAGCGGCGTCTGATGCTGCTGACTTGCCTGGGCCGCCACCTTCAGGTCTGCTTGTCCAGCCTGAGCCTGACGCACGGAGGTCCACTATGCTTTCCCGGGCTACTTGATCGGTCCCGCGGGCATGTGCTCACAGCTACACGCACCCCCCCCCAACCCCCCCCCCCGGTTCCTTTCTTCTCGAACGTGCACGACGAGTTGAGCAAAGCCGCGGCTTCTTCGCTCCTCCGCTCTCACTACCCTCGCGGTGGAACGGTCCCAGAACGCTTCCGCCCTGCACGCCACGGCCCTTCCTGCAACCAACACCAGGCCAAGGCACTTCAAAACTTGCACTTGGGTAGTCCTGTTCTTGATGTGCATGGATGACCAACCGCGCCCCAGGCCACGGAGGTCAGAAGCGCCGGCACTCGAACACCCTTGTGGTCCAGAAACGCATCTATGGACTGGACCTGGTCAAAATGCGGGAGGTAGACAAGGCACGCCTTCTCCCACACCCCTATCTCCCAGCTCCGTCCATTCGGCGCCGCCGTTGATGACTCTGCTCAGCAGTCCTCAGCGGTGAAGCAGACGGAGCGTCCTCCTGCGGCTATGAAACACCCTGCTCCGCCTCAAACTGGGCCCAGCTCTCAGGCCCAGCGTCGAGCACTCCACAGGAAGCAGACGCCCCCGTCTCACAGACCCCCTCGAGGACCCAGAAAGCTCCCAGGCGCTCCGTAGACGCTCGACCCAGGGACCAAGACGTTAGCTCCGGAGATGGTAAGACCGCTTCATCCCCGGTGGAGGGCTGGGAGGAGAATTTTTTGTTGAATTAGTTTTCACATTCTCATATTCTCAGTAACTATTTCCTTTTGTCTCTGGGTCACCTGGTCTGCAAATGTCATTCTCACAGCACTCTGCCGCCAGATCTCAACAGTCCCGGCATCCTGGACGCGGACCACCTGCCTCCAGCCCCCACGACTGTTCCACGGCCGGCCGGCTCCAACGATTCTAGAGGACGCCTACCCTGGACCTCCTCCTCAGTCACTAACCCGCCCCCTGCCAGGTGTGCAGAGCAAGGTAAGTCTTTTCTCAGCACCAGAGCCTCGGGACACGTCACGGCCTCCCGATGACGCTTTACCTGCTCTGCCCCACTGCAAAGCCCCGCCGGGTAAGTCAAAAATAATCGTCCCCTTGGTGCCCCTAGCACGGAGTTGGACACATGGCTCTCACTTCCCAACCCATCTCGCTGGCTGTCCCGGACCATCTGACTTGGTTACGCAATTCAGTTTGCCAGGCTTCCCCCCCCGCAGTACACGGCGAATATGCCAAGTCCCTGCGCGCGGAAATCGCTATTCTCTTACTCAAAGACGCGATAGAGCCTGTCCCTCCAACCGAGATGAAGAAGGGTCTCTACAGCCCTTACTTCATCATACCCAAGAAAGGCGGCGGCTTACGACCGATCTTGGACTTGCGAGTTCTCAACCAAGTGTTGCACAAACTCCCGTTCAAAATGCTCACGCAGAAACACATCTTAATCTGCGTTCGACATCTAGATTGGTCCGCAGCGGTAGACCCGAAGGACGCGTACTTCCACATCTGAATTTAGCCTCGACACCGCCCCTTTCTGCGGTTCGTGTTCGATGGCCAGGCGTATCAGTACATCAAGTCCATTCGGCCTGTCTCTGTCCACTCGCGTCTTCAAGAAAGTCACAGAGGCAGCTCTTGTCCCGCTCCAAGAAGCCGGCAACCACATACTCAATTATTAATCAACAATCTGAATGTTAGCGCGTCTCCTCAACGAGTGTGCGCAGTCAGTGTTGAAATGCCTCGCCGCTTTCAGGCCGGGCACAACGGTCCACTTAAAACTTTCCCAGAGGCTCCTGGGGCAAATGGCATCTTCCGTGGCAGACGCGCCGCTGGGGTTGATGCATATGAGACCGCTTCAGCACTGGCTTCAGACTCGAGTCCCGAGACAAGCATGGTGCTGCAGCGCGCATCGTGTGACGATCACCCCCGCCTGCCGCCAAACACTCAATCCCTGGACAGACCTCTGTTTTCCATGGGCAGGAGTACCCTCGCAGCAGGTGTCCCGATGCGTCTCCGTAATGACCGACACCTCAAGATTGGGTTAGGGCGCCATGTGCAATGGGCACGCAGTAACAGGCCATTGGAAAGGAGGCCTCGCTGCACTGGCACATCAACTGTCTGGGGTTGTTGACAATTTTCTTTGCCCTGCAGAAGTATCTCCCGTTAGTTCGAGACAAACATATCCTGATCAGGTCAGACAGCACCACTGCGTTGGTGTCCATAAATCGCCAAGGTGGCGTACGCTCCTGCCACATGTCACGACTCGCCCTTCATCTCCTCCTTTGACTCAAGTCACTGCGCACCACTCACATCCCCGGCAACCTCAATGTGATACCTCTGGAAGACCTCTGGAACCTACACGTCTGGCCCCTGGATGGGACGCGGAAGATCTTGCTGGTCTACCACCCACGGTCGTAGCCACGATCAACCCTCCTGGGATCACTCGGTGGTCCTCACCGGTCTTCAGAGATCCCCCTTCAAGCCGATAGAATCAGTTGAACCAGGGCCCTCTCTCTAAAAAGACGGCCCTGCTGATCGTGCTCGCTTCCATCAAGAGGGTCGGGAACCTGCAAGCGTTCTCTGTTAGCGACACTTGCCTGTTCGGTCTGGCAGACACACATGTGATCCTAAGACCACAACCGGGCTACGTGCCCAAGGTCCCTACCACTCTCTTCAGAGACCAGGTAGTGAACCTGCAAGTGCTGCCCTGGGAGGAGGAAGACCCAGCCCCTTCATTGCTGTGTCCAGTATGTGCCTTGCGTGCCTATCTGGACTGCACTCAGAAGCTTTAGCTGCTCTGAGCAGCTCTTTGTCTGCTCTGGGACAGCGGAAAGGGATCGCTGTCTCCTAAGCAGAGGCTTCCCCACTGGGTGGTGGATGCCACCTTACTGGCCTATCGCACCCAGGCCGTGACCTCCCCCTTGCGGATCCAAGCGCACTCAACAAAGAGTATTGCGTCCTTGTGGGCACTGGCTACGGGCACCTCCCTAGCAGACATTTGTAGAGCAGCGGGTTGGGCAACACCTAAAACCTTTGTGAGATTTTACAATCAGTCAAAGTCAGTCTCGTCTCTTGTTTTCTCAGGTCCGAGCCGGTAGAACTCGGTACACGTTGACGGTCTGACAGGTGAATCGCTTGCGTCCAGCGCCCTTTTCCTCTGCCGAGGTAAAACAGTGTGCCTGCTTTCCCAGGAGACCCCTTTAGGTCTCTGGTTGATTTCTCCCTAGCGCTCTTGGGTCCGCAGTTCAGCGGAGGAACTCGCTGACCCAGTCCACTATGGGTACCCCAGGCTACCCCTACTGGAATAGGTGACCCGCGTGTCTCCCTTAGGCAGTCCTTCGCTGCCCTCCGGTCGCCATGTTGTTCCTCGAGGTTGGATCTACCACCGCGCCATTCTTTCCCACATGTGACCGAAGAGGCCATGTGTTGTATTTTTCGCCACCTTTACCTCCCCTTTCGTGCAGGTGTGGCCTCCGCAGGGTCTTTTCCCCATGAAAGAATAGGAATTCGGGTAAGACACCCTTCCCATGATGCGGTAAGGGCCCCGGCTGCTCTTGCTCTATGCTGAGAAATATAGAGAGAAAAGAGGCCCAGCCAGGCTCGGCCCGTTCCCTAGTTGGCAAGCGTCGCCTTGTTCCCCTCTAGGGTAACCAAAAGGATTCCGACAACTTTTTTGGGGCATTGGGGAAGGGTACGTGCAGTCTGAAACACAGTTGGTCACTTGTGCATGTGAAATACCTGCCCGCTCCTGTGTCAGCAGTACACGTACACGGCTCAGCGCATGGTGTGATTTGAAGTGGACCCCTAGTGTCGCTTCTTCGACACGATGTCGAAGTGAGCGACAGACGGGGAAACTCTCGTTACGTATGTAACCTCCTTTCCCTGATGGAGGGAACGAGACGTCGTGTCCTCCCGGCCACGTCACTGAGCCGAGCCGTTGAGGTGGCCGGACACTCCCGGCTCCTCAGAAAAATCCTGAATGAACGTGCGTATTTCCCTCACCTTTGTACCCGTATGTCCGGGGGCGGGGTATGCAAATACTGTTCGCCAACTCTCATTGGCCTTTTTTCATAGATCAGAGGCATATTCGGCTCTCAAGAGAGACCCCTAGTGTCGCTTCTTCGAAACGACGTCTCGTTCCCTCCATCAGGGAACGGAGGTTACATACGTAACCGAGATGTTCCAATTAGCTATTAAAAGCATTTACTAGCAAGTCTGATGCCTTCCTTATATGCCGTTTTCATGGGTGTGAATTAGGATAATTGTGAATGAACGTGCACTTTACGAATGTTTGTAATTCATTAACATACATATATTTTACTCACAAATCTGGGGGGTACGAAGTTTTTGTGAAGGACCATTTTACGGGCAAATTACTCTCAATTTTCCAATATATTTAAAAAAGTCTCACGAATAAGGCCAGCAGAGTGGAGTAGTGCCTTTGTATTTATCCACATAACAATTGCTTTGACAGCTGCATACCAGTTAATCATATGTCCAAATGACATTTAATTATAAATCCATGTATAAAGAATGTGTTTACATATGTGGTTCAGATGCCACTGTCATCACTATTAACCCCGATCCAATTAACCCTATTAACCCCAAGTCATCCTACGTTTTGAAACTCAACCACTGGCTGTATTTCCTACAGATGTGTTTTGTAAATCGTGTGGAAAGCGATTAGTCGACTTGAGGCTGACAGTGTCAACTACATTAGTTATAGTCAGGGTTGGGAGGGTTACTTACGAAATGTGTTCTTCTACAGATTACAGAATACATGCTGTAAAATTTAATTTGTAACGTATTCTGTTGGATTACTCAAGGTCAGTAACATATTCTAAATACTTTGAATTACTTCTTCAGCATTGGTAGAATTTTTTCACTTGTTTTGACTATAAAAACTCTGCCAGTACAGTAAGACAAAATACACGTTAAAAATACATGCCTGAAAAACCTAAATATCTTATGCAGTGTTGTTTCTAAAACAAGATAAAACAAACTGATCTTGTTGTAAGGATTTGTAGATATTTTTACAGGGAAACAATACAAAAACTTCTATCAAGAAAATTATTTTTGCCCTAATATAAAAGGTCTTAGTACAAAATAAATATTATGATCTAACGTGAATTTTCTTTATAGATGAAAAAACACGATCGTCTATTGTAACATGTAAAATGGCTAGAAATAGCATTTTAGCTTAGCGTAAAGCTTGAAAATTTACACAAGGTTTATTTCTATTTCTGCTGCTCCAAACTTACTTCAAACTTACTTCTCTGTCTGCTCATATGTAACACATCATTAAAAAGTGTTTCACCGTGGTTCAAATGCACTTTGGATCGCATCATTTATATGTATAAATGTTTTCCATCTGAATGGACTAAATATTAAATTAAACAAATGACAATAAAATGCAAAGTAATCTCTCCAGTAATCAAAATACTTTTTGAATGTAACTGCATTCTAATTACAAATGATTTAAATTGTAACTGTAGAGGAATACAGTTAGTTATATATTGTATTTTAAATACGTAATCCTATTCCGTTACTCCCCAACCCTGGTTATAGTTGACTAGTCTATGCGACCACAATAAAAAAATTTGGTAAATCATGAGTTTTATGAATATATGAATTATACCTAATGTAAGATTATTCCCTTTGAAGGAAATTAATTGTTTAAAATGTTCAATTTGATTTAAAAAATGCTATTCCTTAAAAATACTGACAGCAGTACATTTATACAAACAAAAAAATATTTTTAAAAACCTATGTAGAGGTTAGAAAGAGAAAGTGTGTGTGTGTGTGTGTGTGTGTGTGTGTGTGTGTGTGTGTGTGTGTGTGTGTGTGTGCGTGTGCGTGTGTGCATGTGTGCGTGCGTGTGTGGACTCTCCCCATCAGGTCAATATGTCAAAGTCATAAGCCTGTGAAAAAGTGTGACACTCTCATCTCTTCTCGCATGTGCTTCTGACACAAGCTGCCGAGCAAGAGAGAAAGAAAGCCCTGTCCTGGCATCTGTGTATTCACTTTGAAAATTACACCCAGCAAGAACAGCAGCTCAAGCTGCCATTCAAATTGCCTTTTATTGACCAGAATAGTCAATGTGCCCTGGATTATAAAGCAATCCCTGCGTCAGTATGACACCTTTTATCCGAATGCAAGCGTATGAAGCCCAGGAACGAGCTGTTGACACACGGGACAATCAAAGTTGTCAGAGAGCAGTCTGCATGAGCTGAGGAAAGCACCTTCATATCTTCTGGCTTTTCCTTGTATTGCATCTTTTTCTTATTCAGAAGCTCTCTCCTCTTTTTAAAAAATATGATCTATTCTTGAAATCCAACTCAGTAAGCAGGCAAATTAGATTGTTCCAGTCTAAGACATCCTGCCCTCATCTCTCCTTGACCAGAGGCAGCTTGAGGCAATCGTTTGACAGTCCGAATAGATTTGTTCACTGTATAGGTCTTTGGACTTTTCTACGTGGGTCGTTTTAATCAGGAGATGGTCTGACGTACCCATTTGGTGTGACTAAGACCCAATATCACAGTGGGAAAAGCAGGAAAAGGATTTTGTGGGCCTGACAAATTCCACGCTGCGCTGAGGTCAAGCTGAAGTTTAAAAAGTGGTTCATCCTATTTGAAAGGAAGTAATACTTGTGAGACAGAATAGGATCACTGATCTAGAATCAGTTCTTCTTGACTCCACAGTGAATATATTTCACAAGTATTGAAAACTTGAGTAGAATTTCAATCTGAAATTGTTGAGAATCAAATGACAGTAATAAAGTGACACTGAACTCAATGGATTGGAATTTTTTCTTGTTGTATTTCCTGCCCTCAGCAGCCTGTCGATGAGATCATTTCAGATTTTAATAGAACAATCTTTTTAATGAAGATTGCTTTTATAAAATACCACTATAAAATGTCCACTCTTTTAATGGTCTAAAAAAAGATTCTTGGCTATTTTAATTATGTTAGACCTTAGCTGCACATTCGATATTGATGATCATGCCATACTCTTAGACAGCCTGGAGTGGGAAGTTGTCATTCAATGACTGCATTAAAATGATTTGACTCTTATTTGACTCTTGAGTCATGGTAAAGATAAAAAAAGGTTTTAAATTTTATAGCAAAGGCTCAGAAGAAGCAGGTCATAAGTCATTCTTTTGAGAGTCAGTGTCCACTGATAAGTTTCACGGTAAAGATATTTAAATTAAGTAGCTCACAAGAGTTATTCATTTGGGCTATACTGGTCACACTTTAGGTTTTACGCTACAGATTTAGCAGTGTTGCGTCACCACTGAATATAAATGCAGGAAACACTGTCAGAGTAATTTTCGTTTGAGTCACTAATGGAACCAAAAGGCATTATTTTATTTATTTTATTGTATTTTTTAAATAGAACCATGGTTTCCAACCCTACTAAAATCATTGGTGCTTGCGCACATTAAAACTTGGCACCTCAAAACACATTAACATCAAAACGCCATTGCTTCTTGAGAATTAAGAGCTATGCCCAGATTTAACACAGATTTTCAGCAAATAATGACAAAAAGGAAAAGCTCACCAAAAATTAAGTCTGTCATTATTTACGGTTAAATAAAACATCATTAAAGTATGTTTATAGTGTGTTTGACTAATGCAACATATTTTTAGTCTGTTCGATTACAACCCATGAGGACCTATGGTACTCAAACTTGGTATGGTGCATAGCGGCACAGCATTCAGGTCAGAACATAAGGACAGAATGATAACAGAATTATTATTTTTGGGTGAACTATTTCTTTGAACATACATAAGTATATGTCAATATACACAAGCATGAATTGACGTATTTGTGCCATATGTACAAACTTCTCAACAATCAATTCTGCACTCTCTTATTTCCTGTACAGCAAAAATACTAGCAGTTCCTCTTGAGAGACCGTCAGAGCAAATGTAACCAGAAGACCACGTGGTTCTGTTCTAACACACAGATTTTCTATGCAAATCCACTTGCAGGCCATGCAGAGAGGCATAAACATACAGTGTGGCCACAGGCCTGCAGTAATAGCCCCTTGGAGTTTTCTAGAATAGGGCCAAACCAAACACAATAAACCCCCAAATCCACACAAGATCTCTGACTTTAGGGGAATTTGTCCATGCAAATATAATCAATTTCCTCTGACAAAGCAGCACCACATGGGCAGACTACAGACCGATCCAGAGCTCTGAACTCCAGACCCTAGGCTTCTAATTAGAATGAGTGTTTGTTCTGGTGTTCCAAAGTTTCAAATTAAATTTAACCTTTGTGCAACATCTTATTACAATGCTTAATATTAATATGACATTACTATAGCATTTAAAAAAACACCATGCTGTCCATGCCAATCATTCTCTGAATTACGCATTTCTCTGTAAATTTAAACATCACAAACTGAAGGGAATCTTTTCTGAAGGGAAGGATTTTCACACTATGCTTAACTATGCTTAAAAATGTTAAACAATGATGCAAAACTTATGTAATTTGCTTGTATCCTTCTATTTTTAGGGGTCCAAGGGTGTATACGCAGCAAACATTTGACTCGTAATATTGTTCAAAAGATATTGGTAGATAAGTGAATTGGAGCCAAGGCCAAATAATTAATTGGCTTATATCTTCTAGATGATTTTATGAATCAAAATTCTATTGATCCCTTCTTGTCATGAGGGTCTCTAGATGAAACATGCCAAATTTTGTGCAAATCAGACAAATGGTCTGGTTGGAGTTGGAAAAAGAAAGTTCAAAAAGAAAACTCAAAATGACGGATGGAATACCTACAATGTAACTAGAGTACTTAGTAATGAAATTAATTTGTCCTGACAGATCTGTTCTTTCAAATTGGACAATTTTGGTAATTTTATCCACTTTTCCAAATTGCCTGGAACCCGTTAATTGCCGCTTGTGGCTATGTTTTGTCTTTTCTTTTTGTAGGACAATTATTCATGTAGAATCATGTGGCAACATTCATGGACAAGTAATTCATAAAACAGGCTGAATGCTGTCCAATAAATGTTATTCATTTGTAAATACTTAAATATGAATGTTAACCTAGTGTTCCCAATTGTACATTGTGACATCTTGAAACTTGACTCTCCAGGATTCATTTGTAACCCAGGGTGAAGTGTCAAATGTGGTAAACATTTGTTAATTATTAAATTATATATACATTACTTTAACAATTTCAAGTGTGAAAAGCCCATTATGGCAGAAAAATACTAGTAATGTATTCTAAATATAAAACAAATTATACAGCTTAGTTTTACATCATTCTCCACTGCACTTTTGTAAACATCATTTATTCAGCACAAACTGAGGAGGCTTATGATCTAGCTATCGTTTTGCAGCATGTACATATGCTACAAACATCAAAGAGTTCAAAAAAGCATGTATTATCAGCAGTAACATGCTCTGTGATTGTAATGTGTTTGAATCATCAAGCCTGACCCCTAGCGGTCAGAACTCACCTTGCACGTATGATGAACTACAGAAAATCACCAAGGACAAACAGATTTAATCAGGTTAAAGAAGATGTTTTTTAAAGAAATAAACAATCCGAAGGAATCAGACTGTAAAACTGTGAAACAATAGTGTAATTTTCCAGAGCATTTAAAATTCTGTATTGAGTGCAATAGATTTTTGTGCTGGAAATGACGCTGATGGAAATAAAAAATGTTAACATATTTGAAAAAAAAAAAAAAGCTTGACTCCTTTGTCTTCCTAAGGCTAATTCATAGCTTACATTTTATGTTTCCAAAATACATATATTGAAATAATATTTAAAAAATAAATAAATAAATTGTGATTTGGCGAAATTACAGCTTCATTGGAAATGGCGCCCATTAAAAATATTCTGCCCACAAGAGGTTTTTGAATTTTCTTTGTTTTCTTCAAACATCACTTGTCTCATATTTAATCTCAAGCATGCTCTTCACTGACACTTTTGTCCAGATGATTAAGTACAATAACTAACTAAAACTTTATCAAAGGCAAAATTTTTAGTGTGGTGGAAATTACAGCTGTGGGACAATCGTAATTTTTGAAAGGCCCTTATTTATATCCTATATATAATTTTCACACCATACATATTAAAATTGTTCATGTTTATTTCACTGTTCGTTTATAAAAAAATTAAAAAAAACTATGATAATCTAATGTATTTTCATAATTTAATATAGAAAGTCTGGTATTAAAAGTACCAAGAATACATGATGATGACAAAGTCACCTAACTATTAACTATTTTGTAAATAAAAGGAGCATGTTTTATACCCCTAGTTTCAAAATTAGTGTATTTTCTTTTTTTTTTCTTTTTTTTTTGTAAAAAATTAAATAATAATAATTTCATTATTAAGGTTGTCAATCGATTAAAATTTTACATCAAATTAATTACATGGTGTAATACACCTTAGCCAAATACATTTAAACTCAGTTTTTCCAATTCCTGACATGTAATCATGAAAAAAAATCTGATTGATCTCCAATACCTTGACTTTGTTGTGCTAAAGACATTTTGCCATAAATTTGGAGCTATGCTTGTGCTCATTGTCAATTTAGAAGACCCATTTGTGACCAAGCTTTAACAAGGCTGATGTCTTGAGATGCTGCTTCAATATATCCACATAATTTTCCTTCCTCATGATGCCATCTATTTTGTGCACCAGCCCCTCCTGCAGCAAAGCAACCACACCACATGATGCTGCCACCCCCATGCTCTACGGCTGGGAACCACCCTTTTTCCTCCAAATATCATGATGGTCATTATGGTCAAACAGTTACATTTTTGTTTCACCAGACCAGATTAAATTTCTCCTAAAAAGTAAGATATTTGTACCCATGTGCACTTGCAAACTGTACAATGGCATTTTTATGGCGGTTTTGGAGCAGTGGCTTCTTCCTTATTGAGTGGTATGATGGCTGAGTGGTCCCATGGTGTTTATACTTGCATACTATTGTTTGTACAGATGAACGTTGTACCTTCATGCATTTGGAAATTGCTCCCAAGGATGAAGCAGACTTCTAAGGTCATTGCTGATTTCATTTGATTTTCCCATGATGTCAAGCAAAGAGTTTGAAAGTAGGCCTTAAAATACATACATATGTACACCTCCAATTCAGTACACCTCCTATCAGAATGTAATTGGTGTAACGGTTGGTGTGCTGGAGTGTCAAGAGTGACTTCAAGTTCTTTAATAATAACACTGGAGCAAACACTGGAGCAAACATAAAGATTCTCTACACTTTAGACATGACACTACAACTAACACCACATCTACATCTAAGGACTGACCCAGACAGATGGAACTAAAGAAAATACACTCAAAGACTAAACAAGGGAATGACAAACAGGTGGGGACAATGAAGGAGTGATCAGGGCAGTGGCTTGTGGGAAATGTAGATAGGGAGAGAACTTCAAAATAAGAGTCTTGGACAAAGGTGCAGACAGACACGTAACATTATCCCCCCTCTTTAAAAGGGTGACTCTTGGCACCCCAAGACAGAAGACGGTGAGGAAAGATCCCAGGAGGATGATCGGGGCCTGTGAGGCGACCGCAGGACAGGGACAAGATCAGGGGGCCTGGGAGGCAGCTGCAGGACAGGGACAGGTTCAGTGGGCCTGGGAGGCGGCCTCAGGACAGGGACAGGTTCAGGGGGCCTGGGAGGAGGCCACAGGACAGGTGGCCAGGGAGGCTTTGTGGGCGGTGCCGTGGAGGACTTCAGGGGCAGAGCCATGGAAGGCAGAGACATGGAAGGCGGAGACATGGAGGACTCTGGGGTCAGAGCCATAGAAGGCGGAGCTATGGAGGTCTCTTGGGGGAGAGCCGTGGAGGGAGGAGTCGTGGAAGGCAGAGCCAAGGAGCACTCTAGGGGCGAAGCTGTGGAAGACGGGACCATGGAGGGTCTGAGAGGCGAAGCCCCGGAAGGCTGGAGAGGTGGAGACGTGAAAGGCTCGAGAAACGGAGCTCTGGAAAGCTCGAGAGGCGGAGCTCTGGGAGGCTTGAGAGGCGGAGCCGTGGAAGGCTCGGGAGGCGGAGCCGTGGAAGGCTTGGGAGGCGGAGCTGTGGAAGGCTCGGGAGGCGGAGCTCTGGAAGGAGGAGCCGTGGAAGGCTTGAGAGGCGGAGCTCTGGAAGGAGGAGCCATGGAAGGCTCTGGAGATGCGGAGGGCTCAGGAGACGCAGAGGGCTCTGGCAGAAGCTGGGGAGAAGTTGCCCACTTCCTTCGCTTCTCCTCTTTCCAACAGGGGGCGAGGTTACAGGTGTTGGCTCTGGGACGGTCGAGGCTACAGGCGCTGGCTCTGGGACGGTCGAGGCTACAGACGCTGGCTCTGGAACGGTCGAGGCTACAGGCGCAGGCTCTGGGATGGTCAAGGCTACAGGCGCTGGCTCGCTGACCATGGCAGGCATGGGCTCTGGCTCACTGACCGTGGCAGGCATGGGCTCTGGCTCGCTGACCATGGCAGGCGTGGGCTCTGGCTCACTGACCGTGGCAGGCATGGGCTCTGGCTCGCTGACCGTGGCAACTACTGCTGACTGCGGCAGTGAGTCGACCACTGGAAGCAGGACAGGATTAGCCCCCCCCAAAAAAAATATTTTGGGATGTTGGACAGAGTAGGGAAGGCTTGGCGACAGGGGCCGTGGAAGGCTTGGCAACAGGGGCCGTGGAAGGCTTGGTGTTTCCGCCATAACCCTCTTGGAGAGGAGAGTAACCAAATAATTGAGTAAGGTCAGAGAAGGGTAGTGAGGGTAAATGGAGGACCAGGGTGGCTGCAACATAATCAACCAGGGGGAGATTCCCCACCTCTGGAAGCACAGTTGTTTGATGGAAATTTAACCCCATACCATAGATGGGCTTGAGGTAAATGTCAGGAAAGCCTGTAGTTAATGCGAGGCGAAGGAACCTGGTTCAGTACTCCAGCAATGGTAGATCCAGCCTGAAAAGTTCCAGGAACATAGCCATTGGCTCCATGTTCTTTGCGGTTTTGTGGTCAGTGACGGTTGGTGTGCTGGAGTGTCAAGAGGAGATGTAGGAGAAGTAACTTCAAGTTCTTTAATAATAACACTGGAGCAAACACTGGAGCAAACATACAGATTCTCTACACTTTAGACATGACACTACAACTAACACCACATCTACATCTAAGAACTGACCCAGACAGATGGAACTAAAGAGAATATATACACTCAAAGACTAAACGAGGGACAATGAGGGACAAACAGTTGGGAACAATGAAGGAGTGATCAGGGCAGTGGCTTGTGGGAAATGTAGTGAGGGAGAGAACTTCAAAATAAGAGTCTTGGACAAAGGTGCAGACAGACACGTAACAATTGGCCAATTGTCTAAAGGCGTGACATCATTTTCTGGAATTTCCCAAGCTGCTTAAAGACATAGTTAACTCCCACTGGAATTGTGATATAGCCAATTAAAAGTTAAATGATCTGTCTGTAAACAATTGTTGGAAAAATAACTTGTGTCATGCACAAAGTAGATGTCCTAAATGACTTGTCAAAACTATAGTTTGCAAATAAGGAATCTGTGGAGTGGTTAAATAAATTAGTTTTAATGATTTCAACCTAAGTGTATTTACACTTCTTCAAGACTTCAACTGTAAATATTTGCTGAAAAAAATACAATAATTCAATATAGAATGATACAATAATTAGAAATAGTTAGTTTTGATTCATTACAAATTATATATATATATATATATATATATATATATATATATATATATATATAGGGCTGTCAATTTAACGCGTTAATTCAGTGCGATTAAGTGTACAAAAATAACACGTTAAAAAAAATGTACACATTTAATCGCAATTCCCCCAGACCATAATAAGGAAGATTCCTGAGAAATGCAAGCTTGTAGTACCACCTGTTTACTCCAGAGGGCAGTAAGTGAAACTTCAGCTGTATGAGCACCGCACAGTTTATACAGTGAAGAAAACACTTCAGTAGGTGTTCTTGCATAAAACACACAAAGGAGCGCAAATGCAATCTAAGGGATCTCAAGATGCATTTAAAGATTGAGTATTAAACTATATTTAACTTGACACAGTGACCTAAACATTTTATGTTTATGATGCAACACACCCGAGACCCTACACAAACATGTGTGATGCAGGGTGTGGCTGGATTGAGATGGTGCAAATTCGGAAATTACCACTGAAATATCTAATCACAAATAAAATCAAATAAATTTCCTTCAAACTTATTTATACGTACTACCCCACTAATTATTTTCTTGTAGAGAGATTTAATTGTGATGTCAATATACAGGTGCTGGTCATATAATTAGAATATCATCAAAAAGTTGATTTATTTCAGTAATTCCATTCAAAAAGTGAAACTTGTATAATGTATACATTCATTCCACACAGACTGATATATTTCAAGTGTTCATTCCTTTTAATTTTGATGATTATAACTGACAACTAATGAAAACCCCAAAATCAGTATCTCAGAAAATTAGAATATTGTGAAAAGGTTCAATAAAGACACCTGGTGCCACACTCTAATCAGCTAATTAACTCAAAACACCTGCAAAGGCCTTTAAATGGTCTCTCAGTCTAGTTCTGTAGGCTACACAATCATGGGGAAGACTGCTGACTTGACAGCTGTCCAAAAGACGACCATTGACATCTTGCACAAGGAGGGCAAGACACAAAAGGTCATTGCTAAAGAGGCTGGCTGTTCACAGAGCTCTGTGTCCAAGCACATTAATAGAGAGGTGAAGGGAAGAAAAAGATGTTGTAGAAAAAAGTGTACAAGCAATAGGGATAACCGCACCCTGGAGATGATTGTGAAACAAAACCCATTCAAAAATGTGGGGGAGATTCACAAAGAGTGGACTGCAGCTGGAGTCAGTGCTTCAAGAACCACCACGCACAGACATATGCAAGACATGGGTTTCAGCTGTTGCATTCCTTGTGTCAAGCCACTCTTGAAAAGACACAGCGTCAGAAGCGTCTCGCCTGGGCTAAAGACAAAAAGGACTGGACTGCTGCTGAGTGGTCCAAAGTTATGTCCTCTGATGAAAGTAAATTTTGCATTTCCTTTGGAAATCAAGGTCCCAGAGTCTGGAGGAAGAGAGGAGAGGCACAGAATCCACATTGCTTGAAGTCCAGTGTAAAGTTTCCACAGACAGTGATGGTTTGGGGTGCCATGTCATCTGCTGGTGTTGGTCCACTGTGTTTTCTGAGGTCCAAGGTCAACGCAGCCGTCTACCAGGAAGTTTTAGAGCACTTCATGCTTCCTGCTGCTGACCAATTTTATGGAGATGCAGATTTCATTTTCCAACAGGATTTGGCACCTGCACACAGTGCCAAAGCTACCAGTACCTGGTTTAAGGACCATGGTATCCCTGTTCTTAATTGGCCAGCAAACTCGCCTGACCTTAACCCTATAGAAAATCTATGGAGTATTGTGAAGAGGAAGATGCGATACGCCAGACCCAACAATGCAGAAGAGCTGAAGGCCACTATCAGAGCAACCTGGATAACATAACACCTGAGCAGTGCCACAGACTGATCGACTCCATGCCACACCACATTGCTGCAGTAATTCAGGCAAAAGGAGCCCAAACTAAGTATTGAGTGCTGTACATGCTCATACTTTTCATGTTCATACTTTTCAGTTGGCCAACATTTCTAAAAATCCTTTGTTTGTATTGGTCTTAAATAATATTCTGAATTTGGGATTTTCATTAGTTGTCAGTTTTAATCATCACAATTAAATGAAATAAACATTTGAAATATATCATGTGTAATGAATGAATATAATATCCAAGTTTCACTTTTTGAATGGAATTACTGAAATAAATCAACTTTTTGATGATATTCTAATTATATGACCAGCACCTGTATTCTGTACATTTTGTGGTCTGCAGGCGGAAACATTTTTTCATTTATTTTGAAGTTGTCTTACTCAACTTTTCTGATTTCTGCAAGATTGTTATATTATTCCCAGCTTTCAACTATGATTTGAAAATGTTTTATTAGTTTTTTTAGCTATGACATGTCTCTTCATTAGGAATATTATTTGATAATTGTTCTGCTTTCGTTGGCAAAGTTTAGTATTCATAAAAGTATGGTGGTTATAAACCATTAGTTTTCATTTTTAAATCAGAGGTTCAGTAATACCTATGAACAGTTTCCAATTTGAGTAACAAGAAAGCTGTAAAGTGTATTGAAATATGTAAACAATTTGATATTTTTATTTAAACATGTTTATATATGTTCATAAATATGTTTATATAAACATAAATATGTTTATTTATTTTCCTTTTTGTTGTTGTTTGTTTTAATGTACCTCTTGGCTCTAGATGTAAAAGTTTTGTAAGCATTAATAAAAAAAATGTCTGACACAGGTGTAAATTGATGGGTCCTTAAACAAGCCCTCATAATAAATTTCCAACTGATTGACAAATTCACTTGTGAAATGGATTGCTGTGAACTGTGTGCCAATGATTGTATTATGATCAATAATATGATAGCAAACAATACATTGTATTCTAAAGCCGCTTTTTGTATCGTCTTATCAATGATTAACTCTTCTGCCACAAGAATGTAATGCATTTTAATTATCTGAATATTTTTTTATTTATATATATATATATATATATATATATATATATTTTTTTTTTTAAATATTTAAAGATAACTATGTAATAATTATATATTGATATAAATATGTATAATCATTATATATTGAATTATTGTTATATGAGGGGCTTTCTCAGCAAATATTTGTATATATAATTAATCGTAATTAATTAATCAGGACATCATGTCATTAATTCGATTAAAAATTGTAATCGATTGACAGCCCTAATATATATATATATATATATATATATATATATATATATATATATATATATATATATATATTCTGTTTTTGGCCATTTCAAGCATTGTATAGTCTTCATTCCTCAAAACAATGATCGACTGATGAGTTTCTAGAGAAAGCTGTTTCTTTTTTGCAATTTTTGACCTAATATTGACCTTAACCCTCTGGGGTCTGAGGGTGTTTTGGGCCCTGGAGAAGTTTTGACATGCCTTGACATTTGTGCTATTTTCAGTTGCTTAAAAACACATTAATGGGTTAAGTCTGATAACACTGTATTCAGCACAAACTGGGCTACAATAATATGTGAGCAATATGTGTGAACATGTTTCTATTTTTGAGAAAATAACATTTATGCATGGTTTTTGAAAAAACAAAATTTTTAAGTTATTGAAATAAGGCCATATAACACATACTCAACATTTGTCCACAAGACTTTTGAAAACTGGATCTTGTAGTCTGGAGTTTTTGCTACAAAATTATGTGAAAACCGTCCTGATCACTCATTCATACAAAACAATATAGTAATTGAAGTTTTGAAAGACACTTTTAGTGTTAGAAAGGTCATATGCGAGGAGGCTTGAATTATCATGAATATAGATGTATTTCACACCTGTGGAGACAAAAGACCCCTCCCCTGGGCCTATCAATAAGGAATGTGACGAAAGAATGGTCAAAGAATGAATGTGAGGAGACTTAATGATCAAAATCAAGTTTTAAGTTACAAGAAGTAATCTGACTATACATTTTCTTTACATAAAGACTTTACTTAATTTTAGACCTACACTACCATTTAAAAGAAGTCTCTTCTGCTCACCAAGGCTGCATTTATTTGATCCAAAATACAGTAAAAACAGTGATATTTTGAACTATTTTTACAATTGAAAAGAACAGTTTTCTATTTGAATATATTGTAAAATGCAATTTTCATTTCAGTCTAATCCATACAATGTTAAGCTTAATTTAACAAATCAAATAGCTTTCTACTGTGTTCGATATAATGGCAAGTGATTTTCTAGTACTAATAATGTTAAATAATGATGGTGCTGTTTTTTACATCAGTAATGTCCTGACTATACTTTGATCAGTTGAATGCCACTTTGGTGAATTAAAGTACCAATTTCCTTCTGAAACAGCAAAATCTGTACATTATTCCAAACTTTTGGCTGCTAGTGTATATATTTATGTATGTATATGTGGCAGGGCGGAGGGCTGGGCCGGGTCGTGACGATAAACACCCAGTCCTGTATCAGGCTAATCAAGCCTCCGAGAGGGATAAAGGGCGATGGCAGATGGTGGTGCGACGAGAGAGAGATCATTTAAGGACATGTCCGTCATGTGTGTGTGTGTTTGTCTCTTAAATTTATCATTAAAATATTATTTACATTGTCAAGCCGGTTCTCGCCTCCTCCTTGCCCTTAAACTATGTTACACTGGTGGCAAAATCCGGGAAGGAGGAAGGATATGCCGTAGTAGAGTTCTTGCCACTACCGTCCACCCCAATGGAGCAGCTGCGGCCATCTGCCGGGGGACGAGGAGCCTAGCCGCCTGGAAGCGGAGAAACGACCGCCGACCGCGAGGGGAGAATGGGCTCCTAGCCGACCGCCTGGAGCGGTCAGGGCCATAGCCAGGGGCGGAGGAGTCCCCTACCAGCCGCTGAAATGCGGCGGGGTCGGAAACCGCTGACCGCGAGTGGGGAGGGCTCGCAACCGACCGCCTGGAGTGGGAGAATCGCTGCCAGGGGCGGAGGAGACCCCTTCGGCTCCCCGAGAACGCGGCAGGGCGTTCCGTCCACCAGGGGCTGGAGGACTGCCTCTGAGCCGCCCGGAGAGGCACGGCTGTCGTCCGTTAGAGGGTGGAGGAGTGGCCGAGGAACAAGCTACGGCGTATCGGAGAACCGGCGACAAGCTACGGCGTATCGGAGAACCGATGAGAATCGTGACGATACACACCCGGTCCCGTATCAGGCTAATCAAGCCTCTGAGAGGGATAAAGGCCGATGGCAGATAGTGGTGGGACGAGAGAGAGATCATTTGTGTGTGTGTTTGTCTCTTAAATTTATCACTAAAATATTATTCTCGCCTCCTCCTTGCTCTTGAACTACGTTACAGTATATATTATTATAAAAAATATGAATATTCAGATAATTACAATGCATTATTTTGTACAATAATTACATTATTGTGGAAGAGGAGATAAGCGTTGATAAGACAATACAAAAAGTGGCTTTAGAAAGCAATATATTGTTTATTTTCAATTACACCACGTGTCTGTTGAATGCATGATTCTCACTGGTTCATAGGCGTTCTGAGGTGTGCAATTATTTTTCAATTAAAAGCACAGGTCTTGTCTGCATAACGGTTCCACATCACTTCACCAAATTATTTAAGTTATTTCAAAGAGCCCTACAGGCTACCACAACAAAACCAAGTAAATTGGTTAAGAGTGTCAAACAATGTCTAAAATATCCTACATTTATTTCTATGTGGGCACACATTACACACTTTACGCACACACTTACTCGTGAGAGAAAAGCAGAGCCGTCATGTCAGCGCACTCCTGCATCTTAGTAGAGTTGAAAAACTTTGTTAAGGTTTACAACGGAAATATGGTGACTCTTGCTGCTGCTGATGTAACGGGAGCCAGCTGGTAGATAGCTGTGCAGTGTGTAAACCTCACTCTCCTGACCTCAAGAGGTGCACTAGCAACTGACGCTAGAGGCTGTAGCCTTTAGCCTCCTCGTTAGCGCACCCGCCTCCCACGCCGGAGACGTCGGTTCGAGTCCCGTTCGGAGCGGGGCGAGTAGGACCGACTACACTGAGCAGTGCTTAATCTTACACATTGGCAATTTTTAAGCGATGTTACATCTGACAAGAGCTGCAACAAAAAAAGTTAATCCCAGAAAGCAATCTCTCTCATTTTCAAAGTTTCGCTCATTCAATCCCTCAAAAACAAACCCACAAACAAACACTCACACACACATGCACAAATGCACTAACTTGTTACTCCAGTATGTTCTCCAATAAAGAAGCGCAAGCTCCTCCGTTGCTATTTCTAAAGAGATGTTTTGGAACAAGCAATGAAGGCTTGAGCTGTATCAGAACAAGACACTGAATCCATGGCGGAAGAAAGTAGTTCCACTCACAAGAACATTTTAGGGATGAAAACCAGAAAATGTCTTGAGACTATGGCCCGTTGAACTGTTTAAAAATGATGCACACCCAAGGTGCTTATTTTTCAACAATTTAATGGTCCGTCATCAGTTATTCCTTACTTACTTAACATAAGCCAGTCATTGGCCTACCTGTTCACAGCAATTTATTTCAAATTGAATTTGTCAATCGGTCCAAGTTTTATTATGAGGGCTTTTCTAAGGATGTGTCAATGTACACATGCATAAGATGGATGCTTTTGTAGCATCTCACTTTGGTTGCGTCACGTCAAAAATCGTCTCGGTTACTGTTGTAACCTCCGTTCCCCGAGGGAGGGAATGAGACATAGTGTCGAAGGAAGTGACACAAGGGGTCTTCTCGGACGCCGAATCGTACCTCTGAACCTGAGAAAAGGCCAATGTCAAGTTGGCAGACAGAATTTGCATGCCCCGGCCCGGACATACGGGTATAAGGGGAAGCGGGGCAGCGAATGCCAGTCAGTCAAAGCAGGCTATTGCGTGTTAGAGGCACCTGAACCGAATGCACGTCGTCCTCCCCAACGCCCCCTCAAAGAGTTTTAGCATATCCACCTTAGGTTTTCCCGCACCCCTGGGGGAAAAAGGTATTACATGCTAGCATGGGAGTAAGCCCAACAGCCGTGGCCTTCTCTCTCACTATGTCTCTCACATAGGATGTAGAGCGGCTGGGGCCCAACCTATGTCGGGGAAGGCGGTCATTACCCGGGGGGGAGCAGGAGAGCCTGAGCGGTGCTGAGAGAAGACTCGAAGCATTAACCCTGCTCCACGCACCCGGCAGGGGGTGGCTTAGAGACTGAGGAAGAGGCCTAAGGAGGCGTATGCTCTGCAGATGTCTGCTAGGGAGGTGCCGTGGCTTAGTGCCCACGAGGACGCCACACTTCTAGAGGAGTGTGCTCAGACCTGCAGGGGGGCGGGCACGCCCTGGGCATCATAGGCTAAGGCAATAGCATCAACGACCCAGTGGGCTAGCCTCTGTTTGGAGACGGCGTTCCCTTTCCGCCATCCGCCAAAGCAGACAAAGAGCTGCTCAGAGTATCTAAAGCTCTGCGTGTGGTCCACATAGGTACGCAAAGCATGCACTGGACACAGCAACGAAAGGGCTGGGTCTGCCTCCTCCCGAGGCAGTGCTTGCAGGTTCACAACCTGGTCCCTGAAAGGGGTCGTGGGAACCTTGGGCACGTATCCCGGTCGGGGTCTCAGGATAACGTGAGAAAGTGCCAGACCGAACTCCAGGCAAGAGTCACTGATAGAGAAAGCTTGCAGGTCTCCTACCCTCTTGATTGAGGCTAACGCGATCAGGAGGGCCGTCTTCAAGGAGAGGGCCTTGAGCTCGACTGAATCAAGCAGCTCAAATGTGGGTCTCTGAAGGCCCGAGAGGACCACTGAGAGATCCCAAGAGGGAAACAGGTTAGGCCGGGGAGGATGTAGTCTCCGGCCGCCTTTCAGGAACCTGATAATCAAGTCGTGCTTACCAAGGGACTTGCCATCTACTGTGTCATGGTGGGCTGCGATAGCAGCTACATACACCTTCAAGGTGGAGGGGGACAGCCTCCTCTCCAATCTCTTCTGCAGGAATAGAAGCACTGACCGAACTGCGCATCTCCATGGGTCTTCAGCTCGGGAAGAACACCAATTCGCGAACAAACGCCACTTTAGTGCGTAGAGTTGCCTGGTTGAGGGAGCTCTGGCTTGATTGATCGTATCTACGACAGCAGGTGGTAGATTTACTTGATCTTCCGCGTCCCGTCCAGGGGCCAGACATGGAGATTCCAGAGGACTGGGCGCAGATGCCAGAGGGTGCCCTGTCCTTGAGAAAGAAGTTCCTACCTCAGGGGGATTTTACAGGGAGGGGCTGTCATGAGGAGCGTGAGTTCCGAAAACCAGGTGTGGGTGGGCCAGTAAGGGGCCACCAAGGCGACCTGTTCCTCGTCCTCCCTGATCTTGCACAGCACTGATGCAAGAAGGCTCACTGGGGGAAATGCGTACTTGTGCAGCTCCCGGGGCCAGCTGTGTTCCAGCGCATCTATCCCGAGGGGAGCGTCCGTCAGGGAATACCAGAGCAGGCAATGGGAGTTGTCCTGGGAGGCAAAGATGTCTACTTGTGCCTTGCCGAATCGGTCCCAAATGAGCTGGACCACCTGGGGGTGGAGCCTCCACTCTCCGCTGGGCGAAAACGCCGTCGTGTTGCGGTTGCCAGGGATATGAGTGGCGAGCAGCGACCCGAGTCGCATCTGACTCCAGAGGAGATGGCGGGTGAGTTGTGACACATGACGAGAGCGCACACCACCCTGGCAATTTATGTACGCTACTGTCGCGGTGCTGTCTGAGCGAATCAGAACGTGCTTGCCTCGGATTAGTGGAATAAACCTCCGTAGAGCAAGAATAACAGCCATCAACTCTAGGCAATTGATGTGCCAACGCTGCCGGGGACCTTTCCAGGTGCCAGTGCCAGCGTGCCCGTTGCACACGGTGCCCCAACCCAGTCGAGAGGCGTCTGTGTTTACCACGACACGTCTGGACACCTGCTGCAAGGGAACTATGGCCTGTAGGAAGCAGAGGTCTGTCCATGGGCTAAAAGTTTGATGGCAGGCAAGGGTGATTGTCACACGATGCGTGCTGTGGTGCCATGCCCATCTCGGGACTCGGGTCTGTAGCCAGTGCTGTAGTGGTCTCATATGCATCAACCCAAGTGGCGTGACCGCGGCTGAGGATGCCATATGCCCCAGGAGCCTCTGGAATTGTTTTAGAGGACCGCTGTGCCAGGCTTGAAGCGAGCGAGGCACCTGAGCACTGACTGGGCGCGCTCGTTGGTGAGACGCGCTGTCATTGAGACCGAGTCTAACTCCATACCAAGAAAAGAGATGCTCTGAACCGGGGTGAGCTTGCTCTTTTCCCAGTTGGCCTGAAGCCCTAGACGGCTGAGGTGCCTGAGCACCTGGTCCCTGTGAGCACATAGTAACTCGAGAGTGGGCTAGAATGAGCCAGTCGTCGAGATAGTGGAGTATGCGGATGCCCACTTCCCTTAGAGGGGCAAGAGCGGCCTCTGCGACCTTGGTGAAGATGCAAGGGGACAGGGACAGGCCGAAGGGGAAGACCTTGTACTGATACGTCTGGCCGTCGAATGCAAACCGTAAGAAGGGTCGGTGTCGCGGCAAAATAGAGACGTGGATGTACACGTCCTTCTGGTCTACCGCCGTGAACCAATCTAGCTGTCGAACGCAGGTGAGAATCTGCTTCTGCGTTAGCATTTTGAACGGGAGTCTGACCAGGGCCCGGTTGAGAACTCGCAAGTCCAAGATTGGTCGCAACCCACCACTTTTCCTGGGTATGATTAAGTAAGGGCTGTAGAGACCCTTCTTCATCTCGGCTGGAGGGATGGGCTCTATCGCAGTGTAAAAATCTCTGCTCATAAGGCACTGGCTTGTTGGCCGCGCACTAGAGTGGAGCGAATACCGCTGAAACGAGGCGGGAGCCGGGCGAACTGAATCGCAGAGCCGAGTCGGATGGTCCTGGCCAACCAGCGCGACGGGTTGGGAAGCGATAACCACGCGTCCAAACTCTGTGCGAGGGGAACTAAGGGGACGATCACATTTGACGTACCGGGCGGGGCTTCGCGGCGGGGGGCAGCAGGTAATAATGCATCGGGAGGCAAAAGAGCATCCTGAGGCTGAGGTGCTGAGAAAAGACTCAAAGCACTTACCTTACTCCGCACACCCGGCAGGGGGCAGATTAGAGACTGAGGAAGAGGTCCCGAGAGGGCGTCTTCGAAACTCGTCAGCGCTGGCCTGCCGGGGTTGGACAGTCGTGGGGCCGGAGGCGAGAGAGCTGCGTCTGGGAAACCGGGACTGGAGAGATGTAGGGCCAGGGTGCCGTGAGAATGGCACACTCCGGCTGAATGACCCAGGGAGTGAGGGAATCGCTCTGTAGGTACCGCAGCCCGAAGGCGGTGCGGCAGGTGAAAACAAGGATTCTCTTCCCGGCCCTCCACCGGGGGACGGAGTGGTCTTGAAACCATCTCCGGAGCGAACATCCGACTGCCTGGGGTGTCCGTCTCAGGAGCGCTTCGGAGCATTTCTTGTCCGAGAGGGGGTCCTGGAGATGGGGTGCGTACGCCGCCTGCGAGGTGCTCGACGCTTGGGCTGAGAGCTGGGCCCAGGCTGCGGAGCTACCTGTTGTTGCTTTCTCGTCGCAGGGGGGATGCCCTCGGCGAGCAGGCGGGGCACGGGCACGCTGACTGGGTGGCGCCGCGGCATGATGTGAGAAACTGTCCCCATCTGCTTCCTCACCACCGAGAACTGCTGGGCAAAGTCGTCGATGGTGTCGCCAAAGAGGCCGAGCTGGGAGGCGGGGGCGTTGAGAAATCATGACTTGTCAACGCCATGCATCTCGACCGTGTTCAGCCAGAGGTATCGCTCCTGGACCACGAGTGTGGCCATCGTCCACCCGAGTGCCTGCGCCGTGACATTCGTAGCTCTGAGAGTGAGGTTGGAGCAGAGCGCCGTTACTGTAGCACATCGGGGTTGGAACTACCCAGGTGCAGATCTTTGAGTGCCTTGGCTTAGTGAATTTGCAGGAGAGCCATGGCATGCAGGGCGGAGGCGGCCTGTCCAGTGGTGCTGTAGACTTTTAGTACCGTTCAGTCCCGCTAGGTGGCGGTGTTCCGCATCCAGGGTAGTGAGAGCGGACAAGCGGAGGGCGGTTCCGACCGCGTTGGCTCGTCATGCACTTCTGGGAACGACGGAACCAAGGGGGGGGGCATGCAAATTCTGTCTGCCAACTTGACATTGGTCTTTTCTCAGGTTCAGAGGTACGATTCCGAGAAGACCACTTGTGTCACTTCCTTTGACACTACGTCGAGAAAGTGACAGAAGGGGAAATACAATTTTTAGGTTGCTAAAAATAAAATTAAACAGAAAAACATGTCTTGAGATCCCCATGTCTGGATTTGTGCTGTACCAAGCTGTGTTTTGAACTTGTGCTGTGCTGTCAGTAAGTGTGTTTTGTTCTCTGTATAAGCTGTGTGTTGCCTATACAGTTTCGATTACTACCTCCTGAAGAAAACATGTGGTACTTCAAGCTTGAATTGCTCAGGAATCATCCTTATTATCGTCCTGGGATATGATTAATTGCGTTATTTTTTTTAAACATGTTATTTTTTATAGAATTAATTGCACTGAATAAACACATTAAATCGACGCCCTGTTAATTACATACAGTGTATGTCAAAAAACTAAAATGATCACAATCATTATAACTTAAATTTTGGAAAACATACATTTAAAACTACTGTAGAAGTGTCAAAGAAGCATTAGGGCCCCTTTGATACACTATTTTCAACATATACTATGTATATGCTACTGATAGTATGTGAATTGGGATAGCTTATCTCTCCTCATGCACACCACATAATTGACTAAGGAAACCTAGTATAGAGAGATAGCCAACATTTTAATAGGTATTAAACACATTCACTCTTATATAAAAATAAAAAAATAAAACTTCTGTTCTTCAAATCCCTCAGTTTTCCATTCTGTTCCCATAGCCATATAATGGCTTAACTAAAGAGATGTTTGAAAATACACACCCTATAATTACCCAGCATGCTTCTATTCACACCTTACTAAGTGTAGTGACCGTCTAGCAACTCCTGGCTTTATTAAGCACCTGGCAGAGCGATAGCAGAAGAAAAGCAGTTTACTGGCTAAATAGCTGCTTTTCTTCTTCTGGGTATTTGCGAATCTTATCTCTGGAATATCCCAAATGCCAGGAGATTGCAGAGGGAGCCGAGAGGACAGATTAGAGAAAATGAAAACACATCCATCCACAGCTCTAGACTTCCACTCCATCCCTATGTTCTACTGCCTGGAGATCAGCCACTCCAGAGATAATGAGGAGAGAGATTTGTATTTAAAGAAAGAGAGAGAAACAGAGATGAAGAATGTGGTGAGAATATATGAATTCAGCTAGTTTATATCAGTTAGCCTCAAATGAATGTTTATACACCACTTTAAAACAATCATACAACAACATCGGTAAAGCACACATTTTCCAGACTTCAGTTAGTGGTAACACTATACATGAATGTTCTCTTCGTTAAGGGTTTATAAACTGGTTTATTAATGACTAATTCTTAACTTACAAATGCATTATAAATCTTTGATATGCAGTTATATCAACATGAGTAAAAGAGTGACTTTCATAAAATATCTTTCAACTTGTGAACCATAAATGGACACTCATGCAGCATTTACTGTATTAAGGAGTTGTCAACGTTAGAACCCTATGTATAGTACATAAAAGTCAGTTTGATCATCTGGCTTTATTACAGTATATGATTTACACTGTGAATGAGCATGAAGACCTGAAAAATGTTTTTACGTTTGGATAGAGGTAGTAACGTCTTGGTTACTGACGTTACTGACGTTACTGACGTTACTGACGTTACTGACGAGACGTTGTGTCAATGAGTTGACACTAGGGGTCGCTCCTGCTGAGCCCAGACATCTCTGATCTTGAGAAAAGGCCAATGAAATTGGCTTGTGGAATTTGCATGCCACTCTCCCGGACATACGGGTATAAAAGGAGTGATGCTGCAAACAAACATCAGGTATCGCACTGAGGAGCCGAGCCAAAGACCAGGCCATTGCAGCGGTTGGTTCAGTGTTGTGGCAGGAGGGACATAATGTCTCGTTCCCTCCATCAGGGAACGGAGGTTACGTCAGTAACCAAGACGTTCCCCATCTGTCACTCACTTGACATTGTGTCGATGAGTTGACACTAGTGGTCCCAATTGAAAACGCCATAAGAGCTAACTCAGTTACGCGGACTGGCGGTGTGAGCACACCTCTGTGTGCCTCGTAGCCAGCGCAGCAAGCCATCACATACTGGGGGGGGATTAGGTGGAATACAACACACTGACTTTACCGGTTAGGAGCGGAAGCATATCGTACGGAGCGGCATCGTTGTAGATCCTACCCAAAAGGGGTCGTGGGAACCTTGGGCACGTAGCCCGGTCAGGGTCTCAGGATGATGTGAGAGTAAGTTGGATCGAACTCTAGGCACAGTTTGCTGACAGAGAATGCCTGCAGGTCCCCTACCCTCTTAATGGAGGTGAGCGCTGTCAGGAAGGTGGTCTTCAGAGAGAGCGCCTTTAGTTCTGCTGACTCAAGAGGCTCGAAGGGAGCTACCCAAAGGCCCCGAGCGGCCTGGGGGGTTTAACCTCCTCGCGCCTCTCAGGAACCTGATGGTCAAATCGTGCTTCCCTAATACTTACTGTCCACTGCATCGTGATGCAGTGATATAGTGGCTACATACACTTTCAAGGTGGAAGGGGACAGCAGTCCCTCCAACTTTTCCTGCAGAAAGGAAAGCACTGACCCTACAGTGCATCACTGGGGGACTTCACCTCAGAAAGAACACCACTGAGCGAACAATGAGCGAACCTCATTTGAATTCGCCAGGGGGGGCTGTCGCGAGGAGCATAAGGTCCGAGATCCAAATCCGGGAGGGCCAATAAGGGGTCACTATGAAGATCTGCTCCTCGTCATCCCTGACCTTGCACAACATCTGTGCAAGTAGGCTCACTGGGTCAACACACACTTGTGCTTGACTTGTGCTTGGGCAGTTCTGATGGGCAGGTGGAGGATTCTGGGGAAGCGAACAGGTCTACTTGTGCTTGCCAAATCGTCTCCAGATCAGCTGGACCACCTGAGGGTGGAGTCTCCACTCTCTCCTGAGCATAACCTGTCACAACAGCATGTCTGCTGTGCTGTTGAGGTGTCCCGGGATGTGGATGGCTCGCAGCGACTTGAGCCGCTGCGGACTCCAAAGGAGGAGACGACGGGCGAGTTGTGCCATTCGACGAGAGTGTAGGTCACCTTGGCGGCTGATGTACACAATCATCGCTCTGTTGTCCATCCGGATCAACACATGCTTGCCCCGGATCAACTGCAATAGCCTCCCCAGGGCAAGTAGTACTACCAGCAACTCATGGCAGTTGACATGCCAACACAGTGCCCTAGCCCCGTTGGGAGGCATCTGTCGTAACCACGACGTGCCTGGGAACCTGGCCTAGGGGAACTCCTGCCCGTAGGAATGCTAGGTCTGACCAGGGGCTGAGAAAACGGCAGCAAGCCTGCGTGACAAGGATGAGGTGTGTGCCGTGGCGCCATGCTCGTCTCTCAACTCGGTTCTGTAGCCAGTGCTGAAGTGGTCTCATATGCATCAACCCAACTGGCGTGACTGTCGCTGAGGATGCTATATGCCCCTGGAGCCTCTTAAAGGATTTCAGTGGGACCAACATGTTCTGTCTGAACACATGCAGACAGTTTAGCACTGACTGCGCATGCTCGTTGGTGAGGCACGCCTTCATTGACACCGAGTCTACTCCACTCTGAGAAAAGAGATGCTCTGAACTGGGGCAAGCTTGCTCTTTTCCCAGTTGACCCAAAGCCCCAAGCAGCTGAGATGCCTGAGCACCAGGTCCCTGTACGCATACAACATGTCCCACGAGTGAGCTAGGATTAGCCAGTAGTCAAGATGGTTGAGGATGCGGATGCCCACTTCCATTAGCGTGGCAAGGGCTGCCTCTGTGACTTTCATAAAGGCATGAGGGGACTTTGTACTGATATGCCTGACCCTCAAAGGCAAAACGGAGAAAGGGACTGTGTCAAGGAAGAATCACACATGGAAGTACGCGTCCTTCAGGTCTACTGCCACGAACCAATCCTGATGCCAGACGCTCGCTAAAATGCGTTTCTATGTGAAAATCTCAGTGGGAGTCTGTGTAGAGCCTGGTTCAGAACTTGCAGGTCTAGGATTAGCCGCAATCCGCCGCCTTTTTTTAGGTATGATGAAGTAGGGACTGTAAAACCCCTTCTTCACCTCAGCTGGAGGGACAGGCTCTATCGCGTCCTTTCGTAGAAGGGAAGCGATCGCCATGCGCAAGGCAGCGGCGTTCTCGCCTCTCACCTCAGTGGAGCGGACGCTGTTGAACGTGGGCGGGGGCCTGGCAAACTTAATTGCGTAGCCAAGTCGGACGGTCCTGATCAACCAACGTGACGGGTTGGGGCGTGCGAGCCACACCCCCAAGCTCTGCGCGAGAGGGACCAAGGGAACTACAGCGTCGGACATACCAGTGGGCAGGGCCTCGCGATGGGGCGTAGCCCGAGGTGCCGAGTCTAGAGACATTAAAGCACTTACCTGGCTCCTTGTGACTGCTCCCGGAACAGCATGGGAGTATGATTTGAGTATGAGTAAGATTTTCATCCTCGTAGCCCATGGAGACCATCACATCAGGGGCGGGTTTTTGCCACAGCTGGGCGCGCAGGGGCGGGAGGCCCGCCTCCAAGGCGCCATACCTGCCAGAGAGAGAAACGGTGCCTGGTGGTCATGATAACGACAGCCGGGGACATTGACTGCGAGGCCCAGGAAATGAGAAGACTGCATTTGTCTTAGAATGTGGGTACTGTGGCCCTTGGTGCATGCGGTGAGGTAAGAAAAGGAAATAAAGAACCTCTACCTGGCCCTCCACCGGGGAAAGGAGTGGTGCTCTTATCAGCTCCTGTGCAGTGGGTCTCCTACTTCCTGGACTGCCCATTTCGGGGAACGCTTTGAAGCATTCCTAGGGTTCTTGGTGACCGGCCATGAGACGGGTGGCGTCTGCTTTCTGTGGGTGGCTTGACACCGGGGCCAGCCAACTGGGGGGGGCTGTGGCACAGCCAGTGTTGCTGCCGCAGGAGGACGCCCTTGGTGACAAACAGACGGGGGTGCGAGACATTGCGTCGGCAGGATGTGTTGAATGGTCCCCGTCTTCCTTTTAACCGCGAGGGTTCAGGGGGGAGTGGAGGGTTCCACTCCATCCCAACGCTCGCAACCGCCCGGGCAAGCATTGCCGTCAGCTGCGCATGGCGACAGACTGAACCAACCCAATCTCCGATGCTGTAATCGAAAACTCATCCACTTCGCGAGCCGGCGGTCACATGAACTTGCTGGGGCAAACAAGCGCGATAGGAGATCCGTGGGGGGTTTCCCTGCGGAGAAGCTCCCATTGAAATCCCCAAATCGCCCCCAGTGCTAACCGACCCCGCCTCATACCCGTGGGTAGAAGGACCGAGTTGGGGAGCCGCTGGAGTGGGGTTTCCCACTTACGAGAGAAAGCCGCGACCGCAACGTTGCCAGAATTATGCCCTCACAGTGAGAGCATGATCCATCCACGAGTGCCGTCCCTGCGTGGGCAGAGCCCAACACGAGAAGCAGTGATAGTAGCCATGGGAAGTGGAGAAGTAATGATCGCAACCAGGAAATATACACAAACGAAAAAGGTATCTTGAAAAAGACGTTTTTAGTTTGCGCCACTCTTTCAGAGGAAATTAAACTATTTTATGTGTTTATATATATATATGTGTGTGTTTGCAGCGTCACTCCTTTTATACCTGTATGTCTGGGGGAGTGGCATGCAAATTCCACACGTCAATTTCCATTGGCCTTTTCTCAAGATCAGAGATGTCTGGGCTCCGCAGGAGCAACCCCTATTGTCAGCTCATCGACACAACGTTGAGTGAGTGACAGATGGGGAACTAGGTCTAGGTAAGTTGGGACACCATTGGGAGTATGTCAATTAAGAAGTATGAACAAGTGTATTTATTAAACTTTTATAACCTAAGGTAAATGGCTCACTATTTGACATAGCAAGAAAGTCAACCTTTTTTTTCATGAAATGCAATTATATATAAAGCATTTAAAAATAACTAATAAATCATTACTGAACCCCTTTATACATCTTTAAAAAGGGAACATTATTGTAAAGTTACCCAGTTGGTAAATGAAGGTTTGTGAAATAAACCGTAAACAGAAGTTCTGGGTTCTATACAACTTGAGCTCTATTGCAACATATGTGACACTGTCGATTACCTCAAAAAAATTTAAATTGTCACTAAGTTTTTAAAAACAAACAAAAGCTCCATATAAAGCAGTATAAGGGAAAGGAGGAAGTGAGAACCGGCTTGACAATATAAATAGTAGTTTAATGAATAAATAAACCAAAAGACACAAACATTTTCTTTCTATCGCACCACCATCCGCAGTCTGCCTTTATCCCTCTTGGAGGCTTGATTAGCCTGATAAGGGGCCAAGTGTGCAAAATCAAGACACGACCCTGCCCTCTGCCCTCTCACACCCCATTTGCATTAATTCACTTACAATGAAAGTCTATGGGACAATAATGACATATTGACACTTGTAGTCTTGGGCACACATTTGACCTGATCATCAGCTATGATTGGCTAGAGAGGTGACAGAAGGGATATCACAGGAGTGCACAGCACATGATATGAATGTTTTAGATGTATTTTATACCTGTTTTAGTAAGAGGACTGGAGAAGAGCTGCTGTAGAAGTTTGTTCTCTGATGTTCTCAGAACCACCACAATGTCTGCAGGCAGAGTGTCACGATTCTTCTCCAGAAAACCATTCACATTATACAGGACCTGACAAAGAACAGAGACATTTTCAAATGTGGAATTATTATATACTTTTACATGAAAAACTAAAGGACACTTTATATGCTCATACAATATTAGAGTAAGAGATAAATAAATAAATAAATAAACAAACTGCAATTTAAAGGTTTAGACACTAAATTCAACCCTTTTTATCTAAAGGTTTACACATAAATTGTGCCTTCATATGATTTTTTTCTTTAAGTAAGAGATAATCTACAGAGGAGTGGTGGGGGCGTAGTGGGCTAAAGCACATAACTGTTAATCAAAAGATTGCTGGTTCAATCCCCACAGCACCCCATTTTGTCCTTGAGCAAGGCACTAAACTCTAGGTTGCTCCGGGGGGATTGTCCCTGTAATAAGTGCACTGTAAGTCGCTTTGGATAAAAGCATCTGCCAAATGAATAAATGTAAATGTACAGTCAGCAATCTGATATAGCAAAATAACCCCCAACATATTGTTAAGTCTTGTATCACCCTGAAGGGGTTTATTTTGTGATATTAACTGTCTGACTGTACATTAACCCGCTTATTACATGGGTAGTAACCAAACAAATAAATAAATGGAGATGAAATATTGATTTGAAGGTATGTTATTATGTGAGTATAAATACATAGCTAAATAGCTGATTTGCACTATTTGAGTTCTGTTGGCGTTTATTTTGTAAATAATGACCATCTCATTATCCAGATTATTACATGACTACTTGTTAATTATTTGATTTGCTTACTTGCATAGTTCACAGAGTAACACAGAAGTAGGAGAGATGACTCACAATACCTGGATGACTAGCCTGATATGTCTTAATCCCCAGATATATGGTTATTACTTAGAAATATAAGTGCAAGATGGTGCCATTGACCAATCAGAATCGAGTATTCCAAAGAGCCACATACTAAAAACCTTTTTTCACTTCATGAAATTTTTTCCCCACATCTTGTGGCTAAAATTGCAATTTTTTACATTTCCAGGTGGTACATGCACGACTCGACTGCACATCTTAGCCTAGAAACTGATTGTGTGAAGAAGTGCTTTAGGCCGAAACATACTCTACACAAGTACATGTATGCAAATGCAAGCGCTTGGCCACTGCATGGCCTATGCGCGTCTGGTTGAACATGTTTAATGTGTGTTGCGTTACTGTGGTGGGAAAAACCTCAGTACTCAAGGGGGTGATAGAGTTACTTTCAAATGTCTGTGCCTTTAAAATGAAATTGCTATAAATATATTGACTTTAACTTACTTGATCAGCAATATTCTCTTCAAACTGTTTTTCCACCATGAAAGTAGTTAAATTGAAAGAAAAAATAATCTCGCTCTAGCGCCTGTTGCGGCAATGTTGGGAATGCATAATTACATTAAGTTTTTAATTGTAGTCTGACACATTTCAGAATGCAAAGACATATGAAATTGAACTTGCGCTGCAGATGTGTCTGTATGTGTAGAACAGTTCATTTTCACAGGCAAGGAAGAGGCGAGAAACTGGCTTGACATATAAAATAATAGGTTTAATGAGGAACTCAAAATACAAACACATAAGACAACTGACATGTCCGTGAACGATCTCTCTCTCTCGCATGTCATCCGCAATCAGCCTTTAACCCTCTCGGAGGCTTAATTAGCCTAATACGGGACCGGGCGTGTTGAGTCACGACCTGGCCACGTCCTCCACCGTGCCACATTCCTCCCCCGTTCTTTCAGGCTGGGGACCCACCATAATTAAAAAAAGAGGGAAAAGGCCAACGCAGAGCGGCAGTGCGAGAGAGAGGAGAGAGAGAAAAAAAAAAAACTTACTCGCCGGTTCTCTGATACGCCATAGCTTGTTCCTCAGCCACTTCTCCACTCTCTACAGGACGACAGCCCCTGGCGGACAGAACGCCCCGCCGCGTTCCCGAGGAGTCGAAGGAGCCTCCCCCCGTCCCTGGCAGCGGTTCTCCCGCTCCAGGCGGTCGGCGGCCGGCGGCAAGCCCTCCCCCCGCACGCGGTCGGCGGTCTCCAACCCCGCCGCGTTCCAGCGGATAGTAGGGGACTCCCCCACCCCTGGCAGCGGCCCTAACCACTCCAGGCAGTCGGCCAGGAGCACCTCCTCCCCTCTCGGTCGGCGCCGTTCCTCCGCGTCCAGGCGGCTGGGCTCCTCCGTCCCCCGGCAGAAACAAAACAGCCTCGATGACGTATGCGGAATGCAAATGCAAACTCCAAAGGATGCATCCTTCCAAACGAGACACAGCCAGTGTCTCCAAATGAGCCGTTCATGTTTGCAGTCCCTTATGACGTCAAAAGGGGAAAGGTACTGCCCACAGCTGGCAAAGAGACCCGCCCGAGTAGCTTAGCTCCACCCTCAATAAAACTGAGTGAACAGCACATAGTCCCCCATATTTATCTCCCCGCTTGTGCTAATTCCATAACAATGAATCTTTAGCTCTGTTTCGGTTACAATATAAACTGACTGGCACCCTCCACAGTCCTGCTTGAGTGGTCATTTAATGAATATTTTCTGTGTAATAAAACCGGTCTGTGGCACGGTGGAGGGCGGGGCCGGGTCGTGATTCAACACGCCCGGTCCCGTATTAGGCTAATCAAGCCTCCAAGAGGGTTAAAGGCTGACCGCGGATGATGTGCGTGAGAGAGAGAGATTGTTCACGGACATGTCCGTTGTCTTATGTGTTTGTATTTTGAGTTCTCCATTAAACTATGATTTCATGTGTTCAGCCGGTTTCTCACCTCTTCCTTGCCCGTTATAATGGACTGTTTTACATTGGTACCGAAACCCGGGAAGGAAGAGGGATACGCCGTAGCGGAGTTCTCGCCACTACCCCAATGATGCAGCCACGGCCATCTGCCGGGGGACGAGGAGCCCAGCCGCCTGGACGTGGAGGAACGGCCGCCGACCGCGAGGGGAGATGGGGCTCCTATTCGACCGCCTGGAGTGGTCAGGGCCGCTGCCAGGGGCGGAGGATAGCCCTACCAGCCGATGAAATGCAGAGGGGTCGAGGGAAGACCGCCATCCGCGAGCGGGGAGGGGATCGCGACCGACCGCCTGGAGCGGGAGAACCGCTGCCAGGGGCGGGGGAGTCCCCTTCGGCTCCCCGAGAACGCGGCGGGGCGTTCTGTCCGCCAGGGGCTGGAGGACTGCCTCGGATCCGCCTGGAGAGGCGCGGCTGCCATTCGGTAGAGGGTGGAGGAGTGGCTGAGGAACAAGCTATGGCGTATCAGAGAACCGGCGCGTAAGTTTTTTTTTATCTCTCTCTCCTCTCTCTCTCACTGCCGCTCTGCGTTGGCCTTTTCCCTCTTTTTTAAATTATGGTGTTTGTTGGAGTGGAGGTACTACTCAATGCAGGAAGGACCCCCCACATTTTTAATTATTGTTGTTTCCCTCCCCTTACCCCCTCCCTCGTCCAGGTAGATGGGGATGACCCGCCGGCAGGCCGCGCACAAGGTGATTCAACACGCCCGGTCCCGTATTAGGCTAATCAAGCCTCCAAGAGGGTTAAAGGCCGACCGCGGATGATGTGCGTGAGAGAGAGAGATTGTTCATGGACATGTCCGTTGTCTTATGTGTTAGTATTTTGAGTTCTCCATTAAACTATGATTTCATGTGTTCAGCCGGTTTCTCGCCTCTTCCTTGCCCGTTAGAGTGGACTGTTTTACATGGTCATTATTTCAAAAAACGATTATGAAACAATAGTGGTATTTAGACAACTATAGCAGTTTTTCATATTTCATAACTCGACCTTTGTTATGCACAATACAGTAAGATGATTGAATTAGTTTGTTCTCCTTGTTATTTTAAATTTTTTTAACTGCTTAATTTATCCTTCATTGTTATCACTGGGGTATCCATGGCATCAGCAGGAAAGGCACAGCTCACTTCCAGAAAGGGGTGTGGGGAGCAACAGCTCCTTTACATTTAAAGCTACAGACACTAAAACAGCCCGTTTGAAACAGGGCTATAAAACGGGTATAAAGGCATGATAGAATAAACAATCTGTGAGATATATTGAGACACATTATGGGGACACCTGATACCACATAGTGTAAAAAGGGGCATAATATGTCCCCTTTAAACCTATAAAAATTTGTCTAACTCAAACCGCAAAAATAATAATTAATAAATAAACAGCCAAACATTTTAACATTTTTATATTTAAATAATTAAAAAAATAATTTATTTCAAGTTCTTTCAGACAGAGTACATTTATGTATGATTATATTTTAATGTTTTTTAGTGTATCGTGTACCAGGATTAATCACGATTAATTCCAGAAAAGTGATTAATTAAAAATAAAAATAGAAGGTACTGCAGAAAAGAGGAAATTGAGATTTTAGAAACAAAATAAATTACATTCAGTCATTATTACTTTACCTTGCCAGCATAATGCTGAATTCCAAAGCAAAGCTCCACACGCTTCGGTGTCCAGAAGTAATTGTTTTTCAGGTTATCCTGGAATTTATCTTAAAAAAATAAATGAAAATTAAAATAAATACTGGAGTGGATAAAGCATTTCATCAAAATCTCCTTTTATTGACACCTTTACAAAATGAGTTTGTCACAAATAGCTTTAGAGGCATAAGAAAATTAAATGAATCATAACAATCATCTCATTTAGACCTATATGTCAAGTAAAAATACATTATTTTACATACGTATTAAACCCTTCAATTAATATTGCCATACTATTTAGTCTATTCATTGAAATAAATTTATGTTGAATGTCATATATAGTTAGTGATTTAACATGAATGAGAAAGTGTCTCACATGAATCAGCGTTCTAACACAAGTTTCTTTAATAATAAAACACGCAGAATGTCATGACAGCTATAACCGAGACTAACCAACGAGTGTCTGGTCTGTGGCCTGTGGGAAGCGGCTCTCTTCATCCAGCAGTGACAGTAAACCCATGGGCTTCTGCAGAAACATGTCTAGAATGGGCCGGTTGTCCTCGTACTCAACGAGACTGGCATCTACACCCTCACTCTGATACTCCATCTGAACACACACACACACACAAACACCAGTTAACAATGGTAGTTTTTTTAGATATTTGTGCCACCCGAGTTACAATCAGAAATCTCACACCATGGACATTTCAACACTGAAATGAGCCCGACGGTGAAGTGACAATTTAAAATGAATACATGATCAAAATAACCTTCCTGCAATCAGTCACATTCAATAACAGTATTCTTGTATAGTAGATTCATTGCTCTTGTGTTTGTTTTTGTTGTTTTTTCCCACGTCTATTACCTGTGTAGATATCAACAGCGCTACTGGGTTGTAGATTGCCAGGTTGAGGTCACAAATGGGTTGAAATTTGTATGTGTCGACTGTGTGAGTAGGATGCGTTTCATGGCAAATGGACAACCTTGGAATAATATATTGATGTGATTAGTCATATAACGATGCTTGGGCCATACAAATAATGGGTGTTTCCCGGGAGAAATAACAAAACTGGAGGGGGGCGGGAGATGGGTGTGAAATATGGGAGACTCCCGGGAAAAACGGGAGTGTTGACAGGTATGTTTATGATAGGGCACGAGAGTAACAGTTCACACAGCCCCTCACGACATTGGGGCGTTCAAGCAAAAATGTATATGTTTATCTAAAAACAGGCCATCCACAGCGATAGTGACAATAGAACACAACACTTATTTTTATTTATTTTTTCAGTTTTTGGGCCAGTGCCATTTTACAGTGTTAAGAGTTCTGCGCAATGCCGAAAACAGAAAGCAAGCAATCCATCATGAACGTGCACAGGAGATCAATGGTCAGTAAACATTTTCACTAAATGATACATTCGATTTCGGTTTGTTTCTCACCAAAACTTATTGTATGCTTTCATAACAATCATGAGTCTCATTGAATAATTTATTAGACTTCTGAATTAATTTCTGAATTCTGAATACTTTTGCGTTCTTTTGAAGCTTGAAGATGTGGTCACCATAAACGTCTAGGTAACATATGTAACCTCCGTTCCCTGATGGAGGGAACGAAACGTCGTGTCGAAGAAGCGACACTAGGGGTCCACTTCAAATCACGCCATGCACTGAGCCGTGTACGTGTGCCCCATAAAAGACGTTGGAATCCTTCTAGTTACCCAAGCAGGGGAACATGGCGACGCTTGCCAACCTGGGACGGGACAAGCCGAGCCTAGCCGGGCCTCTTTTCTATGTTTCTTACCCATTTTCCTATTCTTTCAGGGGGAAAAAACCCTGCAGAGACCACACCTGCCCAGGAAGGGGGAGGTAACATGGCAAAATATATCACATGGGCCTCTTCGGTCACATGTGGGAAAGAATGGCACGGTGGTAGATCCAGCCTTGAAGAGGGGGGAGTTGCTACAACATGACGACTGGAGGGCAGTGGGAACTGCCTAAGGGAGACGTGGGTCCGCTCGTAAGGGGACCGAACCACGGAAAATACACACAGGAGGAGTCCACGTAGGAGGCCTGATCTGTGGAGCACCTTTCCCAGTGCAGGGTAGATTTGAGATACCCGCAGTGGATTGTGTCTGCGAATTCCTCTGCTGAATTGACCCACAGGGCTAGGGAGGAGTCATCCAGGGAGCCGAGTGAGTGGGATCTCCTGGGAGGGAAAAGTGCACTGTTTTACCTCGGCCGAGGGAAAGGGCGCAAGCGATTCACCTGGTCAGAACGTCAGCGTGTACCGAGTTCTACCGGCTCGGACCTGAGAAAACATGGGACGAGACTGACTCAACCCTGAGGTTGTAAAACCTCGCAAAGGTATTGGGTGTTGCCCAACCCGCAGCTCTGCATATGTCTGCCAGAGAGGCGGCCCTAGCCAGTGCCCATGAAGGCGCAACACTCCTTGTTGAGTGTGCTCGGACCCGCAAGGGGGGGGGGGGGGGGGCACGGCCTGGGTGCGGTAGGCCACCAGGATGGCGTCCACCAGCCAGTGGGAGAGCCTCTGTTTGGAGACAGCATTCCCTTTCCACTGTCCACCAAAGCAGACAAAGATCTGCTCAGAATGCCTGAAGTCGTGCGTACGGTCCACGTAGGTGCGTAAGGCACGTACCGGGCACAGCAACGAAGGGGCTGTGTGCCCATTGCAAACGGCTCCTCAACCCAATTTGGAGGCGTTGGTCGTGAGCTGGACGCATCGGGACACCTGCTGCAAGGGTACTCCTGCCCGAAGAAAGCAGATGTCTGTCCAGGTTTTGAGTGTTCGGCGGCAGGCGGGGGTGACTATCACACGGTTTGTGCCGTGGCGCCATGCTCGTCTCGGGACTCGAGTCTGAAGCCAGTGCTGAAGCTGTCTCATATGCATCAACCCCAGCGGTGCAACCACTGCGGAGGATGCCATATGCCCCAGGAGCCTCTGGAAAAGTTTTAAAGGAACCGCTGCGCCCGGCCTGAAGGAGGCGAGGCATTTCAACACTGACTGAGCACGCTCGTTGGTGAGTCGTGCCGACATTGAGACCGAGTCTAACTCCATGCCAAGAAAAGAGATGCTCTGAACCGGGGTGAGCTTGCTCTTTTCCAAGTTGACCTGAAGCCCCAAACGGCTGAGGTGCCTGAGTACCTGGTCTCTATGAGCGCATAATAACTCTCGGGAGTGGGCCAGGATGAGCCAGTCATCAAGGTAATTGAGTATGCGGATGCCGGCTTCTCAGAGCGGGGCAAGGGCTGCCTCTGCGACTTTGGTGAAGACGCAAGGGGACAGTGTCGAGGCAATATTGAGACGTGGAAGTACGCCCTTCAGGTCTACCTCTGCGAACCATTATAGATGCTGGACCCAAGTTAAGATGTGTTTTTGCGTGAGCATTTTGAACGGGAGTTTGTGCAAAGCCCGGTTGAAAACTCTCAAGTCCAAGATCGGTCATAAGCCGCCGCCTTTCTTGGGTACAATGAAGTAAGGGCTATAGAGACCCTTCTTCATTTTGGTTGGAGGGACAGGCTCTGTCGCGTCTTTGAGTAAAAGGTTAGCGATCTCGCACGCAGTGGACGCACGTGTAGGGGGACGGAGGCCTGGCAAACTAAATTGCGTAACCGAGTTGGATGGTACGGGCCAGCCAGCGTGACGGATTGGGAAGTGAAAGCCATGCATCCAAGCTCTGTGCTAGGGGCACCAAGGAGACGAATATTTTTGACGTACCCGGTGGGGCTTCGCAGCGTGGCGGAGCAGGTGTTACAGCATCAGGAGGCGATGACACGTCCCAGGGCTCTGGTGCTGAGAAAAGACTCAAAGCACTTACCTTGCTCCGTGCCCCCGGAATAGTCTGCGTCCAGCGTGCCGGGACTGTTGAGGTGTAGCGGCAGAGTGCCGTGAGAACGGCATTTGCGGGCCAGGTGACCCAGAGACAAAGGAAATAGCTCTGTTATTGAGAATGTGGGTGGCAAATTAAATAAATTCAACAAAGGATTCTCCTCCCGGCGCTCCACCGGGGAACGGAGTGGTCTGCTTACCAGCTCCGGAGCTAACGTCTTGGTCCCTGGGTCATCCATCTCAGGAACGCCTGGAAGCCTTCAGGGTCCTCGAGGGGGTCCTTGCGACAGGGGGCATCTGCTTCCTGCGAGGTGCTCGACGCGTGGGCTGAGCTGGGCCCAGGTTGAGGCGGAGCAGCCTGGTGTTTCTTTGCAGGGGGACGCCCTCGGCGAGCAGACGGGGCATGGCCCATGGCGGCAGACTTGCGGCGGGGCAGGATGTGAGAGATTGCCTCCGTCTGTTTCTTCACCGCGGAGAACTGCTGGGTAAAGTCCTCGGCGGTGTCGCCGAAAAGGCCAAACTTGGAGACAGGGGCGTTGAGAAAGCGAGTCTTGTCGATTTCACGCATCTCGACCAAGTTCAGCCATTGATGACATTCCTGGACCACGAGCATGGCCATCGCCTGCCCGAGTGACTGCGCTGTGACCTTCGTGGCCCTGAGGGTGAGGTCGGTCGCTGAGCGCAGTTCCTGCATCACATCGGGATCAGGGCTACCCATGTGCAGATCTTTAAATGCCTTGGCCTGGTGGATTTGCAGGAGGGCCATGGCATGTGTAAATTATCATTTGTGATTTATAAAGTTATGCACAAATATAATGAAGTTACAATGATGTGCGACACAACTCTGTCATATATTTTTGCTAGACATTCTTCTCCCTGCTGAGTATGGGGTGTATGCATGTAGAATGTGAATCGCCAGAAACACTAAAAGAAGAATGTGAAAGTTAAAGGGAGGAGACTTTATAGTGAAAATGGACCTAAATATTAATTTATTTCTCACTCACACCTATCATATCACTTTTGAAGATATGGATTTAACCACTGGAGTCATATAGATTACTTTTTTACTGACTTTGTAAAAAAGCGTTATTGTTGTAGTGTCACCGTTTTGGCACCCATTCACTTGCATTGTATGGACCCACAGAGCTGAAATATTCTTCTGAAAATCTTCTCTTCTTGAGGGTGAGTAAATGATGAGAGAATTTTAATTTTTAGGTGAACTATCCCTTTAAGGCTTGTGAGACTTTAATCAGGCATTGCAGTTCCCCTTCTGTCAATCACTCAAAGTTGTGTCGATTGTAGTGACACAAGGGGTCTCTTCTGAGAGCCTCGCATACCCCTGAACTTGAGAAAAGGCCAATGTCAAATTGGCAGACAGAATTTGCATGTCCCGCCCCCCAGACATACAGGTATAAAGGGGAGTGGGAGAGCGACTGTCAGACAGATTTATTCTTCGGAGCCAAGCAGTTGTGTGATCAGTGAACTGTGTGTGTCACGACTGCTTCACCCACCTCTGCAAAAGAGGTTTCTGTTGGATCTGACGGCGCATTCCAGCGGCTTTCCCCTCTCAGCACGCTGGGCAGACTCTGCCCCTGGGCACTTCGACAACTCTTTTAGAGAAGAATAACCTCTTTTAGAGAAATCAAACTTTAAGAGTTTGATTTCTCTAAAAGAGTTTATTCTTCTCCTCTAAAATTGATTTTTCTGGTAAAAGAGCAACATACACAAGCAAGCGCTGAACATCCTTTTCAGAACGCGTCTTTTTAACCATTTACCATTTTTTAACCAGCTTTTTGACCATGGAAACGTTGCGGTCATGGCTTTCGTTTCTCAAAACGAACGCCACTCCAGCTGTCCCCTGCGTCGCTCTTTCTTCACACGGGATTGAGGATGAACTGGCTGGTGACGGAGGCGATATGGGGATGGCAGCGGGCTCGTTTTTGCTGGGCACAGCCCCACGAACCACCCGCCCCCTGGCACGCTCATTTGCTTCTGTCTGCACCCTGGGATAACATCGGCTCACTTCACAGCCAGTTTGCCTCATCCCTGGAGCCAAATTTGGATGACGACATCACCGCTGCATCGGATAGCGTTCAGGCATCTGAAGCTGAAGACCTGACCAGACTCCCGTCCTCGGGCCAGCCCACCCATTCAGAGTCTGATGCGGCAGATGGACGATATGCTTTCCTCGCGGCTTGACGATTGGTACCTCAGTTCTGGGCAACGCTCCTGTGCCCTGAGAACAACGCTACCTGGCGGCACCGCATGTCACTCCCCTCCAAGGCCTGTAGGACAACATTGCCACTGACTGCGAAAGCCTAAAGCGTCACTGGACAGGCCGTCTCCGCCTTGCATGCCATGGCTCTCCTGCAGGTACACTAAGCCAGGGCACTCAAAGATCTGCACCAGGGTAGTCCCAATCCTGATGTGCTGCAGGAACTGCGCTCTGCCACCGACCTCGCTCTCAGAGCTACGAAGGTCACAGCGCAAGCACTCAGGCAGGCAATGGCCACCCTCGTGGTCCAGGAACGCCACCTGTGGCTGAACTTGGTTGAGGATGCATGACGTTGACAAAGTCCGTTTTCTCAAAGCCCTCGTCTCCCAGTTCGGTCTCTTAGTCGACACCGTTGATGACTTTGCCCAGCAGTTTTCGGCAGTGAGGAAACAGACGGAGACCATCTCTCACATCATGCTGCGCCATCGCAGCGCAGGCCGCCCCCCATCTGCTCGCCGTGTGTGTCTGCCTACGAAGAAACCACCGGCAGCTCTGCCTCAACCTGGGCCCAGCTCTCAGCCCCAGCGGCAAGCGCTCCACAGGCAGCATACGACCCTGTCTCCAGGACCTCGTCTAGGGCGCATTAAACCCCTAAACGCTGCTGAGATGTTGCAGCCAGGAAGCCAGACGTTTGCTCCAGAACAGGTGGCAAGACCACTCCTTCCTCCGGTGGAAGGCCAGGAGGTGAATCCTCAGTTCTCCCTTTTTCTTTTGCCGCACCCCCTTTGGGCTGCGGTACCCAAATTGCCAATAAGAGAGCAATTTCCTCACTTCCTGGGTCATCAGACCAGTGCGTGCCATTCTCACGGTACCCCAGCACCAAAACTTTGCAGGCCAGCGCTGACGAGTCTCGAAGACATCCCTATAGGATCTCCTCCTCTGCACTTTACGAGTAGAGATTGCAACACTGCTACTCAAGGACGCGATAGAGCCTGTCCCTCCAACCGAGATGAAGAAGGGTTTCTACAGCCCTTACTTCATCGTACCAAAAAAGGCAGTGTGTTGCGTCCAATCTTGGACTTGCGTGTTCTCAATCGGATTTAACACAGACTCCCGTTCAAAATACTGATGCAGAGGCGAATTCTAGCGCAGTCAGTGCTCATGTGCATCGCTTGTTTCATGCCAGGCACAGCGGTTCCTCTCAAACGGATCCAGAGGCTCCTGGGGCATATGGCATCCTCGACCGTGCTCGCGTCACTCGGATTGATGCATATGAGACCGCTCCAGCACTGCTTCAGATTCAAGTCCCGAGATAGGCATGGCACCACGGCACATACCGTGTGTTTATCACCCCTTCCTGCCATCAGACTTTCAACCCTTGGACAGACCTCTTTTTTCTGCAGACAGGAGTCCCCTTACAGCAGGTTTCCAGATGTGTCGTGGTCACCACAGATGCCTCTCAACTGTGTTGGGGCGCCGTGTGCTATGGGCACTCAGCCGCTGGCTCCTGGATGGGGACCCGCCTGCATTGGCAAATCATTTTCCTCGAGTTGTTGGCTGTACTCCTTGCCCTGCGGAGGTTTCTCCCGCTGATTCGTGGCAATCACGTCTTAATCTGTTCAGACAGCACCGCCAGGGTAGAGTATATAAATCGCCAATGCGGCATACGCTCCCATCACATGTCACTTCCTCCTTTGGAGTCAGCCGCGACTCAGATCGCTGCTTGCCACTCACATCCCAGGTGACCGCGACACGATGGCGGATGCGCTGTCGTGACAGGTCTCGCTCAGCGGAGAGTGGAGGCTCCACCCCCAGGTGGTCCAGCTGATTTGGGGCTGCTTCGGCAGGGCACAGATAGATCTCTTTGCCTCCCAAGACAACTCCAACTGCCAGCTCTGGTACACCCTAACAGAGGCCCCTCAGCACAGACGCGCTGGCACACAGCTGGCCCTGGGGGCTGTGCAAGTATGCAGTGAGCCTTCTTACACTGGTGCTGTGCAAGGTTAGGGAGGATGAGGAACAGGTCACCTTGGTGGCTCCTTATTGGCCCACCTGGACCTGGATCTCGGACCTCACGCTCCTTGTGACAGCACCTCCCTGGCAAATTCCCCGGAGGAAGGACCTTCTTTCTTAGGGATGGGGCTCCCTCTGGCACCCCGCCCAGCCCTCTGGAATCTCCACATCTGGCCCCTGGATGTGACATTGAAGACTTAAGCGGTCTACCACCTGCAGTCGTAGACATGATCAACCAAGCAAGAGCTCCCTCTACCAGGCAGCTTTATGCCATCAAGTGTTTTCAAATTGGTGTTCTTCCAGATCTGAAGACTGCAGAGATGCACAGTTCAGTCAGTGCTTTCATTCCTGCAGGAGAGGTTGAAGGGGAGGCAGTCCCCCTCTACCTTGAAGGTGTATGTCGCTGCTATCGCAGCCCACAATGACGCAGTAGATGGCAAGTCCTTTGGTAAGCACGACTTGATTATCAGGTTCCTTAGAGGCACCCGGAGGTTGAACCCTGGTCCTCTCAGGCCTTGAGAGACCCCTCTTCAAGCCGCTTGATTCAGTTGAACTCAAACCCTCTCCTTGAAGACGGCCCTCCTGATCGCGCTCTCTTCCATCAAGAGGGTCGGGGACCTGCAAGTGTTCTCTGTCAGTCACTTGCCTGGAGTTTGGTCCAGCAGATGCTCAACGTCATCCTAAGACTGTGACCGGGCTACGTGCCCAAGGTTCTTACGACCCCCTTCAGGGACAAGGTTGTGAACCTGCAAGCGCTGCCCCAGGAGGAGGCAGACCCAGCCTCTTCGTTGCTGTGTCCGGTACGTGCGTTGCATATCTACATGGATGCACGCAGGGCTTTAGATGCTCTGAGCAGCACTGTGTCTGCTTTGGCGGATGGTGGAAAGGGAACGCCGTCTCCAAACAGAGGTTAGCTCATTGGGTTTTTGATGATATTTCCCTAGCCTATCACACCCAGCCCCCCCCCCCCCTTGTGGGTTCAAGCACACTCAACGAGAAGTGTGGCATCCTCGTGGGCACTTGGCTTGGCGGAATTCACCACCAGACCAACAATGAGTCGAGTGCTCCGTGTTGGGCTTGGGCTCCACATGCATAGTTCCCGCTTCAGGCAACTTCCTGGGATGTATTTTCCGTGGTACGGTCCTCCTGCTGGCAGGACCCGTGTCTCCCTTGGGCAGTCCTTGCTACCCCTGGTCACCGTGTCTGACAACCCCCGTGTGTATTGGCCACAAGTTACCTCCCCCCAGTCTGGGTAGCTCGTGGTCTCCGCAGGGCCTTTTCCCCCTGAAAGAATAGGAATGGGAAAGGACGCCTTCCCCAACGCATCTATCCCATACAAATCATGTTGCCTGTTCCCGTACGGGTACTAGGAACCTCAGAGCGGTATATGTTACCTTTTATTGGGGGCGTTGGGGAGGGTTACGTGCAATCAACCCAGCTGCTTCTAACCTGGCTCAGCAGTCACGTAACACGGGTAGTGCATGGCGTTTTGAAGTGGGACCCTTGTGTCAGTAAGGGGTCACCGCTGAGTGACAGAAGGGGATCGTCATGGTTACTGTTTTAACATTTTATTAAAGAATATATGAATGAACTGCATTTAATGTTTGTTTTTATTTGTATTTAATATATATTTAGGATATATTACTGAATTGCATTTATGCCGACATAAACACTGTGTAAATGTATCTGTGTAAACACACCTTTTACAAGAATTGTATTAAATGTACATCTAATTTGTTATATTTACTCAAATCTAAATTTATCTCCCATTTGGCAACAGGCTGCTGAGGGCAGTGAATGTAATAAGAATTGTTTTTATTTCTAAATAATTCTTCCTTAAAACAATCATTAATGGAACCATTTAGGAACCGGAATCGCTAAGAGTAAACAAAGGAAATTTGTCATTTTTGTGTTATCGCCGTTCACCTGTTAAGCATCAAAAATCTCACCTGCTCGAAGGTGTTTATATACAGAGTGAGTCTAACCTGTTCCAGGGCAAAGATGTGTTGGTTGAAGTAGAACTGGATCTGTTCATTAGCAATGTTGATACACAGCTGCTCAAATGAGTTCTTCTTGAAGTTCTCAAAACCAAAGATGTCCAAAATCCCTACGTTCATCCCACTCTCAGCCGCACTCCAAAGACACAAAGAACAAAACATTAACCCACCGTCACAAACAATTAGGTCTTAAAACACTTTAATGAGCCACACAACTAAATATTTCACAACCCTCCAACCAAAAAACATAAAAACAAAGCCCTTTAAAAACACATGTTTGTCTCAGAATGTCATTTCAGTTCGCAAAGAGCTCAGGCGCTCATCTCTGATCATTCAGTCAATCGTGATCCCCTCAAAACATCTCAGACAGCGAGCAGAGGTCACCTTCTGCCACCTCTAACAGGTTATTACTGGCAATAATGCTGAATGCACTGCTGATTGGAGTGGAAACTGTATAATTTGGATGGTGTGCTGAGGTGGATTGTGAGTGTCTCTGACAAGCCCACGGCTGATGTCTGACGGGATTTGTTCAGATCAATGAACGGCTTTCCCACTCTCTCTGAAGTCTTTTTAATCATCTGCATCTTCTTTTTTTTTAAGTAATTCTGTATCAAAAATTTATAAAAACCTCTTTTTGTACATCTCTTATTTTCTTTCGATGTGGTTATTACTATTCTGAGCTTTGTGGTGGTCAGGTTGGAGGTCATCACATGCTTGTGCAAGTGAAGGCATTCATAATGGAGAGATTTGAGGAGGGAGACTGGGATAAAACTTAAGACATTTCCAAAAGAAATACAAAGCATGGCCAAAAGTATGTGGACACCTTAACACTGGAGCTTTATGTGCTTATTGAACATTTAATTTGAAATCCATGGGCGTTAATTGGGAGTTGGTCCCTGGAGGCTATACACAAGATGTTGGAACATTGATGCCAGGATTTGCTCCAGTTCAGACACGAGCATCGGAAATGTTTCCTTTGTTTTGTTAAGGCTAATTTCACAGCTAACATTTTGTGTATCCTAAACACACAATTAAATAAAATGTTTACAAATATTTACACATAATTTGGCAAAATTACTGATTGACTAGTAATGACACAATGCAAATATTCTGCTCACAAGTTATATTTACCTTGCAATTTCTTTATTTTCACAAATATCACATAGTTCATCTCAAGCATGCTCTTTACTGACACTTTTGACCACTTGGTTTACAAGTATTGGATGAAAAAAAAATACATAATAATAATTTTAGTTTGGGGGAAATGCCACAGCTGTGGGACAGCTGTAATAATAAAGAAAATATAAATAAAAAAATAATTTTCAAAAAATAAAAATCGAAATGGTTAATGTTTATTTTACTCATTGTTTTGATAATAATAGTTTTAAACATGCAATAATTTGTATTTTATCTAGCATTTTTATAGTTTAATATTGAAATCTGTGTTTGGGACAAGGCAAAAACAGTAAAAATCTGTGCAAAAAAGACATTTGAAAAATACCAAAAATAAATGATGATGGCCTGGTAAAATGTTTCCATGTCAGAAACAAAAAGAAAAAAGTTTAAATCTGCTTGCTTTAAAAGTGCAAAAAAAATTTCCTCATTTAAAAAGTTTCACTCCAAAAGAAATTTACTGTAATTTTGAAATTCATAAAATCATGAAGCACTCAAAAAAGACGAATAGCTCTATTTCTGTGAGTGTGCAAAGCGCAGTGCTACGTGCTGCGACCGCGCGCAACATCTTATCCAATTTTGGTGAGAGCGCTAATTCAAAGTGCAATTTTCGTATAAGCGCAAAGTGCAAGTGGCCATGTGTGGGAGTGTATGTGCTACTGTGGATGTAGGTACGCAAACTGAGGGTACTATAAATTAAGTGGAACAAAGCGAAATTTGCTATTTTCCTAAGAATTTGGTCATTGCATTAAGACCTTTCAATACCACGCCTTAACTCCAAATTCAGTTCCTATATTTGCAGTTTGGATATTCCACCAGCAGGTGATAATAAAGTTCATGTCCAAACTCTGAAAGTACAAATCAAATCAAAATAAAATAAAATCACTTTAATGTCACACTACTGTGTACATGAGTGCAACAGTAGGTGAAAGTCTTGTGTGCAGTTCCGAGCAACATAGCAGTAATGACAGTGACGAGACATAAACCAATCAAATAATGTCCATGGAAGAAGTGCAAGGCGTGCCGATACAATCACTGTTAATACTAGTCAGTAGATGAAAATTAATAATAATTCCTTTTTTTTTTTTTATTTAATAGCGCCTACATCCATCTCCTGAACCACATTTTCCATGCGTATAAAAGGAACAAATCCCATATAACAAGGACACACAAAATAATGCAAATCCATATTTTTATGTTTCCAATTCATTGCATTGAGTCCATTTACACTACCAACATCTTATGAATGTATTGTATTTGTTTATATCCCTGGTGCTTGACAGGGAATGGACTATATATTAGAACGTCTCAGGTTACTTAACTGTAACCCCTGTTCCCTGATAAAAGCAGAACGAGATGCTGCGCTGATTTTAGCGCTTTGGGAACAGCTTTAGGTGTGACCAGCTGTGAATATGTGTGCAACACGTCAATTAAATTGACTACAATTTATAGCCTCTGCTGGTGACATCAATTGGATGCTATAAATAGATGCGTCACAGGTGCATCGTCAGGTATTTTGTCTGGGGCATCCCAGTGCAGCAATGAAGTGTAGCATCTCGTTCCGCTTTAATCAGGGAACAGGAGTTACAGTTAAGTAACCTGAGACATTCCCTGTCAAAAAGCTTTACTTTGATGCTGTGATGATTTTAGCGCTTTGGGAATGAGAATACCCATGCCGCCACACTGTCGATGTCCAGACCACTTACGGTTGTGTAGTTGTGCTCACAAGAGCGCGAGAGGTCTCAGACATGAGCTTGTGATGTTGACTCAAGGGCATAAGAGCCCGGAGTGGCATGAACATCCAAACTATAAAATCTTATGTATGTGTGTGGAGAGGACCAGCCTGCCGCATCACAAACATGGTGCAGAGGGACACCTCTAGCCAAGGCCTTAGAAGAGGTGACCCCTCTGGTAGAGTGAGTCCTGATACCTACTGGTGAAGCTTGACCACGTGCCTCGTAGGCCAGTGCAATAGCGTCCCTCACCCAATGCTACAGTCTGCTTGGTGGCAGTCGCCCCCCTGTTGCAGCCCCCATGGCAAACGAATAGTTGCCCTGTCTTATGCCACTGGCTAGTGCGGTGGACATAATTCTGAAGGGCACAGACTGGACAAAGTCACTGAAGTCTTTCCTGCTCCGGCGTTGTAAACGGCAGGGAGCAGAAGGCTTGGAGAGTGACCGGATGTACAGTCAAGAAAGGAACCTTAGGCAGGTAGTCAGGATGAGGGTGCAAAATTGCTTTAGCCATTCCTGGGGCAAAATCTAAGCAGGCTGGCAGGACAGACAGAGCCTGTAGATCCCCAATTCTTTTTAGAGAAGTAATTGCAATAAGAAAAAACATCTTGAGAGTCAGAAGTTTATCAGACGCTGACTCTAGAGGTTCGAAGGGGGACTCAACCAGACCCTCAAGAACTATTACTAAGTGTCATGAAGGGATCCTGGTCCTAGCAGAAGGTCTCAGTTGCATGGCTCCACGAATGAAGCGAGCGAGCAGAGGATGTCTCCCCAACAGCACCCCGTCAATCAAGGCATGGCAAGCCGATAGAGCGGCCACGTAAACCCTGAGAGTGGCGGGACATGTGCCTGCCGACAATTTTTACTACAGAAAGTCCAGAACTGAAGCAATCTGGCAGTTAACTGTATTATGTGCACTGCATCTCCATCTTTCAAAGACACCCCAATTATTGGCGTAACTTCTTCTAGTAGAGGGAGGCCTAGCACTTAGAATGGTCTCGATATCTTCAGGTGAAAGCCCAGTGTCCCTCAGTTGGTACCCTTCAGGGGCCAAACAAGAAGGTTCCACAGCTCGGGCTGGGGATGAAATATTGTCACCTGCGCCTGAGACAGAAGGTCCCTCCTGTCCGGAATCGCCAAAGGCGAGCCGTTGAGGAGAGACATGATCTCCGAGATACATATCCTGTTCGGCCAGTGTGGCACTATCAGTAAGAGGCAGGACCCTTGCTGGCGAACTCTGGCCAAGACTCCCGGGAGCAGAGAAACCTGGGGAAAAGAGTATGAGAGAAGGTTACCTAGGTGACTCAGAGAGAAGTAGAGGGGACATTGCGCTGTCTGTTGAGAGGCAAAGAGGTCCAGTTCTGTCCTGTAAAATCTCACCCAGATTTGTTCCACTACCTCTGAGTGCAGTTTCCACTCCCCCATTGGCATTTTCTGTCTGGACGGAAAATCTGCTCCCACATTCAGGCATCCAGGGATATAAAGTGCTCTGATTGACAGGAGCTTGCCCTGGGCCCAAAGGAGAATCTGTCGTGCCAGTCTGTTGAGCTGGCATGAATGTAGACCTCCTTGATGGTTTGTGTAAGAAACTACTGCTGTGTTGTCCACCCGCACCAAGACATGGCAGCCTCTGGAGGAAGTATTTCAGGGCCAGAAATACAGCCATCAACTCGAGACAGTTAATGTGACAATCGAGCTGACGACCCTCCCATTCCCCTTGAGCTGGACGACCACTTAAGACCGCTATCCAACCCGTCAGGGAGGTGTCTGTCGTTAGCAACTTGTGACGACAAGACACACCTAGAGTGGGACCCAAAGTGATGAACCGGGGTCTGAACCACATAGAAAGGTTACGTAGCATGTGACGCGTAACCCTTATCAGCCTAGGGGATTGGCCCTTGGATGAAATCCCCTGGCTTTGAACCACAACTGAAATGGTCCCATGTGCAAAAAGGCCCAAAGGGATCACCGAGGATGCAGTTGTCATGAGACCTAGTAGTCGTTGATACTGACGTACAGTGCAACCTTGGCCAAGCCTGACTTTGCTCAGGGTGTTCTGAATGGATTCGATTCGAGCGGGAGACAATTGTGCCCGCATTGTGATTGAATTCCATACGATCCCCAGATTGGTAGTTTTCTGAGTGGGAAATAGGACACTCTTCTTGGCGTTGAGCCTCAACCCCAGAGAAACCAGATGAGCTAAGACGATTATCCCTGTGCTGTAATGCCAGTTCTTGTGACTTTGCTAGTATGAGCCAGTCATCTATGTAATTCAGAATGCAGATGCCCCGGAGTCGTAAAGGAGCCAGTGCTGCATCCATGCATTCCGTGAATGTGCAGGGTGATAAGGCTAGACCGAATGGAAGAACCCGATATTGGAAAGCTTCGCCCCCGAAAGCAAACCTCAGAAACTTCCTGTGTTGTGGCAGACTTTCTCAATGAAAATATGCGTCCATGAGATCGATCTTGACCAACCAATCGCGATGTTGGATTTGAGACACGACTGTCTTGATGGTTAGCATCTTGAACTTGAACAGATCAGCCTGGTACGCCTGTAACACTGCCATAGTATGCAGGGCAGCACCAGTCTGACCTGCTGCCTGATAAGCCTTCCCCACAAGCGTGAAGGTGGTCCTGCATGGCTTTGTGGGGAGAGTGGGTCTCATTAGCGATGACGCTGAGCTAGGCGAGACACTCGCAAGTGTCTTTTCTACTGGCGGCATCACTGAATACCCCTGTGTCTCAGCACCTACGATAGTCGAATATGTTGACGTTGAGGGCACGAAGACACAGGAAGTATAAAGACTCCTCCATGAACGAGAAAGCTTGTCATGGAGGTCATCAAAGAAAGGAAGGGACTGATATAGCATTCCCTTTTTTTGTTTTTTGCCCACCAGAAATCTGACAGAAATCTGTCTTATAGTTTGGAGCTTTTGGGGGTCTCTTATTCACGTGGCCAGTGTAATTGTAGCCTGGTCACAGCCCGAGTAACCACCTTGAGTAATTCCTCAGCCGCTTTATTATTGTGCGTGGAATGTTCAGAGGTGGGTGCTCAAAGTCCGCAGACTCAAGAGATTCAGCGCCCCCCTCGTGAACCGAAGAGGCGCCTAAGCGCGCTTCAGGCTCACGAGAAGGATCAGCTGGATCTGGGGAGAGAGCAAGTGATAGGGACGGACCCATCTCTCGCTCCGCAGCCAGATCAATGTGAGAGCCCCATGATGAAAGAGTGGGATCTGGCTCTTGGAAGTAAGCAAGACGAGGGTGAAGCATTTTGACTGTATACAGATCGCAATGCTCGCACCTGCCCCAACACAAGAGCAGCATGCTCTTCCCTCAAACACACAAAACAAAACTGGTGCGTGTCCGTTTCAGCCATAGAGTAAAACACGGGAATATACACTGCTTGCTTTACTTCATACTCATTCTTGGAAAGGAGAAAAGGTTTTCTGCGCACTGCCTAACAAATTCTAAGTCCTAACAGAGGAAAGAAAGTTCTGACAGCTTGAGAAGCACAACACACACAGAGTGATCTGAAGACAAAAGATCTGACGATGCACCTGTGACGCATCTATTTATAGCCCTGCTACAGGTGCATCCAATTGATATCACCAGCAGAGTCTATAAAATCTAGTCAATTTCATTGGCGTGTTGCACACATATTCACAGCTGGTCACACCTAAAGCTGTTCCCAAAACGCTAAAATCAGCGCAACATCAAAGTGTAGCTTTTTGACAGGGAACACAGACGGTGCCAGAGAAGAACCTCCATTTACCCGATTAGAGCCTTGCCCGCCAATTTCGGCAAACCCACTTGTGTCTACACTTGGTGCACGCTTGCACAAAAATACCAAAACTTCATGGCCATGCCTATTGAATTTGCACTTATAAGTTAAGGCATTGTGCTGCACTTAGCGCTTTTACGCTTAAAATAGGGCTAGAAGACACCAGTCAAATCAGTAGCCTTATAAATGCTGTTTTATTCTACAAGGAGAGGATCCCTTAATGGGGGCTGCCCATGTTATGATCACATGACCAGCCATACACTCCACACTTAATCTTAGTAACCACCTTGTTTCTGGACATTTTCACATTTTCATAAATTAAATAAAACTTATAGCTGACTGTGAATAATAAATATCTACAATGGCATCAGTAACTGAAAACTATTGGATTTAAATTATGCTACATATACATCAGTGTACTAAGAAAAAATATTGAGGGCACCTTTAATAAAAATCAACCCCTGGGACAAGAAATAGCAAAAATGTGAAAAAACAAACCGTACACAACTGAAACGTCTCAGTTATGTATGTAACCTCCATTCCCTGATGGAGGGAACGAGACCTCGTGTTGAAGAAGCGACACTAGGGGTCTCTCTTGAGCGCCGAATATACCTCTGATCTATGAAAAAAGGCCAATGAGAGTTGGCAAACAGTATTTGCATACCCCATCCCCGGATACGGATATAAAGGCGAGGGAAATACGCTCATTCATTCAGGATTTTTCTGAGGAGCCGGGAGTGTTCCGGCCACCTCAGCGGCTCAGCGACGTGGCCGGGAAGACACAACGTCTCGTTCCCTCCATCAGGGAACAGAGGTTACATACTTATCTGAGACATTCCCCATCTGTCAATCACTTCGACGTTGTGTCGAAGAGGTGACACTATGGGTCCACTTCAAATCAAGCCATGCGCTGAGCCGAGTACGTGTGCTGCTGACACAGAAGCGGGCAGGTATTTCACGTACAAAAGCGACCAACTGTGTTCAGACTGCCCGTACTCTTCCCCAATGCCCCAAAAAAGTCGTTGGAATCCTTTTGGTTACCCTAGAGGGGAACAAGGCGATGCTTCCAACTAGCGAACGGGCCAAGCCTGGCTGGGCCTCTTTTCTCTCTATGTTTTCTCGGCATAGAGCAAGAGCAGCCAAGGCCCTTACCGCACCGTGGGAAGGGGGTCTTACCCAAATTACTATTCTTTCAGGGGGAAAAGACCCTACGGAGGCCACACCAGCCCGAAAGGGGAGGTAAAGTTGGCAAAATACATTACATGGCCTCTTCGGTCACATGTGGGAAGAATGGCGTGGTGGTAGATCCAGCCTCGAGGAGGGGGGAGTTACTACAACATGGCGACCGGAGGGCAGCGGAGGACTGTCTAAGGGAGATACGGGTCAGCTCGTAAGGTGACCTACCCGAGGAAGTACACACAGGAGGAATCCGCGTAGGAGGCCTGATCTGTGGAGCACCTATTCCAGTAGGGGTAGCCTGGGGTACCCTTAGTGGACTGGGTCGGCGAGTTTCTCCGCTAAACTGCGGACCCAAGAGGGCTAGGGAGGAATCAACCAGGAACCTAAAAGGGGTCTCCTGGGAAGAAGGCGCACTGTTTTACCTCGGCAGAGGGAAAGGACGCTGGATGCAAGCGATTCACCCGGTCAGACCGTCGACGTGTACCGAATTCTACGGGGTCGGACCTGAGAAAACACGGGATGAGACTGACTCAACCCTGAGATTGTAAAATCTTGCAAAGGTGTTAGGTGTTGCCCAGCCCGCAGCTCTGCAAATGTCTGCTAGGGAGGTGCCCCTAGCAGGTGCCCATGAGGATGCCACACTCCTGGTAGAGTGGGCTCGAAGCCGTAGGGGGGTGGCACGGCTTGGGTGTGATAGGCCAACAAAATGTCATCCACCACCCAGTGGGACAGCCTATGTTTGGAGACAGCGTTCCCATTCTGCTGTCCCCCAAAGCAGACAAAGAGCTGCTCAGAGCGTCTGAAGCTCTGGGTGCATTCTAGGTAGGCACGCAAAGCACGTACCGGACACAGCAGTGAGGGGGCTGGGTCTGCCTCCTCCCGGGGCAGTGCTTGCAGGTTCACTACCTGATCTCTGAAGGGCGTGGTAGGAACCTTGGGCACATAGCCCAGTCGAGGTATTAGGATCACATGTGTGTCTGCCGGACCGAACTCCAGGCAAGTGTCGTTAGTAGAGAACGCTTGCAGGTCCCCGACCCTCTTGATGGAGGCGAGCGCGATTAGCAGGGCCGTCTTTAGGGAGAGGGCCCTGAGTCCAGCTGATTCTAGTGGCTCGAAGGGGGATCTCTGAAGACCAGCGAGGACCACTGAGAGATCCCAGGAACAGGTTTGGCCGGGAGGGATGTAGCCTCCGGGCACCTCTTAGGAACCTGACGATTAAGTTGTGCTTACCCAGGGACTTGCCGTCTACTGGGTTGTGGTGAGCTGCGATAGCGGCAACATACACCTTCAAGGTGGAAGGGGACAGCCTCCCCTCCAAACTCTCCTGTAGGAACAGGAGCACTGACCTAACTGCGC